>CM076572.1:206897200-207573970 GCA_034641835.2 Pinus albicaulis
TCACCCATAAAATCGTGCCTGCATGCGAAGAATGGTTGCCATTACTACGAGGCTGACAGCCAACTCACACTTTAAGTGCATCTGACACCCGAGGTCCTGACCCGTTGTCCTTCCGCGAGGTGGCACCCCGATCGGGGGAAGAAAGTTTACAATTTCATTTTTGCTTTCAAAAGCTTAAAAAGTTTAGCTTAAAAAGTCTCAAAAACAAGATTGTAATAGTGTGTTAATTTTACAAGTATGATTAATTTTTTGAATGTGAAAAATTTTAGATTAATAAATTTTTAAATTAAAAAAGTATTTTAAATTTTAAATTTGAAAGAAAAATAAATTTCTAGTTTTTAATTTAAAATATATAAAAGAGTGAGTGAGTGAAAAGTATTGTTATTACAAGGACAAAAGTAATTATCAATTTCTTTTAAAATTAAAATAAATTATATTTAATTTTTATAGAAATATTAACGTATCTAATTCTATTTTTTTTTAAATAGATATCTTATAATATAGAATCCTAATTCAAACTTAGTAACTCTAATTTAAATTATTTTATAATTTATTTTGTTAACCAACCACAAGATCAACTCGGAGGAAAAGGTTCGGATCCTCCCATTGAAAATAGGTACCATACCAGTAAATTTGAGATATTTTTTTATTACTTTTGGGAAAAGAAACAATCCCGAAGATGAGGAACCTCCAATGTTATCTCACTCATTTCGTAAATATGACATAAATTACTTGCGAGGAAAAAAGCTTATCCAAGTAAGCACAAATCAGGGGCACAAACAAATAATATTGTATGATAAGGGAATGCTAAAATGTTCCCATGTTGGTTCTAAAGACATGTTGTAGCCATGGGAACCATTATTGAAGGTGAACCATGAAATTTTGAAGTGTGAAGGCTCAAGTGTGGAGATATGTAGTGGCTAAAGAATATGTGTCCATTATTCATAATGATGTATAGAAGGTTCTTCCAGACCCCAAGGTAAATATTTTATGTCTTTTAAATGGTTTTATGAAATTCAACATGTTGCCGATGGTATTATTGAAAAATATAAAGGTATATTTGTGGCCAGAGAGTTATCTGAAAAAGTGGGAATATAATATGACGAAATATTTGCATCTATTGTTCATTATAAAACCATGTGATCTATTTTGAATATGACTCCTAGTGAAGGATGGTCCCTTCACTAAATAGATGTGAATAATTCTACATGGCTTCCTCAAGGAAGAAGTATTTTTGGAGCAAGGACAAGGGTTTGAAATACATGACCAAAAAATCATTTGTATAGACAAAATAAATCTCTGTATGATTTGAAGCAAGCTCGAAGAGCTTGGTATGCCTGCATCGATAACATCTTGATGAAGCTTGGCTTTAGTAGAAGCAATGTTGATCCAAATATCTAACTCAAAATATTCCAAGGTATGCCTTTGATTTTGGTATTATATATTGATGAATTATTCTTGATAGGTTGAGAACACCTTACCCTCCATTGTAAGAGGGAGTTAGCTTATGAATTTGAAATGATATATTTTCATGTAATGCACTACTTTCTTGGCCTTGAAGTATGGAAGAAACCTCGTACAATTTTCCTTTCGCAAGTCAAATATGTTGTCAAGCGACTAGAAATATTTGTTATGAAAAAAAAGTAAATCCATGAATAATCCAATGGAGATGAACTTCAAGAAGTTATGTGGTGAAGCTACTGGTCCTGATTTGGAAAATCCTTCTGAGTATCAATAGCTGATTGGAACATTGATGTTCTTAGTGAACATTAGACCAATGATATATTTTGTGCTCAATACTCGTAGAAAATATATGATTAAACAATATCATGCACGTTTGATTGTTGGAAACCATGTGGTGAGATACTTGCATTGGAACATCAATATTCTATTGAAATATATTGTTGGAGATGTTGTTTAGACTTGTAATTTGCTGATACAAAAATCATATCTTAATGATGCTTTAGCTTGGGATATTCCATAACATCTTCTATGACAAGAAAATATAAGTATGTATCCCTTAGCATGATTGAAGCCAAGTACATTGTTGCTACCATGGATAGCTATGAGATAGTATGTCTGAAGAAGCTCTTTGGAGAGTTTTTTGAGCATGTACTAGATACGACAATAATATACTGTGACAATAAGAGTGAGATTATTCAACTTGCAGAAACTATCTTATTCCATGACAAGTCCAAGGACATTGAGATCAAATATAACTATATCCAGAACATGGTGTATATAGGAGTAGTGAGGCTCCATCATATTGTGATTTACAATCATATAGCTGACATACTTAACAAGCCTTTCTTGAAATGGAATTTATTGGTATTCAGAGAGCATCTTGGATTGACAGATGTGACCCTTCCTAAAGAGGCTTGTCATGGATGATGAGCCTTGGTTGTGCAATATCCTTGTCATGTGTTGAAAACTGGATCCCCGCAAGAAGAGGTGAGACTTTGTTATGTGATACCCTTTTCATGTGTTGACAAGTGGATACCTACAATATCGACTTAATATTTAATCATAAATATTATTATGATCATATTAATGATAATATTATTAGTATTATAATTAAAATGAATTTCAATACACTCTATCATGGCTCTCAATAATGTTCTCTTACACTCTCTTACACTCAATAAAATCATGCCATAAAATATTCATCATATGCATTCTTTAATGCATATGTTACACTTTCTCTTAAAAGAATAATTTACAAAGTCGTGTGTACCTCTTTAATGCAACAAGTTACATTTCCTAGATGGGAATATGTTACTCTTCCTCTTGGCATGTGAGTTACTCTGCCTTTATGTTATGTATTCATTTCTCCTCCTATATATATGTTCCTCATTCTTTCTCCCCTCACTACTTTTGCATTGTGAAATAAGAATTTAAACTTCAGAAAGAGTTGGAGAGATTTGAAGAATATTGTGAGAGAGAGACTATGAGAGTAAAATGAGAACATGGTGAGCCAAGGTTGATTGAGTGCTTTATTGTTGATTTAGTTTAAGTGAAGGTTGATCTAGTGTGTGCATATGCTGCTTATACTGGTTATCTTCATGCTAAAACTTATTCATATTTGGGTAAACTTACTCATTCTCTTGATCCCTCATTGTACTTTATATCTTTGTTGAACAACTAATTTCTAATAGAAGAAGAATTTAGTTGCGTTTTCACATTGTGGGTTTTCCCTTGGTCATTGGTCCTAAATTATCTATGCCACATTTTGTTCTTGGTTGTCTTCTATTTCACATTTTATTTATGTTCTATATACAATTTCTTATCTAATATTGAATCATAAATAAGTTTCTTAGTAAGTGATTGTTACAACATAGGATGAAAATAAAAATGATAAAACAATCAACCAAAGTAAATTTAATTTAGCTGGAACGATTTTAGCACTTATAGTTCGCACTTAAATTTATTTGTATCTCCATCCTTCTTGCATATTGGCATTCTTCCTTAAAAAGTTTGCACTTTTAAAAATTTTGTTCTTCTAAATCATTGATAAATATATACATAAAAAATATTTAATAGTTTCAAAATTAATATGGATATAAGTTGGTGATAACTATAGATTATGTTGTTATTATTTATATTATAC
Source organism: Pinus albicaulis (assembly GCA_034641835.2). Lineage (NCBI taxonomy): Eukaryota > Viridiplantae > Streptophyta > Pinopsida > Pinales > Pinaceae > Pinus > Pinus albicaulis. The sequence goes on from CM076572.1 coordinate 206,900,808, forward strand.
AATAAATCTATTAATATATTAATAATTATTATATATTTTATACCTAATATTTCTCATTTAGGTTGAATTTTCATACTAAATATTTTGGGTTGAATTTTGAAAGAAATTTTTTGGGCTAAATTTTCAAAGGAATTTTTTTGGGCTCAATTTTCAAAGGAGATTTTTTGGGCTAAATTTTCAAAAGAAATTTGTGGGTTTAATTTTCAAAGGAATTTTTTTGGGCTAAATTTTCAAAGGAAATTTTTTGGGCTGAATTTTCAAAAGACATTCTATTGGAGGAATTTTTTTTAGAGTAGTTTTTTAGGCCTCAGATAATTCTTTTATCATGAGTTTTTAAAGTGAGTTTTTTTCTAAATTTTTAAAGTGGGTTTTGTTTGCAGGATTTTGAAAGAATTTTTTTGAGCTTCATTTTCAAAAAACAATTTTTTTGTGGAATTACATCTTTTGAAATTAAGTGTTTAGTGTAAGTGTTTTGTGCAAAATTTTTAAAGTGAGCTTTTTCAAATTAAGTCTTTAGAGATGATTTTTTAAATGAGTTTTTGTCTAAATTTTTAAAGTGAATTATTTTTGTAGGATTTTGAAGGAAGTTTTTTGAGCTTCTTTTTTGAAAGACAATTTTTTAGGCAGCTTTTCAAAGTGATTTTTTTTTAGTAAGTGTTTTGGGCTGAAGTAAGTCTTCTGTGCTAAATTTTTAAAGTGAATTTTTTTGAAATTAAGGTTTTTGTGATGAATTTTTATAGGGATTTTTTGTCTAAATTTTGATAGTGAGCTTTTTTAGCAGGATTTTGAAGGAAATTTTTGGAGGTTCATACGAAATTATCATGGGAAATCTAATAAATTGTAAGAGAAAATATGATCAAACAGTAAGGCTTGAGGCTTGTAAATAATACTAGAGAGAATATCACAAACAAAGGGAAAGAAGAACGCTCAAATATTTAAAGGGAAAATCAACCTCAAGTAGAAGTTGAAGCATGTATGTAAATGTAAATATTTTAAATGACATTGAAAATTTAACTAACTTGTATTGTGGAACTTAATTTTTGTTTGATGAACTAAATTGAAAAATATTTTGCAATATAAACAAAGAGATATTCCTCGTAACATTGATGATGAGATAGAAAATGTTGAAAACCCAATTGAAAAGGATAATGAACCAATGATTGAAGATATTGAGGATATTGAAAGAAATTCAAGTGAAGAAATTGAATTACCAGGTATGTATATATTTTTCATGTGTATTATTGAAATTATACATATTTATTAATTTTTCAATTTCATTCAAAGTTTATTTTTTAATTTCATTACTTATTGAATATTTAAACCCATTTTGTACATTTAATTCTCATATATACATATGAAATCAATATTGATGATGAGATGTTAGAAAAAGGTGACATTGACACAAATGGAGATAAAAAATATGACCATCTTATATGATATCACATTAAGCACATTATTGATATGTTCTTAATTAGTGAAAATGTTGAAGTTTAAGCCTAAATTTTGAGAAGTCTTAAAATCAAAGAAATTAAAATAAGCTACAACTCTATTGGGTATTCAAAAATCAACGAAAGATAATAAAAAAAAAAAAAAGGAAAATGTGATACAAAATATAAATAATGCCTTAAAATCAATAGATGCATGTAGATCAATATAAATGGCAATGGATTCATCAATTAATAAAGAAAATCATTTGGAAAAATCGATGGCAGAAGCATTAGGGACCTCACGAAAAACATTGCACAAACATCGAGAATTTCGATTGCTAATATATGTAAATAATATATGAATATTGGATGAAAAGTTCACCCTTTACACCAAAATCAAGGGATGTGATGTGGTGAATAATAACACAAAATCGATATGAAGGACATGAAAAACATATCTTGGACACCTCTCATATAGAGTTTTTCAATAAGTTCATAGAAGTGAATCTTGGAATTAATGTCTCAATCAGTGCTTTTGTGCAACAAAAGGCATGGTATGTTAAAATTATCACTGTATGCGACACTTGTTGTTGTCGTTATCATCTAGAATTTCAGCTATATTATGAAACATTCCATAATTTTGGTAAAATATTTTGGAAAAAATCTCATCCTCCTTCCACTATCCAGGATTTCATATCCCAAATTCTATGTGCAAGAGAAAGTCATCAATTATTTTATCAAAATAAATGTGTTTGTGGTAAAAAATATGATCATTGTGGAAATTTGACTTTATTTCAAAGAAAATATTTTGTTGATATAAATGATCAATCATTGTCTAACATAAATGAGAAATGAAAGAGATGTGACTATATTCATACATCGATTGGTCTAAAAAGTACTACAAGTACTAAAAGGATTGGTTTACAAAAAGAATATTTCTTTGTGATAGATTTTTTTAAGAAGTTTGAGGTAGAAATTTATAAATACACCAAGTATTCCCATAGAGCTCGATGGCAAGACTTGGAATTCAAAAAATATCATCGAATTTTTCCACGAGGGACCATTTTGTCAATAGATTATTTTGCAGAGAATTACAAATTTTTTGCACAAAATTAAATACAAAGTGAATATTATCATTCTGACCAAGTCTCTATGCTTTTCCATATTCTACATAGACATGTTGAAAAAATTGTTCATCATATAGAAAGCACCATTGAAAATTGAGATGTTATTAAAGAGTATCATTTTTATATGAGCAATGATCGTACACATGATACACATTTTGTACAAAATTATTTTGATCAGATTTATGACTCATTCAAAGGTCGTGGAATAAAATTCAATAAGAATTGGATATGGTCATATGGATACACAGGTCAATTCAAATCTTCACGATCATTCTTTTCGTTGTGTTGTCTTCATATGAAAGCCCGCATTAAATATTGTTGGAATTTCTTTGAGATTGGTCATGGAAAAGGAGAACATGATGGTGCAGGGGCATGTTTAAACTGAGCACTTCGAAGATATCAAATGGACTAATCTACAGACCAACTTTTCTCAGCTAAACAATTTGTTCAATGTTGTATCGCTGCAGTAAGTCATGTGACTAACCCATCAAAGGAAGTACGAAGGTACATGTACATATATACAAATTTACTTGCATATATATATATATATATATGATTTAATTTTATTAATTTTCTAATTTTAAACATCATTTATCACAATTATTGTCTTTTATCATATATAAATTGTATTTTAAATAAAATATTTATCTTTTTTTTTTAATTTTCCATATGGGTTTTTTTGGCAGATTGATCTCCAAGGTATAGAAAGATAAATTGCAAATGATGCTGAAACAGTAAAAGGGATTGAAAATGATGTTGTAACAGTAAAAGGGACTCAAAATTTTCATTCAATTAAATCAAATGACTACTGAAATGTGTTTTCATTTGATAAAAGAAAAGATTCTTGTTTTTTTCATGTTTGCATAGAGGACACACAATCCAATGATTTTTGTGAAAAAAATATGTATGTAAAAGTCTCGAAACACACAAAACTAAATACAAAGGAGAAAATGTGAGTTGAAAACTTTGAAGAGATGCAATTAGAGGTGAATATAGTATCATCTAAGGGTAATTGAGTTTCTGACCTTTTTAGAGAAGGTAACAGTTCATTTTTTTTCAAATGATAGAGATCTATAAATAGATAATAAAATCAAGCACGTGTTAATTTCAAAGTTATTTTTTCATGTTAATTATGATCAAAATTTATGCACACTTGTTTTATTCTGTAGGAGATGTTTTTGCTATAGTTTCACCTGCTAGCAACCTAGAAAATGTCAAGTATTATTTGATGCAATGCACTTAAGGAAAGATAAAACTATTGGAAAGCTGTGATGATACTGGGTTTATATATGAAATAAGGTCTATTATGCTGAAAGGTTATTTTTTCCAACAAAATCATCAAAGTGAAAGTATTGTTTACTTTCAAGACTATCAAATTGATGTCATAAGTTTGCAATATAGTCACTTGGTGTGTGCAGCACACATAAAGTTGATAGAACATCAATCAAAGAAAAAATTGAATGTTAAGAAATGGAAAATTTCAAAATATGACCATGAACGGATCATTGAGGATGCCATTCCATTAGAATTTTTCTGATTGAACTACCCAACAATTCCGTCTCCTTGGATTCATCTTTGAGAACTTATAGTTCAAGTACAAATTTTCAACCTTTCTTTTTCTTCACCCTTAATTTGTTCATTCTTAATAATGTATTGAGATAAATTTAGTTATATCTATATTGTCTATTATGTACAAGTGTATTGAGGATTTTATTCTATTGATATTGTATTTGCATGCACACAACAATTATTTTATATACATACATGTACATTCTCTAGCGGTAAATAATTTCATACATGAATGTAATTTTTAATACATGTTAGTTAATTTTATGTCATGATTGCAAAATGTATGAATCTAGATCATATTTGATAATGCAATTTTAAGTTATGATTGTTTGAGATGTATCTAAAGAAAATTATAAGATTCATTCAAATGCAAAATGTGTACCAAATTTTGTAATTTCCAGTTTTACTATATTAAAGTTCAACTCTATCAACGGATATCCATAGTAGCCTTTCTACGTACATTAATTCAAAATGTTGTATACCATATTTTTTAATGCAATTTTGAAATTTTATGATTGTTTTAGTAATATAACAATATGACAACATGTGATCAAATGAAAAATGTAATAACTAAATGAAAATGTACTTCAATCATTGTTACATATTCATGAACTTAAATATGTAAATCCATCTATGATTTTTTTAAATGACACATGATCATGCAAACTATACCTAAATATCACCTTTAATAGACATCTACACATAATTATAGCATTCACATTTTCAAATGGATAATGTACCACGTGTTTTGTAATTTGAAATTTCAATCTAGATTCATTTTAAATAACAAACTTGAAACAATAAGTTAAACCAAACATAATCTTATCATCTACGTTAAAAAATTATAACAACATGTGATCGCATGCAAAATGTAACAACTAAATGCAAATGTACTTCAATCATTGTTACATATTCATCAACTTAAATATGTAAAACCATCTATGATTGTTTTAAATGACACATGATCATGAAAAATGCACCTAAATATCACCTTTAATAGACATCTACACCTCATTATAACATTCATATTTTCAAATGCATAATGTAACACCTAAATGAAAATGTACTTCAACCATTGTTACCTATTCATGAACTTAAATATGTAAAACCATCTATGATCATTTTAAATGACACATGATCATGCAAAATGTACCCAAATATCACCTTTAATAGACATCTACACCTAATTATAACATTCACAATTTAAAATTCATAATGTACCACATATGTTTTTTAATTTGCAATTTCAATCTAGAATCATTTTAAATAACAATCTTGACTAAGAAACAAGTTAAAATCTTATCATCTAAGTTAACAAATTATAACAACATGTGATCACATGCAAAATGTAACAACTAAATGAAAACATACTTCAATCATTGTTACATATTCATCAACCTAGATATGTAGAACCATCTAGGATTGTTTTAAATGACACATGATCATGCAAAATGCACCTAAATATCACCTTTAAAAGACATATACACCTAATTATAAAATTCACATTTTCAAATGCATAATGTACCACATTGTTTTTTAATTTGCAATTTGAATCTAGATTCATTTTAAATAACAAACATGACAAAAAAATAATTCAAACAAAACATAATACTATCATATAAGTTAACAAATTATAACAACATGTGTTCACATGCAAAATGTAACAACTAAATTCAAATGTACTTCAATAATTGTTACATATTCATCAACATAAATATTTAAAACCATATATGATTGTTTTAAATGACACATGACCATGGGAAATGTACATAAATATCACCTTTAATAGACATCGACACCTAATTATAACATTCACATTTTGAAATGCATAATGTACCATGTGTTTTGTAATTTGAAATTTCAATCTAGATTCATTTTAAATAACAAACTTGATTAAAAAAAAAAAAATTAAACAAAACATAATTTTATCATCTATGTTAACAAATTATAAAAGCATGTTATCACATGCAAAAGGTAATAACTAAAAGCAAAGTAATTCGATCGTTTTTACATATTCATCAAATTAAATATTTAGAACCATCTATGATTGTTTTAAATAACAGATGATCATGTAAAATGTACCTAACTATCATCTTTAATAGACACCACCTAATTATAACATTCACATTTTCGAATGCATCATGTAACACATGAGTTTTGTAATTTACAATTTCAATCTAGATTCATTTTAAATAACAAACTTCACAAAAAAACAAGTTAAACAAAACATAATATTATCATCTAAGTTCACAAATTATAACAACATGTGATCACATGCAAAATGTAAGAACTAAATGCAAATTTAATTCAATCATTGTTACATATTCATGAACTTAAATATTGAAAACCATATACGATTCTTTTAAATGTCACACAATCATGCAAATGTACCTAGATATCACCTTTAATAGACATCTACACCTAATTATAACATTCACGTTTTCATATGCATAATATAGCACATGTGTTTTGTAATTTTAAATTTCAATATAGATTCATTTTAAATAAAAAACTGGACAAAAAAACAAGTTAATCAAAACATAATTTTATCATCTAAGTTAGCAAATTATAACAACATGTGATCACATGCAAAATGTAACAACTAAATGAAATGTACTTCAATCATTGTTACATAATCATCAACTTAAATATGTAAAACCATATATTATTCTTTTAAATATGTAATATATATGCATTATTAGATTAGATTTTTGGAGAGGAAAACTAGTAATCACATGCTTTATTATCTAAGGCTATTTAGAGAAACATATACAATTGCATGCCTGGAACAAGTATAGTTTTGTGGTATTAGATTTCTAGAGAAAAGGAAGATTGAATCACATAATACTGATTGTGTTAGCCTTCTTTTGGGAAAAATAAAATGTATTTTTCATACCTAAGGGGATTAATTGTGGTATTAGACTTATTTTGGTAGAATATTATGCATAGTTATTGGTCAGATATTTTGTATAAGAGGGAATTGTCCCTTTGCATGCATGAAAGAATAAATGGTATGCGTTTGATCCCTTAGAAAATAAATTTGTTTACTTTTCCATGAAATAATTATTTAGTTTCCTTTGGAAAGAAATATATTGATGCAGGAGCATTCAGACAATTGCCAGAAATGTGATTATGTGTTCATATGTTGTGTCCAAACAAGAAGTGGGAAAATTTGATCATTAATAGTTTAGTTAGATTTAAATGTGTGAAGTTATTTGGTTTTAATGTCGTAGATTAAATAGGAATAAAAGTAGCATTTGGTTCTCCATGCGAGGATATTTAGAAAATAAATTAAGATTGAGAGGATAATATAGAGTAGGTTTAGAAGCTAATAAATGATAAATTGTTTTCATTTAGGTGGTAGCGTAGATAAGTGTGTGAAGTTTGATAGGATAAGCAGAAAAGGAGTGAAGGGTGAGAAGTATGTGAGTTGTGTGATAGAGGAGTGATAGAGAGGAGAAGTCATGAATCTAAAATCCAACCATTGAAGGGCTCAGCTCTATGTAATTACCTTTTTGATAATTCCAAGTGGGTGTGCTTAAATTCTCCTATGTGTATTAAATTTCACTCTTTAATTCGTTGTTGAGTTGAATTTCCTATTATCGCATAAGTGTATGCAAAGAAGCTGATGTGCGAGGTGAAAAATTTAAGGCATGGTGGAGTTATGTGTGAAAATAATTATGCGAAGTGGGCCATCAATGCATAGTAGAGACCGTTAGATTTGACAGAAGACCAATGGTGGAGATTAAATCTCTTTGAAAATGATTTCACAAGTCACAGAATTTAGTGTTTCGCACTAAGGCCTTAAATCATAAGTTAAGTGAAGTGCGATGCGATGTAAATGAGTAAAGGAGAGCGAGGACCGTTAGATTGGGTGTAGATCAACAATGGACGACAAATTTCAAGTTGGCACATCGCAAATTTTAGCGGGTATCGTTAATACTTCGCAAGCTAAGTTGTTTGATTTGTGATGAGATGAAGGGGATCCACATGTCAGCATAGTGCTCCAGCGCATATCACAGATTTATGTGGTTATAGTTAAGAGTTCACACGGTAAGTTATTTTTGGTGCAATGCGATGCATCACATATTGCATATCGTACGAGATAAGAAATAATGTTATTGCTAAACTATAAAAGTTGTGAAGTGTGATATCCATTTCACTACAAACTCCGAAATTGAAAAAGGTGTTAAGTGTTGAAATCTGTGGGGAGGTAAGTTTAAGAATTTTCGAAGTGGAAAGTTATAATAATTGCGAAGTTGTGCTTGGCACTGATTGGTCCGTTCTATGTTGGCCATAACATTTTAAGTTCTACGTGCAAACGCTCTGTTTAACGAGTATTTATTTGGGAAAGCAAGAATATATAAATTTTTTTGCATATTGTGGGTAAAAGCGGGCTTCCAGCTGCCTCATTTGGTATCAAAGGAGAAGGTTGAATTTTTTTCTCAAGTATTATAGTAAACATGCCACCAAGGAGAGGAACTAGTAGAGTTTGAGGGAGACTTACAACAAATGCAATTTTTCTCGAAGAGATTCGACACCTTCGTACAAGGACAGCAACAATGGAGACTTCTCAGAAAAGAGCACCTGAAGAAGAAGATGTTTGCGCAAGAGAAGAATATTCTGAAGAAGAAGAACAAGAAAGAAAGGAAGCTAAATTTTTCAAGATATTGGCAAAGGTTAGTGGAAAACCAATAATGTAGATTCCTTTATATGAAGGGAACATTAATGTGGATGAGCTGATAGATTGGATTATTTTGGTGGATAAGTGTTTCGACTTAGAAGAGGTCGAAGATAAGAAGAAAGTAAAGTTTGAAACTACCAAGCTGAAGGGCTATGCACCTATTTGGTGGGATGAACTACACACATCCAGGATTAGAAAGGGAAAGCCTAAGGTCAAGCAATGAGATAAAATGGTAAGTAAATTGAAGAAAAAATTTGTGCAAAAATATTATCAATTAAATATTTTTAAACAGTTGCAGAATTTGACATAGAATAAAATGATTTTCAAGCAGTATAGAGAGGAGTTTTACAAGTTGTTCATTAGAGCAGGACATGCTGAAAATGATATGGAAAAAGTAGCTCGATAAATTAATGGTTTAAGGTATGGTATACGAGACGAAATCAGTTTGTTGAGTCTGAAGACAATTGAGGATGCTTGTGAAGAATCTTTCAAGGCGGAGGTGAAAATGTAGAGGAAACAAAGTCAAAATAATAGAGGTAAAAATCCAGTAAGAGGAAGAGGAATTTTCAGACCAAGATTTCAACACTCTCAGAATGAATCAGGATGTTCAAGTAGTAGACCAGTGCAAAGAGGAGATGTTGGTAGAGGAATATTTACAGCCAGAGGTAGGGTGGAGGAAGAGAAATGCGATGTTACACATGTGGAGAATGGGGACGCGAATCATGGGATTGTCGTCATAATAAATAAAATAAAAAACGGAATGTGAATGTAGCTGAGGTCAAAGGAAGAAATTCCCCAGGTCATAGAAAAGGAAGAAGCACCTAAGGTAAGAGCATCATTATTGCTCAAAAGAGCATTGCTTAAACTAGAGAAGGAAGTAAATGAGCCAGGTCAAAGGAAGAGCTTATTCAGGATTGTATGAAAGTCTGAAGATAAGTGCTGCAAAGTTTTGATTGATAGTGGAAGTTCTGGTAATCTTTTTTCTGAAAATATGGTTGAGAAATTGGGTTTGAATAAGATAGTACACCCTACTCCCTACAGAGTATCGCGGCTACAAAAGGGACATCAAATTTTGGTGACAGAATAGTGCAAAGTAGAGATACATATTGGTACATATAAAGATGTTATATTGTGTGATGTGATGCCAATGGACATGTGCCATGTATTACTGGGAAGACCTTGGAAATTTGACAGAAAATCCATTCATGATGGAAAAAGGAATACATATGCCATAGAGAAGGATCGAAAGAATCACAAATTACTACCTTTGAAGGATGAACCAGACAAAGGAGAAGTTGGGAATAGCGTTATGTTCATTAGTTGGGAATAGCGTTATGTTGATTATTGGAAAAGAATTGCTACAAGATGTCAAGAAAGAGAAAGAAATTCATTTTTCTATTGTGGGTAAAACCAAGGTAATTCTAACTTCGAAAAATTTAGACAATCTTCCTGTGGAAATAAAAAATATGTTAGATGATTATGCTGATATAGTTGCTGATGAACTGCCAAGTAAATTTACACTAGTCAGAAGTATAAGTCAGCACATATATTTAATACTTGGTGCAACTGTACCAAATAGAGGAGCATATAGAATGACACCTCGGGAAAATGAAGAAGTTAGAAGATAGGTACAAGATTTGTTAGATAAAGGAATGATAAAAGAAAGCCTTAGTCCATGTGTAGTACTGACCGTACCTACTCCAAAGAAGGGAGGAGAGTGGCGCATGTGTACTGATTCCAGAGCTATAAACAATATCACTATCATGTATAGATTTCCATTACCATGCATAGATGATTTTATCTATTGTTTAAGTGGGTCAAAGTAGTTTACTAAGATAGATTTGAATAGTGGATACCATCAAATAGCGATTATAGAAGGAGATGAATGGAAGACTACATTTAAGACCAACAGTGGGTTGTATGAGTGGTTAGTGATTCCTTTTTGACTCACTAATGCACCAAGCACATTTATGAGACTAATGAACAAGGTTTTGAAAGAGTATGAAGGAAAATTTGTGATAGTCTATCTTGATGACATTCTGATTTTTAATCAGAGTACGGAAGAGCATTTGTAGCATGTCAAGCTGGTGTAAAATACTTTGCAAAAGGAAAATTTCTTATAAATTTGAAGAAGTGTAGTTTCATGAAGAAAGAGGTCATCTATTTGGGATTTATAGTCTCAGAAGAAGGCTTGAAGATGGACCTAGAAAATATCTAGGTACTACTGGATTGGCCAACTCCAAGAAGTGTATTTGAGGCAAGGAGTTTTCATGGTCTTGTAAGTTTTTATAGAAATTTTATAAGAGGTTTTAGTCAGATATATGCACCAATAATTGAAACAATAAAGGAGAGCAAACAACCGTTTAAGTGGACAGATGCAATATACCATAATTTCAAGTTGTTGAAAAGGAAGATCACTGAAAGACTTGTTTTGGGCTTCACAAATTTTGATAAAATATTCCAAGTTGAGACTGATGCTAGTGGGATAGAAATTGGAGTTATCTTGAGTCAAGAGCAGAGACCAATAGCTTATCTCATTGAAAATATAAATTATGTCAAGAAGAAGTATTCATCATATGATAAGGAGTTCTATGCTATTTTGAAAGATTTTAAAAAATGGAGGCCTTACTTGTTGCCCAAAGAACTTGTGTTATATTAAGATAACCATGCACTATAGTTCATAAATAATCAGCTGAAGTTAAACCAAAAGCATTTTCAAGTAAGTTCTTTTTATTATTGGCCAAAAATGCAAAGTGATATAAAAATGTTTGTTGAGTAGTGCAGGATTTGTCAACATGCTAAAGGAAGAAGCCAAGACACTAGATTATATCAGCCATTGCCAATACCCAATAGACCTTGGGATGTTGTCAACGTGGATTTTTTTTTAGGATTGTCGAAGACTCAAAGAGGACATGATTCTATCTATGTTGTTGTAGATAGATTTTCTAAAATGGCACACTTTATTGCTTGTAAGAAAACTAGTGATGCAACTCACATTGCTAGTTTTTTTTTTTCTGAAGTTAAAAGATCACATGGATTGCATGTGAGTATTGTTTCAGACAGAAATACAAAGTTTGTAGGACATTTCTGGAGGACTGTATGGAAGAATCTAGGTACAAACCTCAGTTTCAGTTCAGCCTATCATTCTCAAACAGATGGAAAAAATGAAGTAGTGAACAGGAGCTTGGGAAACATATTAAGGATTTTGGTTTACAAAAATCCAAAGCAATGGGATTTAGCACTTGCTGAAGATGAAGTTACATATAATGATACTACTAACCAGAATACTCGGATGAGTCCATTTCATATTGTTTTTGGAATGCATTCAAGAGGCGTGTATGAACTTAGATATTTGAGTAAACAAGAGAAAAGGAGTGCAAAAGATGAATAATTTGCAGAACAGATGCAGAAGTTGTAGGAAGATGTCAAGAAAAGCTTACAGAAAAACACTAAAAAACTATAAACAAAGAGCTGATATGAAGAGGATTGAAAGAGAATTTCAAGAATATGATTTAGTCATGGTTTATCTAAGGAAGGAAAGGTTTCTAGTAGGGACGTATAACAGGCCGAAAATGAAAATGATAGGGCCATGTAGAATTTTGAGGAAGTTATCCTCAAATGCATATGAGATTGAATTACCAGAGGGAATTGGGATATCACCCATCTTTAATGTTTCATATTTGTATCCATACAAATGAACAGAGGAAGAATCTATGGAAGACGAGGATCAGACTTTGAATTGGAAGGAACAGATGCGAAAGACAACAAAGAAACAAGTGGAAGCTATTCTGGAGAAAAGAGCAACAAAGAAGACTAGGGGGCAGACCTATTATCAGTATCTAGTGAAATGGAAAGGACAACTAGTGGAATATGCCAGTTGGATGAAAACAACAGAGTTAGAAAAGATTAATGTAGATCTTGAAACATTGATGGATCAATCTTTCCTTCTCCAGGAGTCTGACGCAGGAGCATTCGGACAATTGCCACCAATTTTATTATGCGTTCACATGTTGTGGCCAAATAAGAAGAGGGAAAATTTTATCATTAATAGTTTAGTTAGATTTAAATGTGTGAAGTTAGTTGGTTTTAATGTCTTAGATTAAATAGGAATAAAAGTAGCATTTGGTTCTCCCTGCGAGCATTTTTAGCAAATAGGTTAGGATTGAGAGGATGAGATAGAGTCTCTTTAAAAGATAATAAATGATAAACCGCTTTCAGTTAGGTGGAAGAGTAGATAAGTACGTGAAGTGTGATAGGACAAGAAGACAAAGAGTAAAGGGTGTGAAGTGTGTGAGTTATGTGATAAAGGAGTGACAAAGAGGAGAAGGTATGAATGTAAAATCCATCTATTGAAGGGCTCGGCTCCATGTAATTACCTTTATGATAAATCCAAGTGTGTGTGTTTAAATTCTCCTGTCTGTATTAAATTTCACTCTTTAATTCGTTGTTGAGACGAATTTTGTGTTATTGCACAAGTGTATGCAAAAAAGTCGATTTGTGAGGCGAACAAGTAAAGACACGATGGAGTTCTGTGTGAAAACACTTATGTGAAGTGGGCCAGTGAATCAGTAGAGACCTTTAGATTTGATAGAAGACCAACGGTGGAGATTAAATCGCTTTGAAAGTGATTTCGCAAGTCACAGAATTTAGTGTTTTGCACTAAGGCCTTAACTCATAAGTTAAGTGAAGTGTGATGCAAAGCAGAGGAGTAAAGGAGAGCGAGGACTGTTAGATTGGGTGTAGATCAACGGTGGATGGCAAATTGCAAACTTGCACATCGCAAATTTTAGCGAGTATCGTTAAGAATTCACAAGTTAAGTTGTTTTTATTTGCAAGTTAAGATAAAGGAAATTAAGTAACTAAGAAAATTTAAAATTAAAATAACCATGTTAATCTCAAACATATTAAGCATATTTAAAATTATTATATTAATGTTAGATATACTTAAACATTATTGATAAAAATAATCATATATTCGACATATTTTCCTTAGCTGCAATATATCTTAACTCTGGATCTATCAAGCGTTGAGACGGATCAAATCTCTCTAGGTACAAACCTCTAAAGTTTGCACCTCGAGAGATTTGATCTCTCTCAAAGATTAATAGATTAGCAGTTAAAATAGATCTAGACAAGTGGATATTAAAATAAAATAATATACTCCTACAATATGTATAATAATTAATAATACTTATAATTTTGAAAATTTATGATTCTTACTATTTGATATTAAAAATTATACATAAATTAACTATTCTTTTAAAATCTATAAAAAATTAAATGTCAATTTACATATAACATATTTATAGAACTAGTGTATATACCATATTATGAATTTTTTTGCTATTAACTAATAAACTTAGTCTATATTAGAATTACACTTTATATTATTCATATAATAAATATAATTTTCAATAAAATAAATCGGCGAAGGGAATATGGTTTTCTTGGTAACAAAATGGAGTGAGATTTAATGCCGATAAGCATCATTTACGTTACCTTATGATTTATTTATTTTTTAATTAATTAAATGGTTGCAGCTTCATGAATTGTAGGAGCTTCTATGACACATTTTAAATGACAAAGTCAATCGTTTCTGTTTGGTTCTGCAATGTTCTCTTATTGCCCAATAATTGAATTACACGCGTCAGTTTACAATACTACGTTGGCTGCCTTAGTTCGGCTGAGCCGCCTCAGATTAGAGTGCATTAAAGGTGGAAAAAAACCCTTAATCTGTAATGACCACCAACAAAATTTGTGGACAGAAAACGATCTCCAGAACTTTCGCTTTGGATTTGCGACGGATCGCTGCAACATCAATTGACCGTGACATCCATCGTTACTCTTTATTTATATTCCTTTTGTGCACCATTATTTTCAACACACTGCAAGTATACCATCTTTTTGAATGCTGCAACATCAATTGACCGTGACATCCATCGTTACTCTTTATTTATATTCTTTTTATGTACCATTATTTTCAACACACTGCAAGTATATCATCATTTTGAATGAAGAAAAATGAATTTCATAGTTGGAAGTGATTTGCAATATTCAGCACTATGGTAAGCATTGTGAATTTAAGAACATGCAGAGATATATTTCAAATGAAATTGATAAGAGGGACCGATCATCATTTTAAGCTATTTAATTAAGTACTTAGCCCTTAGGCATTTACTTTCTTGTTTTACTTTTTAGGTTTTAGGCTTAAGTTTATGCTTTAATTTTTATGTTTTCGTTTTTAGTTTTGCATTATTTTATGTTTTAGTTTCTAGCTTGTATTTGGGTTGTTTTAGTTTTTAGTTTAGTTTTTGGTTTTTAATGTAGGTTTAATATTTAGGTTTAAAATTTAAAATTTTAATATTATATTTAAAATATTGGGTACTGTGTTGTTATACTGAGTTTTATATTAATGTTGTTGTCTATGTAATAATTATTAATTATTAAATTAAATGACATATGTTTATAGAGTGTAACTAAATTACATTTACTAATTTGATTATATTAATTAATTACTTTTAATTAAAATAAATGATTTATATAAATATTAACTAATAATATATTAAATTATACATTTTAATAAATAATAAATGTATTTACTTTTCCAATTACTCTCATAATTAAAATGCTTTATTTACATTCTCATATACATATATATTTTCTAACGTAACATATATTTATTTAATCTTCACTTCGCATACAAAATTTGGGTTGGTTAAACAATTTTTTAAATTGTCTGATTTTATAACCCCTTACCCATAAAACAATCTATAAAAATATATACCAACTTTGTTTTAATGACAAGGAGTGAAGATTACCTTGCAGCTCAAGTACTATACTTGGAGGCTTGAGTGGGAATTATGACCAAAAAAAGGTTATTTATCAAATGCATGATCATTCTTCATAAATAAGAAATATGTAGATTGTTTAACATGTTGCATGCAACATAATTTAAATAAGGGTGTTTTTTTATGTTTATATATATATATATATATATATATATATTATTAATTTAAATTTTATTAAATATCTAAATTATTTCATTCAATTTTTAAGTGGTGTGAAGAAACTATATCATTAAAAAAGAATATTAAATTTAAAATCATAAATATGTGGGAAACGTTTTTTTAATATAGAACTAAAATGTAAAAAAAAATATATAATTTTATCATTTTTATATCATTAAGGTAGTGATACGATTTACTTGGAAAGAATTTCTATATTCAATATGGACGAACTTAAACACTAGAGCAATTTATTTAATTATTGTTCATATACATTAAAAAAGCTTAAGAAATTAAAAAAACATAATATATGTAGCCGCTAACCTAGTCGTCATTATTCTTCAATAGTCATCATTATTCTTCAATAGGTATTTGCTAGACAAGAATTTTCAATATCTGGTGCTTCACTTCCTTGTTAGAAATGGATATGACATCTCCGTATTTGTAGAGGAATTGAATGCCTCGTATTATATTGAATGTGAAATTCTTACAACACAATGGTACACTGTCGTGCTGCTTAAGAAACTCCCGATTCATTTCCTTAAGGGACAGATGAAGGATTCCCTTGATTTGATTTAAAGCATTTTCCACAATAGAATCAAGATTGTCTTTTATGTAGCACTTTATGATTGAAGCCATCTCCCTGCGTTCCTTCTCATCCTTCATTGCGCAATTGTGAAAGAAAATGTCAAAGGTGTGAGTTAGGATTTTGCGTAGAAAGTTATGCATCCTATCTTGTCAAATTTTATTAAAATAAATGTAATTTTAGATGCCAAATACCTCGAAATATCTTAAGTCGTTGATAAGTCTGATAGTCAATTCGAGAGCTCCTAGATCTTAGATGGGTAATTTATTTGTTCTAGATTGTTGTTTGGGACAAGTTGACCCATCAAGAGAAGTTGACTAAAATTTACAATATACCTAAATTAATTTTTAGAATATACCTAAATTTAATTTTTCTTTTTCATCCATATCCTAATTTAGAATTTTATTATTCATTTTTTCAACTAACATGCCAACTTATCAAAACGAGTTAATGTTACAACAAAGCAAAAGAGGAAGGGATAGAGAGACGAAGTTGGAGGGGGAGAGAGGGAGGGAAGAAGAAAGACAAAGAGAGTGAGAAGTGGAGAGAGAAAGGGACTGATAGGGGAGAGATGGAGAGAGAGTGTGTATGTTTAAGGGTGAGATAAAGAGACAAATAAGGACAGATGGATGGAGAGAGCGAGTGTCAAGGGAGAGATGGAGAGCATGTATGTATGTTTTGGGGTGAGATAAAGATACAAAGAAGGAGAGATGGAGACAAGGGGGGAGAGAAGGAAACAGAAGGAGAGAAGGATGGATATCATAACAAAGTTGTAGGGTGAAGAGAGAGAGAGAGAGAGGTGGGATGGAAAAGGAGAGAGAGGAAGGAAGTGTGAGGATGTGAGAGAGTGGAGAGAGGGAGGAAAAGAGAGATATATTTGGAGGGTGATAGAGATGGAGGTAATAATAAAGGCATAGAGAAAGAAAGGTGGAGAGAGAGACAAAGGGGGCGATAAGGATGATGAAGAAAGAGGGAGAGATGACAACTTGAGGAGAGAGAGATAGAATCGAGGGGGAGGGAGAGAAGTGGTAGATAGAGATATAGATGGAAGGTGAAGAGAGGGAAGAAGAGAGATATGGAGAGAGGGTGGGAGGGACAAAGATATTGATAGATATGGAGTAACAGAGCATGTGTGTTTTTGGGGTGAGATAGACAGACAAAGAAGGAGAGATGGATGGAGATATAGATATAGATGGAAGGAGGAGAGAGGAAAGAAAAATTCTTGTAGTAGTTGCATGTATTTCAGTGTAAATGGTGATTTTTAATCCTGTTTGATTTCTTGCAATAGATGCATTGTTTTCAATATTGATTTATAATGATATTTGATTGATTGCACTAGATGCATTGATTTCAATGTACATTATTTCTAATCCTATTTGATTGCTTGCAATAATTGCATTGATTTCAATGTAGATGGTGATTTCTAATCATATTTGATCCCTTGCACTATATGCATTGACTTCAATGTAGATTAGGAATTTGGCTTCTATGATCCATAAAATATGTATAATAAATTTTCGGTAAAAAATCACATATAAGAAATTTATGTCACAAATTTCTTATATGTGATTTTCTATCGAAAATTTCTGATTCAATGTAGATGTTGACTTCTAATTACAATTGATTGCTTTCACTTTCTATTTGATTTCTTGCACTAAATGCATTGATTTCAGTGTAGATGATGATTTATAATCCTATTTTCTTGCTTGCACTAAATGTGTCGATTTCAGTGTAAATGTTGGTTTCTAATCCTATTTAGTTACTTCCACTAGATGAATTGAGTTTGAGTGTAGATGTTGATTTATAATCCTATTTGATTGCTTTCATTAGATGCATTTATTTGAGTGTAGAAGTTGTTTTCAAAACTCCCTCGATTACTTGCACTAGATGCATTGATTTAAATGTAGATTATTTCTAAGCCTATTTGATAGCTTGCACTAAATGCATTGATTTCAGTGTAGATGGTGATTTCTGATCCTATTTGATTTCTTGCCCTAAATGCATTGATTTCAGTGTAATGTTGGTTGCTAATCTTATTTTCTTACTTGCACTAGATGCATTGATTTGAGTGTAGATGTTGATTTCTAATCCTATATGATTGTTTACATTATATGCATCGATTTTAGTGTAGAGGTTTTTTCTAATCTTATTTGATTGATATCATCAGATGCGTTGATTTTAGCATAGATTTTGATTTCTGATTTGATGTAATTGGATATATGATGGTACATTAATGCCAAAGTGATTGGATTAACAATATGCATTAATTTCAATGCAAGCACGAAAAAATATTCACAATGTACATTGATTTATGTGTTATAGTAATTCAACCTATTAATATTGGAGAGCGAGAGAGGAAATGTATGATGTTTACTACAATCTCTCAAGCTAAAGATATAAATGGTTTATGATTCCAAGTGTCCCTTTCATATAATCAATATTAAATGATGACAAAACTAACACTCTTGACAATAAGAATGGCAGAAGAAAATAGTTTGAGATTTATCGCAATGAAGAATATTTGTAATTGACTACATTATTGGTATTCACATTTTCTACCAATCAACACTATTATTGTCACTTTTCATTAAAAAAATTAATTTCATCATTAAAGTTACTATTATTGTCATTTTTCATTAAAAATTTTAATTTCATCATTAAAGTTATCAACAATATTTATCATCTCAATAATGTGAGGTAACTAAGAAAATTTAAAATTAGAATGGCAATCTGAGAAATATTTAGCATATTTAAAATGATTAAATTAATGCTAAATAAACCTACATATTATTGATAAAAATAATCATATCTCATAGCTCATAAATATAACAATAAAAATAATATACTCCAACAATATATATAATACTTAATGATACTTATAATTTTGAAAATTTAATGATGGTTACCTTTTTTATATTAAAAATTGTGCATAAGTTAACTATTCTTTTAAAATCAATGAAAAACTACATTTCAACATATCTATAACACATAGTCTAAAAAAGCAACAGAATGGCCGAGAGTCTGACAAAGATTTTGAAAAAATCTTTGCTAAACTTTAGTATTTTGAGTGCCCTAAAGGTTTTTTATAGTGCTGAATCTGTTTCCACTATAAAAAATGGATTTCAAACACTCCAACTACCTGTTTTTTTAAATTTTATTTTACCAGATTCCGACAAAAAAATTGTCGTTCGAACTATTCTGTATGTTGGATAGAAAACTTCTATTTATAATGTATATACCATATTATGGATTTTTTTTACTATTAACTAATAAAGTTAGTCTATATATATTTTCAATAAAATAAATCTGCAAGAGAATATGTTTCTCCTCATAAAAAAATGGAGTGGAGTGAGATTTAATGCCGATAAGCATCATTTGCATTACATTATGATTTATTTATTTTTTAATTAATTAAATGGTTGCAGCTTCATGAATTGGTGTAGCTTCTATGACAAATGTTAAATGGAAAAGTCGATCGTTTCTGTTTGGGTCGCCAATGTTCTCCTATTGCCCAATATTTGAATTACACGCGTCAGTTTACAATACTATGTTTGCTGCCTTAATTCGAGAGAGCCTCCTCAGCTTATAGTGCATTAAGGTTGGAAAAAACTCTTAATCTACAATAACCACCAACAAAATTTATGGATAGAAAAATATCTTCAAAACTCGCGCATTGGGTTTTTTAAAATTAATTTAATGGTTGCAGCTTCATGAATTGCTACCACATGTTAAATGGAAAAATGAATCGTTTTTGTTTTGTCAGAAACACCAATGCTTTGGTGTTTCTGTTTTGTTGACCAAGAAAAATTTAAAAAATTCTTTCATCAGCGAAGGGATCAAAGGCAACGTATGCAACACAAAACTCTGCATTTCTATCGTTGCAAATATCCAAAAATCGCCTGTGATCCCATGCTTTCTCCATTTAGATTTCTGAACCTTGCTGAACAGTACCATCATCCCTTCAGCTCGCATTTGGCATGATTGGTTTTACAAAGAAATTCATATATATATATATATATATATTTCAAGGTCAATTTCACCTCCATTTTAAACGAATCGGGTTTTTTTTCACTTTACTTTCCTTCTATCAATATTTTTTACTTAAATATTGTCGTAGAAGTTGTTTTTTTTTTCATTTTCCTTATCATTTTTTCCAATTTGAAATTTTCATTTTCTTTTTTTATTTGAAACTTCTAAGATATGAAGTTCAAGATATTAAAATCTATTTTAAAAGGAATGAAATTTATTTCGGGAATTTTGAGGTGTAAAATGGGCTTCCTAAGGAAAATGTACAATCAAAATTCACTTTATGAGAACCAATCACATTTTAGATGATGACATCATTCCTAATGGTTGAGGTGACATATTTTTTTATTTTTTTTTTGTGAATTCTGTAGGACCCGACTTTTCTATTAGATTGAGCAAGTTGCTAAATATATACAACCAAAAATATGCGCGTCAACCTGCCCGAAGGAAACCAGGTCTGTTGGAAATCTTAGAAAGTTAAAAGCTAACCAAAATTGGTATTGTTTGAGTGTCTCAATAGTGGCATGTACTACTCGGCTATGTCCATAATATTTACATATGAAAATACAGTGATAATTTCGATTGACAAAAAACTAGAAAACCAGACAGTGCCTATCCATCCGAAGAATCCACTAGTGCTAGGTCTTTCGCTGAGGACCCAGGCATCTCCACCCACTGCATCGCTCACAACTGCTCCTCAATTCGTCCAATTCTAGCATTCTGCTGCATTTGAGTCTTTTTCATTGAGCGCGTGTCCTGCTTTATGTGATGAAGGTCAAAGAGAATGGAATTATGAACTTCCTGGTCCTTCAAATTCATCAGGGCTTTGGCGAGAACACACTTAAACTTCTAATACATTTTAACAGCTTGCTGAAAAAGAGAGATCCTGCCTCGAGTACTACCAAGGTCAGTGAGAAAATCCATCATATCTTGCTGCTATTGAGCCTCAACCTCATCACTAGAATTTTGCTTCTCCCAACTCTGTATCATTTGTTAAATATGTGGAGGGGTATTAACCACATATGTGTGGGCCAAACTGTCGACAACCTGCTCATCAGTTTTCCGGCCTCTCTTGCTGGGCCTCGGAGAGACATTGCATGGAGCAGTTGGCGCTTTTTGCTTGCATCCAGAAGTTCTGGGTTTTGTCATGGGGAAACCAGAGAAGCCTGCTAAATATAATGAGAGAAACAGAGGATATTGATGAGGATGGGAAAAAAAAAACATATGCAACAGTGGGAGCGGTTAGCTGCATGCTAGCAGAGCGCATTAATCCAACCCATTGAAAGTATAAGGCAAAGAGTCTGGCAAAAACCAGAGAACAAGGCAGAGGTGACAGAAAACCATTGCGCCTGCCCAACATATAAGAGCAATTGGCATACTTCTGTCGAGGCATATGTAAACCCACGGGACCAGTAGAACACAAGACAAACCCCTTGCATTGAGATTGCTGACAAGTATAATGAATAGCGAAAATAGGGATTCAAGGCCAAAAGCAGAGAAAACCCTGACGCTGAAAGCAATGCATGATTGAGATAAACCACCTAGAGCAATCATCAAAGTGTAGACAGCAATATGATAAAACATGATAAATGAATCCAACATAAAATGCCTGAAGAACCTGAAGCGTGAGACAAAAACAGGGAGGGGGACTTCTAAAAAAAGGTTCAACCTCCAAATCAGCATGAAAATTGCAGAAAGGCATAAGGATACCCAAACCCTTTTCGTTGGAGAGTTACAGAGTGAATAGCAGAGGTGACATTTCTTTAGTTAAAGGTATTTGTCACATTCTCAATGGTAGATAAAAAATTATGGTTAACCATTGCAGTGCTCTAAGTATTTTTAAAATCAAAGTAAAATACTCATAATAAATGTCATTTCAGACTTTTGGAATAAAAATATATTATTTTCATTTCATATTATACATTTATTATATTATATTATTTTTACATAGTATATTAATTACATGTTATTATACAATTTAAATAATATAAATTTTAATTAATAGCATATAATATAATTAAGAATTTATAAATTTAATTTTTTATTTTAATTTATTTAAATATAAAGGACAAATGTATTAGTTATTCAATGATAATGATATCAATATATTTTTTTATTAATTTTATTTTGATATAATA
Source organism: Pinus albicaulis (assembly GCA_034641835.2). NCBI lineage: Eukaryota > Viridiplantae > Streptophyta > Pinopsida > Pinales > Pinaceae > Pinus > Pinus albicaulis. Next base: position 206,923,369 of record CM076572.1, read on the forward strand.
TTTGAATTGAATTTAAGTATAGTTACATTGATTGTGATACAAAAAGTGAATTGAAAATTCATAAATATTATTTGCTGATTTAGTTATTATTTTATTATTTACTTCAAAACTCTAATTTTTAATGATAAGTGTACAATACTACTTTTCCTTCTAAGAAGAGAGAATTAGAATGCATTAAGGTTGGAAAAAACCCTCAATCTGCAATCACCACCAACAAAATTTGTGGGTAGAAAACGATCTACAGAACTCTCGCTTTGGATTTGCCTCGCCGCAACATCATTTGACCGTGACATCCATCCTTCCTCTATGTTTATATTATTTTTATGCACTAGTGTACCATTATTTTCAACATACTGCAAGTGTACAATCATTATTTGTGATGAAGAAAAATGAATTTCATAGTTCCAGTTGATGCACAATCAATTTTCAGAACCACCTATGTCGCAATCCTCCCAATTGAATTTTCATATAGAATTTTCTTAACATCTCTCCGAATTCCCAATTCAATTTTGAGCTGTTATTTATAGAATTTTCTTAATATATCTTTTGAATTAATTGTTATAGGAACCTGGGAGAGGCTTGGCAGATCTCAGTTCTCAGTGGAACGCCTCTTGGGTGCTGGGTTTCTACATTGAAAATATATATGTAAGTTTAATTTGAAAGAATCAAGTTTAATTATAACATCAAAGTACAGCTATAAAACCTTTCATGATAGTATTGTATACATTCAGGTTAGTCTTGTGTGTCACGCAGCGGAAGATTTTGGTGGTTCTAAAGGCGTGTTCTATTTTTGAACACATTAAAAATATATATTTAAGTTTAATTGGAAAATATTATATGGTTTTGTTTAATTTATGGGTTTGATCTCAATTTTAAGACAGCCACACCTGAGAGGTGGAAAACGTGGGAGTGGTGGAATTTTAACATAACCATGATTGTGTAAACTAGCGAGAATAGTAATCAACTTCATAGATTTAATGATGATTTTTATAGATTTTGAAGTATAGAGAGATTTACGATATTTTTAACATAAAGGAAATGAACATAAAGAAAAATTGCAAAAATTGGCTATGATCAGACCAAAACGATAAAAAAAACCAAAAATTGCAAAAATTGGCTATGATCAGACCAAAACAATACCAAAAGAACGAAAATAATATGGTCTGCATTGAACAACGACGATTAGAAAAGATTTGCATTATTAAGCATTATACTAGGCGTACTGCATTTAATAACATGCAGTGATATATTTCAAATGGAATTGATAAGAGGGATCGATCATCATTTTAAGCTATTTAATTAAGTATTTAGCCCAACATAATGGCAGTGATTAGGCATTTAGGTTATTGTTTTACTTTTTAGGTTTTAGGTTTAAGTTTAGGATTTAATTTCTATCTTTTAGTTTTAGTTTTGTTTTAATTTTTATGTTTTAGTTTTTAGTTTAGTTTTGCTTTAATGTAGATTTAATATTTAGTTTTTAATATAATATTTAATATTTAATTTTATTACTTGATATTTAGGTTTAAAATATTTAGAATTTAATATTACCTTTAAAATATTAGGTACTGTGTTGTTATATTGAGTTTTATATTAAGGTTTTTATACATTTAATAATTATTAATTTGGTTGAAACATATTTAGAGAGTGTATTTCGATCACATTTACTAATTTGATTGTTAATTAATTAATTTTATTTAATATAAATTATTTATATAGATATTAACTATTTAATGATATATTAAATTATACATTTTAAAATATAAAAAATATGTTTGTTTTAATGATCAGGAGGGAAGATTTACCTTGCAGTTCAAGTACTATACTTAGAGGCTTGACTCAGAATTATGACAAAAAAAAGCTATGCTAGATCTAAGACTTTTGTGATCCATAATGTAGATAAATGAATTTCGGATTAATCACATTTTTAGGATTTGGTATACATTTAGAACCATGCAATGTGGTTCATCTTCAGGACAAGGTGAAGAAGGAAATCGATCTCATTGTATAAATAGTAAAGATGCATCATTGCCAATGATAATTGTTAAAACTAGCCGTTATTCAGTTAATTAGTTAGAGAATTTAAAATTTAAAATTATTTAAAAATATTACTTAGAAGTCTCAACAAATAATATAATAAATTGGTAAATTGATTAAATTATAAAATTAATAAAGGAAAGAGGTAAATAATAATATAGAGAATAATATTAAAATAAGGGGAAGGGGTAAATGAATAATATAGAATAATATAAAATGGGGGAAGAATTATAATTATTATAATGAACGAAGAGGGCCACAAAATAAATATCATATATATATATATATAATCTAAGAAACAAAATAATAATATATAATAGGGGAAAATATCTAAACAAGAGGAAATTACAGAAAAGCATAAACTAGAGAAAACGATACAAATAGAAGAAGAAAAATAAAAAAAATGAGGATAAAATCCAAAAAAAGGCATTTATAAATAAAAAATATGTACATTGTTTAAAATGTTATTTCTATCATGTAACATAATTTAAAGAAATGGTATTGTTTATATATGTGTGTGTGTGTGTGTGTTTTTTTTATTATTAGTTTCAAATTCATTAAATATATCAATTATTTCATTCCATTTTTTAAGTTGTGTGACTAAACTATACCATTAAAAAAAAGAAATCATTAAATTTTAAATTAGAAATATGTGGGAAAATGTTTTTTTAATAAAAAACTAACATGTAAAAACAAAATAATTTGTAATTTATCATTTTTATGTGATTAAGGTAGTGATACGATTTATTTCGAAAGAATTTCCATATTTAATATGAGCGAACTTAATTCATGGTCATATACATTAACAATATTCACACATTAAAAACATAATATAAGCCATCGCTAGCCCAATCGTCGCCATTATTCTTCAATAGGTATTTGCTGGACAAGAATTTTAAATATTTGGTCCTTCACTTCCTTGTCAGAAATGGATATGCCATCTCTGTATTTGAAGAGGAATTGAAGGCCTTATGTTATATTGAAAGTGAACTTCTTACAACACAATGCTACGTTTTCCTGCTTCTTAAGAAACTCTCAATTCATTTCCTGAAGGGAGACATGAAGGATTTCCTTGATTTGAATCAAAGATTTTTCCACAGTAGAATCAAGATTGTCTTTTATATAACACTCTATTATTGAAGCCATCTCCCCATGTTCCTTCTCATCCTTCATTACAAGATTCTGAAAGAAAATGACAAAGGTGTGAGTGAGGATTTTGCGTAGAATGTTATGCATTCGATCTTTTTTAAATTATCCTAAAATAAATGTAATTTTAGATGCCAAATACCTCAAAATATCTTAAGTCGTCGATGAGTATGATGGTAAATTATGAGAGCTCCTATATTTTGGATGGAGAATGTATTTGCTCCAGAATGTTGTTCGGGATAAGTTGACCCATCAAGAGAAGTGGAATCAAATTTACAATGCACATCCCTAAGCTAGCGTGGGCATTCTTTATGTATTCATTAAACGTGGTCACATAACAAGTTGCTATCCATTCCACTTCTTGAAGATAATACTCAAGATATCATAGCCACTTGGCATATAGGGAGGGAGTACCATATATTGATGCTGGTTCAAAAAAATACACACACACACACATATTCAAAAAAATACTTTTTCCATTTAAATATGTAAAAATGTAAAAATGAGCTGCAAAGATTCGTTCGAATATTCCAATCCATAACACGTGTAAAAACCGTGAGCATTTATTTTTGATGAACTTGTTACAAGCAGAAACCTCTTTGGGGTTTCCAAAAATCGTTTCCATTTGCTTGGAAAGTGTGTCCAAATTTGATGACAAAAACAACAAATTATTGAATATTTAAATCTCGAAACATTGGCTGCAAAGATTCATTCAAATCTTCAAAACCGTGACACCTATGAAAAACATGAGAGAGGTAATTTTTAATATGTCGGTTCCAAACAAAAACCCTTTTTTTTTTTTCTAAATTTGTTTCCATATGTTCGTAAGCCGTGTCTAAATTGGATGACTAAAAAATGAAAAACAGAGTAAAATTTAGTGCTTCTATTTGGTTTTTCAACCGGATAAAATCAAATTTTTATGTACATATAGACATAATAATTATGCTGATAATTCTTTAAAAGTAATTAAGTTATTTCATTTAAGAGATTACCAATGTGTTCTCATGATGCATATGCATTAATAGTTTAAAGAGAAATATTGGACTCTTGAAAAGAGTATGTGCTTAGCTGCACATGAATAATTACATAGTATATTTGATCTACTAGAATTGATTATGTTATTTTACATGCATGAGGAGCTTGAGTCATGCAAAAAGATATAAATAACTTGTGTGATAAGTAGTACACATAAAACCTTTGCATAAAAGGCAATTGGTTATGTTATTTGGGAAGGATTTTTTATTCATGTTATTTCTTGAGGAAATATTGCAAATCTCTCTGATGTGTGAAGTGATAAGAAAATATTTTGTATTTCATCCAGAGTAGCTAGTGAGTTAGCTATCTTTTGAAAAAATAATAATTAGGGTGTTAACTTACTTGGAAAATAAATAAATAAATAAATATATATATATATATACAAGGAAGCATTTATTGTGTTACAATTCTTCAAAAAAAATATAAGAGAAAGATATATTGTTGTATGCATTATTGGATTAGATTTTTGCAGAAGAAAACTAGTAATCACATGCTTTATTATGTAAGGTTATTTAGATAAACATATAGAGTTGCATGCATGGAAAAAGTAGAGTTTCGTGGTATTAGATTTCTAGAGAAAAGGAAGATTCAATCACATAATACTGATTGTGTTAGCCTTCTTTTGGGAAAAATAATATGTATTTTTCATACCTAAAGGGATTAACTATGGTATTAGACTTATTTTAGGAGAATATTATGCATAGTTATTGGTTAGATATTTTTTATAAGAGGGAATTTTCCCTTTGCATGTATGAAAAAATAAATGGTATGTGTTTGATCCCTTGGAAAATAAATGTGTTTAATTTTCCATGAAATAATTATTTATTTTCGTTTGGAAAGAAATATATTGATGAAGGAGCATCAAGACAATTGCCAACAATGTGATTATTTGTTCACATGTTGTGGCCAAACAAAAAGTGGGAAAATTTGATCATTAATAGTTTAGTTAGATTTAAATGTGTGAAGTTAGTTGGTTTTAATGTCGTAGATTAAATAGGAATAAAAGTAGCATTTGGTTATCCCTGTGAGGAGATTTAGAAAATAAATTAGGATTGAGAGGATAATATAGAGTCAATTTAAAAGCTAATAAATAATAAACCACTTTCATTTTTGTGGAAGCATAGATAAGTGTCTCAAGTGTGATAGGATAAGCAGAAAGAGAGTGAAGGGTGAGAAGTTTGTGAGTTGTGTGATAGAGGAGTAACAAAGAGGAGAAGTCATGAATGTAAAATCTAGAGATTGAATGGCTCGGCCCTATGTAATTACCTTTTTGATAATTCCAAGTGTGTGTGTGTTTAAATTCTCATGTCTGTATTAAATTTCACTTCTTAATTCGTTGTTGAGTCGAATTTCGTGTTATCGCACAAGTGTATGCAAAGAAGCCGATTTGCAAGGCGAACAAGTAAAGGCATGGCAAAGTTCTATGTGAAAAGACATATGCGAAGTGGGAAAGTGAATGCGTACTAGAGACTGTTAGATCTAACAGAAGACCAATGGTGGAGAATAAATCACTTCGAAAGTGATTTTGCAAGCTGTAGAATTTAGTGTTTCGCACTAAGGCCTTAACTCATAAGTTAAGTAAAATGCGATTCGAAGTGGAGGAGTAAAGGAGGCCAAGGACCATTAGATTGGGTGTAGATCAACGGTGAACGAAAAATCGCAAGTTTTCACATCGCAAATTTTAGCGAGTATCGTTAATACTTTGCAGGTTAAGTTGTTTTATTTGCTATGTGGTGAAGGGGATCCACGTGTCGGCATAGCACTCCAGCGCATATCGCATATCATAGATTTCTGTGGTTATAGTTAAGATTTCAAACAGTAAGTTATTTTTGGTGCGATGTGATGCATTGGATATCGCATATCGCACAAGATAGGAAATAATATTATCCCTAACTATAAAAGTTGTGAAGTGCGATATCCATTTTGCTGCAAACTGCGAAATCACAAAATCGCGGAATTGCAAAAGGTGTCAACAGTTGAAATCCGCGTGGAGGTAAGTTTAAGAAGTTGTGAAGTGGAAAGCTATAACAATTTTGAAGTTGCACTTGGCACTGGTTGGTCCATTCTATGTGGGCCATAAAATTTTAAGTTTTGCGCGCATATACTCTGTTTAAGAAGTATTTATTTGGGAAAGGCAGAATATATAGTTTTTTCTACATGTTGTGGGTAAGAGTAGCCTTTCAGCTACATCACTTGTTATCAGAGAAAAAGGTTGAAATTTGTTCTCAAGTATTATAGTAAATATGCCACCAAGGAGAGGAGATGGTAGAGGTCGAGGGAGACTTACAAAAATTGCAACTTTGCTCGAAGAGATTCAACACCTTCATACAAGGATAGAAACAATGGAGACTTCTTAGAAAAGAGCACCTGAAGAAGAAGATGTCAACACAACAGAAGAATCCTCTTCTTCTTCTGAAGAAGAAAGTATGGAAGCTAAAGTTTTCAATATATTGGCAAAGGTTAGCGGAAAACCAAGAATGGAGATTCCATTATATGAATGGAACCTTAATGTGGATGAGCTAATAGATTGGATCAGTTCAGTGGATAAGTATTTCGACTTAGAAAAGGTCGAAGCTAAGAAGAAAGTAAGGTTTACAGCTACCAAGTTGAAGCACCATACATTTATCTGGTGGGATGAACTACACACATCCAGGATTAGAAAGTGAAAGATTAAGATCAAGCAATGGGATAAAATGGTAAGTAAATTGAAGAAAATGTTTATGCAAAAATTTTATCAATTAAATATTTTTAAACAGTTTCAGAATTCAAGACATAAAGGAATGATTGTCAAGGAGTATACAGAGGAGTTTTACAAGTTGTGCATTAGAGCAGGACATGCTAAAGATGATATGGAAAAAGTAGTCAGATACATCAATGGTTTAATGTATGATATACAAGATAAAATCAGTTTGTTGAGTCTGAAGATAATTGAGGATGATTATCAAGCAGCTTTGAAGGCAGAGGATAAAATTTTGAGGAAACAAAGTCAGAAGAATAGAGGTAAAAATCCAGTAAGAGGAAGAGGATTTTTTAGACCAAGATTTTAGCACTCTCAGAATGAGCAGGAGGGTCAAGTAGCAGACCACCGCAAAGAAAAGACGTTGATAGAGGAATGTTTGCACCCAGAGGTAGGGGCAGAGGAAGAGAAATGCGGTGTTACACATGTGGAGAATATGGACACAGATCATGGGATTGTCCTCATAAAAAAAAGCAAACCAGTGGAATGTGAATGTAGCTGAGGCAAAGGAAGAAAATCCTCAGGTCACTGAAAAGGAAGAACCACCTAAGGCAGGAGTGTCTTTATTTCTCAAAAGAGTATTTCTTAAAGCAGAGAAGGAAGTAAATGAGCCAGATCAAAGGAAGATCTTGTTCAAGACTGTATGCAAGTCTAAATATAAGTGTTGCAAAGTTGTGATTGATAGTGGAAGTACTGGTAATCTTGTTTGCCAAGAGATGGTTGAGAAAATGGGATTGAATAAAATAGTACACCCTAATCACTATAAATTGTCATGGCTACAAAAGGGACATAAAATTTTGGTGATAGAATAGTGAAAATTAGAGATACAAATTGGTACATATAAATATTTTATATTGTGTGATGTGATGCAAATGGACGCGTGCCATGTATTGCTAGGAAGACCTTGGCCATTTGACAGAAAATACATTCATGATGGCAAAAGGAATACCTATACCATAGAGAAGGATAGAAAGAAGCACACTTTACTACCTTTGCAGGATGAAGTAGACAAAGGAGCAGCTAGGAATAGTGTTATCTTGATTAGTGGAAAAGAATCGTTGCAAGATGTTAAGAAGGAGAAAAAAATGCATCTTGCTATTGTGGGTAAAACCAAGGTAATTCTGACTTCTACAAATTTATACAATCTTCCAGTGGAAATTAAAAATCTGTTACATGATTATGCTGATATATTTGTTGATGAATTACGAAGTAAATCTCCACCAGTTAGAAGTATAAGTCATCACATAGATTTAATACCTGGTGCAAGTGTACCAAAAAAAGCAGCATATAGAATGACACCTGGGGAAACTGAAGAAGTTGGAAGATAGGTCTAGGAGTTGCTACCATTCATACTTAGTCCAAAGAAATGAGGAGAGTGGTGCATGTGTACTGATTCCAAAGCTATAAACAAGGTCACTATCAGGTATATATTTCCATTACCACACATAGATTATTTGATGGATTGTTTAATTGGGTCAAATTATTTTACTAAGATATATTTGTAGAGTGGATGCCATCAAATAAGGATTAGAGATGGAGATGAATGGAATACTGCATTTAAGACCAACAGTGTTTTGTATGAGTGGTTAGTGATGCCTTTTGGACTCACTAATGAGCCAAGCACATTTATGACTAATGGACAAGGTCTTAAAACAATATTTAGGAAAATTTGTGATAGTCTATCTTGATGACATTCTGATTTTTAGTCAGAGTAAGGAAGAGAATTTGTAGCATGTCAAGCTAGTGTTAAATACTTTGCAAAAGGAGAAACTGCTTACAAATTTGAAGAAGTGTAGTTTCATGAAGAAACAAATCATTTATTTGGGATTTATAGTCTCAAAAGAAGGCTTTAAGATGGACCCAGAAAATATCCAGGTAATATTGGATTAGCCAACTCCGAGAAGTGTATTTGAGTCAAGGAGTTTTCATGGTCTTGCAATTTTTACAAAAAGTTTATAGAGGTTTCAGTCAGATCTGTGCACCAACAATTGAAACAATAAGGGAGAGGAACCAACCATTTAAGTTGATAGAAGCAGTCGACTAGAATTTCAAGTTGTTGAAAAGGAAGATCACTGAAAGACTTGTTTTCGCCTTGACAAATTTTGATAAAATATTCCAAGTTGAGACTGATGCTAGTGGGATAGAAATTGGAGCTGTCTTGAGTTAAGAGCAGAGACCGATAGCTTATTTCAGTGAAAATATAAATTATCCCAAGAAGAATTATTCATCATATGATAAGGAGCTCTATGCTATTGTGCAAGCTTTGAACAAATGGAGGCATTACTTGTTTCCCAAAGAATTTGTGTTACATTCAGATAACTATGCACTGCAGTTCATAAATAATCAGTTGAAGTTAAACCAAAAGCATACTAAATGGGTGAATTTTTTGCAGAGTTTTACCTTTGTAATAAAAAACACAAGTGGTAAGTCAAACAAAGTTGTTTATGCTTTGAGTAGAGTAAATTTGATTATGTGAATTGAAAATTTGAATTTTGGGGTTTGAAGAAATGATTGATATGCATAACGAAGACACAAAATTCAAAGAAATACATGTAACTGTTAAAAATCTTGTGATTCATAACAAAAGCTAATGGATGGACTACCTGATTCAAGGAGGATTATAGCTCAAGAATAATAAATTGTCTATACATAAGTGTTCTATGAGGGAAAATCTAGTTAAGGAAAAACACAATGGAGGACTATCTGGACACTTTGGATAGGATAAAATATTTTCTAAAGTAATTTCTTTCTATTATTGGACAAAAATGCAAAGTGATATAAAAATTTTTGTTGATAAGTGCAGGCTTTGTCAACATGCCAAAGGAAGAAGCCAAAAAACTGGATTATATCAGCCATTGCCAATACCCAATAGACCTTGGGATGCTATTAGCATGGTTTTTGTTTTAGGATTGCCGAAGACTCAAAGAGGACATAATTCTATCTATGTTGTTGTAGATATATTTTCTAAAATGACACATTTTATTGCTTGTAAGAAAACTAGTGATGGAACTCACATTTCTAATTTGATTTTTTCTGAAGTTATAATATTGCATGGATTTCCTGTGAGTATTGTTTCAAACGGAAATACAAATTTTGTATAACATTTCTAGAGGACTGTGTGGAAGAATCTAGGTACAAACCTCAGTTTCAGTTCAGCCTATCACTCTCAGACAAATTGACAAACTGAAGTAGTGAATAGGAGCTTGGGAAAGTTATTAAGGATTTTGGTTTACAAAAGTCCAAAACAATGGGATTTAGCACTTTCTCAAGATGAATTTTCATATATTGATACTCCTAACCGTAGTAATCGGATGAGTCCGTTTCAGATTATTTTTGGAATGCATCCAAGAGGTGTGTATGAACTTAGATATTTGAGTAAACAAGAGACAAAGAGTGCAAAAGCTGAAGAATTTGAAAAATAGATGTAGAAGTTGCAGGAAAATGTCAAGCAGATCTTACAGAAAAACACTCAAAACTATAAACAAAGAGCTGATATGAAGAGGACTCAAAGATAATTTCAAGAAGATGATTTAGTCATGGATTATCTAAAGAAGGAAAGGTTTCTAGTAGGGACCTATAACAAGATGAAAATGAAAAAAATAGGGTCATGTGGAATTTTGAAGAAGTTCTCCTCAAATGCATATGAGATTGAGATACCGGAGGGAATTGGGATATCACTCATATTTAATGTTGCATATTTGTATCCTTACAAAGGAACAGAGGAAGAATCTATAGAAGAGGATGATCAGAGTTTGAATTGGAAGGACCACATGCCAAAGACAACAAAGAAAGAAGTGGAAGCTACTCTGGAGAAAAGAGCAACAAAGAAGACCAGGGGACAAACCTATTATCAATATCTAGTCAAATGGAAAGGAAAACCAGTGAAAGATGCCAGTTGGATGACAACAACAGAGTTACAAAAGTTTAATGTAGATCCTGAAACATTGATGGATAAATATTTTCTTCTCTAAGAGTCACATGCAGGAGTATCTGGACAATTTCTAGCAATGTGATTATCTGTTCACATGTTGTGGCCAAATAAGAAGTGGGAAAATTTGACCATTAATAGTTTAGTTAGATTTAAATGTGTGAATTTAGTTGGTTTTAATGTCCTAGATTAAATAGGAATAAACCACTTTCAGTTAGGTGGAAGCATAGATAAGAAGTGTGATAAGATAAGCAAAGAAAGAGTGAAGGGTGAGAAGTGTGAGAGTTGTGTGATAAAGGAGTGACAGAGAGGAGAAAGTACGAATGTAAATCCATCTATTGAATGTCTCAGCTCCATGTAATTACCTTTCTGATAATTCCAAGTGTGTGTGTTCAAATTCTCCTGACTGTATTAAATTTCACTCTTTAATTCGTTGTTGAGTCGAATTTTGTGTTATCGCACAATTTTATGCAAAGAAGTCAATTTGTGAGGCGAACAAGTAAATACACGATAGAGTTCTATGTGAAAATACTTATGCAAGTAGGCCAGTGCGCAGTAGAGACCATTATATCTGATAGAAGACCAACAGTGGAGATTAAATTGCTTCGAAAGTGATTTCGCAAGTCGTAGAATTCACTGTTTCGCACTAAAGCCTTAACTCAGAAGTTAAGTGAAGTGTGATGTGAAGTGGAGGAGTAAAGGAGAGCGAGGATCGTTAGATTGGCTGTAGATCAATGATGGATCGCAAATCACAAGTTCACACATCACAAATTTTAGCAGATATCATTAAGAATTCTCAAGTTAAGTTGTTTTTATTTGCAAGTTAAGATGAAAGAAATTAGGTAACTATAAGAATTAAATTTAGTTATAACATCAAAGTATAGTTATAAAGTACAACTTTCATAATCCTATTGTATACATTTAGGATAGTCTTGTCTGCGTGTCACGCATAGGTAGATTTTTGTGCCTCTAAAGTTGTGTTTTAGTTTTGAACACATTATAAATATATATTTAAGTTTAATTGGAAAAAAAAATATGGTTATGATCGACACCTTATGGTTTGATGTCAATATTAAGACAGCGACACCTAAGAGCTCGGAATGTTGGAATTTTAACATAACCGTGATTGTGTAAACTATCGAGAATAGTAATCAACTTCATAAATTTAGTGACGATTTTTATAGATTTTGAAGTATAGAGAGATTTAAGAAATTTTTAACATAAAGAAAACGTGCAACATAAAGAAAATTTACAAAAATTGGCTATGATCAGGCCAAAACAATACAAAAAAAACCTTAACCAAAATAATATGGTTTGCATTGAACAACTACGATTAGAAGAGATTTGCAATATTCAGTACTATTTTACGCATTGAGCATTTAATAACATGCAGTGATATATTTCAAATGAAATTGATACGAGGGATCGATCATCATTTGAACCTATTTAATTAAGTATTTAGCCCAACATAATGGAAGTGATTAGGCATTTACGTTATTGTTTTACTTTTTAGGTTTTAGGTTTAAGTTTAGGATTTAATTTCTATGTTTTAGTTTTTAGTTTAGTTTTAATTTTTATATTTAGTTTTTAGTTTAGTTTTTGGTTTTTAATGTACATTTAATATTTAGGTTTTAGTATAATATTTAATGTTTAAGTTTATTAAGATTTAAAATATTTAGATTTTAATATTATCCTTAAAATATTAGTACTCTTTGCTATATTGAGTTTTATATTAAGGTGTTTATACATTTAATAATTATTAATTTGATTGAAATATGTTTAGAGAGTTTATTTCAATCACATTTATTAATTTAATTGTTTTAATTTTAATTAATATAAATTATTTATATAAATATAAAATATCTAATCATATATTAAATTATACATTTTAAAAAATAAAAAATATGTTTACTCATGATTACAATCATAACTAAAATACTTTATTTACACTAGCATATACTTATTTATTCCTCACTTAGCATACAATTTGGGTTGGTTAAACAAATTTTTAAAATGTATGATTTTATAGTAAAAAGATATACCGACTTGATTACAACTTTGCTTTAATAACTAGGAGTGAAGATTACCTTGTAGTTCAAATACTATACTTAGGCCTGAGTGGGAATTATGACAAAAAAAGAAGAAGATTATCTTGCAATTCAAATACTATACTCAGAGGCTTGAGTGGGAATTATGACAAAAAAAGGTATGTTAGATCTATGTTGTTCATCTTCAGGACAAGGTGAAGAAGGAAATTGATCTCATTGAATAAATAGTAAGGATGCATCATTGCTAGATGATAGTTGTCAAAACTAGCAGTTATTTAGTTAATTAGTTAGAAAATTCAAAAATTTTAATTATTTAAAAATATTATTTAGTAAATTGATTAAATTATAAACTAATAAGAGGAAGGAGTAAATAATAATAAAGGGAATAATATTAAAACAAAGGAAAGAGATAAATGAATAATCTAGAATAATATAAAAAATAAAATAAGCTAAGAAACAAAATAATAATATAGAACAAGGGAAAATATCTAAACAAGAGGAAATTACATAAAATAAATAGCTAGAGAAAAATATACAAACAAGAGAAGAAGAAAAGAAAAACACTAGGATAAAATTTAAAAAAAAAAGCATTTATAGAATGCTCATAAATAAACAATATGTAGATTGTTTAAAGTTTTGTTTCTATCATATAACATAATTTAAAGAAATGGTAATATATATGTATATGTGTGTGTGTTTTATTATTAATTTCAAATTCATTAAATATCTCAATTATTTCATTCCATTTTCTAGGTTGTGTGACTAAACTATACCATTTTAATAAAATAAATTATTAAATTTTAAATTATAAATATGTGTGAAAACCTTTTTTAATATAAAACTATAATGTAAAAACAAAATAATTAGTACTTTATCATTTTTATGTGATTAAGGTAGTGATACGATTTATTTGGAAAGAATTTCCATATTTAATATAGGCGAACTTAAAAACTTGAGCAATTTATTTAATTCATGGTCATATACATTAAAAAGCTTCAGACATTAAAAACATAATATAAGCAACTGGTAACCCAGTCGTGGTCATTATTCTTCAATAGTGCTTACTGGACGAGAATTTTGAATATCTGGTCCTTCACTTCCTGGTCATAAATAGATATGTCATCTCGTATTTGCAGAGGAATTGAAGGCCTCATGTTATATTGAAAGTGAACTTCTTACAACACAATGGTAGACAGTGTCCTGCTGCTTAAAAAACTCCGATTCATTTCTTGAAGGGACAGATGAAGGATGCCCTTGATTTGTTTCAAAGCTTTTTCAACGGTAGAATGACGATTGTCTTTTATATAACACTTTATTATTGAAGCCATCTCCCCGCGTTCCTTCTCATACTTCATTGCAAGATTGTGAAAGAAAGTGACAAAGGTGTGAGTCAGGATTTTGGAATCTCTTAAGTCGTCGACGAGTCTGATGGTCAATTCTGAGAGCTCCTGGATTTTGGATGGAGAATGTATTTGCTCGAAAATGTTGTTTGGGAGAAGTTTACCCATCAAGAGAAGTGGAATCAAATTTACAATGCACATCCCTGAGCTAGCGTGGGCATTCTTTATGTACTCATTAAAAGTGGGCACATAACCAGTTGCTATCCATTCCGCTTCTTGATGATAAGACTCAAGGTATGATCTTTTACTGTTCTTGATGACCTTTATGATACTCAAGGTATGAACTGTTCGAAGTAAAATAATACTAAAAAGTGAAAATTATAATTTAAAAGAAAAAATAATTTATATCTTAATTAAATTTAAAAAAAAAAAATGAGAAACTAGAAAACTGGAAATAAGATATGTTGTTTAATGACTTTCAGAATAAATAAATTAAATAATAAAAATATTATTTAATTAAAAAGTGTTTTTCGTTAAATAGCAATAAATAGATACTTTATCGAACTTTATATTATAATTAATATAAAAACTGCAAAACAGTTTTTCTCAAAACTTTTTAGGGAAACATTCTGAATAGCCATTTTACTCAAAAAAATAAAATTTTACTCAGTATTAGATTGAAACTTTGAGGTTCTTTTTTTTTAATTAAAAAAATCCATTTTATCTAAAAATAAATAAATCATCATGATATTATTAACTATACTTCAAAAATACAAAGAGAAGAATCAATAAGGCATAAAGAGAAGGATACATAAAGCATCACCATCTGCGGTGAATCCTCTACGTCGCCATTTATTAAAATTTAAAGAGAAGGATAAGTAAATGTTGGAAAATAATTCCAACTACAATCTGAAATAGGTGGACATAAATTTGATTTTTGTTGATATTTTAGAAGGACAGAAGTCGCAAAGTCGTGATTCATATTTGCACTCCATCGTGCATTAAATTTTCTGGGTTAAAATCCCTGGAACAGCCGACTTTGTTTTTCCAAAGGGCACCATGTTATCTCCCACCGCCTTACTGCATTTAAAACGCTGATAATAACAAATGATATTTTTATTTTTTAATGTTATAAGCCAAAATATGTTTTCAACATATATATGTAATAGACAACAGTATTTTTATGGTTAGACATATAGAGAATCAGAGACAGAAGAGAAGAAGACAGAGAGCATAAAACAGAGGAAGCCTGAAATGCTGTGTTTTGTAGCAGCAGAGCAAACTCTGTGTGTTGCCGCAACTGACTATGTGTACATTGCCACAACTAATGCTGTGTTTGAAGTAGAAGAGGAACATTCTATGTGTTGCCGCAAAGGAGGCTGTGTGTTGCCACAACAAAAGACTGTGTTGCCCCAACTAAAATCTGTGTAAAAGTAGCAAATGAAAAACACAATAAGGAGTATTTTGTGTAATCCAGAACTGTAGTTCTGATGAAAGATTGTATTTTTTAATAATCATTTTTATTATTAATGAAATAAATCTTTACTCCATCTCTCTGTTAGATATCTATCATTCAATCTCTGTTATTTAGTTGAGGAGCTTTGTTTCTTCTGTTTGTTTGAAATATTTAGAAATTTCCAATATGGTATGGAAGCATGCCACATTTATCAAATTTTCCAACATGGTATCAGAGCTAGTCTAGGCACTCAGTGAATGAAGCAGAGATCTGTCTTCACTGCAGAAGTTGTAAGAAGGTTTTTTGAAGTGGATTTCTCCAGCAAAGAGAAAGCTTCTGTTTGTTTAGACAGTCAAGAAAACTGTGAGGTTTACAAAGTTACAATGGCAGCAACAGGCACCATCTTGACGAATCCCCAACTTCCACAGTTTAACAGGGAGAACCATGATTACTGGGCAATCACGATGAGAGCCTTGTTTTCTTCACAGGACATATGGGAGCTAGTTAAGAATGGCTACCCAGAACCAACAGACGCAACAGTGTTGGTTGCTTTAACTGCAACAGAAAGAGACTTGTTAAAAGATGATAGGAATAAGGACTCCAAAGCCATCTTCTATCTCTTTCAATCAGTGCATGAGAGTATTTTCCCAAGGATTGCAGCAGCAACAAAGTCCAAGGATGCATGGGATATTATCAAAACAACCTATCAAGGTATGGAGAAGGTGAAGACATCAAAGCTGCAAATGCTGAAGTGAGATTTTGAAACTCTCTATATGAAAGAGTCTGAAAATATAGACTCACTCTTCACTCATGTTATTGGGTTGGTTACCTAGATAAGGTCTCATGGAGAGAGGCTTGAAGAGAGAAGAATGGTGGAGAAAATCTTGAAAATTCTACCCTCAAGATTTGATGCCATAGTAGTGGCAATAGAAGAGACAAATGATCTCTAGCTTTATACAGTGGATGAGTTTAGTGGATCCCTGATGTCTCATAAAGACAGACTAAACAGAGGATCAGATTCCTCATTGGAACAATCTTTCAAGACCCAAATGTCTTTTGGATGAGGCAACGGTCAAGGTACAGGAAAAGGGAGAGGAAAAATCCAAAACAGAGGAAGAAACAACCCTGCAAGTTCGAGTGGAAGGAGCAGCAATCAGAACCAGAATGAAGGCTCAAGCCAAAATCAAGTACATGGACAAATGTATGATAAATCCCAAGTCCAATGTCATTATTGCAAAAAATATGGGCACTATGCTAATGAATGTATGAAAAAGAAAAATGACATGAATAATAGGTAGAATGCTAATTTTGAAAAAGAAGAAAAGAACTAGAAGAATGTGTTGTTAACATGTAATATAGCACAAGATAGACAAGATGATGTATGGTTCTTAGACTCAGGTTGTAGTAACCACATGACTGGAAACATAGAAATGTTTTCCAATCTTGATGAAGATGTTAAATCTGAGGTAACAGTAGGAACTGATACTAAGATCTCTATAAAAGGAAAAAGCAGAGTAAGTATAATGGCAAAAAATGGAGAACATAAGTTTGTGCCAGATGTATATTATGTACCTAACTTGAAATGTAATCTTTTGAGCACTGGACAACTCATAGACAAGGGCTACAATGTATTCTTCAAAGATTATGTGTGCACAATCAAGGACATACCTCCAAGCAAGAAAGTCATTACAGAGGTGCAGATCACAAGCAATAGGATGTTTCCTCTCAAGCTCATAACAGACTTGAAGGAAGGAAGAAATGTAGCAGTTGTAACACAAGAGGTCTTTCAAGAGGAACTGAAAGATGAAAACTGGTTATGGCACTTGAGATTTGGACATCTCAATTTTAAAGGCCTAAACTTGTTGCATAGAAAGGGAATGATAAAGGGATCACCATTGATTGAAAAAATAGACAACCTTTGTGAAGGCTGCATGTTGGCCAAACAACACAGAGAAAGCTTTCCAGTACGGAAGAGTATAAGGGAGAAGACACCCTTAGAGATTGTCCACTCAGATTTATGTGGACCAATGCAAACGCCATCTCTAGCTGGCAACAAATACGTTTTTACATTCATAGATGACTACACCAAAAATACATGGGTGTATTTCTTGAAATAGAAGAGTGAAGTGTTTGAACAATTCTGCCACTTCAAACCTCATGTTCAAAAGCAGAGTGGGCACTACATCAAAGTGCTAAGAACTGATAGAGGTGTAGAATACATCTCCAAAGAGTTCCTACGTTTTTGTAGGGAGAATGGCATACATAAGAAGTTTACCACAAGGTACACACCTCAGCAAAATGGTGTTGCTGAAAGGAAGAATAGAACCATCATGGACATGGTCAGAAGTATGTTGAAGGAAAAACCCTTGCCAAATGACTATTGGGCTGAAGATGTAAATTTTGCAGCATATATCTTGAATAGATGCCCAACTAAAGCTATGAAGAGCAAAGTTCCTGAAGAAGCATGGAGCGACATAAAGCAGCATGCCACCCACATGAGAGTATTTGGTTGTGTGGCTTATGCACACATTCTGGATTAGTTGAGAAAGAAGCTTGACAAAAAGGGGGAGAAGTGTATCGTTGTTGAATACAGTGATGATTCAAAGGCATACCAACTCTATATCCCATCCACCAATAAGTTTATTATAAGTAGAGATGTTCAATTTATTGAAGAAGAAGCTTGGGATGGAAGTTTAGAGAAAATGGTGAATGTGACGACATGTGTGTCTCATGAAGAAGAAGAGGAAGGGACAACAGAAAATAATCCCTCCTTGGTGTCTCCTCCTCCACCACCATAAGTACAACAAACCACACCACAAGCTGGAAATAAAACAGCCTTGAGAAATCAAGGAAGTGCTTCTTCAAGCATACCACATGGAACTGAAACTTCCTCGAGTTCAAGTGGAACTCCAAGTACACCAAGAAGACCAAGATTCATAAATATAAGTGAGATTTATGAACAAGAAGAGATAAGTGACAATTTTGGTCTGAACTCTTTATTTTCTTTGTGTTGTCATGTTGATGACCCAATTCATTGTGAAGATGCTGTAAATGAAGAAAAATGGATTGAAGCAATGAACGAAGAGATTGGTGCAATAGAAAAGGGTAATACATGGGAGTTAGTGGACTTCCTTAAAGGTAAAGAAGTCATTGAAGTAAAATGGGTTTATAAGACCAAGAGAAATGCTAAAGGAAAGATTTAAATCTACAAAGCAAGACTTGTTGTCAAAGGCTACAAGCAGCAACAAGGAAGAGACTATGAAGAAACCTTTGCACCAGTTGCAAGGATGGAAACAATGAGAACAATGTTGTCCATAGCAGCACAACACAAATGAAAGGTTTACCAAATGGATGTGAAATCTGCATTCCTGAATGGAGTGTTGAAAGAAGAGGTATATGTTGAACAACCTCTAGGCTATGAAATTGAAGGCCAAGAGCACAAAGTATGCAAGTTGAAGAAGGCTCTTTATGGGCTGAAGCAAGCACCGAGAGCATGGTACAGCAGAATAGATGCTTACCTAACTAAAAATGATTTTGAGAAATGTGATGGAGAACCCACACTCTACCTAAAATAAAATGATGGTAAGATTATTATTGTTTTTTTATATGTAGATGATTTAATCTTTATTGACAATGAAGTTTCTATCATTGTAGATTTTAAAGAATTCACGAAGAGTGAATTTGAAATCACTGATTTGGGTTCATTGAGATATTTTCTTGGAATAGAGGTAGAACAAAATTAAAATGTGATTTTTATCTCCCAAGAAAAATATGTTTAAGAAGTGTTGAAAAGATTAAACATGCAGAACAAAAAAGCAGTTGTAACTCCAACTTTCATGGGATTTAAATTTAGCAAGGAAGACAACAACAAGGATTTTGATCCAAAGTTGTACAAAAGCATATTTTGCAACCTCATATACTTGACTGCAACTAGGCCGGATATTATGCATGTTGTAAGTTTAATCTCCAGTTTTATGGAAAGACCGAAAGAGACTCATTGGTAGACAGCCAAGAGGACTCTAAGGTATGTGAATGGAATGGAGCGATATGGTATTTCATACACCACATCTGAAAATTCTGAATCGATTGGTTACACCGACAATGATTGGGCTAGAAGTGTAGATGACAATAAGAGCACATCTAGATATGTGTTTCATATGAGATTGGGAGCCATTTCATAGGCTTCCACGAAGCAACCAATAGTTTCTTTATCAACAACAGAGGCAGAGTATGTGGCAGCTACCACAGCAGCATGTCAAGTAGTTTGGATGACAAGAATGTTAAGGAGCTTTTTTCATGAACAGGTAAAAGCCACAACTATTTATTGTGATAATAGCTCAGCAATATCATTGTCAAAGAATTTAGTGTTTCACAAGAGAACGAAACACATTGATGCCAAGTATCACTACATTAGATAGCTAGTGAGCAATGGTGAAATTGTTTTGCAACATTGCAGAACAGAGGAACAATTTGCTGATATCTTGACAAAACCATTGGAAAAGAAAATTTTTTATTATCTCAGAGAATTTCTGGGTATCCAAGATAGCAGCAGCTGTAATTAACGGGGAGTGTTGGAAATTAATTCCAACTGCAATCTAAAACAGGTGGACATAAATCTGATTTTTGTTGATATTTCAGAAGGACAGAAGCTGCAAAGTCATCGTTGATATTTTCACTCCATTGTGCATTAAATTTTCTAGGTTAAAATCTCTGCAAGAGCCGACTTTGGTTTTGCAAAGGGCACCACGTTATCTCCCACCGCCTTACTGCATTTAAAAGGCTGATAAGAACAAAACATATTTTTATTTTATAATGTTTTATGTGAAAATATGTTTTCAAAATATATATGTAATAGAAAACAGTATTTTTAAGGTTAGACATATAGAGAATCAGAGACAGAAGAGAAGAATACAGAGAGTAGAAAACAAAGGAAGCTTGAAACACTATGTTTTGTAGCAGCAGAGAAAACTCTGTGTGTTTCCGCAAATGTTCTTGTGTGTTGCCGCAACTGACTGTGTGTGTGTTGCCGCAACTGACGTTGTGTTTGAAGCAGAAGAGGAACACTCTTTGTGTTGCCGCAACTAGAACAGGGTGTTGTCGCAAAGGAGACTGTGTGTTGCTGCGACTGGAACAGGGTGTTGCCTCAAAGGAGACTGTGTTGCCGCAACAGAATATTGTGTGTTGCCGCAACTGAAATCTATGTAAAAGCAACAAATGAAAAACACAGTGAGTATTTTTTGTAATCAAGAATTGTAGTTCTGATGAAAGATTGTATTTTGTAATAGTCATTTTTATTCTTAATGAAATAGAGCTTCACTCCATCTCTCTGTCACATCTCTATCATTAAATATCTATGATTTAGTTGAGGAACTTTGTTTCCTCTGTTTGTTTGAAATATTCATAAATTTCTAATATCGTATGGAAGCATGCCACATTTATCAAATTTTCAAACAATAAAGCATCACCATATGCGGTGAAAATGGAATGGAGTGATCAATACCTTGTAATAAACTGTATCTCTTTCTGATGTATGCATTGCAGAATATTGAATTCCAATTTATCTAATTCTAGAACTTTTTGGTTGAAACTCAACCTTTACAAAAAACGTGGCAAAGTGATTTAGTATGGTATAACCCTCTTTGAAATTTGAAAATAAAAACAATTATATTTATTCAACCAGGAACGTACTTGAGCCACGAATGATTTTGTCCATACATTTCAATAAAGCTCCTTGCCTCCCATCTGGGCGCACTGCAATACCATGGGAACTCTAATGCATATTTCACCTAAACAACAGTAATGAGGTCAAATCCCTTAGTTTAAAAAAATCCTATTTTTAATTTAATGTTAGACCTTCAAAATACTATTAGTGCTTACCTCTTCCAGAAGGCTTTGATCTATGTTGGTCACTTCCCTGCATCTAGCTAAAATTCGATTTAGATATTCTCTTGTGAATTCCTTCACCTCTTCCATCACTTTTTCTCCTAGAAATGAAATATTTGAAGCTCAAATTAATGACAACATTCTCCTCACTTGTTTATCCCCAATGTAATTGCAGAAGAATTTCCCATTCCCATCTTTGAAATTCTCCAACACACCTGCTTTCGAGCTTAGTAATATAATTACTGAAATAAATCATGGAAAATTTCAGGAACTAAAGAAGAGTGCTTCTTGATCGCTTCTCTCTTAAACAATATTTTCGAGGTTTAGGAATATACGAACTGAACTAAATTCGGAAAATCAATAGATAAATTCAAAGATTCTTTTCCACATTCAGTAAATTGTATCACCAATTTAATGCAAGTTTTCTAACAAGACACCTCAAAGCATGAATAGAAATTATAATGAGATCTTCTAACTTTACATTAAATAGAAAAAACAACATAAAATTCCCAAACAAACAAACCTATTTAATGCATGTTCCAAACAAACAAACCTATTTAGTACTTGTCATCCATTAACAAAATCTCTACAAGATTAATTAGGGGAGATTTGTCTAATGTTGTGCAGGGACCAGTAATTGTTATAGTACTGGTCCCATCAACCCACCAAAAATAGATATATATGCAACCAATAATTAAACATAAAGAAATGACTTGAAGTTAAAATATATATCAAATTATGTTCAAAAATTCCCAAGTCATTGACTGGGCCCACAAGTTTCCATAAATAACCCACAACTGTTCATAAATAGTTTAATAAGTATCAAGATTACAAATCCTATCTGTCAACTAGAAAACTCATAAAACCGTTTTTCCTTCCAAAATGGTCAAGTCAATAAGTACAAAAATCCAGTCACTTCAGCCCATCTAATCAACCCTGATGTTGTGTATGAGAAGTAAATATCAATATCTACACATAATAAAAATAAATGTATGTCAGCCATAACTATTGTGTTATTCAACATTTAAACCCACTGTGTTCAATAAATGACACCCACCCAATAACAACATTTAAACCCACTGTGTACAATAAATGACACCCACCCAATAAATTCAATAAATGATTTCCCTTCAAAATAGATCAAAGCACATGGATCAACCAAAAAAAATTCTCAGCCATTAGATCACATCAAATTCAATCCTGATCACACATGCAAAATGAAGCCATTACAATCCATGACCATCATTGTCACCAGTAAAATTCAACTGCAAAAAGCTATAAAAAATTCCAACCACTACTGAAGTTACATGTTTCAGTTTCAAACTATTCACTAGCCTTGGAGACAACCCAAAACAGAACACACCCAGCCTTGGAGACAACCCAGACAGAACACACCCCAAAACAGAACACAGTATATTCAGGTTATTTTTCTCAATTATAGCACATTTTTCTTACAATTTTATTTTAATTTCTGAGTCTTTATTTCAACTTTCTTACAATTTTATTTTCATTTCTAAGTCTTTATTTCAGTTTTCTTAAAATTCTTTATTCCACTTTTCTTAAAAGTTTAATTTAAGTTTTCTTAAAAGTTTAATTTTCATGAAATTGTATATTTTTTTCTATTATTCTTTGAACACAGATTCATCCCAATTGGAGATTGGATTGAAAACAATTTCCTCAAAACATAATTGCAAACAATCTCTACAAGGGCTTAATAGTAGAGTTGAACATAGATTCATCCCAATGGGAGATTGAACTCAAAACAATTTCCCCTAAACAGAACTGCAAACAATCTCTACAAGAGGTTAATAGTATAGTTGAACATAGATTCATCCCAATGGGAGATTGAACTCAAACAATTTCCCCAAAACAAAATTGTAAACAATCTCTACAAGAGGTTAATAGTATAGTTGAACACAGATTCATCCCAATGGGAGATTGAACTCAAAACAATTTCCCCAAAACAGAATTGCAAACAATCTCCACAAGAGATTAATAGAGTTGAACAGAGATTCATCCCAATGGGAGATTGAACTCAAAACAATTTCCCCAAAACAGAATTGCGGACAATCTCTACAAGAGGTTAAGAGTATAGTTGAACACAGATTCATCCCAATGGTAGATTGAACTCAAAAATTTCCCCAAAACAGAATTGCAAACGATCTCTACAAGAGGTTAACAATATGATATGAGAACAATATTTTACTTTAAAAGCATTGCATTCTTAAAATGACATAACCCAATACCTTCATTTTACACCTATGACACCACAAAACAAAATATAGACATTTAAAACAAACCTTGATTATTACATAATCCTAAGGTTTAGGTGCATAGCTTACATACTACATATGCCTTTAGGTGTATAGGACTAGCTCCTCTTACATTTTCTTAAAGTTGAGGCATATAAAGGGAGGTTCCTTGTCTTTTATTAAAGCAAAGGTTAAGTTAGATGAAGTTGGGAGGATGTGGTCTAAAGGTTTAGATGGAGAGGTTTGATCCTCACGTATCTATTTAATTATTTTAATTTTGAGAAGAACAATATACATTGAAAACTGCTTTAAACACAATTTGTTCAATCAAATAAAAAAGTAGATATCCTGAAATTAAAACCTTAACCTGAAATTAAACTGCATAGAAAATGGGTTCTCTAAAAAGTAGTTCGATAGCAACGTTTAGATACTAGTTCCTCCGTATGTAAACATTACATACTCCTCTAAAGTTGAGGCACATTCAGTTCAGTTCCTCTTTCTTACTATTTCTTGGAGCAAAATGCCAGATACAGCACACAACCCATATTTCCTTAATATGTGACAGTGTGAAGGCTATAAATAGGTCATAAATGCGCCAAACCTACTTTTATGGCATCAAAATTAGTCTTCCTAAAAAAAACAATTTATAGGAAAATCAACCTTCCAATGGGAGATTGAACTCAAAAATTTGCCCAAAACAGAATTGCAAAAAATCTCTAAAAGAGGTTAATAGTCTAGTTGAACACAGATTCATCTGAATGTGAGATTGAACTCAAAACAATTTTCCCAAAATAGAATTGCAAACAATCTCTACAAAAGGTTAATAGTATAGTTGAACACAGATTCATCCAAATGGGGGATTGAAGTCAAAACAATTTCCCCAAAACAGAATTGCAAACAATTTCTACAAAAGGTTAATGACAAAAGGAAACAGGATAGTAGAACCATATGCCGAGTTTATGACAAAAGGAACTCAAATAATGCACCTCAATCCCTGTTATTCTTTGAGTGAACATATTATATATTTCATAAATTCAACACCTCAATCCCCGAGTTTTCGCCAAAGTTTGTAACATTTGATGGATTCAAAAAATGTAACTAATCCGATCTGCAACTAAGCCTTACCATCTCTATTCATTCGAGAGGATGACCTTCTTCTCTCTTTCTGTTCCTTTGGGGTATTTAGTAAAGGGGGCCCCCGGAAATAAAGTGTTCGAGGCGAATAAAATGGGAATAGCTACAGATAGACACACAAACTATATATCCATATATCAGACAGTTGCAGAACTATAGCTTCAGATAGCTGCAGAACTATATATCCATCAATCAGACATCCCATAAAACTACCCAAATCCCAGTTTGTAACATTTGATGGATTCAAAAAATTTAGATTCCCTTGGCTAATAGTCACCTAGATTAGTTGAACTAGTAAAGATCAATGTCTCTTAACAGGTTGATGAATTCAGTAACTATGATCAGAATGTTCTATATCTAAAAAATATAAAGGCAGTGCACAATGGAACTCTTTCTATCTCATGAAATTTCCCAAATCAGCTACAGATGAAAAAGAATAAGATGAATAAGATCAAACTGGAATTCAAACTTACCCAATCATTTGAACTGACCCAATTTAGCTTCGGGGTGCATAATGAATTCAAATGACACAAATATCAGACTAGAATTCAAACTTACCCAATCATTTGAACTTACCCAATTCAGCTTCGGGGTGCATAATGAATTCAAATGACACAAAGATCAAACTGGAATTCAAACTTACCCAATCATTTGAACTTACCCACTTCAGCTTCGGGGTGCATAATGACTTCAAATGACACAAAGATCAGACAAAGATAGATATTAGATTCTGGAAAGAAATAACCAAAAACAAAACATGAGTAGTTGAGCATAGAAGCCTATGGAAAATATCTCAGTAGTTGAGCATAGAAGTTGTAGCATTTGAAGTTAACATATCTATCTGCAGTGGTTGAAAATAGAAGCTGTAGCATTTGAAGTTAACATATATATTTGCAATAGCTATGCATAGAAGCTGTATTCATCATATGAAGACATTATTTTCAATTATTCTAAACTAAATTCAAGCAATAATACACAAACTAATTGTAAATTGCTATAAATTTTTATAAATGGGAAGAGATGATGTTACAGTGATTTTTGGCTTGTATGAAATCCTTCTTTTCAATTATGAATAACTAAATGAAATTCGTGCTTCTGCAGCCTGTAGGTAGCTGCATACATGGCAAGAGTGACTTATGTTGCTCATATAAGGAGAAGTGGCTAAAGAGTGACCTGGGGTTCCCAACTGCGATGCATCTCATCAGATGAAGAAAGATCAGGTGATGTCAATGTCAACAATGCTCCAAGCAATGTTGTTGAGGATGACCATGTGGCTGAAGCTAATGTTTTGGCACCATCAGCCATAGAGCCACCGTCAACCACGGTCCAAGGTGCAACTTCAACTAAAAATATCAGTGCTATAAGAGGTTGGAAAAAAGAAGAAATGTTAGCTGCAATTGACGAGATAAAGTTCAATGGATATTATGTTCGGGCATCTTCAAAGAAGCATATTATTCCTCCTTCATCAATACATTATTGGATAAATGGGCTCACTCACACCAAACATAGAGGGCCTGTTACAATTATGACTGAAGAGGAGGAGGCCGAGGTGATTGAGTGGTGTAAAGAAATGGCCCAATTGGGACATGGGCTAGAGTTGATACAACTCAAATCTACAATTGCTCAAATCTGTCAATGGGGGAAAAACCCATTCAAATATGGGTTTCCTAGTAAATCATGGTGGTTTGGGTTTAATAAAGGCATCTAGACCTTGTATTGTGTACAGATAAGGGCCTTGACAGAGACAAAGCATTATATTTTCGCCCTGCAGTTGTATGTAACTTCTATGACACTCTTTCTAGTGCATACGATAAATATTCTTATGGTGTAGACCATATATGGAACTGTGATGAAAGAGGTTTACAGGAAGAAAGGAATTGTGGCATGAGGGTAATTTCCAAAAGAGGCAGCCGAAACGTGCCAAATATTTTGCCTAAGAGCAGGGAGTGGATAACCATTTTATGTTGTGTCAATGCAATTGGTGCTTCAATCCCAGGATTTTATCTTTTCAAAGGTAAAAATCAGTTGAAAAATTATATACAAAACTGTGAACCAGGAGCATGCATGGCTGCACATCCCCATGCATGGATGACTAAAGATATTTTTTAAAATTGGCTTTGCCACTTTTCTGCATCTGTTCCAGGTGGTGTCTCACCTAATAATAGACACCTATTGATATTAGATGGCCATGGAAGCCACATGGCTCCACAAAAAATTAAGGAAACAAAAAATTTGGGCATTGACCTTTTAACATTGCCCGCTCATACCACTCACATATTGCAGCCGCTTGATGTTAGTGTGCTTGGCCCTTTCAAGAACTATTTTAGGTCAGAACGCATGGATGGCAATGAATCGAGGGGTTGAGGTGAAAAGGTTCGAGTTAGCAGAGCTTGAAAGTAAGGCTTTTAAAAGGGCTCTAACACCATCAAATATCAAGGCTAGCTTTAGGAGGACAAAAATATGGCCACTAAGTTATGATGCTCTTATGCATGATACTACTTTTAGCCAAGCTTT
The DNA here is from genome assembly GCA_034641835.2 of Pinus albicaulis. Classification (NCBI taxonomy): domain Eukaryota; kingdom Viridiplantae; phylum Streptophyta; class Pinopsida; order Pinales; family Pinaceae; genus Pinus; species Pinus albicaulis. The sequence goes on from CM076572.1 coordinate 206,950,876, forward strand.
CCATGTGGATGGTCAGGAAGAAGAGCATGAAGTGGAAGAAGAAGTACATGTACATGATGATGTGGTTGCAGCTGATAATATAATTTCCCTCTCTCAAGGACAGTTATATGTTGATGATGATGAGACGGTATGTGAAACACAACATACTTGTAAAAAAATTAATGGCAACACTGTTGAACATGCAGTTGACCATGCAAATTTTGTTGAAACAGAAATTGTTGATATTGTTAATGTAGATGTAGTTGAAAATGAAAATGTTGATATTGTTAATGCAGAAAATGAAATTGCTGATATTTCTAATGAAATTGAAAATGACCAATTGACATTTCCTAGCCAAGTAAACCCACCATCATGGCTGGCAGAAAACATGATTAATTTGAATGCCCACAGTGTCTCAAGAACCAATGAACAAAGCATGAACATGCCTTCACAAGTGGCTGAATTGAAAATTTAAATTGTTCATTTTTTTGTGGACAATAGATCAATGGAAGAAGATGGAGGACATAATGAGGCACCAAATGAAGAAAACAATATAGTTCAATCAAGTGTCACGGATACTGAAGTGCCAAGCAATAACATGCAGGTTGGAGGGAGGGAGAAGTTACTTGGGCGGTTCCTAAAGCTACCAGTAGAAAGAATGTCAATGAAAAAGAAGCAAGGAACAACTAGTAGTCTTCGTTTGGGGTGAAGTTCACAGTTACTCAGCTCGGAAGACTATATAAAGCTCCTAGTTGAGTCTGAAAACAAAAAAATGGAAATTCAGGAATTAAAACAGAAAATAAAGGATCAAGCCAAGGAGAAGAAGGCAACAAGGGCTATTGCAACACAACGTTGAGCAGATGAAAGGCTTGAAAGAGAGAGAGCAAGGGAAGAGAAGGAGCAACAAAAACAAATGTCAAGATAGGAAAAGGAAGCAAGGAAGGCTAAAAAAATGCTTGAAAGGGAACAAGGGATGACTGATATGGTTCACATAAATGCAAGCACAATTGATGAGAATGAATCCAGGAACATGTCCAACACATTGGAGAACATTGAAAATAGTACAACATTATTCCAAGACCTCATAAACATTCAAGTGCCTCACTATCAAAATTGGGGTTTACCCACTTACCTTATTCCTACCACAGGAGGTGTGAATTCAATGTATGCTCATCAAACACCTCCACTTAATGCAAGTGTGAGGTATGGGTACTCAATTCCTCCATGGTTGGAAGGGAAAAATTGGTCTGAATTATATGGCAGCAATGAACCACCACCTAATGAAGCCTTCTTAGGAAGGCCAACCTACTTGGCTCAATCAGGCAACTCAGGGTTTGGCACTGAATATTCTCAAGGCCATAAATAATAGGAGTGTTAGATTTTTTTGGATGTAACCACATTATGATGTGGATTTTTGGATGGACTATATGTTTGGACATTTATATCCTAATAGATCTCAGATTTCCTTTCTACTACACTAAGTATAATTTAAATGTTTTCATCATACTTCACAAACATATAAACTCTAATATGACTCTTACAAGAAACCAAACCCTATAATAGGCGTGACTTAATGGAAGAGTAATATTTACAAGGCATTGGATTTCTCAGCTATCCAAGGAGCCTCAAACATAAACTCTGTTAACCATGAAATGACTTCAAGAAGATAATGGAACAGTAAGGGAGTGCAACATATAAATAATAGAAGTACAATAAACATATAAACTATGTTAACCATTAAATGTTTTCATCATACTTCACAAACATATAAACTCTAATATGACTCTTACACGCAACCAAGCCCTATAGTAGGCATGAATTAATGAAAGAGTAATCTGTACAAGGCATTGGATTTCTCAGCTATCCAAGGAGCCTCAAACATAAACTCAGTTAACCATGAAATGAATTCAAGAAGATGATGGAACAGTAAGGGAGTGCAACATATAATAACAGAACTACAATAAACATATAAACTCTGTTAACCATTAAATGTTTTCATCATACTTCACAAACATATAAACTCTAATATGACTCTTATAAGCAACCAAACCCTATAGTAGGCATGACTTAATGGAAGAGTAATCTGTACAAGGCACTGGATTTCTCAACTATCCAAGGAGCCTCAAACATAAGCGCTATTAACCATGAAATGAATTCAAGAATATAATGGAACAGTAAGGGAGTGAAACATATAAATAACAGAACTACAATAAAAATATAAACTATGTTAACCATTAAATGTTTTCATCATACTTCACAAACATATAAACTCTAATATGACTTTTAAAAGTAACCAAACCCTATAATAGGCATGACTTAATGGAAGAGTAATCTGTACAAGGCATTGGATTTCTCAGCTATCCAAGGAGCCTCAAACATAAACTCTGTTAACCATGAAATGAATTCAAGAAGATAATGGAATAGTAAGGGAGTACAACATATAAATAAAAGAACTACAATAAACATATAAACTTTGTTAACCATTAAATGTTTTCATCATTCTTCACAAACATATAAACTCTAATATGACTCTTACAAGCAACCAAACCCTGTAGTAGGCATGACTTAATGGATGAGTAATTTGTACAAGGCATTGGATTTCTCAGCTATCCAAGGAGCCTCAAACATAAACTTTTTTAACCATTAAATGAATTCAAGAAGACAATGGAACAGTAAGGGAGTGAAACATATAAATAACAAAACTACAATAAACATATAAACTCTGTTAACCATTAAATGTTTTCATCATACTTGACAAACATATAAACTTTAATATGACTCTTACAAGCAACCATACCCTATAGTAGGCATGAATTAATGGAAGAGTAATCTTTACAAGGCATTGGATTTCTCAGCTATCCAAGGAGCGTCAAACATAAACTCTGTTAACCATGAAATGAATTCAAGAAGATAATGGAACAGTAAGGGAGTGCAACATATAAATAATAAAACGACATTAAACATATAAACTCTGTTAACCATTAAATGTTTTCATCATACTTCACAAACATATAAACTCTAATATGACTCTTACAAGCAACCAAACCCTATAGTAGGCATGACTTAATGGAAAAGTAATATGTACAAGGCATTGGATTTCTCAGCTATCCAAGGAGCCTCAAACATAAACTCTGTTAACCATGAAATGAATTCAAGAAGATAATGGAACAGTAAGGGAGTGCAACATATAAATAACAGAACTACAATAAACATATAAACTTTGTTAACCATTAAATGATTTCTTCATACTTCATAAACGTATAAACTCTAATATGACTCTTATAAGAAACCAAACCCTATAGTAGGCATGACTTAATGGAAGAGTAATATGTACAAGGCATTTGATTTCTCAGCTATTCAAGGAGCCTCAAACATAAACTCTGTTAACCATGAAATGAATTTAAGAAGATAATGGAACAGTAAGGGAGTGCAACATATAAATAAAAAAACTACAATAAACATATAAACTCTGTTAACCATTAAATTTTTTCATCACACTCCACAAACATATAAACTCTAATATGACTCTTACAAGCAACCAAACCCTATAGTAGGCATGAATTAATGGAAGAGTAATCTGTACAAGGCATTGTATTTCTAAGCTATCCAAGGAGCCTCACACATAAACTCTGTTAACCATGAAATAAATTCAAGAAGATAATGGAACAGTAAGGGAGTGCAACATATAAATAACACAACTACAATAAACATATAAACTCTGTTAACCATGCTTCCCATAGGAGCTAAGACAAGGTGTTGTTCTACTTGTTTCAATCTATGATTTGTGGTGTTCATGTGGTTATGGAGGCTCTCCAGAGAGTGAAGGACATTGTCCCATTACTTGTGTCTTCCAACTAAAGTGTGCCCCATAATAAACTTCATCTGCCAATATAATCAATGGTTTACATATATTGGTTGAGACACCCTTTGGTTTTCCCTCTAATAGGGATCTCGTCAACCCATTCCACTAGTACTTCAGTTTCAGAGAGGGAAGATCTATGTGAGGGAGCTCCCTCTCATATCTAACAATTTATTCCTAAATAATATTAGAAGTAAGCTCCTTGTAGAAGAGCCTTGTCTCGATTCTATTATGGCAAATCTTTTCCACTCTTTCTACACAATAGATCATAAAATCATTAATGAAGTCGCTTCTCGATCTGTTGAGTCTGACGATCGAAATGAATCTCATGAATCTGTAGAAAATCCTGAGACTTGGAATCTCCCGTCGCTTCATGCGACTGATGTTTATAAACTTCCTATGTCTTATGTCTTTAAGAAAAAGTCTTTTTTGAAAGAGGTAGAGGTGACTATTAAGATTTCTGGTCCTTCTGTTCAAATAGTAGCTTTAAATCTATTTTCTGATGATGAAATTAAGAAGTTCAGACAATATGTCAAGGATAAAAAATATAATTATCTTCATTTTGGTGGTATCTGTATTGGCCTTGCTCCTCTGTTTCATCATGGTTTAAATACTCCTTGTATTGCTGAGGTTTTTGATACCCGACACCAGAACTATTACCATGCCGGAATAGGAACTATCATGGGTAATTTATCCATAGGTTGTCGGTATGGCACTATTTATCCTGACTACTCTATAAGCCTGACATATATTCACCTGAAATACTGTTGGAAATTAATGACTGGGGTTCAAGGTCTTCAATTGGCAGAAGATAGTGAGTATCTCTCTGTATTAGTTCAAACTTCCTTCCAGTTGACTAATAATGCTCATCCAAATTTAAAACAACCTGTCTTAAAAGACTGTGTTACTGTTGGTATTTCAAATGCCCAAGTTGAAGGTGTCCTATATGATCCTACTGAACTTCCTAACAATTGGTATTTCCAGTATAAATCCATTGCTGATGACAAGAAGCCCGAATCAAAACTTAAACGTATTGCTATCTCTGATGGTAGAGTCAAGCTTATTCCTCCTAAACCAGAGATTCCTAGACTACTTGTCAGACCACGTTGATATGTTGTTCCTATGACTGTTTCTGAAGCATCTTCGTCAAATAGAGTTGATCGTCCACCTATTGAAGAATTTTTTCCTTGTGAGCCGCAGTTGTCTTCAACTGAATTGTATATACCAGAAGCTAAACCTTTCCTTGCTGTAAATAAAATGCACCGTATTTCTAGTACTCATTATCCTGCTATAGAAGAATGGAAATATGCCAATCGTTGCTTTGTAAAAGGTGGAAAATGGCTGCCCAAAACAAAATTTTGTACCACCTCTTCAATGTCTAAACAGCCTGCAACTAGAGCTGACTGTGCCCCTCTGATTGAGCATAATGCTACAAATCCCACTGATTTAGATCAAGTCTATTAGATTGGGAATTATCTTACCACTTGGTGCGCACATGCCGAAGATGTTCTTGATGATCTTGGCTCTCAGTCTAAACAAATTCTTGCTAATCTCAAGCTTCTCCAAGATGAACAACAAGAAGAACGGCAGAGAAGAGAAGCCAAAGAAAGAAAGAAGAAAGAAAGAAAAAGAAGAGAATCAAAGGCTCCTACATTTTGTATTTCTATGGATACTCCCAACTATTGGGATATTGATGAAAAACAAGAAGAAAGCAGTGTTGAATCTAGTGTTCAAGCCTTTGAAAAGAAACTAGAACCTGCTAAATCATTAAATTTTCAGAAGCCCAAAAGTGAGATAGCCACTTTAGAAAATGCTGCCACTAAGTTTTCTTCTTTCATTTTACCTTCTTTACAGAAAGTTCATGTTTTTAGAGAGGTTCCCAAATACCCAAGGGTTGAAGAAGATCTGTTTGCTACTAATTCTAGTGGATATGTTTTAGATTTAGATAAATCTAAAAATCCAGTTGAATCCATTAGAGTTTGGATTGGTGCCCTCTATCAAATGCAAGTTGTCTCTCGACTTGACAATATTTCTATTTTTGCCTTAGCCGAAAAAAGGATGGCGAGAATTGTCTATGACTGGTGGATGAGACCATCAGAAGAATAAAGGATGAATGTAGCTGCTGCAGGATTAGCTACATTAGAACTGCTACTCAAAACCCAATTTGTTCCTGAACCAGCAGATGAGAAAAAGAAAATCATTACATATTTGGCACGTATGGAATTAAAAGATATAAAAATTTTAGAACAGTTTGGCACTGATTATATGGCCAAAATTTATAAAGCCAATCTGACTAATGATGCTACCCAAAAGATTTCATTTTTATCCAAACTGCCTGGTAATCTAGGAGATCTCATTATGAAAGATCTTGAATTCCAAGGAAAGAAAATTGATCAAACTTATTGCATAGATCTTTTATTCAGATGTCAGGAAAAAGTTAAATATCTCTGTTGGCAGAAGAATGCTCAAAAATTTTCTCCTGGTCTTGAGGTTTGTCGTTCTGTTTTTCCATGGACTCCATTTAAGAAACGAAAATCCAAAAGGTATGGAAAATACAAACCGAAAAGAGTAGCCAATCCGGGAAGGCCTTTCCGCAAATTTAAATATCTGAAAAAGCGTCGGCAACCAAAGAAAGACAATGCATGTTTTATGTGCAAGCAAGAAGGTCATTTTTCTCGCAAGTGTCCTAAGAGTTCCTCCAACAAGTTAAAAGCTTGTTTTGAAATTGATGATTTTTTTGATCATTGGTCTATTGTTGATTCACAAGATGAAGTATCAGATGTATATATTTTGACTGATGCTTCTTTGTCAGATTCTGAGTCTATTCCTGAAACTTGTCAGAAAATGAACCGATGTGTTGATTCAGATTGTGATCAAGACACTGAATTGCATTTCAGTGATGAAAATAGTTCAGATGAATATACTGATGAAACATCTGAAGACATTTCAGATGATGCTGTCTCTATTGCTCCTTCTATATCTTCCGATATTGGTTCAAAGAATTCAAATCCCGTTTTCCATTCCTTGCCTCCACAACTCACTCTGAATTCTTTTTGCCCCTATCCTAAGACAGTTTCTCAGTCTTCATCTTTGCCAACTTCAACCTCTGTTAATACTACAGAAAGTTCTTTTCTTAAAAAGATTGTTAAGACTAACAATCTTTTGTATATACCTGTTGAAGTTCAAGTTAAAGGTGTTTGGATTAATGTCGATGCTTTCGTCGATACTGGTGGTTCTAATAATCTAGCTCGCCCTTCTTTGTTCAAAGGTTTATGGAAACCTTTACAGAACATTCTTGTCTCTGAGACTATTGGTGGATGAGTAAATCTCACCCATTATGTAGATAATGTTTCTTTAAGAATTGGGGGGAGTATTGTCAAGTTTTCTGCTATTCAACATTATGATACTTCTGCAAGTTTATTTCTTGGCATGCCTTTTATTAATTCAGTATTACCAGTAACTATCAGTGAAGATAAAGTTATCTTCAACATCAAGAAAAGGCAATTGCAGTCCCAAGATTAACTTTGGCTAATTCAGAAGCACGAAGAGAAAATAGCTAAAAGAAAGCAGGGACAAGCAGAAGACCTTTGAATGAATCTAACAATTGGCAAGAAGTGTTGCAGATTTATGAAGACAGGAGTCAGAATAAAACCAAGCAGAAAGCCAACAGAAATCCTGATTGGTCGCCCGAATAGATGAATGTTTTTGATGAATTATTGAAAAATTGGTTTGAGAATCCACAAGCATTTTGGAGTATAGAGAGTCCCGAACAAGAGATCATAAATCTTCATGACAATGGGGTCAAAGGAGAACTTATGCCATGTACTCCAAGTGATGAAAAAGAAATTAGAAAGCAGATTGAATAACTTTTGAATCTTCAATTGATTGAACCAAGTGATTCTCATTATTCATGCTCTGCTTTCCTGGTAAGAAATCATTCTGAAATAATAAGAGGTAAAGCTAGAATGGTGATAAATTATAAACCATTGAATGCTATCACCAAGAGCTTCAATTATCCTCTTCCCCGCCAGGAAACCATTATGCAGAAGATTCAGCATAACAAGATCTTTAGCAAGTTTGGTATGAAATCTAGTTACTATCAGATACAAATTAAAGAAGAAGATCGGCATAAAACTGCTTTCACTTGCCCTGCAGGATTCTTCCAGTGGAAAGTTGTTCCTTTTGGTTTGAAGAATGCCCCTGCATTCTTTCAAAGACGCATGGATTTATTTTTGGTAAATATGATTTTATTTTTGTGTTTATAGATGATATTTTGATCCATAGTCCCGATCTTGAAACTCATATGCAGCACCTGCAGATTTTTCTTGATGAAGCTCGCAAGCACGACATAGTGCTTTCAGAAAATAAAATGGTTCTGTTTCAAGATAGTATTGATTTTCTTGGTATTCAAATTCTTAATGGCAAAATCCAAATGCATCCTCATGTCCTGACAAAAATCTCCGAGTTTCCTGATGAGCTTCAAGATACCAAGATGATTCAAAGATTTCTAGGAGTGTTGAATTATGTACATAAATATATTCCCAGGTTGTCCGAGAAGACTGCTCCAATTAGACAGCACCTGAATTTTGGATGGTCGCCAGAAGCAACTGAAGCACTCAAATTACTAAAATATGAATGCCAGCATCTCCCATAGTTAAAACCTCCATGTAACGGCTTTTTAATTCTACAAACTGATGCCTCTAATTCTTTTTGGGCTGCAGTTCTTTTTGAAAGACAAGAGGATGGAGATGAAGTTTTATGTGCATATGCATCTGGTGAATTTCAGCCTCACCAGAAAAATTACTTCATTGCTGAAAAGGAAACCCTAGCCATATTCAATGGAATTCAAAAATTCGAGTTATATCTTGCTCCTGCCAAGTTTTTGATAAGAACAGACTCTATGAATTTTAAATATTTCTTATCAGCCAAAATCTCAAAACAGCTAGCAAGAGGAAGATTATTGGCATGGCAGATTTGGTTTCAGATGTATGAGTTTGAAGTTGAATGGGTTCCTGGTATTTCTAACTATTTAGCTGATTCTTTGACTAGAGACATGAATAAAGCCCATAGTCATCTTTTCTCTAGTAGAAGAACTGATCTTTTTGTCCTTCCAGGGAAACAGCCTCAAGATGATAATTTTGAAACCTTTGTCAAAAGATTTCAAATTCTTGATCTAGTTCTTGGTGATATGGTTATGGAAATAAAGAAACTTGTTGGGCTAAGAATAAGAAGAAACCAGTGGATACAAAGATGCCAAGCTTGGAAATCTAAGAATGTTGGTGTCTTGTTGGGATTAGATGAAGAACTGGTGAAAGTCTATCCCTTGCCTAACATGAAGGTAAAGATTTATTTTAAAACTCTTGATGATTATTGGTCTCACGTCTACACTGATGAGATGATTCAAGTTTTAAAAACTTTGAATTATTATCAGATTATTGGAGGAATTGATTTTTCCTTTGCTATCTATACCACTGCTAAAATGCTAGATTTAAAGGAGATAAACATGAATGATCAAGTTAAAATATTTCTAAGGTATTTAAGAATTCCAGATATATTTGAAGAAATTGATGCAACATTTCTTCAAAGACTTGATGAGCATTTTGCATGAACTGATTCTTTTCCCCAGTATGAATTGTTTGAACCCTTTGCAGATTGGGAAATTAAAAATGGTCGATGCAGAAAGAAGCCCCAATTACGAGCATCTCAATGTGTTGAAAGAACATTGCAGTATTTAAGAACCTTCTCAACACCATGGGATTATCAGAGTATAGAATTTAGAAATCCCATAGTCCCAAATCCCTTTGCTCAACTTTATGGTCCAGAAAGAATTGAAGAATCTGTATTAGCAGATAATGCTGAGGAAGTAAAGAAGATTTCATTATGGCTTAAAGAATTCTACCGGCTCAGGTTACCTGAAAAATTTTCCATGATTCGAACCTTAGAAGAATTACAAGGAAAGAAAAAAGTAATAAAATTATTAATCAATCAAAAATAATTGATTACTATTAGTGTTTTGAATGGAAATTGGACTGATGATGCACTTGGCTTAATAAGTTTGCTAGTGTCTACCAAAGTTTGTTTATCTATGATCTTTGAACTAGGTTGGCAGCAGAAAGAAGATGTTAATCATAATTTCAAGATTTGGGTTCAGTGCGCTATTGAACGTTCAGTCAGCATGTTCCAAATCTTCAAATGGGAATTATTAGATGGAGTCGAGATGCCAGTTCAATCACTGTCAGAATTTCGTAAAAGTAAGAAAGATTCTTTCCTTGACATAGAGATAGACCCCATGGCATATATGAACAAATGGAAGAAATCAGATGATAAATATCTTTTCCCACAAAAGAATCTCTATGTGACAGCAGATACCATCAAATTTGATATAGGACAATCTTCACGAGCCCCACGAAAAGAAGAATCTTCTACTGTAGCCACTAAAGAAAAAACAGCTACAGAAAAAGGTAAAGAGAAGGTATCCGATGAAAAAGCTACTATATTTGTGGATCTGTACCAAGATGCTCAAGATCAGCAAGATCATGCGTGGGAATCAGAATATTTGGAATGGGTACATCAGTCTTGGGCTAATCAAAAGCTTCCTTCATCCTCATCCGAAATCAGTGAACCTGATCATGATGAAGATTTTGATAGTGACCGAGAACCTAAAGGACCGTGGTAGTGCGTCTTTAGTTTCAATTATTGTACTCGAGTATATTGAGTAGACACCGTCTGGGCAAGTAATGCCTGACAAGGACCCTCAATAATTCTCATATGCTTTCTTAGATTATATATAGGTGTGTGTGTGTGTATCAGTGGGAGGATCGAGTTTTTGTGAGTGCTTGTGTGTGTTATTGATTGTTGGTGTGGAAGAGTGCTTGTATTCATGCTCTAAGAGATCAGAGACTATCTGGCTCTACTCTGAAGCATAACCCGGTATGTAACATATTATTTGAATTAATACTGAAGCCTGCTGGGCCGCCTGTCTGAGGATAGTTCTTTCCAAGATCACTGTAAGTTGGGATCGTAAAGCGAGTTGAAGACCAGAGAAGTCACGTGTGCTCGTATTTCCCATTCCCATAGTGGATAGTGTGAGGACGCTCTACTAATTTTCAGTTGTTCAAGTAAGTTACTGAATCCACAACTTTATTTGGTCCTACAAAGTCCTGCAAACATTTATACCTATGACATTATCCCCTTTGGGCCCTCTCCTGATAGTATGTTTCCCCCCTACAAACTTTGGCTTGTTGATGTGGAATATTGATGATGTAAACTGGTCCCAATACTAATGACACACAGGAAGTCAAGGCTTCCAGTGATGCAACCACCCCTTAAATGCACTAAGAAAATGTCTTGTTCTAGACAAAAAGTTCCAAATTAATTTCCACCCACACTCTACCAATTGATAAATAAGTGTTTACACCTCCAGCCTTATTACCTTTCTAGAATAACAATTACTCCAATGCACCTTTCTAGCAAGAGAGGCCTGAGAGAAAAAATTATCCCATAATTCTTGTGAGCATATTTTGATAGTCACTAGTGTAACATATATAGGATAAGACATTGTAGGTGAGGGAAATTTTTAAGTGAAGTTCAAGTCCTCTGGCACAAAGGTATATTAGTTTTATAACTTCAGTTCCATCTCTCACCTAAAGCAACATTAAACCATGCGGAAAAAATTCGAAACCTTCCGTGCTACAAAGACTCCATCCACTTGAGTCAAAACTATACCCCAGATACATGGACCTTGTCATAGATTGATAGCATAATAACCTAACAGGTTTTATCCACACAAAGGATGTGCTAACAATATTTTCATTATCCTAAAAAAATAAACCACCAATATGGTCGAGTGATAAAATATAGTTATAAATACAAAATTGGTTTTTCTCGCCATGGAGAGGGGAGGCGTTTGCTTCCAGCATATGGGTGATTTGGCCACAAGAACCAACCAATGCAGAGTGAATTACCACCCAACCAAGGTTAACAGAGCCAAATTTACTCCAACAACTAATGAATAAAAACTAAGTCTACAATATCAAATAAGATTATATCTTATTGGAGAATTATCCCTCCCCATGCTATTAAAAAACTAAAAGTTATTGAAACCTGAAACAGTATCCCCCCCACACTTAAGCACATAAAATATTTAGTTTGGGAATGAGACAAAATTATTCAGAGCCGAAAGTATCAGTTTGCATTATTTATATATCTCATTTTTTGTTAAAAAATGAATGAATGCCAAAGTAAACACAGAAGAATGTAGACTAACAAACTCAGGAATTAATATAGAATGAGGCAACCGAACTCTGTTAAACCAAACCCTAAACTCTGTTAACCAAACCCTAAACTATGTTAACTCTCTTAACGAAACCCTAAACTCTGTTAACTCTGTTAAACAATGAATGAATGCCAAAGTAAACAGAGGAGAAAGTAGACTAATTTCCTAAGAGAGAAACATCAAGACAATGAAATAATGGCCTAGTTTCATTTGTATTGCACAGTTTGCTCCAGAAGCATCAATACAAACATAAAAATGCAAGACAAACAACCAAATAAGTAACACCCAAATTCACGAGCAAGGAAAACACTAAGGAATTAATATAGAATGAGGCAGCCGAACTCTATTAAACCAAACCCTAAACTCTGTTAACCATTAAGTCGCCACAGATAACTATGTTAGGTGCACTAAGTCACTGATAAAAAACATAAATTCCACCTCATATAAACCCACAGAAATTCCATTCACTCTTAGAAGAAAACAAGAAGAGCTAAATTCTATCGAACAACAATTGAGAGTGTTAAAAAACACAGGGAATAAGTGTTAAAAAACATACAGAATGACCGGTAGGATTGTGAATCCTACCAGAGGTTGCCGAGAGGTCGCAGGGCACCGTTGCCAAGGATGCAAAGAAGCCACCACAACGCTGAAAGAGAACCTCGCCAACGCCAACCATGGAACCCCGTACCTGCAAAAAAAACAAGAAAATTAGTATTTTATCAACAAAAATGGCATTTTGAGAGTAAAAAATGAACGAATTGCAAACAAACCTAAAGAATTTGTCAAAACAAGGCAAGCGGACCGAAACCCTGGCGAACAAGCATCGATAAGCTGGTGGTCCAGCATTAGAGAAATGGTGGACACAATGGTGGACTTCGCATTCAAGCACAGGAACAGGCGGCGAGCTACAACGTTCAGCAAATGAAAAAGGTTCAAACCCAACAAGACAAACATGGCAGAATCGACGAATAGGTTTAGGAACTGCAGGAAACAAGCAACCAGCAATGGCGGGCAACGAAAAGGTGGAGAGTAATCAGGAAATGCCGACAGGTTGCACATGTTCTGGAGATCGCAGCAACGACCATCGGCAGAGCCGAACGGCCGCACTCCTGGCCCGAGCAACAATGAACAGGAGTTAGACCTCATCGTGGCTAAACCTCCAATTGAAACCCTAAACTTCCTCCAAATTCAAGCATTTAATGGTGGCACCTACGCAACACGTGGCCCATTGAAGTGGGCAGCTGTTGTACAACGTCCACGTGGGTTCACACCTTGGTTACTGAGGTGGAAGGGAGGGCGTCCAACAACTGACGTCCCTCCCCTTCAGCTCTAAATGAACGAATCGAAGAGGGCCCGAAAAAATCAAATAAACGCTAAATTAAACTTCGTCGTGTCTGTGGAAATGACTAACCTGTAAACGTAATCTAGAGCGGCCGTTTTTATTTCATTTTGAAAATGACGATCAATTCCAAGGGATTCCAATGCGTTGACAATCTGCAGACATTTGATTAAATCATAATTGCTATCTTCCATTCCGCTCACAAGTAAATGCTTGATCTCCTCAATAAGCTTCCCGACACGTTCATAATATTTAGGTGCCTGCTTCCAGTGGAATGCAATATATATATATATATATATATATATATATATATATATATCACAAAGATAGAGATAGGCGTTGTTATAGAGTGATGGCTAATAACAGACAGAAAACTAAAATTGCAGATTGCGGATTTTCCACATAAAGAGTTTGGATTTTCGACATGGAAAGAGTTCTTCTTATTTGGGAAAATCTAGGATAAAAATTAAAAGAAAAACAACTCTTAAATATCACTGTAGACAATCCAGATTCCAAACTCGTTGTTTTAAAAAAGAAAGAGGTAAAAGCAAACAAAGACCAGAAGGCAAATCTAGAGAAACATACCCCATAAGGCGAATTCAGAGAAAGTATGAACTCATCGTCCCACACGTTTCCATGGTAGTTGGCAGTGCGTCGGGGGATAGAAAATTCATTGCTGAATTCAGTGGAAATAGATTCACACATCTCAGCCATAGCACTACACTTTGCCATGCGACTTTATGTTATGAATGAACAATCGCTGCTCTCTTATATAGACAAATGTGCGGTAGAAATTGTGATGATAAGTATATGAAGTAAATATTCATTTTAACGTTTCGATAATACTTAAATATGGGGAAAAGAAACAATCCTGAAGATGGGGAACCTCCAATGTTATCTCACTCATTTCGGAAGTATGACATAAATTACTTACGAGGTAAAACCCGTATCCAGGTAAGCACAAATAGGGACACAAAGAAAGAATATTATATGATAATGGAATGCTAAAATGTTGATAAGCGAATATTTTCCGTAGCCTTACAAATTGGTGCAAAAGTTTGGATAAAACTTCATCGCTTCCCTGAAAACGTGCTCCAGGAAAATTTGATGTAGAACCCATCGGGTAATATAGGAAAAAGTTTGGAGCCTCCGAGTACAGATTGGTGCAATACTAATAAATTTGAGATAATCTTTTATTACTTCCCAAAGAAAACGCTCCGGGAAGGTTTGAAAAAGAAATATCGTGCGTAGATGATATTGTACGATAAAACACCAGAAAAAGTTGATAGCATTTTTATGATTGCCAGGAAAAAGACTATTACCGAGTGATGAAAATTATTCCAACGTCGTCTCATTTGTTCAAACCATATTGGTTAGGTAGTCAATATTGGTAAAACCCTATTTTATTTATTCTTGTATTAGGTAACTCATATCTATGTAAATATTTTTCCATATATATTTATGTAAATATTCTTCCATTATAAAGGTTGAGTGGGCTTAATGGTTAAGATTATGTGTTTTGTTTTATCAGTCACATGTTCAAAATCAGAAGGGTAGAGTATGTATGCCTTTGTAGACTACCAAGTCACATGGAGTCTCATACACCAATTTGGAGTCTCGCTTGGCCCTTGTTCCACAAACAAGGGGGGGGTCTCATACACAAATTTGGTGTTTGGGTGACCTTAAAATTAGATAATAATAATAATAATAATAAACGAATGTTCAAAATTAGAAGGGTAGACTATGTATGCCTTCATAACCGGGTCACATGGGGTCTCATACACCAATTTGGTGCCTAGGTGACCTTAAAATTAGATAATAATAATAATAATAATAATAAACCATTGTTATTTGACAAAAAAATTTCAAAAAATCATAAACACCTTGTAATGTAAATATAAATTTGCATATGAATATTGATGATTATGGTCAACATGGGAATTGAATAGTATTTAATTTATATTCTTCATGTTTTTTAATCTTATAGTCACCATAAATGCTATTTGTTTTGGTATATTTTATTCCAAAACTTTCTATAATATCATAGTGTGTGATATTTGACTCCATTCTTGATTATGTAAATGAACAATAAAATAATTAATGGTAATTTAATGATTTAAATGGTGGAGGATGGTAGTTTAATATAAAAACTGACTCCAAATGAGACATTAAATGTCAATTTTGAAGATGAAACAATAGCCATTGAGCAAATCCAAGGAATTCAACTCATCTCTTTTTTATAATGTTTGAGTACTTCATTTCACTAATTTTATGGAACATGGTGAGTATTTCATTTCACTAAAGACTAGGGAGTGTAGCTCGTCCTCAAAATGTAACAGGATGCGAATGTACAAATGGATATTAATATTCAATGTGGGGAGGAGATGAGAGCTATGAGTCTAGTGGCCAGAGAGAAAAAAAATTTGAACTTTCGCAGGGGCAAGGAGAGAAATACCCTATAGTTGACATCTAAGTATGGCTCCGACCCAAATTGTGAAGAGCTTGACTTGAATTGTGATAGTAAGTTCAGAGTGGTGAATGTTAGTGACGTGAAGAGGATAGCTTAGGATGGTGGACTCTCATTTGGTTATGCATAATTTCAAGAGGTGGAGGAATGATGAGGTGGTGTGAAGTTTCAAGAGAGGCTGACTATTGTTAGAAGTAAATGGTTGGTGTTTCTCTTAGACACTTCAAATTCAACTTCTTACGCTTGGTTTTCTTCAATAATTCTTCTCATTTTTCCTTTCAATTTGTTTTATAGTGTGTGGTTTGGTTTGGTCACTACATTAATCATTTTATGCCTACTCAGCTTCGGGTCTTTTATGGAAGAGCTTGATCTTGGTCATCCTCATCTTTGGTTTGTGGGTCTCGCGATATTTCTTGGATTGTGGTTTTGGAAAGCTATATCTTGTTACCTCCAGCTACTATTTGATGCTCTGAGGATTTGTGTTAAAAAAGAGGGATATTATTATCATACATTCCTTTTATGGGTTTTTTTGTGGATTTGTTTTAGAGCTTAGAGTATTGTAAGTACAAGGCTAGAGGTGATTATTATCCTTGTGAGTTGGGTAGGTGTGGGTAATTTTTTGGCTTGAGTTAGTGTTATAAGGTTGGATTCTATAACTGGTTTGCTGTTAATTAGTGTATTATTATTGTTCCCACTATAATTTGGTGCACAACATAGAGCCCTGGATATGATTTTCTGCTTGGTTATTGTAAGAAGATGGCTCCCCTATGTGACATGATGACTAGGAAGTGTATGCACAACAATAAAGCTAACAATCATAGGGGTTCCCAGCGCCAACACAAGGAAAATTCATTTTTGCAAGAGTTAATTGAGACATACTTCAAAGTGGTCCCTCCTGAGACTCCGTGGAAAATTCAAAATATATAAAACATGATGGGTGCTCACAGGAAATCATTTTCTAACTTTGATATATTGGGAGAGCTCTGTTGTTAAGTTTTTTTCCATTTTTACACGATGTTCAGAGGAAACAATAATTGAGGTCAATTCTATTACATTAGAAAATGAAGACTATGCACAGTATGGTGCTAAAAGACAAGCAGGTGAAAGGTGTAATGTGTTTTTTTCATTAAAGACATCAAAAAAGAACTAAGAAATAATTTTTTCTTCATGGATAAATTGGATGCAAGGCTGGACCATATACAAGGGAGCCTACAATGTGATTTTGATCTTCTTACTCCTACTGGTTTGAGGGAAAAATATCCAACCTTTGTCCCCTCCTCGGACTCACGATGGTGTGCAAAATTTCTAGTTCCTATTGTTTTATGCTATTTTTTGTACTATCTAGGTATAACCATAAATTTTTTGTTTTTCTTTTCATTTTTTCTTGTAATGAGTAGGTGGGTGACTCCCCTAGTCTCCCTAGAGATAGTAAGGAAAATCCTATAATGAATGAAGAATCACCATTTAATGGATGAACATTGTAATCCAATTTTGAAGACATTCAGAAGTAATAATTTTTTCAATTTACAAAATAGATAACTATTAAGCTTAGTGAAATTTTATATTTTTTATGTTCTCCTTTAAGTTCATATATGGATCCCTCCTGAACCGTGTTAAAACTAAAAAAAAAAAAAAAATTAAACCAAAAAAAATTTGGAATTACATAGATGGAAATTTTTGTTTTTTCATTAAAATTATAGGCTAATATAATTCTCAATCCATTCCCTTAAAATTTCCCTAGTTTTCATTCCATGCTTCTTTATCTATTACACTTTTTCACTTTCTTCATTTTGTTTCTAGAAACAACCACATATCAATCTCGTCATGCTTTACAAATATTTTGAAAATGTCTTATAGGTATACCTCATCCAAGGCCAATTTTAATGAGACATATCCTTTCTAGAATTAATATTTGGAACAAAAAAAATTATGCCCAATCATGTTAAGAAATGACATAATTTTCATTGTTATCAAACATGTGGATTATGGATTATGCTCTAACATTCCACTCTTTCATACAATTTCACATGGTTTGAGAAGTAAAATAAATTTCCAATATCCTTAATAAAAGTAACATATTGGATGGTTTATAAATTCATTCATTCTCAAGTTTCTATGGATCTTGCAAATTTGTAAGAATTTTGACCTAACTAATAAGCAATGGATGCATGTTAATAAAAATCTATATAATAAATTATTTTATAATATTTTTGACAAAATTATCAACCTTCAACAATGACCTCAAAATATCTTACATTTTATTCTTTTCTAATCAGAATGATTGCCATTGCTAATACTATATCAATAATTAATATAATTATCATAATTAAACACAATTAAAACATGCTAAAAACATGAAAATGATATATAATGTCCATGCATCATATAGATAAATAAGCTAAATCATCTCATACATAAATGATTAGAAAATAAATATGTATTCTTGTGATTTTGGCTAAAGATTCACTTTACTAGGTTTAACCTTTAAAAACTCTTTTCTAAAAATGTAATATTTTATAAAAATGTAACGAATCGATTAAGCATTATTAATTACATTGATCATGTTTATTTAGTAGTACGTCTTTAATAATTTTAATTTATAGATTAACTTGCATAGTCATATAAATTAAATGGTTGCTAAATACCTATAGATATCATTGCATAATAAACATCAAAACACACTCTTCATGAAACATGCCAAATTCCTAAAATTAAAAAATATCCTAAAGATAACTAAATTATTCATTTATCTTAAATTATAGAAATACTAGATATATAAGTTAAACACATATACATTTAGAAAAAAATATATAACACCATTCTTAAACATGGAGATTTATCCTCACTTTATCAAAGAGAATATTGATCTATAAGTAGACTTTATTACAATACCATTAAAAAATATCATGGATTATGAATACGATATGCCCAAAAACCTATACTTCACTTCATATGACACTTATTCATTTGATATCTTTTAATTAAACTATTGAACTAAAAAGACAAAAATACCATAATTACTTTGGAGATAATTCTCCACCATTGATTTGTGTATATTATTATGAATATTTTTCAATATTCTATTAAATTTAAATCCACACCATCTGCGTGATAATTATTGATAATTACATCAAAATTTCAAAGCTCTATTCCAAAATAAACATGCATATCTACTTAACGATTATTAAATGGAAGAAAAGGATCTAATCTCCATGGAATATTTTAACATATTTTTAATATTTTTAATAGTTGTCATAAATAAAAAATGATATCCATTTCAAAATTATTTAGGCCCTTTATATAATTTTACTTAAATTGAATAAATAAAAAAAATGACATATCAACATCTATTATCATATGAACATAAAGTTATGGTTTTTTGGACATGTGGTATTAATAAGTCATGGTATTGTAACAAAGTCTATTTAGAGCTTAAAATATCCATTGTAAAGTTTCATTAAATATACATGGCTTGTTGGGAAAAATACTGAGGGGGGGGGGGGGGGTGAATCAGTATTTACTGCATATTCAAACTTTTTACTTTTTCATTCCTTAAAACCCATACGCTACTTTACTACAGTAAACCAGCGTATATACGCGGATCCCATTTATGAAACTAGCGTATACACAGAGATTTAGATATGTCATTAAATCTTCACTTAAACCATTCCATCATTTACTCATCAGATATTCAATAAGCAGTAAACAGGTGCAGTAAGAACAGAATAAACCATCACACAAAGCATCACACATGAACACCAGGATTTTTAGGTGGAAACCTAAATCGGGAGAAAACCACCGCTGCAGTTGCTCAGCCTTCAATATTTTATTATAGAGAAAACATCTTACAACATATGTGCTGGCGCAGACTTGACCAGCACGCAGGCACCCACCTGCGCTCGTTTACCAGCCTCTCCTGGAAGGGAGCTACGACCCCCTGACTCGTTTACCAGCCTCACCTGGAAGGGAGCTACAACCCCCCGATCTCGTTTACTAGCCTCACCTGGAAGGGAGCTACAACCCCCTGACTGAAGGCTACAACCCTCAGCACCACCTTGGACCACGTTTCATCAATTTTCACACCGGATCCAACAACTTCAATAGAACACCACTTGCAGGCCACATTTCATCATATTTTCATACTGGACCCTTTCCATACTTTTAAGCACAACCATACATCATCCACAGATACATATCAACACAGATCAGATAGCATAAACACAGCAGAACAGCTCAGATATTTCATACCCCTTGCTTCAGCAAACCCTAGTTTGCATACGCTCTTTTACTTCACTTATTTCGCGTATATACGCGCTTCCGTCCACACAAACCGGCGTATACCTCAGTGTATATTTTATTGCGCATACGCGCTTTCTCTTCGCTGAAGCTGCGTATATACGCGCTTCCTCCGCGTCGAAGTAGCGTATAGATATTCAATTATTCCAGAGCAGCATACTTCTTCAGATCAGATATTCAGTTCAGATTTACCCTTTCACTTCAGACAGATGTTCGCCTAGATGTTCGCCTCATCAAAGATCTAGGCCTTCCATAAGCAGATCTAGTAAATACAAGTGCATTTCAGATCTAGATCCCCTTCTTCATCATTGGTGCATCATACACTCATATTTATCTTCGAGTGTAACCCTTTCCAATCAGATCTACTTCAGAGAGAAGTATTCATTCAAGCTCAGACATCTTGCACCCACACTCATGTTGTGCACAATGAATTTCTTCTCCTTTTATATGATTATCCTTTTTCAATACCATGAGCCCCTTTTTCAATACCATGGACCAAAACAATACCAAAAGCCCAAAACTACCTGGACGGGGTCAATTAGGCGGATCATTACCCAATACTATGGGTCAATACCATGGTGGTTACCCTTGGATTTGCACTTTCTGAGCGCTTTAGCCCATACGCGACTTGTAACGTTCCTTTCCGCGTGCATACGCGACTTCCCCTAGGCCAATCCGCGTATACCAAGAGACATGCTCTTTTTCATCATTCTCTGAGTACATTCTGAAATCCTTTCTTCATTGCCTTCTGTAAATACTGTAGATACATCAGATTTCCTTCATCAAGGACATATTCTATCAAACACAACTTCATCAAGTAAGTTGTCATCATCTTCATCACGTGGGTTTCCTTTCAAGTACAACACTCAACATCATATCATCAACAATCATCATATCACTTCAGATTTACATCATTTAACAAGTCCATCAAGTCAAGCATAACTTCATCAGGTGGAGTGCCATCAAGGACAATACATGTCAACAGCCGCACGTCTTCATCTTCATTCAGTGGGTTGCCATCAAGGACAACACTCTGCATCATATTTCCAACAATCTCCCCCTTTGGACTTGATGGCAACCACGATGGTGTTTGGTTACCACAACAGATAGATACCATGTCACTCTCCCAAATATGTCACATCATTACCTTCTCTTTATTCAAACACCATGTCACTCTCCCCCTTTGACATCAAGGGCAAAGGGCGGATCAAAACCCAACATTCTCCCCCTTTTCTCCTCATGTGGAAGAAACAGTCTGCAGATCTGATATGTGCTGAAGTGGCCAAGCTCCCCCTGAGTCCATGCTGAATCTCCAAACATATTTGTCAATGAAGTACATGACTCTCTGAACTTCCTATCACCAAAGACTCATACTTACATCAAATATCCAACCAAGTGGATTTACATATAAGACTCAAGTACCCAACCAAGTGGGTTTACAAAATTTGACTCAGCTTCCCAACCAAGTGGGTTTACAAAAATGACAAGTCCTTACATGACTGAATATTACAATTTTTACATCATGGGTCTCAACAAGACCTTTTCACCAAAATATAAATATGATCATTTATGACCAACACCAGAAAGTCCTCAAGAAAGAGGACATATTTCAGAACCATAATAATGCCAACACTGCATTATAGTCAACAAAGCTAATGCTCCCCCTGAATCTGTGTAACCATGCATCCTTTTCATATGACTAAGGCTCCCCCTTAGTTTGTGCAACCTGAACATTTTCACCAACAAATCATCAAGGCATCTTCATCAAAACATTAGAAACATATTTATGAGAACTGGAACACCACCAGAGATACCAAACAGCACTGCAGCTGTGCTGAAGAGAGCTGAACCAACCAAGAATTGTCAGAAACCAACCATACGCGGTTTTATGTGCAGTAACTAGCGTACATACGCGACTGTGTTTCAGGAAAACCGCGTATCCTAAGACACCTTCTAAATTTCAACCAGATCTGATTCTTTGTAAGGCAAAGACAGTGTTCAGCTTCTTTCTGAGATATTTGACTGCTTCCCTGGACTACAGATATAACAGAATAGTGTAGTTTTGTCTTCAAGCGTCATCCATTGGTTGTAGCATAAGCCCATTAGTAACTAAGCCTTCGGATCCTTTGCAGCATCAATACATTCTTTCCAAAAGAGATTATCATATCAGAACAGCATCTTCAGATATGTGTCAAGCAATCATCCATGTGGTCCAAAATCACCATGATCTTCAAGAGGTAACAGGAAGTAACATATGTAGGCAAAAGATCTCAACCATAGCAACCAAACTCTATATGATCTGAAACAAATGATATCCAACTCATCCACACAAAGATACTTATCAGCAACCAGGGCTCAAAATCTTATCATAATAATCCATGTACCAAATCATCATCATTTGAGCATGAGTATCATCAAGACCAAGGAATAAGCAGTCATATTTCCAACAATGCAACCATTAGAGTTCAACCTGCTACTCCCCCTAAACCAGTGATTCTTCCTTAACTTGTGCAATCTGAGACACCTTCAACAGCAAGTCATCAACAACAATCTCTGCATGATCTGTCCTCATCTCTGAACCATAAGACTTTCATCTCAACAATGAATGCTCTTCATCATAATGCAACCAGGCTTCATCCATAATCTTTAACACAAGAACCCATGCATCATTTCATTATCATGAGTATAACTAGAATGATGCTAACAGTGCAATCATCAGCAGTCAGACTGATGCTCCTCCTGGACCTCTGCTTCAGATCTTCAGTTATCAGACAAATTTTCTTATCATCAATGCATACGCGACTGCGTCTTCTGGAACTCGCATGTATACGCGACTTTAGTTAATGGAACCTGCGTATGGAAAGTGAAGCATAGAAAATTTCCATCTTCCTTCATTTCTTCCTGAGCTTGTACCTCCTGTACCTGTCCTTTCCACATCAGATGCGCTGTCAGAAGTAAACATAGTAAAAATCAAATCAACCATGAGAGTCATCATGCAATGCTCCCCTTGTGACGATACATTACTAGATCTCATAATGTATCTCACATCATTCCTGCAGTCAATAAGAAAAGTCAGCTTCAGAAGCGGATGACTGCAGTAGAGTCAGAATTCCCTACGTTTCTGGTCGGTCCTCCTTCTTTTTCCAAATTTGCTTGAACTTTCTATTTGAGTGCTGGAAGTTATCCACTTTCCCAGATCTTTTCATCCTGCATTCCTTTTCTACATGTCCATACTTATTACAAGCATAACATCTCATGTGGCTAGAAAAATAAGCATAAGAATCATAAAGAGTATTTCTATTCTTCCTCCTTTTGCAATCAGCCGCTTTATGTCCATACATGTTACATGAGAAACAATATCCTCTGAAGAGACTAGAGTACCTTTCTGAGTAGGATCTGTTTGTTTGTGGCTGAAACAATCTACTTCTGCAATTTGCTGCAACATGCCCATAGTTATGACATCTAAAGCATTCAACATTATTGAATGATTCCCTTTGAGAATTCATGACTCTTGGTTGACCTTTTGTTTCTTTCAACACTTCAGGTTTTGCATTGTCTTCCTTTGAATCATTAGCATTCCCTTGTGAACTAGATTCACCTTTAATGGTTTCATGGAAACCAAGACCATGTTCGATAGCAGGAGACCTTTGATTACTCAGAATATTGTCCAAGATTTTAGTACTATCATGAAACCTCAAAAGTTTAATCTTTTCTTCTAATTTACTTTTGAGAATGTTTACCTCAACCTCCAAGTCTTGACATTGCTTTGTCATGCTTTCTTCTTTCCTTCTTCCATCTTCTACTTGATCCTTCAGATTTAGGATTTCTTCTTTCAACCAATTTTTGTTTTCTTCACATGTTTGTTGCAGCTCTTCATTCTTCTTCTTCGATGCTTTGAGATCTTCTTTGAGAGATATGTTTTCAGCTTCAAGTCCAACATTCTTCTTATTTGATTTATCCAGGTCCTTTTTGAGGGAAATGATTTCTGCTTCAAGTCCTTCCTTTTTCTTATTTGATTCTTCAAGATCTGCTTGCAGAGAGATGAATTCGGCTTCATATTCCTTGTATGCTTCTTCTAAGGCAGACATGATTTTTGCTCCAAGTTCTTCATTTTTCCTATATGATTTTTCCAACTTTATTTTGAGAGCGAGGATTTCTTTTTCAAGCCCTCTTTGCAGACTTTCATGTATTTCTATCTGTTCCTTCATTCTAGAGATCATCTCCTTTTCGATAGAGCCTTTCTCTTTAATTTCTCTTTGTTGTTCTTCAATTTTGATCTTCAGAACTTCTTCTAGATCCATAACATTTCTTTCACCATCTTCATCATTGCATGCACAAGAAAGAGAGTCATTAGAACAATGATCAATACTTGTTTTATCTTCTTCATTTTCTGTTGCACATCTTTTCTGAGACATCTCCTTGTTTTGAGTAGCCTTCTTCTTTTGCTTCTTTCCCATTGTGACGGATCTCCTTCAAGCGATCAAGCTTCTGCAGAAGGACCACCCTCTGATACCAATTGTTGGGAAAAATACTGAGAGGGGGGGGTGAATCAGTATTTACTGCATATTCAAACTTTTTACTTTTTCATTCCTTAAAACCCATACGCTACTTTACTACAGTAAACCAGCGTATATACGAGGATCCCATTTATGAAACTAGCGTATACACAGAGATTTAGATATGTCATTAAATCTTCACTTAAACCATTCCATCATTTATTCATCAGATATTCAATAAGCAGTAAACAGGTGCAGTAAGAACACAATAAACCATCACACAAAGCATCACACATGAACACCAGGATTTTTAGGTGGAAACCCAAATCGGGAGAAAACCACCGCTGCAGTTGCTCAGCCTTCAATATTTTATTATAGAGAAAACATCTTACAACATATGTGCTGGCGCAGACTTGACCAGCACGCAGGCACCCACCTGCGCTCGTTTACCAGCCTCTCCTGGAAGGGAGCTACGACCCCCCGACTCGTTTACCAGCCTCTCCTGGAAGGGAGCTACGACCCCCCGATCTCGTTTACCAGCCTCACCTGGAAGGGAGCTACAACCCCCTGACTGAAGGCTACAACCTTCAGCACCACCTTGGACCACGTTTCATCAATTTTCACACTGGATCCAACAACTTCAATAGACCACCACTTGCAGGCCACATTTCATCATATTTCCAGACTGGACCCTTTCCAAACTTTTAAGCACAAACATACATCATATATATCAACATGTATCGTATATATAAACACAGTAATAAACCTCGTATATTTCATACTCCCTTGCTTCAGCAAACCCTAGTTTGCATACGCGCTTTTACTTCACTGATGTCGCGTATATACGCGCTTCCGTCCACACAAACCAGCGTATACCACCGTGTATATTTTATTGCGCATACGCGCTTTCTCTTCGCTGAAGCCGCGTGTATACGCGCTTCCACCGCGGCGAAGTAGCGTATAGATCTTCAATCATTATGGAGCAGCATACTTCTTCAGATCAGATATTCAGTTCAGATTTACCCTTTCACTTCAGACAGATGTTCGCCTAGATGTTCGCCTCATCACAGATCTAGGCCTTCCATAAGCAGATCTAGTAAATACAAGTGCATTTCAGATCTAGATCCCCTTCTTCATCATTGGTGCATCATACACTCATATTTATCTTCAAGTGTAACCCTTTCCAATCAGATCTACTTCAGAGAGAAGTATTCATTCAAGCTCAGACATCTTGCACCCACCCTCATCATTTTCACAATGAAATTCTTCTCCTTATATATGTTTATCCTTCTTCAATACCATGAGCCCCCTTTTTCAATACCATGGGCCAAAACAATAACATGAGCCCAAAACAACCTGGACGGGGTCAATTAGGCGAATCATTACCCAATACTATGGGTCAATACCATGGTGGTTACCCTTGGATTTGCACTTTTTGAGCGCTTTAGCCCATACGCGACTTGTAACGTTCCTTTCCGCGTGCATACGCGACTTCCCCTAGGCCATTCCGCGTATACCAAGAGACATGCTCTTTTTCATCATTCTCTGAGTACATTCTGAAATCCTTTCTTCATTGCCTACTGTAAATACTGTAGATACATCAGATTTCCTTCATCAAGGACATATTCGATCAAACACAACTTCATCAAGTAAGTTGTCATCATCTTCATCAAGTGGGTTTCCTTTCAAGTACAACACTCAACATCATATCATCAACAATCATCATATCACTTCGGATTTACATCATTTAACAAGTCCATCAAGTCAAGCATAACTTCATCAGGTGGAGTGCCATCAAGGACAATACATGTCAACAGTCGCACGTCTTCATCTTCATTCAGTGGGTTGCCATCAAGGACAACACTCTGCATCATATTTCCAACATGGCTAACAATCATATTTATGGGGGGTTAAGAATCTTGTTACATGTTAATAAATTAATAATATTAATATTAATTTAATGCAATGTAATAATTTTGTTAGTTTTTATCATTGTTTTGTTTTCAATAATGTGAGACGCAATACGACATGAGGTAGGTGTTTTGATGTCTATCAACTTTTACCAATCATCAATTTATATGATTATGATAAGTATAAGATGCTATCACATGTTTTTTTCTTAAGTTAATTCCATTCTTCACAATAAATAAATAAATAAATAAATAAATAAATAAATAAATATATATATATATATATATATATATATATATATATATATATATATATATATATATATATATATATATATATATAAGTGTATTCTAACTAAGAGATAAATTGAGCTTTTCTCATACCATTTTTCTTGTCAGTTTTATAGGAAAATTTGTAAATATTTTTAAGGATAATAAATTTAAGTTGTTTAATTTACAAAAGTTGAGTGCCTTAAGTGTTTTTATCGTAGTAATTTTATTTATGTATTAAATAAAATATTTCAAATAAAAAAAACAAAATCATAAAAAAAATTATATTATTAAATTAAAATAAGTAAATTAAATAAATAAATAATCAAATTATAATTAGAATACTCTTTTATTAAAATTATATATGTGGTCCCTATGTTTTTAAATATTTGTGAAAAAAAAAAATTGGAGAATATTATAAGATAAAGTATGGAAACGTTTGGTGCAATACTGGTAACTTACATAATTTTGAGAAAAAACAAGTTGGAGAATATTATATAATAAAGTATGAAAACGTTTGATGCAATATTAGTAAACTTGACATATTTTTTTATGAGTGGCAATAGAAAAAACACAGGAAAGATTGAGTGAAAGACAATCAAGGGCAGGATTTCCAAATATTTTCGTAAAATTGTATGTTTATTTAAGAATGTATGTCTATGTTGTTGGAATTAAGTGAAAAATCTATTCTTTCTAATTAATTTATTTGGTTGTTTGTTGTAGGATTGATATCTTCTATTTAGGGAAAGATCCTATTATTTAGGGAGTGGTTCAAACCTCCAAGCTAATGTGTAATTTTATATGTACGAGACTTTGATTCAGTGGATTATAGTGTGTTCAGTGCTTCAACATTCTCCAGCTAACTGACCTGAAGAGCCTCTTAAGCTTATCTCATTTTTTGTCTCTCCTTGGAATTTTATCATCCTATCAGAGCTTTAGAGTTGAGTTGCGCTAAGGCATTGGAGGGAGCGTTTGAGAGCGACTCCATCTAAGAATCAAGCCTTCAATTGAAGCATGGAGGATTGTGCAAAGGGGGAGTGTTGAAATTAACGGAGAAATCTATTAATGTATTTGGTTGTTTGTTGTTAGGATCGAGATCTTCTATTTAGGTACAAGATCTCATTATTTAGGGAGTGGTTCAAACCACCAAGCTAATTTGTAGGTTTATATGTACAACACTTTTATTTAATGAATAATGTGAGTTGAGTGCTCTTATCACATAGATCACATAGACTTAAATTAAAGGAAAATTTACCACTTATTTTTTTTCTTTTTTTTATGAGTGTGATTGTATTTTCTTTGATAGAAATATTCCTTCCTCCAAAAAACCAAAAATATCAGCAAGATTAAGCTAGTCGACACCATAACAGACCGAAGGGGCCCCATCGATTTAGACGTTTCTTGGACCTCCCCCCATTAGGGAGAGGAGTGCCATGTCTCCTGCCATTTAGGCATCAAGGATAAGACATTGTCAAAATTACCGGTTCATCCTTTATTGGGGAATTTGTGAGGTCACCTAATACCACACCAGTGGAAACTCCTGCAGGGTCACCAAACTCAACCCCTCCTACAACCCCTAGAGGGCAGAGCAGTGCTACCCCTTCGGGGAATCAACAAAACATTCATCAGGGAACGCCACAAGGTAATATTACCCAGTCACCTCCCCTAACCCATCAAACTCAAATACCTATTTTTCCAAAATATACAATGGAATTCAATATGCAGGTACCCTTGTTAGTGTCACTTAATATTTCAGATCTAACGAAGTTAACTAATGACCCCATTTCTCATGGCCCTAACTAGCCTCCCATGGCCATGAAGCTCCCTTCGAATATACAAAAATTAAAAGGGAAACAAGTGCAAGACCCAACAAATCATATCATGACCTTCCACCTATGGTTTTCGTCTAATAGTATCATTGATGATACCATTAGACTATGAAATTTTCAACGCACCCTAATAAGGCCTTCGACGAAATGGTATCTTGAGTAGCATTCTTCTTCTCATGGAACCTTTAGCGCCCTCACTACCATATTCCTTAGTTATTTTCATTCCCCCATCCATCATGATTTCGGAATGGAACTGCTGACATATTTTAGACAAACACCAGTCATCCATATATCAGACCATATCCACCAATGGTGATGACGACGTAGTTTGTGTAAATAAAAATTTGATGATAGAGTGTTGTTTGATTTTTTTTGAAAAATCTCATAGCTGATATTCCAAAAGACATGACACTGTCTAAACCCACCTCCGAGGAGGACACCAGTAGCAAGGCTCAACAATTTGAACTCATATAGACCCAATCAAGATATATTTACAATGTCTTGCCAAATTCCCTGCGCCTGCAAACATATAGGGAATTACCAGGCGCCTCGAATAATTCAGATGGTTTGATTGGGTCCTTAGCCCAAATTCACCTAAGAAGCAAGAAAAAATACAGATGATACTTGTATAATTCTACTCAGAATGTATCACAACCTGCCTACCATCATAGTCAGTCTGCACCTTTGTAGGATATGACGAATAGGGTGCTTCCATACCATCAAGAGCAAGGAGGCTCATACCATCCCTTGCAAGGGAACCATTAATCAACTAGGAATGCTGATACAAGAGGGCTTCCCTAACAATCATGAACCAGTTAGGGACAGGGGAACCTATACACCCTTTTCCCACACAGCATCCACCACCAACATTAAACAATGCACCCGTGAACTAGTGAACGTTAATATTATGACCAGGAGAACAACAATGATTCTCCAAATGTTGCAAATAAGAAGCCAATGAATAAGAAAAAATGAGACCCTGGACAAGGGGGCAGTGATCAAAACCACCCCCTTGATCTCATTTTGGGGGAAACCCCAACCGAAATCAAAACCAGGAGCCAAATAGTAACTCTAAAGTGAAAAAAAAGAGACCCATTCAAAGCAAAAATCACTCTTGTGCCATATGTGGTGAATATGGCTATTACACTCACCATTGTCCCGAACTCCCTGAATTGAAAAATCTTATGGGTAACCGATGACAAGGAGGACCTACCTAGTAGCCTACGGTAATTCATAAACCTTTCCCCCGCCAAGGAATGGTTATAAGACAGCAAAAAAAAACAAACAAAAATTACACTAGAGGAGGTAGCCATGAGATCTACATGGCTGATAAATAATTATTCTTCAAAACAAGGAATAAGAACTACGATACACCTCGGATACAAGTTCGAGCGCACCTACCACACTATTAAATATCTCCAAAGTTCCTATTTAGCCCCTTCCAAGAATGGCGAAAGGACCAACCAGGTGTCTAAGACATCACTCCAAAGTTGCTCATAGCTATAGTATAGTGGATGATTTAGCTCAATCAACAACTACCATGTTAGCTCTGGAAGTTCTGTAAACATGCCCAAGCTAACAGAAAGCCTTACTTGATGCGTTAGGTGCAATTTACCCTTCCGATTCACACCTAATGGTTTTAGATCTAGACAACGAAGGCCCTAAGCTTCCTTCTCTAGTCACTTTGCAGATACCGATTTCCGTTCATAATATCACGATACATCGATGCATTGTGGATGAAGCAGCATCCACATGTATCATGTCCAAATCAGTTTGGAAAAAGATAGGATCACTTGAATTAAAAAAAATTAACATCATGCTTAGAGCATACGATGGGCGCCAATCAGCCTCCGTCAGTCTATATCAAAATGTCCCAGTAAACCTATCCAAAAGTAGAGTTCTTAAAGACATTGAGGTCTTAGACGCACAACTAGAGTACGATATACTTGTCGGGTGGAGTTATATGTATGTCATGACTATAATCGCATCATCTGTCTTTAGGGTGATGATTCTTCCCCATGATGATTGGATCGTCAACATTTACCAACTCACATACTACAAAAATACATCCATGACCGCTCTATATGTCATATTACCATACATAGACACAACCACAGAACCACTCATGAAGTATACCGAATTTAGCAAAAGCCAATTCAAACCATCATCCATCCTAGGATCATTTCTAAGAGATCCCCTTATGATATGAATGGAATTCCCTAAAAGCATGAAGGCATCGGTGTCCATGATGCTCTCATCAAACACTCAAACTAGCCTAGATGGAGAAACGAGCAGTACATATTCTAAAGCCACTAGTACGTCATTCCTACCATAAACTTTTTGGTAAACCCCATTTTTGTATCCCCCACCAGGTTTTATATATAAAAAATATTCATTGGAACTATGACATTGCCAAAAATGTATTTTGAAATACCCGTGGGTTATTTGGTCCCTCCAACATGCTAGAAAGCCTAGGAATTACCTCCAGAGGAGTAAACCCTATTTCCCCTAAAGAGGTCATAACAGTTAAAGAAACAACTTTAGTGGTGCCATATGGCACGTCCAAGAAGAATAACAATAAATGGAAAAAAATTTAAACCCCCAAGTTACCTAGTGCATTGCAACCTTGTGCATTGGGCGATGTCGTAGGTCATCCTACTAATCTTTTCCTCGAGTAAGAAGAATTACAACCCATTATACATAACAAAAGAAATGACGTGACATTAAATTCCCGTAAAAAAGGAACAGGTTAGGAGAAACTAAGAGAAAACATTACACATCAATCATGTGTGCCCCATATGAAACCATTATGGACATTATACCCGTCACTACCCGGAAATGTCGTGATATAGGGATGCCTTACAAGCCCTAGAAAATTATTACCAGGAGGACCCCTCAGAACCATCCATTCAAATGGATTAGGGAGAACCAAAAACCATAATGTACGTATTAGTGGAACCTACATATTGCTCGTACAAAGTCATCCCAATAGTCCAATGACGCAAAATAGAGGCCACACCGCATGCCCCCATATCTGTCGATTTCGGTCTGTGCTAGATTTCATGTGACATTTCATCACGAGAAACCCCAACCTAGCTGACTTAGACACATAATCCACACCCAACACTAAAACTCAAAGGACAGAGGAAAAAAGGACCATATTGTATCTGTAAGAAGAGATATGGTCACCTGAATGACCACCTCTCCCCCATAACCATTCTCAGGCTCTAGTCTAGCTCTGCACACCCTGCAATGAACATCATCACTTCATCATTGACTGCTCAATGTTAGAGTTGTTTCAAATATGGTACTTGGTCAACCTGATATACTACGACAGATTACGAGTAGTTCAATATTCTTTTCGGGTGTGTCAAGATAACCACTCAATTCATCATTTTCCCTACATCCCCCATTTTCATTTTCTGTTATATGGTCTATGCTATGCCATAACCCATCTTTTCGACAAGGACGGATCAGACTTGGATTCAGTAGAAAGTTTGACAACCCAACAGAATGGGGCAACCAAGCCCACCCTCTTCATATCTGAAGTGAAACGGTTGTAAAGGGGATAGTTTCCCAACCCCAACCACCCTCAACACCCAATCCCAACCTACGTACTATGTGAAAAAAATGATCATTTAATTACTTAGTGCTGAGAGTTATAATAATTTCATAAATGGTACTCATTCACCACCAATAATAAATATATCTTCAATTTAAAGTTTCTACAACCTAGAAAACCAAAAGTAGTTAGACCTCCCGTCCATTTCCACCAGAACCCTAGAAAATATAAGGAAACCAATTATCCTAGTGTTGTAGCCACTACAACACCCTCCAAAATTTAATACCCTTTCGAAATTTAAGAGCCCCTGACTGCTTTGATGAAGGTAAGTCTGTTACAACCTCAACCATGAACATTGAGAAAGTCTCGTATTGACAATTATCTTCAAAGCTAAACTCATGACTTGTTTTCCTTCACATTGTCACAAGATCACAAAGTCACAATCCTGATCAAAATTACACATTTGAAACTAAGCGACATTGCAACCTTTAGGTCGTGAGGTTTCACAGTTGCAAGGTCTATGAGA
Source organism: Pinus albicaulis (assembly GCA_034641835.2). Taxonomy (NCBI): domain Eukaryota; kingdom Viridiplantae; phylum Streptophyta; class Pinopsida; order Pinales; family Pinaceae; genus Pinus; species Pinus albicaulis. The sequence continues at coordinate 206,983,684 of CM076572.1, forward strand.
AATGCACATTTGTGACTATGCGACCTAACGACCTTGCAGCCCCCAGGTCGTGAGGTTGTAAGGTTGCAACGTCTGTAAAAAATGCACATTTGCGACTATGTGACCTAGTGACCTTGCAACACCTAGGCCGTGAGGTCACAAGGTCACATCCTTGCTAGAAATTAACATTTGTGACTGAGCAACCTAGCAACCCTACGACCTCCAGGTCGCGAGGTCGCAAGGTCGCAAGGTCACGTCCTTACTCGACCGACGCTGATCTGTGACTTGGTGACTTGCATTAAATGAGCACACATGAGACCCATTTATAAATAAAACGATTGTGTAGGTCACATTCGACATGCACGACGGAGCGAACAAGACATCTGACAAGCCAACTGGAGCGTATTATTTCCCTTGTAACTTGCTTAATCCTCCTGTTGTTTCCTGTTTTGTTTCGATGTTGCCTTACCTACCCCATATCCTCACCTATTTATTTCCCTTGGCCCCATTCCTTTGCAACCTAAATCCTCACCATATCTCAAGCTATGGTTTTCAGCTCAACTACACTAAATTTTCTTTGCCTTCTCTTATGAGCCTTGCCTAGCCTCAGTCTTCTACAAACACCCATTCCTCGCTTTCTGAGAGGGCCCTCAACCGTGATTTACCCATTTTCCTTAAGTCGTGAAGTTTCTAGGTTGGAGATAATCGACTGACCACATGACTTATTACCTTGTGACCGAGCAACATTGTGACATGGTCGCAGGTCGCCAAGTAGCAGAGTGGCAGTTTTAGACCTTTCACGCAGGCACGACCTCGTGATCGTGTGACCTGGTAGCTAGGACGCCAAGTTGTAAAACCACCCTAATCCTATAGATAGCAACCGGCAGGGGTCACAGTGACCTAAACTGAGCAGTCAAATCATTTAGAGGTCTATTCAGTCCACTCATATTTTGTTAACATGCTGTCCATCTTATCGTGGGATTGTTTTTTGAACATTCTAGGGGATATTGAATCTGAGCTCAAGTGTGTTTCAATCTCTTCGGCCTTAAATGATATGGGGCCTCCAGCAGTCTAGAAGAGAAACAAAAGCCTTTATATAGAGATATTAGGAAATGACACGCCTCCTCCACCACCCCCTAAATATGCAAACACTGCATGTGTCTTTGGAAAAGGAGATAAGATGACCTGGTACCAAATATATCAGGAATTCACGAAGCCAGAATTTCTGGAAGATCTCGCGGACCGGAAAATATATATTTAGGTTAAAAGATCCAAGATTCACTACGTAGGCGTCCATCCACCAATATTCCCATGCATGGAAGTAGTTGAATGGATCCTTCAGAAATTTGATTCCAAGTTTTGGGTCATCTGTGACCACTCAGGGAAAATTTTCACCAACTTGAATAGGTAAGACACAAAAGTATAATATGCAATCCATGCTAAGGAGGAATCCTTCAACACTGATTAGGTCACCACACATGAAGTAACAGTGCCAGAAACCTTGAAGGGCTAGTGGGAGCACCCCAAGAAGTTTAAGGTGAAGTAGGATCAGGAGTATAAAACATATCGCCTTAGGAATTTATAAGCTCGTGGTAGCAATGATGTGCAGAATGTACGGCCGAAAGGATGCCACTATCTTCAATGGGGATTAGGTCCCACTCATGTATGCAATCACCTCCTACTACACCCATTTCATCTTGGCTTACTTGGTAGTATCAGCCCTCAGAGCAAACATATCACCGGCACAGACACCAGAAGAGGGATGCGCATCATAATTCTACATGGCCTCTTACCTCTTAGATGAAATGTGTGTGAGATGCTATTTTGAGGGATGGTCGCATAACTGGGATGTGAACTGCTGTGGGCCCATTCACAAAAAATTTAATGTATTCCAGGCTTCTAGGTACAAGAAAGATATGGAATCCATCTCACACAATTTCATCTCCGTGCTCTATGTGAAAATTTTAGGTAAAGATTCCCCTTGCATGTCTAGGCGGGCTATGGAAATAGTAACCCAAGTAGCTAACTAGTTTCCCATTGCAGAGAGTACCTTTATGAGGGTCTTCAAATCATTCAAGGTGCCTCACACACTACCCAAGTATGTCACTAATAAACTGCTACTACAAGAGGTGTGCTACCAAATGTCGAGTAGGTTTTCCAACGTCCTCAACAAAGGAAAAAATAATCCATGGCCTACCCTATCGCTTAATATTGGTGCCTACACTATTAAGGATTTCAAAGTAGTAGAAGCAAAGGCAGAGGACATAAAAGGTTTCCACTTCGTAACCCTTGCCCATATATCATATGATCCTGAAAGATCATCCCTACACACTACAAACGAGCCAACTTCAATTGGAAATACAAACACAAAGAATGCCCTATTGAGGAACAAGTTAGAAACTGGTACAACAAAGATAGGGAGGTCACGCCAAAAGAATCAGCTCACCTGAGTGGGAATCAAGAGGGTCAAGATGAACGAACGTTAGAAGAGATGGTTGGCATGCTGAAAAGAAAGGAGCCGGTACGATGAGCTTCATCTTGCAAAGCTAAAAAGCCAAAGAATACTACAAGTAGTACTCTTTCTAAAGAGCAACAGGAAACAAGAGACAAAGAGGCCAAGGCACAAAAAGAGGATAAGAAGAATATGAGAGAGGAATAACTCAAAAGGACCCAAGATACCTTGGCACAACAACAGGAAGAAGATAAGAAAAAGAAGCAGGTTCAAGAATAGCAGTAAAAACAACAGAAAGAGGGACGAAAGAAGAACTACGTAGAAGATGCCTATAAGAAGGAGGAAGAATAACACAAGAAGAAGGAGGAAGAAGAATGCAAGAAGAGGGATGAAGAAGAACGTTAGAAGAAGGATCCCAAGTGCATATTAAAAGAGGAATGGGATAAATAAGAGGCCAAAAGGAGGAGAAAGGAAGAGGAAGCCTACAAGCTACAGGAAGGCTCATCCAGGGAAGCAGAGTGAAGCAAGACACCGCTCTTGAAGACTGGGGAACAAGAAGATCTACCCCATATTGAGGTAGCCTCGACAACTCCCATAACGAGTGTACACCTCCCTCTCTTGGAACTTGGCATCCTTGAAGAAAAGGACGATTATGTATTAGACCTCAAACGAGTTTCTTACAACCAGTTCACATATAAGATCAGACAGAAGAGGAGAAGGTGCCTCGCATGGAATCTAATCAAGGCCCTCAAAACAACCACAGAGAAGGAAATGGTCTTGGACAACAGGACTAAACCCATCATGATAGCATCAGCAAGAATCGCTTTCATAGCAACTACAGAGGAAAATTTCAGCAGGATGAGGAGGGAGAACTTGTCCCTGCAAAACAGACTCTAGTCTTCTGAGCAGAAGGCAGCTCAGGCTAAAAATGAAAAGAAGGTGCTGGAAGAAGAAAATCAAAGGCTCCAACTCACAACCGCTCAGGCCAATGGGCTACCAACCACCATTCAAGGGGAGTTGGTTACTTTGGAGACTACCATGAATTAGGTATATGAGGAGATGTTCACTATAAACTATATGGTTTCCCTGCTACTAAGTGCCAAGGCAGGGACTAAGAAGAAGACTGCACAACTAAAAGAAGCCTTCATGGCACTAGATAGTATGCTTGAATGGTTTAAAAGGTATCCACAGGCTCCCGACACCCTACAAAGAAGGATTGGATCTGCACGCAGAATGACAAAGTACATATATGGATGAGAATACAATCCAAGGATAAGCTTGTAAAGGATGTGGAAAAGGTGATCTCTTCCTATGAAAAACTAATCAGTGGCATCGATTCAATGGCGGAGGTGCATCACATCCCTTCCTTGGGGGCATTAGACACACATAAGACAAGGGAGGAAGTGACCCAAGACATCCAAGGATTTCCGGAACCCTTCAGGCAGGCAGTTGTTTCCAAGGACCTTCCGGCCTCAAAGGAAAACATTGATCAGTTCATCATCGCACCAGTCTATATCTACACCAAGCTAGCCTCTCTATTGAATAAAATCTCTATGAAGAGGTGCACTTTGATTCCGGATGCTCTCAAGTGTTTTCAAAGGTTAGAAGAAGACACACCTCAGGTCACTCCAGTGGCCACAGACTATTAGGCCTGGCAGACTTATCTCAGGGAACAATAATAGATATATGTCCCAGGCCTTTCCATCATACAAATTCTCCCTTGAAAAGGAATAGTTTTATAAGTCGTAGGTCGCAAACAAGACCGAGTTGGAGATCGCAAACAAGACCTAGTCGCAGGTCACAAATAGGACCAAGTCACAGGTCGCAACATCACCTTGGTCGCAGACCATTCCTATAGTCAGAAAGCTAAAAGGACAGGGCCAGCCAAAGGTCACTTTTCATTTTATAAGTACTCCCTCTAGCAGGGAAAATTTTAAGGATGGAAAATTATTTTGAATTTTAAAAACCGGCGAATCTCACTAGTCCACAATATGAAAAATATAAAATGTTTATTGATGTATTTGTAAAATTCTGCAAATTTATAGTGATATTATATATTTTTTCTTTATAATGTTGGCGATTTTTAAGGTAAAATAATTTTATATTGTAAAATTTAGGCGAATCACTTTTATAAAAAAAAGGGAATTGGTGAATATTTGTTTTTGGAAAAACCATGGAAAATTAGCTCACTTATGAATATTAGCCCCTAAAATTTTCCACGCCCTCCAGGGAAAATGTAAAGGACATGTTTTGGACTCCACAAGGAGACGAGATACTTTTATTCAATTTAATGCATGATTCTGAAAATGAATACAAACCAATTTTTTGACTCCACTACTGGATCTGTTGAAAGCTCATGTGTGTTAGCATTATGAATATTATGTCTTTATGTATTTTCTATATTTTATAACTGACTAGTCTACATTTTTTGTTCATATATCATCTGTATGTTTAAGCTCTTTGGATGTGTCAATGATATGTAGATGTTTTTTCCTAAGGATATTTTAATAACTTATTTGTTGATATCGTTTTAATATTTCGGAAAATGATTAATTAATCGAAGGATGTTTCCACTATAGGGAACAGTTTCTTTTATGGTCAAGTAAGCATATTTATGAGCATGACCCTAATGATGTGTTTCTAACAACATTTCATTTGGCTGCATAATTCGAATCTCGCTTTGCTATTTATAATGTTTAATTTTTAGGAGAACTCTTCGACAATTTGTTCTGTATCATTCGAGTAGTTGTGTATCCTCTTGGCCGCGAGACACACCTCCATCCGGGAAAGGCATATTCAATAGCAGCCGGACCTACACCCCATACGCGATCCCTATCACAAAGAGTCTAGAGTCTAGTTGGGACTTTATACCTAGAAGATCCCCTTACTGTTGGGTGGGAATTTTTTCCCATCGAAAAATTTGGCGCTAGAAGGAGGGCTTGAATGGCAGTCTCCCACCACGCATGTAATATCCCTTTGCAAACCCCACATGGGGAAATTATATATTAAAATAATAGTCCTCCACCTCCTCAAAATTTCCCAGAGGAGGACCCACCCTACTATGAGGTCACCTTAGACCAGCTGAGAGCCATGTGTCTGCTCGCCCATGATATCATTAGAGGTCGATAAAACATCCTAGCCACTAGTTCCTTGGCCAATCCGCGAACTCCTGAGATGCATCATACTTGCCAGGGTGTCCTAGTCAACTCCATGCCTCAGCTTATAGGTCTTATTCTCGAAGATTACGCATATGTGATTGTTCAGAATTCAGCCGAACCTCCTGAGAGCCCCTGAGAGATCAGCGGAGGTGGCCCTAAAGTTACCGAACCCTAACCAAACACTGGGCCCCAGCCCAAAAAGCCTTTGAATTACAAGAGCCAAGCAAACGACCCACCTGTGGGAGGGACCAAGAGAGGCCGGGAAGATAGAGGCTACGGAGATAGAGGCTAGGGACATGGTCGAAACACAGACCGTACTCACCACCACCACAACCAAAACTGAGACAAATTTCCCTTCCTTTATAATTAGAGAAATTTTAGAAATATTGGAAATCTTGGACGTAATCAAGACATGCACTCTCAACATGAGGGAGAAGCCTTTGGGTTCGGCGCCAGAAGCGAGTCTGACAATGAGATTAGACATATCTTCATCCTACCCCACCATAGGGCTAGAAAAGTTCAAGGCCTAGCCTAGTTGGCAGAATCTCTACTAGGCCTCCGCGATCCCCTTCACGACATGCCCCGACACCTAGAGAAAAACCTCCCTAATTTCAACCCCAAGAAGGGTATGTTGGTCGAATACCACATCAGTAATTTCTACCTGGCCTTACAAATGATGAGGGTGCAGTCTGATGACATAGAATGTCGAATTTTCTCCCACACTTTAGAAAACAAGGCTGCTACTTGGTATCGTTCATTACCTGTCACTTCCATTTCCTCCTGGGAGAAATTCCACCACACCTTCATCTAGATTTTTTCAGAAGACAAGACTCCTTCTATGCTCCTCAAAGAATTGACTAATTTGAAGTGCCAGAAGAAGGAGAAGGTTAAATACTTCAACCAACGCTTTGCTACCATATTGGACAAATTTCCTCCAAACATGGCCCTGGACGATTCCATCACCATCGATTATTACACAAGGGCCCTCCCTCAAGATGTTTTTGTATTCATGAAATGTGAAGCTACAACCACCTTGGCAGCAAAATACACCACCCCACTCGCCATTGAGAAAGACATGATTTCCATAGGAAGCATTGGTCATGATAGCCATAATTACCAAAAACTGGCCGAGAAACAAGTGCAACCCTCATCCCATAAATCCGGAGACAAGGATAAATACCCTTTCGATTTTGAGAGCATAATGAAATCCCAAAAAATTTTGACGAATGAAGTCTCTGATTTGAAGAGGAAGAATAATCACTCCATATCAGGTAGCAAAATGCAGAAACCTTTCTTTAGGAATAACAACCTCATGACTAGTCACCCTCTGCCGAGCCCCAATAAAAGCCTAAACATAGAAGAGGTCGGAAAAGATAATTTCTTCTCTTTCCATCAAGCTGCCCACTTAAAAAAGACCTGCACTCAATGGATTAACAGCATGACTACTGTGGTAAATCAACTCCTAGAGGATCAGACAGTGGGATAGTTAGAAGAAGAGGTCGAATTAGGTAGCGAGGAAGTATGTGCCCCAGATGAGGATATGGGATCTACAGTCCTCACCTTCAAGGTAATCCGTGGAGAAAGACCTCCCTCGGTGACAGAGATAAACCTGGTCGCTGATCCCTAATCCAAACCCCCCTAAAATTATAGCCTAAGGAGAAAAGGTTTGGTTTCTGATCACTCTTTCAAGGAGAAAAGGAAGGCTTTCTTGATGAAAATTATGCCACCAAACAAGGAAAACCAAACTACAACCCCTAAAAAATCTAGCCCCACTGCTACCCGAGGCACCCCCAAGGCTAGATTGTCATCAATTTCACCAAGTGCCTTTCTGGAAACACCCTCACACCCGAAATACATATATAACATCATCAAAGACATGAATAAGAAACGAGCCAACATATCCCTCTACGAGCTCGCCTGGATAGCTAACCAATGAGACATGTTTCTCAAAGCTTTCGCTAGTCCATCTCCAATAAAAAATACCACCTCGACAGCCAAAGAGGTAAGCTCCACATCCTCCCAAGCTTCGGTGAGCCTCCATTCCATCGTAAATGTCGTCAATTCAAACTCCCCAGGATCAATGCCCCCTTTCCTTTTATCTTTTGAGATCTTCAATTTCAATGTCCACAATTTTTTCGTCGATTTTGGTGCATCCACCAATGTCATGCCCCTATCTGTACGCAATAAATTGAACATTCGTCACGAGGAGACCGATGCCAGGATCATTCAGCTTGACAGATCCTAGGTCTCCGCTATGGGTAAATTGAATAACGTCCTAATCCGCCTCTCCTCAGACTCCAGCATGCATCAGTGCATTAACATAGTGGTTGTGGATATCCCCGAAGAATATGGTCTATTATTGAGCCAGGATTGGTCAAGTTAACTACAAGGATACTTTTCCATCGACTAGTCCCACTTTTGGCTCCCATACAAGGGCAGGAATAATCACATACCGGTCAAAATGGAACCTTACATGAAACATACGGTGACTGAGCTCAAGGAAAACAATGAACCCGTCAACTTTTCATAAGAAGAGATGGACATGTGCTTATACGAGGTTGCATTTAGTTGCTATCAAGCCTCTGAATCTCTTGTCTCCCAAGATACCTAGTTAAAGTTGCTCTCGGCTACTGCTTTCCACCTTTCCGTGCCCAAGGGACCACTGGATATCTCCCCTGGAGTACCCCTCTTGTACACACTTGTGATCTTGAAAAATATGAAGACAAGGTGTGGACCCTGTACTACGACGGTTCCAAGATCCACGAGGGGGCTAGTGCGGGTTGTATCTTGTTAGATCCCCCAAAAAATAAGTTCTTGATCTCTTGCTGGTTGGAATTCCAGTGAACCAATAATACAGCCGAATATGAAGCATTGATCGTCGGTCTCAAGAAAGAAACTTACCTCAAAGTCAGTTGCTTGAAGGTAATTAGCAACTCTAAAATAATTACCTGGCAGGTACCACTACAAGGAAAAAGGACATTGGTGAGGGTCATGCTTGTGACGGACCTTTAAGGTCCGTCACCAATGTCACATATGGTGACGGTCCTTAAAAAAGCGTCACTTGCCAGCGGGTATGCAACACTCTTCACTACCTATCTCTCATTTGGTTTATAGGCAGGTATGGAATTTGTTTCACCTATGTGTTTTGGTAACCCAAATTATGCTAGGATGCATAATCGTGCTTGATATGTTAGAAAATGATATCGCTAGGTTTACCCCATTGAGAGATGGGTTTTCTATTGAAATTGTTTATAAGTCTGCAGTGTCCAATAATGTAACTAATCTTCGTGTTTTTAATGATGATCAGTAGGTACTATATTTCACGGTTAACGTAGACGTGTTCCAGGACACCGTGATTGAGGAAGAATATCATGAATTGGCCTTACAAAAGGAAAGGGAGGAACATAAGGGGAATCACATACCCAAAGGGGTTGTGTCCCTCGAAAATTTATTTGACCTACAAAACTAGTTTCGAGGGCCTCCCAACATAAAGGTGCAGAGCTCCACCCTATTACACCAGCAAGTGAACCTTGGGACAAAGGAAGAGCCAAAGTTAATTAACCTCAGTACAAAATGCACCCTGCAGGAGAGGCAGTCCTTTATTGAATTATTCAAGAAATACCGAGATGTTTTCGCCTGGACCTATGATGAGCAACACATTTATGACACACAAATCATCCATCACGTAATACCAATGAAGGAAGGAGTTAAGCCTTTCCAGCAGAAGCTAAGGAAGGTACATCCTACTCTAGAACCAATGATAGAAAATGAGCTGAAAAAAATACTAGACGCCTCCATCATCTTTAAAGTCTGACATTTAACATGGGTGCCAAATCTGGTCCCAGTTCGCAAAAAGTCTAGCAAAATCCATTTATGTGCGGACTTACAGAATTTGAACTGATCATTAGAAAATGATAACTACCAAGTGCCCCCCATGGAGCAAATTCTTCAAATGGTTTCTGGGTCATAAATGGTCTCGTTATTGGATGGTTTCTTAGGGTACAACCAAGTAATGGTGGCTAAACCTGATCATGTGAAGACAACATTTAGGACCAAATGGGGAACGTTCACATTCAGACGTATGCCCTTTGGCCTGATTAATGCTGGGGAAAACTTCCAAAGGGCCATGGACATCGCCTTCCTAGGGCTAATGGGGCAAAGTGTGGTGGTCTACCTGGACAACGTCATTGTGTTATCCAAGAAAAAATGTTACCACTTGCACTACCTCAAACATATTTTCGAAAGGTGTCAAAAATACGAGATCTCACTTAACCCCAAGAAGAGCATATTTTCAGTCTCTGAAGGGAATCTGTTGGGCCACATCATAACCTGAGATGACATAGTGGTAGACCCAGAGTGCACAAAACCCATCTCCAAAATTCCTCCCCCGAGTAGAAAAAAGGAAATGCAATCGTTTCTAGGGAAAATCAATTTACTATTAAAGTTCATTTTGGACTTCACCCAAATCATGAAACCTATGCAAGGTATGATCAATAAGAATGTGAATTTTAAATGGCATCTACTCGAGAAAGAAGTGTTCAATAATATTCAACAAGCCACAGTAGAAGCACCTACCCTTCATAGCCTAGATTTCAACAAAGACTTTATCTTGTATTCCTTTTCCTCAGACTCATAAATATGGCAGCAATGATGAGTGACCCTTATCGTTAATCAGCGCAGGGTTGCAAGGTGCCGAGCTAAATTATTCGGATATTAACAAGAAAACCTAGGCAATGTATAAGGTGGTCAAGCACTGCAGGCCATATATTTTGAAGAACCACCTTACGGTGTTCGTACCCCACCTAGTAGTACACTCACTTTTCGTGCAGCAGGAGCTAAGGGAGAGTATGACTTGGAATTCAAGCCTGCACACATTGTCAAAGGGAAAGGGCTATATGAGATGGCTGCTGAAGCCACAAACCTCCAGGGCAATGAAGAGGAATGTTGGGATCATGAAATAGATATGTACCAAGCCGACAACACACCTCAGTGAAACACCTTGTCATGGTACATTTATCTCCTACAGTATCTTGGGCACGGTGTCATGCACCCCACATTAACAGCCTAGAAAAAATGAGAAATAAGGCTAAGGGCTAGATCCTACCAGCTAGTGCAGGGTAATATTTTCTGCAAGCATCATACTGGTGTCCTTCTATGCATCTTAGAGTGCAGTGAGGCCCAACAGGTCCTGAAGGAACTAGATGACGGCCCAGTCGGTGGGCACTACAAGGGTGATTTCATAGCTCACAACATTATGTGAGTCAGTTTTTATTGGCCCACTTTGTTTAAGGACGTGCATACCTATATTCAGGGATGCCTTGCATTTCAAAAGTTTTCCAGTAGAGAATCCCGATCTTCCACCCCATTATAGCCTATCGTGGTGGAAGAACCATTCTAGCAGTGGGGGCTGGACATGATCGGGGAGCTTTTTCCGCACTCCTACAAGTAGCATCGATATATCCTTACAGCCACGGACTATTTCACAAGGTGGGTTGAAGAAATATCGTTACGCTAAATCAGTGATCAGGAGGTAATAGGTTTCATCATTCAGTACATCATGACTAGGTTTGGTGCTTCAACATCCCTTGTTTTTGATAATGTTACTTATTTTTCATTGTTCAAGTTATATGAATTTCGTTTATAAAACAATATAGTTCCCCAAAATTCTGCCAACTACTATCCCCAAGGGAATGGGCTAGCCGAGTCAACCAATAATAACATTATTCATATCATCAAAAAAACCTTGCTATCCCAACACCGGAACTGGTACAATGCCCTCCACAATTCCCTCTAGGTTGATCAAGTCACACCCAAACCATCCCTAGGAACCTCCTCATTCTTCCTAGTCTACGAGAAAGAAGAAATTATTCCTCCCAACCTATCTCTCCCATCACTTAAGTTGTCACAAGAAACACATGGTACCCCATGCCCTTCCTTGCAAGCTTACATAGACACTTTGTCGAAATTGGAGGAGGAAAGGCTGAAAGCCCGGGAAATTTTTTCCATCCACCAGAGCCTGATAAAATGATGGTTTGATAAAACATCTACCAAAAAAAAATTTTCAATGTTGGAGACCTCATCCTCAAATGGGACAAGGCTCACGAAGATACGGGGAAACACACCAAATTTCAAGCCCTATAGTCAGGCCCATTCCAGATCAAAGAAAAGGTCAGTTCCCACACATGTAGACTCCAAACCTTAGAAGGGAGGATCAAGGTCCTCTAGGTAAATGGGCATGACCTCAAGCACTACTTCACCTGATAGCCCCAGGGCCATCACCGTGATCTGTACCATAGTTTCCTTTCCTTTTCTTTACTGCTCTTATTTTTGTTTATTTTGTGTCTTTGAATAAACAACTTGCTTCGAGCAAGATCTCAAAACTTCATTCCTCTATTACCTCAAGTTGAAGGGTAGACGTGGTAGTTACTAAATTGGCAGGTTGTACTGGAATCTCTGCTTGCTAAGAATTGGCCCTGGAACACAAAATGGCCCAAGCTTGTTTTTGATAAACACCCCATGGGGAAACATGACAAACTCCTAAGACCCAAGCGCAAGTAGCTCACCCAATCCGCTAGCTCGAGGATTTTCTGTACATGTGGAAGTTTTGGTGAAATAGGTCATTGGATGGAAGGGGAACATGGTGAACCTGAGATGCTAAAAGGATATTTGGGGAAACTCAAAGGTCCCTAAATGTAGACTAGGAGCAACCCTTCTTGCAAGTAACATAAGTCGGGATCCCTCGTCCACCCAAGCAGTACTTGTCACATTCAAATAAGTGCCTTGAGCACATTCAAATAAGTTCCTTGAGCACATTCAAATAAGTTCTATTAGCACATGAAATAAAGGGTAAAGGATTGAGAAAGGTTTCCGGCGCAGAGAGTTGATGCGATGACTCCGCTGGGGTACTGACTAGGCTCGCTAGTAGCGGAGCAACGTTTGTGAATCCTAGGCAGTGACTCCATTGGGGCCACCAGGCTTGTTGGCAGTGGAGCAACACAAAGGGGCCAAATAGTTATACCGAATCCTTGAATCCCACGAGATTACTCTGACCCATTTTGTCCGGTCTCCGAAAATGAAATCATAATGAACAAACATCCTGCACAGTGCAAACTAGTGAAGGAAACACACAAGGGCCGGAGATGAGAGTAGTGGGACCCATGGGGGTGAAAGGAATAGCCTACTAAGCCCCAACCACATTTCCCCCCTCAAAGATGAAGCGTAGAGAGAGGTTTTGGGTTCTACCAGTAAATCGCCATTTGTTGTAGTCGCTACAACACCCTCCAGAATTTAATCCCCTTTTCAAATTTCAAAGCCCCTGACCACTTTGATGAAGGTAAGTTTGTTGTACCCTTAGCCATGAACCTTGAGAAAGTCACTTCTTGGCAATTGTCTTCAAAGCTAAATTCAGGACCTATTTTATTTGAGCTAGTCGCAAGATCGCAAAGTCGCAATCCTGATCAAAATTACACATTTGCGACTAAGCGACCTTGCCACCTCTAGGTCGCGAGGTCCCAGGGTCGCAAGGTCTACGAAAAATGCACATTTATGACTATGTGACTTAGCAACCTTGCGAACCCCATGTTGTGAGGTCGAAAGGTCGCAAGGTCTATAAAAAATGCACATTTGCGACTATGTGACCTAGCGACCTTGCGACCCCCAGGTTGTGAGGTCCCAAGGTCGCATCCTTGCTAAAAAAATAAGATTTGCGGCTGAGCGACCTAGAGACCCTGTGACCTCCAGGTTGTGAGGTCACAAGGTTGCAAGGTCACATCCTCTCTCAACCAGCCCCAATCTGTGACTTAGTGACCTGCATTAAATGACCACACGTGTGACCCCTTTATAAATAAAAGGGTCATGTAGGTCACATTCGAACTGCGGGACGGTGAAAATAAGACGTACGACAAGCTAAATTGAACGCATTTTTTCCCGGGTAAGTTGCCTAATCCTCCTGTTGTTTCTTTTTTTTTATTTGTTGCCTTACCTGCCCCATACCCTACATTATTCATTTCCCTTGGCCCCGTTCCTTTACAACCTAAATCCTTAGCATCTTTCCAGCTAGGGTTTTCAACTCACCTATGCTAAATCTACTTTGCCTCCTCTTCGAAGCCTTGCCTTGCTTGAGTCTGCTACAGACTCCCATTCCTGGCTTTATGAAAGGGCCTTCAAATCTGATTTACCCATCTCCCTTGGGGTTTTTTCACTTCTTTCATCTTATTCCCTACGGGTCGCAATCTCTTAAATTTCTCTCAGAAATCCCTAATACGAGCATGTGACCGCGTGCCCTTGCGACCTTGCGACCTCATGACTTGGATGCTAAGTTGCGAAGTATCTTGTTCAAAGAACATCAACTGACCACATGAATCATGACCTTGCGACCTGGTGACCTTCTGACCTTGTCGCAGGTCTCCAAGTTGTAGAGTCACAATTTCAGATCTTTCACGCAGGAGCAACCTCGCAACCATGCAACCTGGTCATTAGGTTGCCAAGTCACAAAACCTCCCTAAGCCTATATATAGCAAACGGTGGGGGTCGCAACGACCTAACCTGAGCAGTCAAATCATTTATAGGTCTATTCAGTCTAGTCATATTTTTTTATCTTGCCATCTGTCATATCGTGGGATTGTTTTTTAAACATGCCAGGGGTTATTGAAGCCAAGCTCGAGTGTGCTTCCATATCTTCAGCCTCAAGAAATATGGGGCCTATAGAAGTCTGGAAGAGAAACAAAAGCCCCATGGTAGAGATATCAGGAGAGGACATGCCTCCTCCACCACCCCCTATCTATGGATACAATGCCTGTGTATTTGTAAAAGGAGATAAGATGACCTGGTACCAAGTATACCAGGAATTCACGAAGCTAGAATTCATGGAAAATCTTGCGGACCAGCAAGTATATATTTAGGTTAAAAGGTCCAAGCTTCACTATGTAGGCGCTCATCCACCAATATTCCCATGCGCAAAAGTAGTCAAATGGATCCTCCAAAAAATTGATTCCAAGTTCTGTGTCATCCGCGACCACGCAGGGAAAACTTTTGCCAACTTGACTGGGACAGATGCAAAATTATACTGTGCACTCCCCGCTAAGGAAGAATCCTTCAACACTGATTGGGTTGCCACACTTGAAGTACCAGTGCCAGAAACCTTGAAGGTTTGGTGGGAGGACCCCAAGAAGTTTAAGGCGAAGAAGGATAGGGAGTATAAAATAGATGGCCTTAGGAAGGTCTATAAGCTTGTGGCAGCAATGATGTGAAGAATGTACGACTAGAAGGATGCCACTACCTTCAATGGGGCTTGGGTCCCACTCATGTATGCAATCACCTCCTACATCACCCGTTTCAACTAGGCTTGCCTCGTAGTATCGACCCTTAGAGAAAACATATTAGCGGCACTGTCACTGAAAGAGGGATGCACATAGGAATTCTACATGGCCTCTTACATCTTAGACATAGTGTGGACGAGATGCTATTTTTAGGGATGGTCACATAAATGGGATGTGAAGTGCAGTGGGCCCATTCACAAAGATATGAACGTATTATGGGCTTCTAGGTACAAGCAATATATGGAATCCATCTCACACAATTTAATCCTCGCACACTACGGGAAGCTTTTCAGTAAATATGCCCATTGCATGTCCAGGTGGGCTATGGAAACAATAACCGAGGTAGCCATCTGGTTTCCCATTACAGAGAGTACCTTTATGTGGGTCTTTGGATCATTCAAGGCGCCTCATGCACTACCCAAGTATGTCACTGATAAAGTTCTGCTACGAGAGGTATGCTACCAAATGTCGAGTGGGTTCTGGAAGGTCCTCAACAAAGGAAAATAGAAGCCATGGCCTACCCTCCCACTTAATATTGGTGCCTACATTTTTAAGGACTTTAAATAAGTAGAAGCAGAGGCGGAGGAAATCAAATATTTCCATTTCGTAACCCTCACCCACAGATCATATGATCCTTAAAGGATCATCCCTACAAACTGCAAAGAGGCCAAGTTCAATTGAAAATACCAACACACAGAATTCCCTATTGAGGAACAAGTTAGAAACTGGTATAGAAAAGACAGGGAAAAAATATACATGGGGAATAGGGAACCTGTCAAAATTTCAAGGAAAAATGATACATGGGGAATAGGGAACCTATCAACCTTGTGGGAGTCATGACGTGATGATTTCCCTAAATGATAAAGCATAAGGAATAATATTATCGAAAAATGTTTAACAGATAGCTAGATTTCCCAAGATGTCCGACATGGAGAAAAGATAGACTTTTGGGAATATGCATGGGTTCAAAAACAGCCTCTCGGAAGAATCCAAGATTTGGGCATAATCAGAAAGGTAATAATAGATGTAGGGTGAACCAAAACAAATTATTATTGGATAAAATAGAAATATCCTTTAACATGGACAATAAATTTTTCGACTCTGAAATGATGAGGCAAAGTATATCAAGGAGGCTTTATTATTTAGATTCACTAAATTCCAAAATGAATAGGATTTCTTATGTTGAAATCCCACATCAAGAGGATCCTACTCACTTATTGAAGGATATGAAATGGTTCTATTTAGAAAAAAACACTGCATCAAGAAATCCCCTAGCCAGCTAGCCTCATGCCTCATTGAGTAGGCAAATCATGTAAAAAAAAATAATCCTTACAACTCAATGTCCTCTATCTAGGATAAGAAAGGAATTCACTATTCTCATCTTTTGTGGGACACCCTTAACCAAATAGAATCTACAGGGAAGAACATTAATGGAATACAATAAAAAATGCTAAATCAATAACCAAATGAAGGACACAAGTTAAATGTTTCTTGAAAATTGAAATTCGAAGATTGATGGAATAGTTGAATACAATACTAGATGATACCAAAGAATCCCTTTAGGATGAGGGACTTAATGGCACCTACTTCCCTTAGTCATGATGTTTGTGCTTGCAACAATCATGAAGGGATCTCAGTAGGCCACGAATCTTCTCACAAAGTACCAATGACTTTAGGGATATTCAAGGAAGGAATTCCACTTGAGAGTAATATATTTGATGGTGCTGTAAAGGCTATTCCCACACCCAAAATCATGTAAGGTGTACTACAAAAGAGACAAACATTCCTAAACACTTCCAAACTGGATGTTTTGGGAATTTTATGCCATAAAACCTTATCAAACATTCAAAAATGCATCCAGTAAAAGAAGTGAATTCCAGAAAAGGTGATCACAATACCAATGTCAAGCGAAACCATGACAGTGAAAAAAAGAAATCTAAGGTACGTACAAGCACAAACCCTAATTGTTTCCATCCTTCCACATAATGTTTGTACAAATATGGCTTCAAAAATGGTTGTAAATAAGGTCCAAAAATATAAAAAACCACAATGGACAACTATCTAAGCTTTGATCAACTATCTAAGCTTTGATCTAGAGGTGCCTCACGTCCTAATAGATTTCACTTCTCAAACTGCAAGTAGAAGCTTCACCTTGTAACCCTTGCTTTGTGGCTTCACATTGCAACTTCAAGACACCAGTGGGAAGTACTTGGCACATTCTAGAGGGTTTCTAGAAGGACATGTGTGTTATTTTTGGATGCTTTTAAGTTTGAAATTGAGTTATGCTAGTGATTCTGATAGTAATTTTGATCTATAGCAGTGTGTCATCCCTGGATTTCTTAGTTCTTTAAGCATGAGGTTTAAAAAATGATGGGCATTGACTATCAATATTATCGGCAATAGAATTGTAATAATTTAATTCTTGTCCATTTCTATTTTTTTTGTCATACCTAATTCCAATAAATGGTCATCTTGGTTGTTTTAGAGTAGTCTCCCTAGCTATATTTACAATTATGGAGAAAAATTGTTTTCTTGCACCTGTTACATTCTCTTCAAATCTCCTCTCACTTATGAGTTGCTCCTTCTAGTCTTTACATTTGGTTACAACATTCACAAAAACACACACCCTACTCCTCTTCACATTCATCTACGTTTTCACAATTTCTCTGTCTCAGTAGTTGTTGTTGATCCATCCAAATGCCCTCTTTCTTCGTCTGATTTTATATGACGGAGTCCCTTCTTTGAACTGGAATCCTTTCAGACACTAACTAAACAAGATACCTGGGTATTTACAAATCCTTGCCTCTATCATCTGTGAGTATATTTATCATTCAAAAGGTTATCCCATGTTGTTGAGACTCCATCATCTCCAAGGTTTCAAGAATGTGATGATTTATCATTTTCTACCTCCGAGACTCGATCTATGGTCACATTTTCCTCTACACAACCACATTGCCTCTAATCGATTGAGGTATGTGAAAGAAAACTCCTTTTCTTGTAAAATTTGAAGTGTTTTGTAAAATTTCAAGTGTGTATTGTATGAACGGTTAATTTTTATTGGAGCTTTAATGCAGGCATGTAGAGTCTCCCTGAGGAAAAGTGAAAGGCGCCAAAGTAGAGGAAGGAGAGTCCAACAGCTCTGCTCTCTATTTTTTTCTTAACTTAATGTTATCCACTTGGTTTGCCAAACAAACCCCCTTGGCCATACCCTCTTAAATTTTTTATTTTTCATCACGAACACATTTCCCTAAAACCTTAGGTAGGTGGATCACTATAGTCATTTTCCCCTACCATGTTACTTCTTTGAGTATTAGCATACCCATCATTATTAGTAGCATACCTATGGGAGAGCGTGATTCAGATTCTGATCCAATAGAAATTGTTTCTTTCTCCATGACAAGAACAATTTCTTCTTCTTACTCAAGGGGTAAATTGAGAAGCAATATCATTTCATTAGTTCTTCCTATTTCCTACAACCCGGCTACTCACTAGATATACTCATCTTTTCATCACTAGTTTGGGACCGAAAATCCTAAGGTCTGTTTATAGTAATTCTATTTTTACTAAGTGGTAACTCGATTTTTTTTTAATGAAATTTTATTTGATTATCCACGTATTTTTCAAGCCAATCCTCCTTGGTCATACCCTACTAATCTCTAATATCCCAAAACAGGGATTTTCTACAACAAGTAGAATACCCTAAGGTATTCCAAAGTTGGGGATGCAGCCATATAACTCATAACAGATGTTAAATCAGATGTCTTTCCATATTACGTTTAGAATCAAGCAATATTATTCATTCTACCCACAAGATATGGGGGAAAGCATCAATTTATGCCCTAAAAAGGTTAATTTCAGAGATATGCATAAAAATAAGGGCAAGTGATGGTGGGATCGTGTATCTTAAGTCATGTGGGACTCACGTACCATATTTTAGTAGAAAAAAATGACTTTAGCTATGTTAAACAGGTATCCCACTCCCGATATGGCTTAAAAATGCCCAATCCCCATGACTTAATTACTGCAGAATTTACTGAAGCACAGATAGCGTGATTTTCTAAAGGTGTTGGATGAAATATGGTATCTACATCAGTAAATCAGATACATAGTGATGCTCATACAATATACAAGAGATAAATAGAATAATTACATGAAGAAACCCTCAAGATTGAGGTGCTGCAACAACATATTTGAGACTACAAATATTGATAGTGTTATTTAATTGATGCTACAGCTCAGTATATAACACTTCAGATCTAGAGCAGATCTATATACAAAATGATAGATCTATTTCATATCTTTATACAAGACAAGCTCCTTAATACATTTTCTTTCCTTGACACGTTTACCACTTTCTCTTATTACTTACAATAACTCGTATAGACTGGTTAGTTCAATTTCGGTCAACCACTTTTAATTGTTATTTTCACCATATGGGTTTTAATACTATCTTTGTATGTTGTGCAAGGAAGGGAAATCATTAAATCCTTCAAGCTTCTCGTATCAGTTCCAGTGGTGTTCATCATTACATTTTTACTGTTGACTACAAGTATTATTCGTAGATTTCTCTCACTCTATTTCCCTTATAACTGTTTTGATTAGGTTCTAGTTGTATTCTCTCAGTTCAGATCTCTGAGCCATTTAAGGTTTTTAGGAACTTATTTGTTTCCCTGTAACAATATTAATGTTAAAGTTTTCTCATGGTTTGGGATTGTATTACCATTTGTACAGAATACTAAATTTATTCTCATATTACATTGACAATTTCCTAATTCTCTTTCGTCGTTCTCTTAGGGCCGTGTTGCCATCATTATGTCATAATAGTATAATTATTGTAGTTATACTAATTTCATATTGAATTACTATTATTTAGATCCTCTATTAGGTAGGGATTATTACTGATTTATAATGGAATTTATTTCATTCTACTTATGATGTATATTTTGCATCATTTCTTGTAATAAATAAATGTCTTCTTATTCATTGCGGGTTGGAAATTCCACCTCTGTCTTTCAGGTAATTCCTTATATTTTTATTTTTTATTTAAAACCTATTATTATTTCCTGTTATGATTATATTCATGAACCATAACTAACTGTTAGTATATTTTCTGTGCAGGTACTCTTTACACCTTATTGGGTTTGATTACTGCTGATAGTCTTTCACATCAAATCCTAAATGTGGCCCTTTCCTCTTTAGGTTGTTCCAGTAACCCACTTGGGGTGGGGAATTTATGATATGCTATCTCTGTATAGATTTCAGAGAGCTTGTACACTTTTTTTTATATGGGACAGAGTTTCCCCACTTGTATAATTTAGTTGTACTCAAACTTAATTTAACTATATAGCTATATGGTTTCATATACTTATTTTCTTGACAGGACTCTGTAATATTTTGAATAGACCCTTTCCTCTTTTAATGAAGTTATGTTTGTAACCCCTATAGAATATTTTTCTTAAAGTTGTTATTTTAGTTATAATAATAAATTCTAAATTCCTCCTCGAAAGATATTACTAACACTATTTATTATGCCTCACTTCTTGTATTACTTTTTTCATTTATACTACAACATAAGATTTTATTGACTATACTAATTCCATATTATGTGTCAGGCATATTAATTTCCATTCTATTAAAATCTATTCATAGATTTTCCTGATTTGTAGAATAATGCTAAAACAGAAATATTATTTTATAATAAATTTTGAGAGTCACCTAACCTTAGATTTAAACCTTCATCAAGGTTTAGACATTCTGAGAGTTGGAAATCTTAAGCTTATTGTCTGTATAACCATACGGATAACTACTATATTTATTATAGCAGCCTCTGCTAAATGTACAAAATTGCTAATTCATTCTAACCGAGTCTTTTTAACATTCCTTTCATATACAACATCTACTCTTGAATAGATTTAATTAAGTACATTTCTACAATTTCACTTCATGATAATAAGCATAACCATAAAAATTCCAAGTTATATGAATTAACTGGTGCATACCACTTAAGGTAGACTAGTTTCCACCCAACCTTTGAGCTCTTTCTCCACACCTCCCCCCAAGCAGGGATCCATTCTTCCAGTAATAGACAACCTCTTGTCTATCCTAAATATTCTTATTTAATCCTAATTTCCCATCATCTTGTTTCCTTAACTGCATCCAGTTAATCAGGATGATGTTTTCCCTTTTGCCTAGGTTTTCCTTTTGTTACTTCAACAAAAGTACTTTAAAACTAGCTTTTCCTCTTTCTAGTTTTATTCCACCTCTTCCTAGTAACTTTCCTCTTTACTATGGTAGACTTTTAGACTTTTATCTCCAATCTAAAATTCAATATTTAATTTATTTTCTCCAAGGATTTTTGGAGAACTAGGAAAGTCTTATGAACCTTATCCATCCTCATGGATTTGGATTCTTATTCTCTAATCATTATCTATTCTTTACACCATTAATTCCTTTTTCATTTTATTAATTTAAATTAATAAAATATATCTGCAATAAATGTTTTCCCTTGGGGTCCACTTGACCCTTAGAGCCTTTGACTACCTAAAATGTTTTCCCTTGGGGTCCTCAGTGTTATCTATTTTTATATTGATTTC
The DNA here is from genome assembly GCA_034641835.2 of Pinus albicaulis. Taxonomy (NCBI): domain Eukaryota; kingdom Viridiplantae; phylum Streptophyta; class Pinopsida; order Pinales; family Pinaceae; genus Pinus; species Pinus albicaulis. The sequence continues at coordinate 207,005,183 of CM076572.1, forward strand.
TCAACTCTGGATGAATATTCCTCCTTCATCTCATCTTCTTGCTCCTGGCACTTTCTTCATAGTACAAGTGCATTCGCCATACCTTTACTCTGCTTACTGCTATACTCGAGAGTTTGATTTCTTCCTTCTTTAGTATAAGAAGTATATCTGGAAGAATTTTTCATTCCTACTTCCACTTGTCGAGAGTTCATACCAATTCATATGAGTAACATAACCTGTATATATTGATAATAATTAATCATGATAATACTCTGAACCTTAATAGTGTTCCATAGAGTCACTTGGTAGAAAAAATCTTCATGGTTCATAGTAGCATTGGGATAATTTAGCACAACGACTACCCTTTCATGTACTTTGGCGAGGCTTCCTCCTCAAGTACACATGGGGGTATTTTGAAATTCTTTGTTAGTTATTTTCTCGCCTATACGTCTTCGTACATTGACTCCATTTTGTTGGAGTTTAGCAATTCATGTTACACTTAGGTTCACAAAACAAACACCTCTTAATTAGAAGCTTATTAATCTATATTAAAACCAGATTTTTTGTATGCATTAGTCCCACTTAAGGTTCTGTCTCTTTTTCAAATTCATACATGCACCTAATGTACTTAATAATTGATTGATTCTCTCAATCTGTTCAAATGGTGACAAACAGTACTCAAGTTCAACTTGATACTGGTTTTTCTATAACACAGTTTTCAAATTCCACTTGAATTTTACCCTATCAATTGTATCAGTTATCGTCCATCTTGAAACTTCATATTAGTTCACAATTTCTATTTTGAATACCTTGACCGCTCTTATTAATGTTTGGTTCTAGGCCAACTAGTTTCTAATTTTTTTCAAAACATCTTCCTATTTCCGTTCTGAAATAGGGATAATATCAAAAATTTCTATCAGATACTTATGTTTCATTATCATTTAGTAACATTTTCCAACTAGAAACTTTACTATTATTTTCCCATACCAGGCCAAAATATGTTCTAGTTTAAATCTTGAATTTAATTTTAGTCATAAGCATGTCATGTCTAAGGAAATTTATGATATTTTTTCTAAAATTTCTATTTTATTGAGATCGCATTGTTAATCCACCATCTCTTTTTGCAATTATCAGTCTCTCCTGATTTGGAATATATACCAATATCTCAGTATGTTGCAGTTTTTCTTAGAGTTCTCCTGTTTACTGGTGAACTTATTTATGTTTTTATCAACCCCTCAAAGTCAGAATTTTCATTACTCCAATATTCTTCAAAAGTTGAAAAGCATTGCCCTTTAAAACATCTAAAATCTTATTTCCTTTTCCTTTTTCATGTTTGTTCTTTATTTCAAACTCCTTAAGGAAAGACAAACACCTAGGTCGCTTAGCATTTTTCATGTTGTTGAACAATTTATACTTCAGACTTATGTTTTCTAGGATCAAAACCCCTTATTACCCTACAGATAATTTCTCCCCTTCCTGCAACATATATTTCAATAGCAACTCTAAGGCATACTCAGTGTAATTCTCTTCATTTTTCTTAATTTTTCTTGACTCATATGCTATAACTGAGTAATCATAGTACTTCTAATCCTTCTTCTCAAGCCTCTCTACCACTACCATTTCTTGGATTGGGTCAAAATATTAAAAATAGGAGTAGTTATTAGTTTAATTTTTTAACTATTCAAGCTATATTGACCTTTTTCGGTCCATTAATTTTTCTCTCCTTGCTTCTTTAGAGAGGAAATAATATAGGCTAAGACTAAGAATCTTTCTACCAATCTCCTCTAGTATTTTTCAATACCCATGGTTGATATTATGGATGACACATAAGGAAATACTGATCAATTCGTGCTAACTTGTGTCTTTTATCATTCCATTATTCATTCTTTGTCTGAATTTACACACTTCAAACACTAAATTTTCTCTTTATAAAATTATTTTTGGTTAAGTCTAGCATGCCATTTATGTTCTCTAGATTTTGCAGAATTGTAGAAAAATTCTAAGATGTTCTTTATGTTTTGTTTTATTTGACACATAAACGAGAAAAAAATTAATCAACCCAATCATGTAGAACTTCTAGTTCATAGATTCTGTACCTTACTCTTCATTCAAGTCTTCTTTAGTTATCAAATGATAACTTATTAATCGGTTAAATCATCTATCTTAAGTAGAGGATATCAATTCTTTATCATTAGTTTATTTAGTTTTCAGTAGTCTATACCTACTTTGAATGTTCTAACTTTCTTTTTATAAAGCATTACCAGTGCTCCCCATGGGGATACACTTCGTTTTGCATAGGCTATATTCAGCAAATCTTGTAACTTCAGTTTTAAATCTTACAATTTCGGGGTGCTCATTCTGTATGGTGCTACAGAATAGTGTAACTTTTGGTATTAACTCAATTGAAAATCAATTTCTCTTTTAGGGGGGTACATGAGGAGTTTTCATCTAAAAATTAATCCTTAAACTCTCAGATGACTAGTAAGTTTTCTACAAGTTCTTTTTCAGTTTCTTGTCCTAATTCTTCACATCTACAACCTACACTTGTCAGCCTTTTCTTGCTGTCCTTTCTACTATCACTGGTTTTCCCTCACCAACTATACAATGTATTGTTTCAACTGAAAAATTTAGTATGTATTTCTATTTTTCTAACTAGTTCATTCCTACCAACACCACATAAGAATATAAAGGTAAAACATTTAACTTTACTCAAGTTATTTATACCCATTTAATTTACAAAAATATTGGGTATCTTATATGTCTTTTCTTTTAGTAACTTAGTTAAATAATTCCAACTTGCTGAATTTTTTCTTTATTTTCTTAATCTGCACCTAAATTCATCAACCAGAACAGGTTGTTTAGCATTCATACCCTTGATTTTTTATTTTTTTTCAAATGTCTCGAGCCTCTTTTTCCTACAAATAAATTTTACACTTCTACTGATAGAATGTCTACAATTGACAATTATTATACCTCTGTTGGTCAAATTTGGTTTCTAGAAGTATTAAATCAACGATAATTGGTTCAGTATCCCTACCTTTCATTTTATTATCATTACTTCTATCCTTGAAGTATATACCTGAAATTTGAGGGAGAGTCTTCTTAATTAGTGGTCCTTCTAATCCACACTTCTTATCATTCTCTTTTCTACCTAATACAGTTAACTTTATCCTGTAATTAGTAGATTTAAAATTATGGTTTTCCTAAATTTGGAAGCCAAAATTCCTCATCCTTCTCCTTATAGATAGTAGGGAGGTAGTTTAAAGAATCAGCTTACCCTTGCTTTCTCTTCTATTTTATAAGGTACCTAGTGAAGCAGAATTTGGTAACAACTCAGCAATGGTAAGTTATCTCAACCTAAGCTCATGAAACTCTTTGGCTTTGTCATCCTATTATCATTTATTTAGATATCTAGAATTAATTTTATTTTGGAAGTCTTCCCAAGTGATAATTTTCTCATTTCTTTTCCTCCCACTACAAGGTAGCCTTACCTTTTAATTTGTAAATAGCCAACCCGGCTTTCAAATTTATTCCATACTCATAATTTGGAATTATTTTACCATATTTAGAAGTTAAGCTTCTGCATCTTCCTCCTCTCCATCATAGGAGGGAGGCTTTATTTTTTCAGAACTCTCCACGTAATTACTTCTAGAATGTTGTTTAAAGGCTTCATCCTCCTCAGACTCTTCTAAATGGTTTTCAGTTCCCTTTCTCTTTTTCCTAGAGCATTCACCTTCATGAATGTTCTGGGAGGTCAATTCTCTGATTAACCTTTCTTTCTCTTAACTGGCTACTGATAGCCTATCATTGTGGTAATTCAATTGAATAATTTTTATTTGCATCTTATGTATCATGATCAACAATGGAGCATTAGAATCTGGTGGATTTTCTGCACCACCTAGATCCACATACAACTCATCCCCTTTACTCATGGTTTCAACTGTATGGTCCTGCACTAATTCACTGTACACGTAAGTAAACATTAGTGACAATTTATTTCAACAAATAATTTACAATAACAGAATTTTTTTCTAGTGCAAGCACACATTTTGGCCTAGTGTTTTAACATGGGCTCTGATACCATTTGTAACATCTCCATTTCGTCAATTTTTTTTTTTTTTTATAACACTAATACTAATCACATACCATGAACTAATTATTGTTTGTCTTACTCTGATGTATATCCTCCGTCGAAATTTTACTTAGCTGTAAATTTTTTCATCTTTCATACTTTGAACCTATATTATTTGGTACTAAAATTCCAACTCAACAATGTCAAGGAGACTCTATGTACTTCACAACAATCCCATTTTATTTTACCTGTTAACCACTTGTATATCTTCTAAGTCTATTTGTTCCCCTCAGCCACGTGGACCTTGGCTTAACCTTAATCAAAATTTATAGAGTATTTCTACCTCCTTACGTATATATGACTGTCACAATAGAAACTACCTTTTTAGTATCTTTTTTCTAAAGACTATTAATTCTCACCTACGCTTCGAACCTTTACACACAACACTTGTAAAGATCCCAAGTTACATTGATAGGGATTTTCATTCCCATCTCGTTTTAATCGATAATGGAGTGTATATGACTTTATATTTCAAACAATAATTAAAATAATTCTCGTGTTAAAATAACACGACATCCTTGAAGGTATATCCTATGATTTTGAAACATTATCTTAGTTTAACATATATAAATCCACTGATTGAGATCCACCTCATCAAAATTGATTACGTCCTTGGATCTTATGACTACTTGGTATTAACTGTATTTTAATGTGAATCGTTTTCTGTATTCATTTCACCAAACCTATGTACTCAATATTCCTCAGGATCAATTCTCCTTTAATTGCCAGTACCTTAGCACATGGCTCGTCTAGAATTTGATTTAACCCTACAATCCATGGGAATGGTTCCATCATTAGATTGTGTGCATGTGGACGATGAAAATTTATTTGTACTTAGGGTTTTCTCTTCTCGTTTAATCGTTTTCACTTGAGATTGGTCTTTTACCTTCAAGGCCTCAGTTGCGAGTTTCCTCTTCGGCTTTGCCACGAAATTTATTCTCACAGGTATGAATTCTGTCATTTTTCTTAGAGAATGAATACGTTTGGTTACTTTCCCATTCCGAAGTGTATTAGCATTTTTGCCATCATCTTAAAATTGCAGTTTCATGGTGATATTTAATTTCATTCAAGGATGAGTTGAGGATTCATTCGTGCATTTCCGCCGAGAATGAGCTTGTATCCCCTCCTCTCATTTCTAAGGTAACATTGTTTTATTTATACTTATGACTCATACTTATTTACATTCTACATTTTGTTTTTATTTATAAGTAGGACTTATTTTCTATTTTATAGTTTCATGGGTATGTTTATCTTCGTTTTTCTGAGAGGCCACGCATGGTTCTCTACAGAAAACGACATTCCATGTTCGGAAACTAGCTCCAAAAATATAAGAAAAGAGATATCAATGCCTTAGAAATAAGCCACTTCAAGGGGGCCACCTCCAATACATTACATGAATGAACAATTCTTGGATGACACAAATTAAAAAACCTCTTTTCTATATATAGGAGTCCATGGGGCCACAATGTAATGCTAGCCGACCTAACATTAATAATTTAAGGGCACAATAATAACAATATGGGGGTTACAAGGGTAAAATAATAACAATAAGGGGGTTACACTAACAACAATAAGGGACTATACTAGTAATATAGGGACCTAACATTCCCCTCTCCTTCAAAAAGTGTCGTCCTCAATGCTTGAGTAGCTCTGGGTGCTTCTGTATAAAATTCTCATCCTTCCATGTAGCATTTTCAGTGGGTAAGTTCTTCCACTTGATGAGATACTCTAAAATTGATCGATTCCGTAGCTGTAGAGTTCTGGTTTCCATGAACGCTTCAGGTTCCAATATGATTTTTCCTTCCTCATCAAGTTCTGGCAATATTAATTGAACTGGAAGATTTTCACCTATAACCTTCTTTAAGCATGAAACATGGAAAATTGGATGCACTCGTGAAGAAGCAGGAAGCTCCAATTTTTATGCCACAATTTCAATCTTTTGCAACACCTTTTAAGGACCAAAGTACTTTGGAAATAATTTATTATCCTTCTTATCTTGCTTGAGAGAAATTTGTTTGTATGTTTGTAGCCGTAAAAATACCCAGTCTCCTACATCAAAACTTCTCTCGTTTCGATGTTGATATGGCTGTTGTTTCATTCAATTTTGTGCCAAATTCAGGTTGTCCTTTAAGAATTGGAGAACTTCTTGTTGATGCTCGATGTGATCTTCCACTGCTTGAACCTTCAAATTTTCTCTTAAAGATGATGTGATGGATGGTGGATGATATCCGCAAAGTGCCATAAATGGCGTCATTTTTTTTGCAGTATGGAAGGAAGTGTTATACCACCATTCAGTGAGAGGTAACCACTTGACCCATTGTGTTTGTTTATTAGATACAAAACAACGAAGATATCCTTCCGAAAATTTATTTACTATCTCGGTTTGACCATCAGATTGAGGATGATAAGATGAGCTATGAGCTAATTGAGTACCCAAAAAGAAAAATAACTCCGTCCAAAAATTTCTAGTAAAAATGGGATCAATGACCGTTGGGTATCCATGTAGCTTTTGAATTGTTTCCACAAATGTAGTAGCAACTGTACTTGCTTTGAATGGATGAGATAATGCACAAAAGTGTGCATACTTGGTAAGTCTATCAACTACCACCATGATGACACTCTTTCCTTTGGACTTAGGTAAGCCTGTGATAAAATCCATTAAAATCTCCTCCCAAAGTTGACTTGGAATGGATAAAGGTTGTAGAAGACCTGAGGACTTAATTGCCTCAAATTTATTCTACTGGAAAACCAAAAATTCCGCCACATACTTTTGAATATCATATGTAAGGTCATCCCAAAAAAATTATTGCTTCACCCTGTGGTAAGTTTTTAAAAATCCTGAATGTCTTCCTAAAGGAGAAGTGCTCAATTCCAAAAGAATCTTTTGTTTTAGTTGGGAATTCTTACCAAGATATAAGCGATATTTATACCATAAGGAATCATTTTTCCAACTAATTGTATCAGATGTACTAGGATCTTTCTGCAACTTTTGAATGAGTGTCCACACTTCTTCATCCTTCTTCCATTCATCTCTTGCTTTAGTTATCCAATCTGGTTGGATAATAGAATTGGCACAAAGCAATGCTTCCACCTCTTCATTCTTTCTTGAGAGTGCATCTGCAACAAAATTTACCTTCCCTTTTTTTGTAGATTATTTAAAATTCATAAACCAACATCTTTGTGACCCATTTTTGCTGCTCTTCTGAAGATAGTCTTTGTTCCAAAAAGTGTATAAGACTATCATGATAAATTTTTACCTTGAAGTGTCTTCCCATTAGGTAAGTTCTCCATTTCTTTAGTGCATGTAGTATTGATAACATTTCCTTCTCGTAAATAGGTTTCTGTAAATACTTTTCTTTGATTGGATGACTTTCAAAAGAAACGGGTCTTACTTCTTGCATTAAAACAACACCAATTCCATTTCGTGAGGCATCACATTCCACAATAAATGTTTTTGTGAAGTCTGGCATAGCTAAGACTGGTGCTAGGCACATTTCCTCTTTAAGATGTTCAAAGGCATTAGTTGTTTCAGGAGTCCATGAAAATGCATATTTCTTAAATAATGTTCTTAGAGGTGTTTCTATTCTCCCATAATTCTTAACAAACTTGCGATAATACCCTGTTAACCCAAGAAATCCTCGCAACCAGTTTATGGTTGTGGGGAATGTCCATTCCTTAATGGCTTTAATTTTGTTAGGGCCTACCTTAACACCCTCGTGAGATACAATATGACCTAGATATTCCACCTCTTGTACTCCAAATAAACATTTGGATGTTTTTGCATATACTTGTTTCTCCTGCAATATTTTGAGCACCCTTTCAACATCTTGAACATGATCCTTCGAAGACTTATTGTAGATTAGTATATCATCAAAAAATACTAGCACAAATTTTCTAAGGAAGGGTTTGAAAATGGAATTCATCAACCCTTGAAATGTAGAAGGGCATTGGTAAGGCCAAAAGGCATGACCAAAAATTCATAATGACCCTCATGAGTTCGAAATGTTGTTTTCAGGATATCTTCAGTCTTCATTCTAATTTGATGATATCCTGAATGAAGATCCAACTTGGTAAAATAAATTGCTCCATTTAATTCATCCAATAATTTATCAATTATAGGAATGGGAAATTTATCTTTAATGGTGAGCTTATTGAGCTCCCTATAATCGGGACACATGTGCTATGATCCATCCTTCTTGTGTACTAATACTACAGAAGCAGAGAAAGAACTTTGACTAGGTTGAATTATACCAGCCTCTAACATTTCTGCAATCATACGTTCAATTTCACTCTTTTGGACATAAGGATATCTGTAAGGTCGGATGTTTGGAGGAACACTTTTTGTAATCAAACTAATAGCATGATCATGTTCATGAATAGGTGGGAGTCCTTTGGGAGTATCAAAAACATTGGAATGATTGTCCAAGACTCTTTGGAGATCTGGAGAAATAGATGATTTTGATGTTGGAACTTTTAGGAGCATAATTGTGAAATTAAACCTCATTTTTCTTTCTTCAGAAGCTTTGTCATGACATTAGAGATTATAATTTTTCCTAGCTTCCCTGTGATACCCCGTAATTCGATTTCCTTTCCTTTCGAAAAAAAATTCAAGAAAAGTTCTTGAAAATTAAAAGCTACCGTCCCCAAAGATTGTAACCATTGTACTCCTAGTATGACATCAGCACCTCCCTTTGGGATGGAAAGCATTGGACTATTCAATACATATTCACCCATGGATAGCTTTATATTATGGCATTTTCCAGAGTAATTTATAGTTCCTCCATTTGCAACCATCACTTGACATTCTGGTGCTGGGTATAAGAAACAATTCAATTCCCTGGCTACCTTATAATGAACAAAATTATGGGTACTACCTGAATCAATCAACACTATTACCTTTTTCTTCTTGATATGTCCTTCTATCTTGAGATTTTGAGGAGTTGTATCAACTTTTTCAAAGCTTCCATGTCTGCTTTTAGATCATTCTTCATGTTTTCCATCTTAGCTTCCATGTCATCCATGCCAACTTCCATGCCATCCATATTAGCTTCCAAACCATTCATCTTAGCTTCCACACCTTTCTTCAAACCATCCATCTCATTTTTTGTTGCTCTTTTCGATAGCGAAATTTGGTGCTCTTGCTCATGGACTTTTGATATCTCATGTTGCATTTCTTCGTCTTCATGAGTCATAGTAGAGCCTTATGATGGCTTAATGGATGTTGAATTATTTTTAGGAGGCATTTTAGAACCCAATACTGATAGATACACTCAATAGGCGTATGGAATCAACTAGAATTGATTTTTCAAACAAGACTTATGCAATTTGACAAAAAAAACACACCGTTTTCTTGATGTTGAGGAGCTCGATATTGAAATTGAATTATCTCTGTGATTTCATATCTTCAATATCTGAAATTTGGCCCTGACTTAATCCTATAAATCTTCTTTCGAATGCCACAAGTCTGAACTGATTTCGATTCTTCAAGAAAAAGCTATGTCCAATCTCCCACAATGACCCAATTATGGACTAATTCAGTATAGAAAACTTGTATGAATTGCGACATGTCATTGTTTCCTCCTTTGGCTCTAAAATTGATAGACAGAAAAATTTAGTCCGTTTTATTACAGCCACTTTTTACAACATTCCAATCCGATGCTCAGAGAGAGAGCTATGAATATTTTCCCACTATCACCTCTTTGAGATGAAATTCAGAAGCCTCAGAAAGCCCTAACTTCCACAGATTATATCTCTGAAAATATTGCAAACCAATATCTGAAATTCTGCGATGATGTTCCTCAGGATTTTGGCTTCATACTCTAAAAATTTTAGATTATGAACCTTCGTAGAAAAAATTTATAGCAAAAATTCCACGCTAACCTGTTTGGAGTAGCAAAACCCTAGAATCTCAAATCTTTGATACCAAATGTTGGGAAACCAGCTCCAAAAATAGAAGAAAAGAGATATCAATGCCTTATAAATAAGCCATTTCGAGGGGTCCACCTCCAATACATTACATGAATGAACAATTCTTGGATGATACAAATTAGAAAACCTCATTTCTATATATAGGAGTCCATGGGGCCACAATGTAATCCTAGCTAACCTAACATTAATAATTTAAGGACACAATAATAACAATATGGGGGTTACAAGGGTACAATAATAATAATAAGGGGGTTACACTAACAACAATAAGGGACTATACTAGTAATATAGGGACCTAGCATTCCACGGTTCTTCAAGTGAATGCATTTACTCTTTTTGCCCTTCCATTTTTGGTTTTTCTGTCGACGATTCTCTTTGCTTATCAGCTATGTTGCAATTAGTGTTTTCACTACATGGCGTGATGAGAAATTTGTCTGTTACTTATCTTCTAAGTTTGAGAGTCTCGTATCTTACCTAGGTAACCCTTCTACCTTACCTGGATTTTAAATTCCACGTTGTGGTTTCAATTTGCAGGTTTGAAAGTTATCAAAGTAATTCCATATGCATGTATACATTTTAGTTTACACTCTCAATCATTACTTCATTCGTTTTTTTTCTTATAGAGGTAATTTACCTTATTTGATAAATACATTTTCTAGATTTGGCCAGTATTTCCAAGATGTTTGCATCTCTTAGTTACGACGCTCCTCTCTGTGGAATTTATGGTTCAAGGCCATGGAAAAAACCCAACTTTGGCTAGTACATCCATGCCTCAGTTGTACCCTCATAGTGTAATTTTATTTTCTTAACATGTTTACCACTATCTCTTATTACATACAATAACTCGTATAGACTGGTTAGCTCAATTTCGGTCAACCACTTTCAATTGTTATTTTCAACATATAGGTTTTAATAATATCTCTGTATGGTGTGCAGGGAAAGGAAATCGTTAGATCCTTTAAGCTTCTTATATCAGTTCCACTGGTGTTCATCATTATATTTTTACTGTTCACTACATGTATTATTTGTAGATTTCTCTCACTCCATTTCCCTTATAACTAGTGTAGTTAGGTTTTGGTTGTATTTCTCTCAGTTCGGCTCTATGATCCCTTTAAGTTTCTTAAGAACTTATTTGTTTCCCTGTAAGAATATTGGTGTTAAAATTTTCTCATGGTTTGGTATCATATTACCATTTGTACAGAATACTAATTTTATTCTCATATTACATTGAGAATTTCTTAATTCTCTTTTTTCATTCTCTTAGGGTTGTGTTTCCATCATTATATCATAATATTATAATCATTGTAATTATAATAATTTCATATTGAATTGCTATTATTTGGCTCCTCTATTAGGTAGGGATCATTACTGATTTATAATGGAATCTATTTCGTTCTACTTATGATGTATCTTACACATCTTTTCCTGTAATAAATAAATTTCTTCTTATTCATTGAAGGTTGGAAATTCCACCTTTGTCCTTCAGGTAATTCCATGTATTTTTATTTTTGATTTAAAATCTATTATTATTTCCTATTACGATTATATTCATGAACAAGAACTAACTCTTAGTATATGTTCTGTGCAGGTACTTTTTACACCTTATTGGGTTTGATTACTGCTAATAGTCTCTCACATCCAATCCTAACTGTGGCCCTTTACTCTTCAAGTTGGTATAGTAACCCACTTGGGGTGGGATTTATGATATTCTATCTGTGCATTGATTCGAGAGACCTTGTACAAATTTTTTTATATGGAACAGAGTTTTAATTTAGTTATACTCAGATTTCATTGAACTGTATAACTATATGGATTCATATCCTTATTTTATTAAGAGGCCTCTGTAATATTTTGAAAATACTTTTCCCTCTTTTAATGAATTTATTTTTCTAACTCCTATATAATACTTTTCTTAAAGTTGTCATTTCAGTTATAATAATAAATTTGTAATTCCACCTTGAAAGATATTACTATCACTGTTTATTATGCCTCAGTTCTTGTATTAATTTGTTAAATTATATTACAGTGTAATATTTTCTTGACTGTATTGATTCCTCATTATTTTTTAGACATATTTATTTCCATTATATAAAAATCTATTCACATATTTTCCTGATTTGTAGAATAATGATAAAACATAAATATTATTCTATAATAAATTATGAGAGTCACCTAATCTCAAATCTAAACCTTCATCAAGTTTTAAAAATTTTGAGAGTTGGTACTCTTCAGCTTATTTTCTATACAACCATACAAAGAACTGCTATATTTATTATAGCCTCCTCTGTTAAATGTACACAATTGCAAATTCATTCCCATTGAGTCTTTTTAACATTCCTTTCATATACAACATCTACTCTTGAACAGATTTAATTAAGTACATTTCTACAATTTCACTTCACCATAATAAGCATAATCATACAAATTCTAAGTTAAAATGAATTAACTGGTGCATACCACTTAAGGTAGACTAGTTTCCACCCAACCTTTGAGCTCTTTCTCCACAGCTCCCCCTCAGCAGAGATCCAAGCTTCCAAAAATAGAAAACCTCTTTTCTATCCTAAATCTTCTTATTTAAGCTTGATTTACCATTAGCTTGTTGCCTTAACTCTGTCCAATTAATCAGGATGATGTTTTCCTTTTTGCCTAGGCTTTCCTTTTGTTTCTTCCACAAAATTATTTTAAAACTAGCTTTTCCTCTTTCTACTTTTATTCCACCTCTTTCCAGTAACTTTCATATTTACTGGGGTAGCTTTTTGGATTTTTATCTTCAATATAAAATTAAATATTTAATTTATTTTCTCCAAGGATTTTTGGAGAACTAGGAAATCCTTACGAACCTTATCCATCCTCATGGATTTGGATTCCTGATCTCTAATCATTATCTAGTCTTTACACAATTAATTCATTTTTCATTTTATTAATTTAAATTAATAAAATACAACCAGAATAAAAAAAATTCCCTTGGGGCCCACTTGACCCTTACAGCCTTTGACTACCTAGATTAAAAGCACAAAATTAGGTACATTAAAATTTGGTGCATGTCTATTTTAATTATCCCTTAATTAAGATGGACAATAAAATGTAATCTAATATCAAAATCACTTGTAATAGTTAACTGAGTGTGATAAACTTAGTTAGCTCATGAATTTCGAGTTGAGGGTAGTTGGTGACGCATGCAGAGTAATTATAGTTGCAAATGATTTGGAAGTGTAGTGGTGCATTAGTTAATGCATGTTCTAATCAATTTAACTCAGTTAAGTGAGTTAAAGTAAGTTATGCTAGTTGTAACTGTTTGTTGCACTAGTGAGAGATCAAGTGAATTAAATAGTATTTAATTCACAATCAGTAATATAACATGAAACTGATGATTTACAATTATTAGCTACATACATGTCAGTTCCAGTGGAGACCCAGTTGAGATGTAGGTGAAAGGGATGTTGAATATTAGTTGTAGGATTATTGGATTGCACCCATGCAAACAAACACCCATTGGATTGCCTGTGATCCTTGTGCAGTCAAGGAAGGCCAAAATTCCTAAATAATATGGATTTCATTCCACATGAATTTCACAAGAAAGGCAGGCTGTTTAGAGGCTGAGAATTGGATAAGTGTTGGTCATTTTTGTCTAGGACAGTGTGAGACAATTAGCTCAGTACACGAGGCTCTTGTGAGGAGAGTTGTATTGTAATTGTTTCATGTATCCATGCTGAATATAAAATATAAGATAGTGGGATTTTGAGCAGCAAGCTTTCCCCAGGAAATTATCTACATTATGGTTTGATTGATTCCTCTTTGCTTCATGTGATTGGCGATTTTGTTTAATTTACATAATTGATTTGTAGAAGTGATTTAGTATCTAGATTTAGTACATTGTTAGATTGGACTGAATCCATGATATACATATTTTTGTATAATTTATACACAATTGCACATTGGGAAACTTCAAGCCTCAAGCATGAGCCCTTGAACCCCTCAACTGTGCAATCTCACATCTTGTTCTCCTTCCATAATTGCACATTCAGAAACTCCAAGCCTCAAGCCTCAAACTTGAGCACTTGAGCTCCTCAACTGCACAATAACCCAGCTAGGCCACTCAAAACTGTGCATTGGGAAATCTCAAGGCTCAAGGCTCAAAATTGACCTCCTGAATCCCTCAACTGTGTAGTTCCTTGAGTCTATCCTTCGATAAATTTGCATTAGGCAACCTATAGCCTCAAGCCTTGACCTTGAGCTCTTAAGTCCCTCAACTGTGCAATACTTTGAACATCGTCGTCCTAAACTACACATTGCATAGTCACAAGCCTCATTCCCGGTCCTTGACCTCTGGAAATATGCAATCCCTAAGTTAGTCACCAGTTCCAACCCTAACAAGTGTTTTTATGAAACATGTTAGATTAGGGGTTTTTTCAGACTAATGTCATATTGTCGTGAAAGGTTTTCAGTTTCAGTACTCTATATCATCATGATAGGATGATTATGGATGAAAAGGAGAGGGAGAAAATTGAATTGAGAAGAATGCTAGAAATGGCTGAAGAGGCATATGTCCCTTTAATTGCAACATGTGCTTGAGAAAAAATTTGTTGAAAGTTCCACTCTAGTGACACCAAAAGAATCATCCAAAGTAAATCCAATATGCGGGCATGGTTAAAACAATGGTTATGGACCATATGAGGAAAATGATGCATTTTAATGTTGCAAGCATCTCCAAGGTTCTCATCATATTTCAGTTGGTAAAAGTGGGTGGCTAAAGTCATCTACAATGCCGTCATCATCATCAGAAGTTGAAAATATGAATGACATGTTCAAGGAGGTAATAATAATTTCAAGTACAATTCCTTATGTTTATGTTCATAACACCTCTTTTGTAGAATTTGAGAAACATACCAAAGGCATTGTTATGAAGATGCTATCTAAAATGGGTTATGAAGGAGGAAGCCTCGACATCAATGACCTTGAGGATAATGTTGTTGTTGGATTTCATGGTTTATGATATTGTTGATTATTGTCAGAGAACTTCCTTCTTTGTAGCGTGGGCTTAGGTAGTCATGCTTGGTGTGGCTTATTAACAAGATTTCATTCCCTCCATAATTTTAGATGGGTTGACATTTTTACATGCCTCAATTTTTAATTGTTTTTTTTTGTTTCCTAACTTCTTCCCTTTTCACAAATCGTCGGACTGCCATCTTGCGACATAAGGAATTGAGTGCTATTGGGAATTTCACCTTGATCATGGATTTACAGGAGAGAGTGGTATTATACCATTCAATATGATTTTCTAAACCTTAACGATGTTATGAATGAGGATCTTATTTTGCTAATTTTCTAGAGATTATTAATTTGTTGGAAGGCGTGTGGCCATTATCCCTGTCTAGTAGAAACTTGCACTTCTCTACCTTTTTTTCCATTGAAAGAGTAATTTGCAAGAAATTGATCATTCGATGGATGAAACATAGCACAAGTTTTTGGATTAGCCACCTTAGCCCTTCTCTTGATTTTTCCTTGCAAATCCCCTTTTGAAATTGGGCATTCGATGTCTGAAAGACTGCTATTTTTTTAGCCCATCCTCTTCTATGATGTGTGGAAAGTCAAAAATTCAATGTTTTATTTGTGTGACATTGATGGCATATGTATTGACCATGAAAGTGTGGAACATTACTACTCTTCTTCTCCATTTTCTAAAGCATCAATTACGAGTGTTCAACTTTTACACTTTGTAGTTATTTCTTTTATTTGCACCATTTAGAGTAATTTCTAGTTGTTATTTTAGAAAAAATAAACACTGTCCAATAATAAGAGGAAGTTTCATGGAGTGAATTATGTGGCTTTACATTATACACACATAAGATGGCTCTTTTGTTTTGTTTTTGTAACTAGTTTTAGCCTAGGTTAGGGCCAACTAGTTTATTGGATGGAAGAACAATCTACCCACAATGGGATGTTGTCACCAAGATTGTGCGAAGCACAATTGAGAGTGGATGACCCTTGGGATAGTTAAATTTCCCCAAAATCGGTTTCCATCCTTAACCCCTCCCCATGTGGTTTGAACCTAAGACCTGGTGGGGACTAAACCCCACTCAAACTAGCTAGTCGACACCTTATGGGTCACACATAGATGACATTGCTTGTAGGGAGAAATGCAATTCCTATGTAATATTGTCGTGTAACATTTTACACTCAATTCCCTATGACATCTATCAAGCACACTGTGACAAAACTATAACCATATTCCTACCATTAGTTGACAAGAAAATTAATATACATAGTAGGGAATGGCCCACTAGGGAATTTGGCTTGCTAATCCTCCTCTACTCCTTTCAAATATAATAATTTTTAGGACCAATCCCATATCTCTTATAAGTTTTAGGATAAATCCCATTTAAATTCTTCTATGATATTTAACATGTAGGTGGTCTTAAATTCAATACACATAGTAAGGCATGACCCACTAAAGGAGTTGCGTTGCTAATCCTCCTATACTCCTTTGGATTTTAATAGGTTTTAGGATCAATCCCATTTAGGTGGTCTTAAATTCATCATATTTAAAATTACGTCCTATGATCTAAATCAAATAAACATTTATTAATGAAATTTAAAATGTCGTTGGTTAACCATCTCCCAATTTCTTTCCAACAACTGAACCATGACATAAAATAATTGAACCATCACATAAAATTTTTTTTTATGGATAAGTTCCACATGCATACTTCGGATAAAGAGCGAAGGAGAAAGAAAAAATACTATATTGAAGAGTTTAATCCCACTCATAATCATTAACAAAAAGAAAACATAGGGGCCAACATTTCTTGGAGAGCCAAAATTTTTATTTCTCAGTTAAAACTAATTCTCATAAACTCTATTTTGAAACAAGTCTTTGTTGTAAAATAGGGCACTCAAAATGGCCAAAATAAATGTGGGAAGAAAAAAGTATGTATTTTTTTCTCTTCCGGAAAAGTGGAAATAGAAAAAACAGTTTATTTTAGAATGCAAGGCCTTGAAAGAAAACACAAAAAGTGATGCAGATACGATGACAACTAGCTCTTGGGATAATTTATTCCATGAGGAGTTTGGCAAGAACCTAGGAGCGTTTATTATGAGATTTCACAAGAAAAGGGCCGAATAAGGATAGTAAAGCAATGTGTCTCGTAAGTTATCTTTAATCTCTTTAAATTTAAAATAATAAAATATCTTTAACCTCTTTAACGTTAAAATAATTTCTTTATTTATTTTTAATTTACAACATTTTTACTCTCCCTCATCATTAACAACTAGCCCAATTTTACCTTTATATGGGGAAAGAAAAAAGTAATAAATAAATTATTTTAACTTCGAGAGGCTAAAAATAGCATATAGGATTGTTTCTCCATCTGATTCTTATATTCAGCCCTTTTCCTACGGAATATTATAACAAAGACTCCCAACTTCTCTACATTATAACAAAAACTCCCAACTTCTCTACATTAAGGCTCTTATTCATCATTGACGCACACCCACATAACAAAATGTAGCAAAGAAACTTATGATAATTATGTTCTCTCTCATCATTCACACTCATATTATTAGAGTACATTGAGAAACAGAATGTTATTGTGAAATGAAATCTATTCCCATGTGGAGAAAAATTGGCACGGCGCATAAGGTCCTTGAGAAGTGGCTCCATATTTTTTATGTGACTAAAAAAATAGAAACATAAGCAATATCCTTATGGTCGAGATGGTGTTACACTTCCATTTGAAGATGACACAGATTCAAAATCGCAACTTCCATGCATGTGTGCTTTCTTGCAATAATCTACATTAAGATTGAATGAACTCACATGGTATCTATGTATGATTAAGAGGATAAATGGGAGAAGACGAACCAGGGGTGGTGGCAAATGCAAAGGGTTCAAATTTGAAAACATGGCACCAAATTTGTTTTCAAGTCAGGAATTCATCTCCTAAATTGAAAGAAATTCTGTAAATAAATGATGAAGCTTAGGGTTTGTATGTAAAATTATTGATCTTCCATGGCTCCAGGCTCGAATGACTTTAAATTGGATTACTTCATTGAACAACAGAGCAGTGATGACGATGTGAGCGATCTATCGGGGCTCAATTGTAGCCTCAAAGATATCCTGAACTATTCTAGGGAGGAATCGTATTTGAAGGGGTCTGATGATGAGACTACAAAACCTTTTATCTTCAGAAACCCTAGTTTCACACATCAAAGGAAGGAAAACGATGAAAACAGCATGGACTGGGCCAAGAAAGGTTCGAAGAAACTAGAGAAATTTGAAGGACATTCAAGTTCGTTTTCAATTATAGAAATATTGAAAATTGGATATGAGAAAGGTAATTCTTATGACCCTGATGGGTCTAATTAGAACTTGGAGGAAAAATGGAAAATAAAGATAAAAAAATTGGAGTTTCCACTGATGCATCTAGTTAAAATTTATAGGAAAGGGGAAAACCCTTGCATTCAATAGATAATAGATTTTAGACAAAAAAATTTCCAAAAAAATTCGGTTGGCTGGAGAATTGGCTGAATTGAGGCTTAGTTTGAGTATGAAGAAATCTAAATTCTTGGATTTTTCTAGTAAGCCTTCTGCATTTTCCACTTCAATGCTTGATTCGTTTCCACTTTAATCTTGGTCACCGAATTTTTCTTTTTTACTTGGAAGTGTAAAGCTGAGTTTGAAGCTCTGAGGTGCACTTGTTGCGGCTATAGATGCATCTTGAGTTGTTCCTAGTCCTTATGCCACAACGATAAAGAATAGGAAGGCAAAAATTATATCTCAAAAGTGTCTTGATTTGGCACGCTCGGTAGAGTCTAGTTCAAAATTTTGACAAATTTCGGAACAAGAGGAAAAGGAGGGGAGTAAGGCTGGTTCCGATGTGGGAATTTTTGAAGGTTTGTTTCTGTTAGTATGAATCTTTCGTCGAAGTGTATGAAAAAATATCACTTTAGCTACGCATAACTTATAGCCCTCATCTTCAGATCTGTAGTTAACTGATCAAGAAAAATGCTGCACAAACCCAGATCTCATGCATAAAAAGACATTAAGCAGTAAAAATAAGGTTTTTCTCCATGCATCCAATAGATAAGACAAGAACAATATTTTGGAAAGAATTTTATATTAAGGGTACCTGAGAGGAAAACAAGAAAGGTGTTTCCAATTCTCCTCAATGGGATGGGTTCTTTGAAAGTCGTCAGCGCTTCAGATCTAGCATTTCTCTCTCTTGTTGGTGTAGAAAACCCATACAAAATATAGAACTCAAAGGGAGCTCACAAAGTGAAGATAGAAAATGTGACAATGATAATGGCTCAAAGTTAGACGAAGAGTAAAGATCCGGAGTGATCTCATAGGAAACAAAAGGTGACAAATGAATGGGAAAAGCCTTCTATTTATAACAAAATATTAGGGTAGTCTAGAACTTGGTGCATGAATAAAATATTATTAACCAAATTCTAGAACCACCTTTTAGGAATATTTATTATATTTGTTGGAGGGAAAAGGATTTTGACTTGGGTCAAATCCTTTATTTATAAATAATAAATAAATAAATGATTTATTTATTATTTTAAATAAATGGTAGAAATATAATTAAATAAATAACAATTTATTTAATTATTTATAAATGATTTAGTTAAATTTATCTAGGAATATTATTTAAATAAGGATTAAATAACTTATTCCTAGAAAATAATGAAATAAATAAGGATTTATTTAAATGATTTCCTTATTTTGGGTTAAATATGACTAGGAATAATAATTAAATTGATGTTTAACTAATTATTCCTTGAGGAAATATAAACAAATATAGATTTGTTTATTATTTCTTTTTGGGGTTTCCTGTTTAGACCATAAACAACTTAATAAAGGTGTTTTACTAAGTTATTTCACATAGTGAAAGAAATTTTACTTAGGGTAAAATTGGTCTTATATGGTGTACTTGGGTCCATCTAATGATAATAGGTTAGATGACCAAAAAATGGTGTAACAGATTTCCCCCAGCGTGCGAGTGTTAGGAGCAAATCATATTACCAAAGTACGTTGTAAGAACTCAATCACCAGACATCAAGAGGGAAGTCAGAGAGAGAAATGTAAGGTAGTCTAATGTGCTAAAGGACTAGACCCTGAGGAGACAAGACTTACAGGTGAAACAAGTCTCTTTTTATGAGATGGTACCTGTGCTAGAGGCGGCGGGGGAGGCATACTTATGACGACCAAGACAAAGTAAAAAAGAATAGTGTGTCCAGTAAATAAGGGACCGAACGATAAAGTACATGCTGGCATAAACATGAGCCAGATAAAAGATAGAATGATGAGTCCCACATACATTCTATGCCTGGGATAACAGCTACGAATTATACAATAATATCTGAGTACATGAGATACAAATACAACCCAAATGCCCCCTATCAACAGGGAAGGGATCTCAAAATCTGACTGATACATGAAAATCAAAGAGGTGCTGCAAAAGGCTAAGGCCGACATCATCAAATATATGGAGTTGCATCAAAGGCTGCAATGAAGAGGTCATCCAGGCATGTGGGGGGCTACCTGTAGGGCCACCCCCTCATGAGGGTTGAGACATCTCACACACACCCGGGAATCACTAATATTTGCTACTGCATCGATGGACCATCAAGTATACGGATCTCGATCATGCTCAAAGGAGCTAGAGCTAAGAAACAATCAAGTCCAAGGGTAACAAGAAATCCCTTTGTCTGATCCAAGGCAATGAATAAGTGTGGAAGCTGGACCCAAGGTACACTGCCCTCTAGACCTGTCTTCTGGAATGAATGAGCTGATGTTGACAGAAGGAGGTCCGCCATAGGTGAGGCGATAAATGATCCTCAACTAAGGCAAGAGAGAAAATAGTAGAGCGAGTGATAGACTGACACTAATGATGATGATGAAGTGGGTGGAGGTCCAAAGGGGACCATAAAAACATAAGTACAAGGTGGTATCTCATGACAAAAATCAACATGAACAAGAACAAGTTTGGAGGCAAAGTGGTGCCCAAAGTAGAAGTGTTGTAAGTGAGAAAATTTGATTTTGAGGAGAGGTGAAGTGACCCCTCGTGGAAAAAATGTGTCTTGGTGAGGTAGCGAATTACAAAAAACAAATAGATTCTGGTTAGCTAAAAGAAAATAAAACTTGCATTTTGGGAGGGAAATGCTAAGGGTAATATTTCTTAAGATAGATTGCGTTGTGAGGATTAAGAAGGGGGTGGCCTTCGAAGTCCTCTAAGAGGTATGCCCCCTTACCAAGATCCTTACTGATGATGTAAGGACCTAGCCATAATGAGTCATACTTCCCATGACCGAGGACATCATGGGCCTGGTCATATACTAGAACAAGGTCACCTTCGTGAAAGGTGCAAGGGTGGACTTTTCGGTCATACTGAACTTTGGTGCGCTTTTTGGCCGCTTCGAGAGTTTGCAATGCAACACGGCAGTATTCAGAGGCATGCTCAAGCATGATGATTCATTGTTCTAGAGGTTGGGTGTCAGGGAGAAGTTCGACGACCAAGTGAAGGGAAGGAATTTACCACTCGATCGATAAGACTGAATCTTCACCGAAAACAAGGTGGAAAGGAGTGAAACCGGTGGCAGTTTTAACAAAAGTTCTATAGACCTACAAAGCAGGGAAGAGCATAAGATTCCAATTGGTTTTGTGCTTATTCACCGTTTGTTGAAGCATGGTTTTAAGGATTTTGTTGATCGCTTCAACTTGGCCATTACCTTGGGTGTAATAGGATGATGAATATTGGTGCTCAAAACCCAATAGTGAGGATAGCTCGCGCCATATCTCATCTTCAAAATATCGGCCATGGTCAGAGACCAATTGTTTTGGAACCCCGAATCGAGCAATCACGTGATTGAAGAAAAATAGGGCTGTGGTCACTGCTGTGTTGTTGAATGTTGGCATAGCCTCAGCCCATTTTGTGAAATAGTCAACTGCCATGATGATATACTTGTGGTTACCAGCGGATGGAGGTCGACACTCGATAAATTTGATGGCCCATTTACAAAAGGGACCAGCTGTGACTACAATATGGAGGGGAGCAGGAGGAGCTCGTGCCTTAGGGGTGAAATGTTGGAAATTGGAACAATGTTTGACTGCTTCAATGCAATCAATGAAGAGAGAAGGCCAAAAATACCCAGCGCGCATGATTTTTTGGGCAGTAGCAAGACCAGAGAGGTGGCCACCACAAGCACCGCTATGACAGGCAGTGAGGACTTTCTCAGCTTCAGTGTGTGTGAGACAACGACGAATGATAATATCTACACCACGACAATAAAGGTCGTCACCGATAAGAAGGTTGCAGGAGGCTTGGTGTCGGATACGTCATCGAGCATCACGATCAATATAAAGGGAAAAATTTTGGGTTCATAAGTAAGTAAGGATATCACCGTACCAAGGGTCATCTGTGGTAATGGAGAATAAGTGCTCATCGGGAAGAACATCATTAACCAAAGGATCCAGCGTACTGGTAGGTAATTCAAAAATGAGTTCAGCGAGGGATAAACCTTTCTTAATTTTTGGTGTGACAAATTCGAGGTCAAATTCTTGAAGGATAACGACCCACCGAGCGTACTTCCCACTGAGGATGTGGTGACTCAATAGGAAAGCCATGGGGTTGGAATTAGTCACAACCTTAGTGGAACGCATGAGGACATCATGACGTAATTTTTGGACCGAGAACACGATGGCTAGCGCTAATTTTTCTTCATGTGAGTAGGATACAGGGGGACCTACAAGGTTCTTACTGAAGTAATAGATTACATGCTCAATATTGTTATCATCTTCTTGGATAAGAACACCAATGACTTAATAGGTGGAGGCAGAGATGTATAGGATGAAGTCCCTATTAAAGTCAGGAGGACGGATCAAGGTAGCGGATGTGAGAGCATGCTTGAGGGCATCAAAATACTTGTGAGCATAGGTATCCCATACAAATGGGATGTTAGATCAAAGAATTCTAAGGAACCGATGTGCAATGGTTGTGTAGTCAGCAATGAACTAGTGAAGAAAATTAGTTTTACCTTGGAGACTTTGTAGCTGGCGTAAGGTACGGGGAATAGGAAGTTCAAGAATGGCTTGAAATTTCAAAGGGTCGAGGGTTATACAGTATTTAGACACAATGAAGGCTAAAAGATGGCCAGCAGGAACGCAGAAGACGCATTTCAACGGGTTAAGGTAGATATTATACTTGCGACATCAGAGGAAGATGGTACATAGATCATCGAGGTGTTGTTCCTGATGTTTAGAACACGCAGTGAGGTCATATAAAGAGGCAAGGATAATATGAGCTAAGTCATGGAAACAATAAGACATGGCCCATTGAAAAGTGGCACCGGCATTTTTATGGCCGAACGACATGACCCGTTATGCGAAAGTTCCCCACGGACTAATGAACGCAATTTTAAGTTGATTAGCATGACGGATACTGATTTGGTTGTATCCATAGAATCCATCCATAAAGGATAGGACCTCATGCCCCACACACTCATCAATTATTTGGTAAATAAATGGTGTGGGGAAGTTGTCTTTAGGACAAGCTTTGTTCAAATCAGGAAAGTCAGTGCAAACACGAATGGTGCCTTGTTTTTTGAGGAAGGGAACTGGGTTTGACACCCAAGTGGTGTATTCGATGGGATAAATGAAGCCAGCCTGCTTGAGCTTATTGATTTTGGCTTTGATAGCTTCATGTTTGGAAGGATGAATGGGTCTCAATTTTTGATGGACTGGATTGGCATCATGCCATGTGTCAATATGGTGTTCGACAATGGCTAGATCGAGTCCGGGCATTTCAAGCAAAAATATCACAAAATTCTTTGAATAGCTTGGTGTAAGCTTCAATTTCTTCCGGGGTGCATTGAGCACCCAAGGTGATATGTTCTTCAATTCCTGGTTTGACAGAAATGTTAATTTTGATGGTAGGAGAGATATTGGCCATGTTTCCTTATTCGAAAGCATTAGGTGCAGGGATGGGATTTTTAAACCAATCGACTTTATCGGGAATGAAGTCTTTAGATTCCATAGCATATTGGTCATGGGATTGCTGTGGAAGGAAGTATGCAGGATGGTGCATATCATCCCATGGAAAATTAGGGTTGGTCATGGCTTCCATAATGTCTTCATCTGACTAGAATATGGGAAGATGGGAGGGAGAAGGATCAACTGATGAGGTAGAAATACCAGACTCATCATTATGGGGAGAAAGGCTCACATGCGCAACGTCATTGGGGCTGACAGATGATGAGCCTAGGGTGATCACAGGAAGAAGGTCAGGTGAATCATCATGGGGAGGCATCGAGGGGACTGCTACTGAGGATCTTAAGGAGGATGAGAGGTAAAAAATGGTGGCTAAATATTTTGTCATCTCAATGTTGGGAGGGGGAATGTTAATTGGGGTAGACAGGTCTTCTAGGCTTAAGTGAGAAGGTATCTGGTCATGTGTGGCCTTGAATTGGTGGTATGCATCTAGAGAGGAATTATACTTGTCAAGGCGGGGACAGAGGTGGGTATAGTGGCCATGGAAATCGCACAAAGTGCAAGGGTGATTGGTGCACAAGGTTTTAAGTTTCGGGAGTGAATCAGGTATAGTGACATATACTTCAAGGATATCAGATTTCAGAAACGTCTCATTGACCATGGTCTCGAGATGCAGCAACCCAGGACATGTATGGTTTGCGTGACCGAAAACATCACACAAGGCACACTGGATAGCATGCTTTGGTGGTTGGGCAGGGGCAGGGTTTGTCGGTGTAACCTTGTCTTTGGAGTCCCCCCTGCGAGCTTTTCCTTTCTTTCCCGTAGCTAACATAATAGGAGAAGGGTCCTATTAAGGTGCTGGTGGCACTGTAGCAATGGGAGAATCTAGGGGAACTGGTTGAACCGGTGTCAAAAAAAGGTAAGGTTTGGGGTGACCAGGTGGGGTAGTGGTTGGAGAATCAAGGTACTAGACGGGTATACCCAAGGTCAAATTGGGGAGGAAAAGGGTGGCCGTGATGGGGATAGAATAAACTCTGGGAGGGGGAGCAAGGAAAGGCATCTCACCAGTGGGGTAATGGCCAGGAGGGACGGCCCCAAAATGGTTGAGACCTAGTGGAACCAACCCAGGAGGGTAGAGAGGCTCATGAGTAACAACTATAGGAGAAGGGCCAGAAGGAAGAGATCTGGCTAGCCGAGGTAAAGGGCTAGTGTAACACCCCTAGTTCATGTATTTGAATTTCAAAACTAGACATTTGAACTTTAATCCCAAGGGGAGTGGACCCCAAAGGACAAGTATTTTGTGGATGTAATTAAATATTTAATTTGAGAAAATCAATAAAATAATTTTGTGCAGATTGACCAAAATGAGAATTATGAGATCATTTGCTAAATCCATGAGGATGGATAAAAGCAAATACTTTCCCCACAATCTTTCAAAAATCCTTGAAAGAATTTCTAAATTATATTTTGAGGAAAATCTAGTTCCCCAATGATGAAGAAAGTAGTTGGGAAGAGGTAAAAAAGATGGAAAAGGTGGGGAAAAGTAGAAAGCAGCTTTAAAAGTCCCTAAATAGGGAAGCCTAGGTAAACAGGAAGAAAAGCATCCTGATATTTTGGACGTAGAATTAGAAACAGGCTTTGGGGAACAACAGCTTAAATAAGTTGCTCCTAAATAGATTAGGGGTTGATCTGTTCTTGGAGGGATCTCAGCTCGGGGGTGAATTCTGGAAATAGACGAATTCTAAGGTTGGGAGGACTGGTCAATTTCCAAAGTGGTATGCACATAGAAATTAAGAATAGTTGAATATTTAATTATGATGGAACCGG
Organism: Pinus albicaulis; assembly: GCA_034641835.2. Classification (NCBI taxonomy): domain Eukaryota; kingdom Viridiplantae; phylum Streptophyta; class Pinopsida; order Pinales; family Pinaceae; genus Pinus; species Pinus albicaulis. Next base: position 207,031,039 of record CM076572.1, read on the forward strand.
CTAGGGTTATTTATGTATATTTGATGTTTTTCTAAATTTTTAATAGTGTTCCATACATTTACAAAGTTAAGAATGGAAGTAACCATCTCATTTCTGCATAGTTGTAGGAACTAGAAAAATGAGGAGAAATCCTCCAGAATCTCTAAACCAGCCTTTAAGTTTAAATCTGGATAATTATAGTACCTCATAATTCAAAAATTTGTAACTTTAATCTGCTTCTGTGAGAAATAGAATAAATTTAGTTCACAATGTAAGGAAATTCCTACACCTATAGACAGTCAGGAAGTAAATGTATAGAGGACAAAATCATTCCTTTATTTAATTATTAAGTGAAGCACAGATAATAGGAAAAAAAAAAAATCCAACAGCTGTGCATTTCAAATTTTAGATATTTTGAGATCTCCTTTAATAAGGATTGAATGGATGAGTAGGTAATTGTAGTACTACCTATCTGTCTTAAATAGCAAATAAATTCAGTCTAAATATGGATATATTGGGACTGTTCTATCATGACAACTAATTATCAAAAGAAATTAGATGTATACAGTTACAAGGAACAATTATATTGGAGTACAAAGCTTCCCCAATGGAAATACAACTTCCCAGGAATCCTGAGAGTCTCCTGTACGAGTCATACAAAATATATATAATAGATATCCATTGTCAGATTTCCTTAAATGAGTCACTGTACATTTGAAAAAAATCTAGCTATAAAGAGACGTATATACATTGCAGTCATTAATATGATAAGCATTAGAAAGGATGAATAACTTATTATTCTTAAATCATATTAACTAACACACAACCAATAATTTAATGCGAGATAGCATGAGAAAATCAATAAATTAATAATCTGTAGCTTCTTCGAAATTATTATGGAAAAACAAAAATATCAGTGACAAAGAATAAATACGTTCTATATACAACCAACAAAATCTTAGCTCTCGGACCAGAGTCTTGTAACAAAGACCATTTTCTCCTTTCAGAATTTTAACTATTCAAAGAGTAGTAGCATACGACTGAAAATCATTAATATTCTATCTCTGACAGAGTCTAGAACTTCAATAGACACTGGTTAAAACCCTAAGAAAGTTAACGATTCTGAATAAACGATGTGGAAAAATGCAATGAGAGGATAGATCCCCTCCGCCCACGTGTATACCAACCTGAAACACCAAGAGCCGTGATAATTAGTGCCAAATGACATGACTTATCTCAGGGCTCGCCAAGAACGAAATTCGCATGGCGTCTACAATACCTATAGAAATACATACGGGATAGTGAAAATTCGGTTAGGAAAACTAATAGAAGGAATTCTATTAAGAATGAAAGAAAATTTATACCAAGAAATAAATAACTACCTGAAAAAGGAGGTCCTCACTCCTTCCAACAGATTTCTGCCACTGAAATAGAGGTAGGACGTAAATAGATCGTAAACTAGAAGGTAACAATAGAAAAACATTCCAACTAATAGCATAAGAAAATCGATTATTACCTAAGGTAGGTATCGTTCGCTGGATAAGAGAAGCTTGAAATTAAACCGCCATCATTCCAGTGCCAAAGTGCAAGCAGGGTTATACCCTATCAAGAAACGCAGGCGTGTTGGTAACACGCATCGTTAGCCAGTCATCGAATGAAATCGAGAGGGTGGCGTAAAAACCGGAGGAAGAAGTCAATACATGTTTATGGGCAAGAAAATACAACGCCAATACTCTTTCTTAACAAGAAGACGCAGAGAACGAAATGGCGTAAATAATAATCAGGTCAAATACTGTCAATTGAATGTATTACAATGCTCAGAATCCATAACAGAGTCATAAATTATCACACATAAAGCTTATGAGATTTTACTTGCCTTTGGAGAAGTTGACAGAGGAATACAAGCTTGGAGTGTAGGAAGTCTCACGTCTCCAGCACGCAGAGGCTCGGCACCACGAGTAGCGAAAGAAAAAAAATGAGGGCTGAAAGAACATTTTCAAAACTTGAGTGCACGAGTTATACCAAAATCCCAATTCGAAACCCTAATGGTACAAAGAAATCTCCATCGTCCAAATGGAAAAATATCCATGGCGAGTCCACGGATCGAATGGACGGAAGTTGCAATCAAAACAGTTGTTTGATATTAAATTTACCAGCTATCAATTGAAGTCCACGACACCTCTGCTCGTGTTGTATTGATTGCGTAGCTTCCAGAGTAGTCTGGTGTGGCAAGGATCAATGCAAAATTGGATCCATAATACACGAACGTGAATGGAATGAAATCCATTCCAAGTCAATAAAACTTAATAGAGAACCTTATACATGATGACGTGGAGAGTGGCATAACGTATCAATTCCAATACTACAATAAATCAACCTGGCAAGGACGTCGTACTTGGAAAATGAGGCTGACATGTCTATCTTTTCATAAAATTCGACATGCACAACATATACAATAAACATACGATGATGGTGACTCACACATTGTGAAAATCGTGGCTCCAAGTTCATTAAATAGCCATAAGTTCGATAGGTGTATAGATTTAAGACAATTTGAAATAAATCAATTCAACATTCATAAGCATTGAGCCAACTACAATGGGTTTATTAGGTTAGGGTACAATGGTTGCCATGTTTGATGTGAATATATTATACGAGACCCAACATAAGCCTAATTCGTTAGGTTAATGCCAAACGAATGCAATAATATCAAAACGAATGTGAGATGTAAGTCGATAGGATTAACTGTTCATGGTAAGTGGGTTAGTGGTGAAAATCCACCAAGCTTATAATACAAATACCATTTTTATTAATTGGATTTATTAATTTGATTTAATAAATGGGTATAATTAGATATAATAAATCATATTGGGGCAAAAATATGATGTAACCAGGTAGCAATAGAAATTATCATATGATATACCTTGTTGTAATTATTCTTGGAATTTAGAATGCCATAAAAAAATAAAAAAATAAAAAATAAATAAATAAAATAAAATAAATAAATAAATATATATATATATATATATATATATATATATATATATATATATATATATATATATATATATATAAAATAAAAAAAAATAAAAAAAAAATAAAAAAAAATAAGTAAATAAATAAATGAAAAAAAAAATAGGAGATAAAAAGGAGGTGTTACAAATTTTATCGGAGCCTAGGTTATATAAAACTGGGTTGTTGTCATTGTGCTCACTGTTAATGTGTGTTCACTGTATAGATTAAGTTCTGTGAAAAGAAAAAAAAATATTTTTACTGATCTGTGTTGTGTAGTGTACAGTGGTGCGGGGATGGCAGAAGGTGACGAAATTTATGTTGATCTGCGTGATGAGGAAAATACACCAGATCCCAACGCTCCAGTAATGGCTATGTTGCGTAGGTTGCAACAAGAATTGGCTGAGATAAGAAGCTAGAATGACATATTGTCATAATCTAGTGAGGAGCAGGAAAATCTCATCAGAGAACTAACTTCGCGGAACAGCCAAGAAGGTGAGGGTTTCGGAAAGAGGAAGAATGATGAGTCATGATGATGATACTGTTAGGCATCAGTATAAACAGAAAAAGGAATTATAGATGGAATTCCGAAAGATCAAACCTCCCTCCTATGATGGAGAGAAGGAGGAAGATGCTGAAGCCTGGTTATTAAACATGATTAAGTACTTCTAGGTTTATGAATATGAAAGCAATCTGAAGGCCAGATTAGCTGTTTACTAGCTACAAGGTAAGGCTACCTTGTGGTGGGAGGAGAAGAAAATGGTTCATGCAATTGATGAAAAGACAGTTACTTGGGAGGATTTCCAGGTTAAGTTAAAAAACGGTTACTTAAATGAACGTTACTATGATGATAAAGCCAAGGAATTTCATGAGCTTAGACTGGGACAGCTCACTATTGATGAGTTTGTTACTAAGTTTACAAATCTGTTGAGATATGTAACTTACATAAGCGAAGAAAAGGAAAAGGTGCAAAGGTTCTTGAACTTTTTACCTGCTGTGTACAAAGAGAAAATCGAGTTTGATAAACCAAAAAATATGGACGAGGCAGTGAGGAAAGCTAGATTATGTTACCAACAGTTCAAAGGCAAAACGGAACATGGAAAGAGCTAGGTAAACAAGAGTGAATTCAAAGGGAAGAAACAGAAACCAGCTTATTTGAAGAATTTTGGCAGGGATCATCAGCGAAAGAAATTTAATAAACCCAAAGAAAGTCAAACTGCTCAGTCCCAAGTGGCTTCAGAACAAATAGATGGAGACAATACAAAGGAAAGCACAGTCAAAATGAGAGAACCCTTGAAGTTTTGGGGCTGTGGAGAACCCCATCTTTTGAGGGATTTTCCCCATCGAAACATTCAGATGATCATGAGAGATCGAGAAGCTACAATAGTAAATGACATAGCAAGAAATATGCCTACCATTAGTGCATCTTTGGAAAATCGACAAGCAGAGCACCAAGCTACCATGGTCGAAATAGAGGGTAAGATTTCTGACCAATTTGTCACTATTTTGATTGATCTGGGTGCTTCTTTGAGTTACATTAGTCCAAAAATTGTAGAAAAATGTAATCTTAAAACTGAAAAATTTCAGCAGTCATGGTTGGCTGAGCTGGCCACTGGAACCAAGAGGAAGGTAACGCATAAATTGCCCCGAACAACAATTAAATTAAATGATTTTCAAACAGAAGTAAATTTGAACATTCTGCCCTTAGATTCATATGACTTGCTGATAGGAATGGACTGGCTGGAAAAGAAGAAGGCCCTGAAGAACTGTTGGGATAACACCCTGCATTGTGTAGATGAAGAAGGGAAGCCTTTTATCCTCAAAGGAAAACCAAAACCCATTTTGGTAAGACAAATATCAGCACTGCAGTTAGAAAGAACAACTAGGAAAGGATATCAAGTTTACGCAGTACATGTGGAAGAAATAGAATAGAAAACTAAATAAAATCTGCTGGATGCAGTGCCAGTAGTAAGAGAGTTTAAGTAAGTCTTTCCAGATGAGATTCCTCACCTTCCCCCCAAAAGAGAGATTGAATTTTCAATCGATCTGGTGGCGGGAGCAACACTGGTTTCCCGAGCCCCTTATCGAATGAGTCCCCCTGAACTTATGGAATTGAAAATGAAATTGCAAGAATTGTTAGATAAAGGTTATATCAGACCGAGTGTGTATCCTTGGGGAGCACCAGTGCTATTCGTGAAAAAGAAAGATTGAACCTTTAGAATGTGCATTGATTATCGTCAACTTAATAAGTTGACCATTAAAAATAGATACCCCTTGCCTAGAATTGATGATCTTATTGACCAAGTGAGAGGAGCCTCAGTATTTTCGAATATTGACTTAAGGACTGGTTATCACCAGCTCAGAATTAAAGAAGAAGACATCATCAAAACAGCATTTTGAACCAGGTATGGTCACTACGAATTTGTAGTCCTACCGTTTGGTTTGACAAATGCCCCTACCACTTTTATGTGCTTAATGAACAGTGTGTTAAATAAGTACATGGACACATTTGTACTTGTGTTCATAGATGATATTTTAATTTACTCAAAAAGTGAAGAAGAACACCAAGAGCACTTGAGGATAGTATTGCAAACTTTGAAAGAAAACCAGTTATATGCCAAATTCAGTAAATGCGAATTCTATAAAGATAAGATTCAATACTTGGGTCATATTATTTCTGAACAAGGGCTGGTTGTTGACCCTGAAAAGATAAAAGCTATTAAAGAATGGCCTATGCCAACTGATGTTTCAGCAGTGAGATCATTCATGGGGATTGCAGGTTATTATCGCAGATTTGTGGAGAGATTTTCTGCCCTAGCACATCCCATAACATCACTACAAAGGAAGGGTGTCAAATTTGAGTGCACTGAAAAATGCCAAAATAGTTTTGACCAATTAAAACTAAAACTTATTACAGCCCCTATACTGAAGATTGCAGATCCTGATAAAGAATTTGTTGTATGTGCAAATGCCTGTAGAGAGGGGTTGGGAGGAGTTCTTTTGCAGGAAAATTCGGTTATTGCATATGAATTTATGAAACTGAAGATACATGAACAGAACTATAGTGCCTATGATTTAGAATTAGTTTCTATTATTCATACCTTGAAAATGTGGCGACACTATCTCCTTGGAAAATTTTTTACATTGATGACTGATCATATTAGTCTCAAATATTTCTTTTCCCAAACTGATTTGAATGCTAGACAAGCCAGATGGTTTTGTTTTCTGAGTGAATTTGATATGGACATAAAACATATCAAAGGAAAAGAAAATAAAATTGTTGATGCCTTGAGCAGAAATGATTGTCAAAATATAAACAGCATTGGAAGTAGTGCACAGTTTGAGTTAGAAGAGTTAGTGAAAGGCAACAAACCAGGATCCAAATTATGAAACACTACAGGTGAAGCTACTAAAGAAAGAGATGACTGATTTTACTCAAAACCAAAAAGGACTAATCTGCTATAAAAACAGACTATATATCCCCAATGTGGAGTCCTTGAAAAGAGAGATTTTAGATGAATATCACAAACAGCCATATGCTGGGCATCCTGGATATCAGAAAATGTTAACCGCTTTGAAAAAGAAGTTGTTCTGGCCAGGAATGAAAAGAGATGCATCAGAATATTTAGCTAGATGCATGGAGTGTCAACTAGTTAAATTTGAACATCAACATCCTGCTGGTCTTCTAAATCCTTTGCCGATTGCAGAATGGAAATGGGACACAATTTCTATAGATTTTATAACAGGGCTACCCAAAACTAAATACCTACACGATTCAGTGATGGTAGTAGTAGACACTTTAACCAAAGCTGCACACTTCATACCTGTAAAGTCTACTTTTGGGATAGCCCAAATAGCAAATGTGTTTTTAAAAGAGATAGTGAGATTACATGGCATCCCAAAGGTGATTGTTTCAGATAGGGATGCTAAATTCACCGTAGCCTTTTGGAAAGGTCTATTTGGCGGTATGGGCACTAAGATGAATTTTAGTACTACCTATCACCCTCAGACCGATGGTCAGACAGAGAGAACTAATCAGATTTTGGAGGATATGTTAAGAATGTATGTGATGGATATACCATCAAAGTCGGAAGATTATTTGCATTTAGCTGAATTTGCCTATAATAACAGCTACCAATCCTCCATCAAAATGAGTCCATTTGAGGTAGTCTATGGAAGGAAATGTCGAACCCCTCTGAGCTGGAGTCAACCTGAAGATAACTTAATGTTGGGACCAGATGCTTTACAAGAGATGGAAAGAATTGTTAAACAGATACAGAGAAATATCAAGATAGCCCAAGATCGCTAGAAAAACTACGCTGATAAGAAAAGAGTACATCGAGAATTTAAAGTGGGGGAACATGAGCATTTACGTATTAAACCCAAAAAGAGCACATTGTATGCTGTAAGTTGTGCAAAACTGGCTCCTAGATATTGTGGTCCTTTTGAAGTATTAGAAAGGGTGGGACCAATGGCTTACAAGCTGGCCTTACCACCCCATGTTAGAGTACATGATGTGTTTGATGTTTCATTATTAAAAATATATGTACATGCTGCTTCTCACATAATTGATTGGAATGTTGTACAGGTGGAACCAGAAGGGGAGTTCCTTCCAGAGCCGCTTCAAATCTTGGAGCGGGAAGAAATTGAATTGAGGAACCGAACGGTAGCAAGAGTAAAGTTGCAGTGGAAGCACTTTACTGCTGAAGAAGCTACCTGGGAAAGAGAAGCTGAAATGATGGAAAGATATCCATTTTTTTTCGAAAAAGGAACTTTAGCGGTTAAATAACAACACCGAGGATGGTGTTTGCTTTCAGAGGGGGAATATGTAACACCACTAGTTCATGTGTTTGAATTTCAAAACTAGACATTTGAACTTTAATCATAAGGGGAGTGGACCCCAAAGGACAAGTATTTTGTGGATGTAATTAAATATTTAATTTGAGAAAACGAATAAAATAATTTTGTGCAGATTGATCAAAATGAGAATTATGAGATCATTTGCTAAATCCATGAGGATGGATAAAAGCAAATACTTTCCCCACAATCTTTCAAAAATCCTTGAAAGAATTTCTAAATTAGATTTTGAGGAAAATCTAGTTCCCCAATGATGAGGAAAGTAGTTGGGAAGTGGTAAAAAAGCTGGAAAAGCTGGGGAAAAGCAGAAAGCAGCTTTAAAAGTCCCTAAATAGGGAAGCCTAGGAAAACAGGAAGAAAAGCATCCTGATATTCTGGACGCAGAATTAGAAACAGGCTTTGGGAAACAATAGCTTAAATAAGTTGCTCCTAAACAGATTAGGGGTTGATCTGTTCTTGGAGGGATCTCAGCTCGGGGATGAATTCTGGAGATAGACAAATTCTAAGGTTGGGAGGATTGGTCAATTTCCAAAGTGGTATGCACATAGAAATTAAGAATAGTTGAATATTTAATTATGATGGAACCGACTAGAGTTATTTATGTATATTTGATGTTTTTCTGAATTTTAAATAGTGTTCCATACATTTATAGAGTTAATAATGGAAGTAACCCTCTCATTTCTGCATAGTTGTAGGAACTAGAAAAATGAGGAGAAATCCTCTAGAATCTCTAAACCAGCCTTTAAGTTTAAATCTGGAGAATTATAGTACCTCATAATTCACAAATTTGTAACTTTAATCTGCTTCTGTGAGAAATAGAATACATTTAGTTCACACTATAACAAAATTCCTACACCTATAGACAGTCAGGAAGTAAATGTATAGAGGACAAAAGCATTCCTTTATTTAATTATTAAGTGAAGCACAGAGAATAGAAAAAAAAATAAAAATCCAACAGCTGTGCATTTCAAATTTTAGATATTTTGACATCTCCTTTAATAAGGATTGAATGGATGAGTAGGCAATTGTAGTACTACCTATCTATCTTAAATAGCAAATAAATTCAGTCTAAATATGGATATATTGGGACTGTTCTATCATGACAACTAATTACCAAAAGAAATTAGATGTATACAGTTACAGGGAATAATTAGATTGGCGTACAAAGCTTCCCCAATGGAAATACCACTTCCCAGGAATCCTCAGAGTCTCCTGTAGGAGTCATACAAAATATATATAATCGATAGCCATTGTCAGATTTCCTTAAATGAGTGACTATACATTTGAAAAAAATCTGGCTATAAAGAGACGTATATACATTGCAGTCATTAATATGATAAGCATTAGAAAGGATGAATAACTTATTATTCTTAAATCATATTAACTAACACACAACCAATAATTTAATGTGAGATAGCATGAGAAAATCCATAAATTAATAATCTATAGCTTCTTCGAAATTATTATGGAAAAACAAAAATATCAGTGACGAAGAATAAATACGTTCTATATACAACCAACAAAATCTAAGCTCTCGGACCAGAGTCTTGTAACAAATACCATGTTCTCCTTTTAGAATTTCAACTATTCAAAGAGTACTAGCATACGACTGAAAATCATTAATATTCCATCTCTGACAAAGTCTAGAACTTCAATAGACACTGGTTAAAACCCTAAGAAAGTTAACGATTCTGAATAAATGAGGCGGAACAATGCAATGAGAGGATAACTCCCCTCCTCCCATGTGTATACCAACCTGAAATGCCAAGAGCCATGATAATTAGTTCCAAATGACATGACTTATCTTCGGGCATGGCGTCTACAATACCTGTAGAAATACGTACGGGATAGTGAAAATTCGGTTAGGAAAACTAATAGAAGGAATTCTATTAAGAATGAAAGAAAATTTATACCAAGAAATAAATAACTACCTGAAAAAGGAGGTCCTGACTCCTTCCAACGGATTTCTACCACTGAAATAGAGGTAGGACATAAATAAATTGTAAACTAGAAGGTAACAATAGAAAAACATTCCAACTAATAGCATTAGAAAATTGATTATTACCTAAGGAAGGTATCGTTCGCCGGATAGGAGACGCTTGAAATTAAACCGTCATCATTCTAGTGCCAAAGTGCAAGTAGGGCTATACCCTATCAAGAAACGCATGCGTGTTGGTAACACGCATCGTTAGTCAGTCATCGAATGAAATCGAGAGGGTGGCATTAAAACCAGAGGAAGAAGTCAATACATGTATATGGGTAAGAAAATACAACGCCAGTACTCTTTTTTTAACAAGCAGACACAGTGAACGAAATGGCGTAAATAAGACTCAGGTCAAATACTATCAATTGAATGTATTACAATGCTCAGAATCCATAACAGAGTCAGAAGTTATCACACATAAAGCTTACGAGATTTTACCTGCCTTGGGAGGAGTTGACAGAGGAATACAATCTTGGAGTGTAGGAAGCCTCGCGTCTTCAGCACGCAGAGGCTCGGCACCACGAGTAGCGAAAAAAAACAAATGAGGGCTGAAAGAACAGTTTCAAAACTTGAGTGCATGAGTTATACCAAAATCCCAATTCGAAACCCTAATGGTACAAAGAAATATTCGTCGTCCAAATGGAAAAATATCCATGGTGAGTCCACAGATCGAATGCATGGAAGTTGCAATTAAAACAGTCGTTCAATATTAAATTTACCAGCTATCAATTGAAGTCCACGGCACCTCTGCTCGTGTTGTATTGATTTCCTAGGTTCCAGAGTAGTCTGGCGTGGCAAGGATCAATGCAAAATTGTATCCATAATACACGAACGTGAATGGAATGAAATCCATTCCAAGTCAATAAAACTTAATAGAGAGCCTTATACATGATGACGTGGAGAGTGGCATAACATATCAATTCCAATACTACAATAAATCGACCTGGCAAGGACGTCGTACTTGGAAAATGAGGCTGACACGTCTATCTTTTCATAAAATTCAACATGCACAACATATACAATAAACATATGATGATGGTGACTCACACATTGTGAAAATCGTGGCTCCAAGTTCATTAAATAGCCATAAGTTCGATAGGTGTATAGATTTAAGACAATTTGAAATAACTCAATTCAACATTCATAAGCATTGAGCAGACTACAATGGGTTTATAAGGTTAGGGTACAATGGTTGCCATGTTTGATGTGAATATATTATAAGAGCCCCAACATAAGCCTAATTCATTAGTTTAATGCCAAACAAATGCAATAATATCAAAACGAATGTGAGATGTAAGTCGACATGATTAACTGTTCATGGTAAGTGGGTTAGTGGTGAAAATCCACCAAGCTTATAATACAGAGACCCTTTTTATTAATTGGATTTACTAATTTGATTTAATAAATGGGTACAATTAGATATAATAAATCATATTGGGGCAGAAATATGATGTAACCAGGTAGCAATAGAAATTATCATATGATATACCTTGTTGTAATTATTCTTGGAATTTAGAATGCCAGAATTTTTTTTTTTTTTTTAGAGTTATAGGGGAGGTGTTACAGCTAGGAGCAGGTTGTGGTGAGCAGGTTGGGGTTGCGACTGACAAGACGAGCCATTTAAGGTTAGCTCGAAACGATTGCATCATGCAAACATTTGCTAAGATGGGATCAGAGACAGGAGGAGGAGGAATACCAGGGAAATTTCCAAGCAAGGAGGAGTCTTTGTAGACGTCAGGGGAGACATTGGTCAAAGAATCGATGGTTTTCTTATTGGCTACAGAAGAGGTGGTCGACTCAGGGGAGGTCTGAGATTTTGGCTACGGGTATGTCAATGGGTAATGGTAGTATTCATTCCTTCTTGAAGCTTATCTTGTGGTGGACATGGATGGATCATTGCCCCAACATAGGTGTGTCACAATAGAGAATGTTATAATCAAGAGGGGCGTCGATGACTTCAATGTCAACGCAAATATTCTTTCCCACAAGAGTGATAGGACAATTACGGAATAGGCCAATGGGTTGGGAGGCACGACCATCCCATGCATGAAGGGTGATTGTGGAAGGGGCTAGCTCAGGAGATTCGAGTTGTTTCCAAACCGAAACAGACATCACATAGGTAGATGCCTCATGATGATATGGGAATAGGTGGAGTTCAAAATTTTGACTGGGGATTTGGAAGAACAACTGAAACTGAGAAGAGAGGATGGTGAGATAGCGGCCGCTAGAAAACAATCGCTTGGTCATCGATCGGATCTAAAACAGGTCGAGAGATAGTAGAGCCTTCCATTGAGAAGTACACGGCTGGAGGAGTTCCAGTGTTGAAATGGCAGCAGGAGACTGTGCCAAATCATCTACTATGCTATACAAATGAGTAGCTCGACTAGAAGTAGCATTTCGACATAATGGGCCCTTAGGAACTTTGGTATGAACCTCAACTTTGCGCTGAGGCATCTGCAAAGGACCATTGGGTATTGAAAGAGGCTTTGTAGGACCTGAAGATGGTGACTCGGGGACAGATCGAGCGGGAGGCTTTGGGTACTCACGAGACCGAGTTTGAAGGTTAAGGTCAACAGTTAAAGGTTGGTCATATTTCATCATGAGAATATGGTAAGCGGAGGAAACAGAAGGGGAAGGTTGAGTGGTTTCTGGTGCGTGAGGTGGTTGGGTAGCCACGAATCCTTCTTTAGAGAAGGATGGTATTTGACAGTTTGTGTCTGCTTCATTAAGAAGACAATGGGGGCGTGCTGCTGATACTCTTTGAATACTATGCTGTTGGGTAATGAGGGCAATCACGGTGTGTGTAACACTACAACATGAACAAGGCTTATTGGTGTGAAGAGGCCTGTCCGGCTTGGGCTGAGTGCACTGTTGCTGGTTAGGAGTGTTAGAGTCAATATATGAAGGATTCGATCCATGATTACTAGGGGCAGATTGAGTTTGATTGCATTTCCTCTTTCTTTGAGAAGAAGGAGGATTAGTCGCACCCTGCTGTGCAAATACTTGCCCCGGAGGGGGTGGTAGGTGTTGTTACGGGGGTTGACAAGGCAAGGGAGGTGGAGGTGAAAATGCTGAAGGAGATGGGGCACCAGGCTATGGATAAGGATACTAGGTAGGTTGGGCAGCATTGAGGTAAGAAGGAGTTTGGGAAAAAGGAGGAGGCATGCTGTATCCTGGATACATGCTACCCAGAGGAAAGTGCTAGGCCGTGCAAATGTCCCTCTAGAAGGAGATATGTGGAGGTTGGCGTATGGATCTGGAAAGAAGTCAATGATACCATAGTGGGAATGAGATGCCCACGAGCATTAACCCTTTGGGTATGGGGAGGTTAGGAAGGATGGTATAAAACATAACGATCGAGCATATATAGTCTCTTCAGGCTATTGGAGGCGACTTCTTCGGTTTGAGGGTGGGATGCGACATCTTCCAATGGGAGGTGGAGAGATCTGAACTAGTCCATGTAGACCACTGATTTCAGGTAGAAGAACCAGCACTCTGTCCTTCTTCTCCACCATTCTGAACATGAGAGGAAGGCCCAGGTATTTGAAGATGATTGATGGAAGAAGTCGGTAAAGCTCTAAATGTATGGAGAGAGCAGAATGAGATAAAAGGCTTTGAAGACGTTAAAGAATTATTACAAGAAAAGTGGTCTATAACCTTCTTGGCTTAGCACATAAGTGTGTTGAATAATGACAGATGGAATCATCGGTAATGGAATTGGATGAACACCACATGTGGAAAGATCAGATATGGTTAGAGGGATCTTCTCCAGCAAGGCCTTCGAACTTTGGAATGTCAGAGGGGAGCTTGGTTGGCATAGCAGGCCTACCAACATCATGGTGGATAGGGTCATTGATCAACTGATTGAAATCGGGGAGACTGAGGCCTGCCATGTAAGAGAGCAAGGGAACAGTCGAGGTAGTTCCTGTGGCGGTTCCGCTAGTAGCATTCTTGGTAGGAGGTCCGGGATTACCGCTAGAGTTAGGCCCTGGAATAGATATAGTGAAGGTAATAAGGGGAGAAACAGAAGAAAAAGGAGAACCCAATGAATCAGAAGAGGAGTTGGAGTGCGGACTGGGAGGAGGACTAACTTGACGATGGCGGGAAGGAGCAAATCGACCGACAAAGCTGGCGTGAAGGCCAGAAGTGAAGTCTGTCACCTTGGGGCGCACGGGGCGCAATGATGATAGCACAAAGGAAGAAGGGCAAACAATGAGTGCCGGGAAGTGCGGAATCAAGTGATTGTGTCGACACAGGCGGGAGAGGTGCGGTGTCGGTGGATTTTGAGTTTGATACAGATGGTGTTCTTGATCTTCTTGTGTGGGTGGAAGGTGTGTGACGTGCGTTAATTTTAATTTTTAAACCCAGATGTTTTGAGAGTAAAAGAAAAAAGTGTGCTGCATAAATGAAAATAAATCTGCAAATAACAGTATATAAAATTGAAATAACAGAAAATTAACCTCTAAAAATGCATCAATCTAACCCAAGAAGGCGGGTCTCTCAAAAATAGTCTAAAAGAGGGAAAAAATCTAGTCAAAACACATGAAAAAGAGGCCAATAGATCTAAGGTCGAGAGGGACAGGGATCTAAAGGATAAATCTACTGGAAAGAGGTGCAGAAAACAGAAAAGAGGCAGAGGCAAGGTTGCTGCAAAAAAAGAGGAAATCAGCTAAAGGTAGAAGGGACAAGGAGGTGACCCTAGAGGCAAACCCAAACAAAACTATATGAGGTGATTTGAAAGGGAGAAGAGCTGATCTAAAAGGGATCTGAAAGTGAGTTATCAGATCTGAAAATAAAAAGGCTGAAACTATGAAAATTCAAACGGCTGAAACAGCTAAAAATATTCCACAAAAAGTGGAGGGTACTAAAGCCCTAAGGGGCTATATTCCCACTTATTTGAGTAAAAAAGATCAGAAACAGGTCTAAAAGGTAGAGATCTCCTAGAAAACCACGACGGAAACGGACAAACCCATAAAAATTAGCCGGAAAATTGCGGGGAAAAAGTGCAAGTCGCGAGGTTCGACCTATTTCCCCGTAATCTCAGTCCTGGTACGGGGCGAGAAGTGCGTCTGCAGTCCGGGTCACGGAGTTACGGGCCAAAAGTGTGACCTGAAGCTTCGGGTGTCCCGGCGGCAGATTTCCGAAAAAGTTGTCGTCTCAGTTGCGGCTGATGTCTGTCACCTGCACAATAGGGCCAGAAACATGTGGAAGTTAGAAATTTTAATGTTTTAGGGTTTTATAGGTGAAAAAAAACATAAAAATAGGAAAAAAAAAAGCTGAAAAGCCTGGGTAAAACCATTTGGTGCAAGATGGAAAACGAAGCCGGTAAGTAAGTAACAATGCAGGTAAACGGTGTTAGTATGAATCTTTTGTCGAAGTGTATGAAAAAAGACCACTTTAGCTACACACAGCCTCGCCTAACAACTGTGGCAACACACAATCTGTTGAATCTCCCGACATTCCAAATAGTCATGAATAATGCGCAGCCAGGTTCATATGCATGAAAAGACATTAAGCAGTAAAAAAATAAGATTTTCCCCCATTCATCCAATAGACAAGACAAGAACAATATTTTTTGAAAGAATTTTTATATTAAGGGCACCTGAGAAGAAAACAAGAAAGGTGTTTCCAATTCTCCTCAATGGGATGGGTTCTTTGAGAGTCCTCAGCGCTTCAGATCTAGTATTTCTCTCTCTTGTTGGTGAAGAAAACCCAGACAAATATAGAACTCAAAGGGAGCTCACAAAGTGAAGATAGAAAATGTGACAATGATAATGGCTCAAAGTTAGACCAAGAGTAAAGATCTAGAGTGATCTCATAGGCAACAAAAGGTGACAAATGAATGAGAAACCCCTTCTATTTATAACAAAATATTGGGTCATTCTAGATCTTGGTGTATGATTAAAATAATATTAACCAAATCTAGATCCGCCTTTTATGGAATATTTTATTATATTTGTTGGAGGGAAAAGGATTCTTGACTTGGGTCAATTCCTTTATTTATAAATAACAAATAAATAAATGATTTGTTTATCATTTTAGGGGAATGATGGGAATATAATTAAATAAAAAATGGTTTATTTAATTATTTATGGATGATTTAGTCAAATTTAACTAAGAATATTATTTAAATATTGATTTAAATAACTTGTTCTTAGGAAATAATGAAATAAATAAGGATTTATTTAAATGATTTCCTTGTTTTGGGTTAAATATGATGAGGAATAATAATTAAATTGATGTTTAACTAATTACTCCTTGAGGAAATATAAACAAATATAGATTTTCTTATTATTTCTTTTTGGGGTTTCCTGTTTAGACCATAAACAACTTAATAAAGGTGTTTTACTAAGTTATTTCACATAGTGAAAGAAATTTTACTTAGGGTAAAATTCGTCTTACATGGTGTACTTGGGTCCATCTAATGATAATAGGTTAAATGACCAAAAAATGGTGTAACATACTGGCCCCAGCATGCGAGTGTTAGGAGCAAATCGTATGACTGAAGTATGTTGTAAGAACTCAATCACGAGACATCAAGAGGGAAGTCAGAGAGAGAAATGTAAGGTAGTCTAATGCGCTAAAGGACTAGACCCTGAGGAGACGAGACTTACAAGTCTAACAAGTCTCTTTTTATGAGATGGTACCTGTGCTAGAGGCAACGGGGGAGGCATACCTATCACCGCCGAGACAAAGTACAAAAGAATAGTGTGTCCAGTAAACAAGGGACCGAAAAATAAAGTACATGGTGGCATAAACATGAGCCAGATAAAATTTAGAATGATGAATCCCACATACATGTTGTGCCTGGGATAACATCCATGACTTATACAATAATATCTGAGTACATGAGATACAAATACAACCCAAATGCCCCCTATCAACGGGGAAGGGATCTCAAAATCTAACTGATACATGAAAATCAAAGAGGTACTGCAAACGGCTAAGGCCGACATCACCAAATATATGGAGTTGCATCAAAGGTTGCAATGAAGAGGTCATCCGAGCATGTGGGGGGCTACCTGCAGGGCCACCCCCTCATGAGGGTTGAGACATCTCACACACACCAGGGAATCATTAATATTTGCTACTGCATCGATGGACCATCAAGTATATGGATCTCGATCATGCTGAAAGGAGCTAGAGCTAAGAAACAATCAAGTCAAAGGGTAACGAGAAATCCCTTTGCCTGATCTGAGGCACCGAACAAGTGTGGAAGTTGGAACCAAGGTACACTACCCTCTAGACCTGTCTTCTGGAATGAATGAGCTGATGTCGACAGAAGGAGGTCCCCCATAAGTGAGGAGATAAGGGATCCTCAACTAAGGCATGAGAGAAAATAGTAGAGCGACTGAAAAACTGACACTAATGATGATGATGAAGTGGGTGGAGGTCCAAAGGGGACCATAAAAACATGAGTACAAGGTGGTATCTCATGGCGAAAATCAACACGAACAAGAACAAGTTTGGAGGCAAAGTGGTGCCCCAAGTAGAAGTGTTGTAAGTGAGGAAATCCGATTTTGAGGAGAGGTGAAGTGACCCCTCGTGGACAAAATGTGTCCTGGTGAGGTAGTGAATTACGAAAAACAAACAGATGTTGGCTATCTAAAAGAAAATAAAACATGCATTTTGGGAGGAAAATGCTAAGGGTAATATTTATTAAGATAGAGTGCATTGCGAGGATTAGGAAGGGGGTGGCCTTCGAAGTCCTCTAAGAGGTATGCCCCTTTACCAAGATCCTTACTGATGATCTAAGGACCTAGCCATAATGATTCAAACTTCCCATGACCGAGGACATCATGGGCTGGTCATATACTAGAACAAGGTCACCTTCGTGAAAGGTGCGAGGATGGAATTTTCAGTCATACTGAGCTTTGGTGTGCTTTTTTGCCACTTCGAGAGTTTGCAATGCAACACGGCGGTCTTCAGAGGCATGCTCAAGCATCATGAGTCATTCTTTTAGAGGTTGGGTATCAGGGAGAAGTTTGACGTTCAAGTTAAGGGAAGGAATTTCACACTTGATCGGTTAGATTGCCTCTTCGCCGAAAACAAGGTGGAAAGGAGTGAAACCGGTGGCAGTTTTAACAAAAGTTCTATAGGCCCACAAAGTAGGGAAGAGCATAAGATTCCAATTGGTTTTTTGCTTATTCACCGTTCATTGAAGCGTGGTTTTAAGGATTTTTTTGACCGGTTCAACTTGGCCATTACCTTGAGGGTAATAGGATGATGAATATTGGTGCTCAAAACCCAATAGTGAGGATAGCTCGCGCCATATCTCATCTTCAAAATGTTGGCCTTGGTTAGATGACAGTCTTCTAAAGCTAATTTCCATGTGGGTGGCCTACAGTTGATAATAGTCTTCCAAAAATTCAAAGGAAGTGGAAGTATTTCAGAAAACTAGGAAAAGCTATATATCAACTCCTCTTCATACATAAATAGTTGAAAGAATTAATATCTCTTCTTTCCCATTGATTATTTTAAGAAAACTTTCCATGTAATTAGGACTGATAACAAGTTGCAAATGCCTCATTGGGCATGATCTCTTTTCAACTATTCAGAGGGAGCTATAATTGAGGGGGAGCTGATATTTTCTTTAGCTTTAAGCAGAAGTTGTTGATCCAGACATTTTGCAAGTACTCTGAGGTATGCTATCAAAATTGCTAAAGCACAAGTATGATGAATAGTAAAGCTATAATTCATATTACTTTATAAGAGTGAAGTTGTCACACCTCCAAATTTCACACCCAACAAAAAATTTTCTTCATGAACTCAGACTTGTAAGTATAGATTTATTATGAAATTTCACCTATTTATCATGATACTTTACATTATCATATGTTGTGGAAATTAACACCTCTACTCATACTTCTTACCTTATGTCATTTTCATTTCAAGGGTAAATCTATTTTTCATATCTTTGGCCTTTACACTTGTCTCGCATACCTTTGCGAATTCGCCTTTGACTTACGGTCACATAACTCATTTATTTAATTATTGAGTATAACGTAACCATATGGCACATTTATACGTATAACAAAACATGGTTTAAATGGACCTTTCCACTATTCATATTTACGATTTCCTCCACCATGTATCTTGGTATATAAGTGAGGGAATGGTTTGTTTTTTTTTTTTTTTATTATATCTAGTTATCCAGCTCTTGCATATCTGTGTACATGGTAATGAATGTTTTTGAAGGCTGGTTATGGGATTAAAACCCATTCCCTTTTTCCTCTTGATTAATGGAAATAGTATTTATATAATTGCATTGTACATACTGTTGCAATAATTTAACTCTGTGCTACTGTAGTTTTCCACTGCTTACTCATAATTTATACCTTGCATGAAATCATTTTCAGTGATAAAATATCAGAGTAATTTTCAGGAGCCATAGTTTCTAGTACATGGTGTTTATAATTAAGTACTCCTTTCCTCTCCTAGCCCAAGTGACTCATGCACAACCTGGTTGATCTAAACCAGTTAGTTTTCTAGAATTATAACAGAATTTCTTGGCTGAACATGAGATCAGTTTATTGATTCTCTCCCTCTGTTCTTTCATAAACAGTATAAGTCTTAATTTATATCCTGCTATGGTTCTGGTATACTATAGTGAATTTCATTTCTCTCTAGGGTAGCTGTAAATAGAATTATTCTAGGAAACGGAAGCAGATTAAAAACAACTTCACAATGTTTCCTGAAAGAACAAGGTTTCCTCAGATTTAACCCAACCCTGGGTTTAAACATTCTGTGGAATTCCAATTTACAAGATTTTCCTCTACAACTATACAGGATGACCAGGTTACTGCCTGGTGACTACATTCTGTTAAATGTAGACTAATAATATGAACTAACTTAGAAATAAATTTTGTTTTTATATGTAGCCAATTCATACTATAACAAACAATAAGACAAATTTTCTCAGAGACATACCACATGTACAGTAGACCAACCTCCCAACCTTAGAGTTCTTCTATCTCCCAGAACTCACCCCCGAGCTGAGATCACCTCCTATAGCAGATTAACCTCTAATCTGTACAAGAGCAGCTTATTTAAG
Organism: Pinus albicaulis; assembly: GCA_034641835.2. Lineage (NCBI taxonomy): Eukaryota > Viridiplantae > Streptophyta > Pinopsida > Pinales > Pinaceae > Pinus > Pinus albicaulis. The sequence goes on from CM076572.1 coordinate 207,050,925, forward strand.
CTATTGTTCCCCAAAGCATGTTTCTAATTCTACGTCCAGAATCTCAGGATGCTTTTCTTCCTGTTTGCCTAGGCTTCCCAATTTAGGGATTCTTTAAAGCTGTTTTATGCTTTTCCTCATCTTTTCCAGCTTTTTACCTCTTCCCAACTACTTTCCTCATCATTGGGGAAATTCAGATTTTTCCTCAAAAATCTAAATTTAAAACTTACTATCTTCCAAGGATTTTTTTGAAAGATTGTGGGGAAATATTTTCCTCATCCATCCTCACAGATTTAGCAAGTGATCTCATCATCTCATTTTTGGTCAATTTGCACCACAATAATTTATTCATTTCCTCAATTAAATGTTTAATTACATTCACAAAATAATTATCCTTTGGGGTCCACTCCCCTTAGGATATAAAGTTCAAGTATCTAACTTTAAAATGAAATCACATGAATTGGGGGTGTTACATATTCCCCCTCTGAAAATAAACACCGTCCTCGGTGTTGTTATTCAACTACTAGAGTTTATTTTGCAAATAAAAATGGATATTTTTCCATCATTTCAGTCTCTCGTTCCCAGGTAGCTTCTTCAGCAGTAAAGTGCTTCCACTGCACCTTTACTCTCGCTACTGTTCTGCTTCTCAATTCAATTTCTTCCCGCTCCAATATTTGAAGCGATTCTGGCAGAAACTCCCCTTCTGGTTCCACCTGCACAACATTCCAATCAACTATGTGAGAAGCATCATGCACATATCTTTTTAGCAATGAAACATGAAATACATCATGAACTCTAACATGGGGTGGTAAGGCCAGCTTGTAAGCCACTGATCCCACCCTTTCTAATATTTCAAAGGGACCACAATATTGAGGGGACAATTTTGCACAACTCCCAGCATAAAGGGTGCTCTTTTTGGGTTTAATACGCAAATATACATGCTCCCCAACTTTAAATTCTCTATGCACTCTTTTCTTATCTGCATAACTCTTCTGGCGATCTTGTGCTGTCTTGATGTTCTTTTGTATCTGTTGACAATTCCTTCCATTTCTTGTAAAGCATCGGGTCCCAACATCAGTTTGTCTTCTGGCTGACTCCAACTCAAAGGGGTATGACACTTCCTTCCATACAGTGCCTCAAACGGACTCATTTTAATGGAGGATTGATAGCTGTTATTATAGGAAAATTCAACTAAATGTAGGAAATATTCCCACTTTGAGGGTCTATCCATCACATACATTCTCAGCATGTCCTCCAAAATTTGATTTGTTCTTTCCGTTTGACCATCAGTCTGAGGGTGGTAGGCGGTGCTAAAATTCAATTTAGTGCCCATTCCTCCAAATAACCCCTTCCAAAAGGCTGTTGTAAAATTCGCATCCCTATCAGACACAATCACCTTAGGAACTCCATGGAGCCTTACTATTTCCTTCAGAAACACATTCACTACTTGAGCTGTTCCAAAGGTACATTTCACTGGTCTAAAGTGAGCAGCTTTGGTTAAAGTGTCTACCACTACCATTACAGAATCATGCTGGTATTTGGTTTTGGGTAATCCTGTAATGAATTCCATGGAAACAGTGTCCCACTTCCATTCTGCAATGGGCAAAGGGTTCAAAAGGCCGGCAGGATGCTGATGTTCCACCTTAACTAATTGACATTCCATGCATCCACTTAAATATTCTGCTACTTCTCTTTTCATCCCTGGCCAGAACAACTTCTTTTTCAGGGCTGTTAACATCTTCTAATATCCTGGGTGTCCTGCATAAGGTTGTTTGTGGTACTCATCCAGAATTTCTCTTTTTAAGGACTCTACATTGGGAATATACAATCTGTTCTTATAACAAATCAGCCCTTTTTGGTTTTGGGAAAAGTCAGTTTTCCCCTTTTTCTGTAATTTCACCAAAAGTGTTTCATAATTTGGGTCTTGGTTGGCAGCCTTACTCACCAACTCTTCTACATCTATCTGAGCACTACTTCCAATATTATTGATATGATGACAAGCATTTCTGCTCAATGCATCAGCAACTTTATTCTCCTTCCCTCTAATATGTTTTATATCCATGTCAAACTCACTTAAAAAGGACAGCCATCTGGCTTGTCTGGCATTCAGTTCAGTTTGAGAGAAGAAATATTTGAGACTAATATGATCAGTCATCAATGTAAATCTTTTCCCAAGAAGATAGTGCCGCCACATTTTCAAAGCATGAATAACAGCTGCTAACTCTAAATCATAGGCACTATAATTCTGTTCATGTATCTTTAGTTTCCTAGATTCGTAGGCAATCACAGAATTTTCCTGCAACAGAACTCCTCCCAATCCTTCTCTACATGCATCCGTACATACCACAAATTCCTTATCAGGATCTGCAATCTTCAGTATAGGGGCTGTGGTAAGTTTCAGCTTTAATTGGTCAAAACTTCTTTGGCATTTTTCAGTCCATTCAAACTTGACACCTTTCCTCTGTAAGGAAGTGATGGGATGTGCTATGGCAGAAAATCTCTCCACGAATCTGCGATAATAGCCGGCAATCCCCATGAATGATCTAACTGCTGAAACATTAGAGGGTACTGACCATTCTTTTATAGCCTTTATCTTTTCCGGATCAACAACAAGGCCTTGTTCAAAAATAATATGACCCAAGTATTGGATCTTGTCCTTATAGAACTCACATTTGCTAAATTTAGCGTATAGCTGATTTTCCTTTAGAGTTTGCAGCACTATCCTCAGGTGTTCTTTGTGTTCCTCTTCACTGTTTGAGTAAACTAAAATATCATCTATGAACATAAGGACAAATTTATCCAAATACTTGTTTAACACACTATTCATTAGGCACATGAATGTGGCAGGGGCGTTTGTCAAACCAAAAGGTAGAACTACAAATTCGTAGTGGCCATACCTGGTTCTAAAGGCTGTTTTGCTGATGTCTTCTTCTTTAATTCTGAGCTGGTGGTAACCAGTTCTTAAGTCAATTTTTGAGAATACTGAAGCTCCTCTCACCTGATCAAAAAGATCATCGATTCTAGGCAAAGGATATCTATTTTTAATGGTAAACTTATTCAGTTGCCTATAATCAATGCACATCCTGAAAGTTCCATCTTTCTTTTTCACGAACAGCACTGGTGCTCCCCAAGGAGACACACTTGGTCTGATATACCCTTTGTCTAGCAGTTCCTTTTAATTGCAATGCTGAAATTTGTCTGACAAATATAGGTTTTTGTTTCCCTGTTAGAATGAAAGGTTTCCCTTCCTCATCTACATAGTGCAAAGTCTTATCCCAGAAATTCATCAAAGCTTTCTTCTTTTCCAGCCAGTCCATTCCTATCAATAGATCATATGACCCTAAGGGTAAAATGTTTAAATTCACTTCTGTTCGGAACTCATTTAATTTGATTTCTGTTCTGGGCAGTTTATGTGTTACCTTTCTTTTTGTTCCAGTGGCCAGCTATACCAACCATGACTGTTGAAATTTTTCAGTTTTTAAGTTACATTTTTCTACAATCTTTGGACTAATGTAACTCAAAGAAGCACCTAGATCAATCATAAAAGAAACAGGTAGGTTAGAAATCTTACCCTCCATTTCCACCATGGTTGCTTGATGCTCTGCTTGCCGATTTTCCAGGGCTGCACTGATATTTGGTATGTTTCTGGCTATATCATTTACTGTTGTCACTTCCCGATCCCTCATGAGCATATGAACATTTCTATGGGGGCAGTCCCTCAAAAGATGGGGTTCTCCACAGCCCCAACATTTCAAGGGCTCCTTCATTCTGACTGTTCCCTCCTTTTTACTGTCTCCCTCTATTGGTTTAGATGCCACTTGAGACTGTGCAGTTTGACTTTCTTTGGGTTTTCCAAATCTTTTCCACTGATGATCTCTGCCAAAATTCTTCAAATAGGCTGGTTTCGGTTTTCTCCCTTTGAATTCATTCTTACTTACCCAACTTTTTCCTTGATCAGTTTTTCCTTTGAACTGTTGGTAACACAATCTAGCTTTTCTAACAGCTTCGTCCATGATTTTTGGGTTTTCAAACTCAATTTTCTCCTTGTATATCATAGGCAAACAATTCAGGAACCTCTGTACCTTTTCCTTTTCTTCCCTTATGTAAGGTACATATCTTAATAGATTGGTAAATTTAGTGACAAACTCATCGATAGTGAACTGTCCCAATCTAAGCTCATGAAATTCTTTTGCTTTGTCATCATAGTACCGCTCATTCAAGTAGCGATTCTTGAATTTAGCCTGGAAATCTTCCCAAGTAACTGTCTTTTCATCTATGGCATGCACCATCTTTGTCTCCTCCCACCACAAGGTAGCCTTACCTTGTAGCTGGTAGACAGCTAATATGGCCTTCAGATTGCTTTCATATTCATAAACCTGGAAATACTTAATCATATTCAGCAACCAGGCTTCAACATCCTCCTCCTTTTCCCCATCATAAGAAGGAGGTTTGATTTTTCGGAATTCCCCTTGTAATTCCTTTTTCTGCTTATTCTGATGTCGAATAGCATCTTCCTCATCAGATTCCTCAGTTTTCCTCTTCCCGGAACCTTTGCCTTCTTGGCTGTTCCGTGAGGTTAATTCCCTGATGAGCTTTTCCTGCTCCTCACTGGCTAATGACAATCTGTCATTCTGGCTTTTTATCTCAGCCAATTCTTGTTGCAAATTTCGCAACATAGCCATCATGGCCGCATTCGGATCTGGCTCACCCTGCAGATCTACATAAATTCCACCACCTTCTTCCATTATATCACCTCACTGTACACTACATAGCACAGGTCAGTGAACAGAAAAAAACAAAACAACAAAAAACAAAACTTTTGCTACAGCAATAAAATTACACAGTGAGTACACAGCAATCGTGAGCACAAAGTCACCAGCCCAGTTTTATAACTTGGGCTCCGATACCATTTGTCACACCTCCAAATTTCACACCCAACAAAAAAATTTCTTCATGAACTCAGACTTGTAAGTATAGATTTATTATGACATTTCACCTATTTATCATGATACTTTACATTATCATATGTTGTGGAAATTAACACCTCTACTCATACTTCTTACCTTATGTCATTTCCATTTCAAGGGTAAATCTATTTTTCATATCTTTGGCCTTTACACTTGTCTCGCATACCTTTGCGAATTCGCCTTTGACTTACAGTCACATAACTCATTTATTTAATTATTGAGTATAACGTAACCATATGGCACATTTATACGTATAACAAAACATGGTTTAAATGGAACTTTCCACTATTCATATTTACGATTTCCTCCGCCATGTATCTTGGTATATAAGTGAGGGAATGGTTTTTTTTTTTTTTTTTTTATTATATCTAGTTATCCAGCTCTTGCATATCTGTGTACATGGTAATGAATGTTTTTGAAGGCTGGTTATAGGATTAAAACCCATTCCCTTTTTCCTCTTGATTAATGGAAATAGTATTTATATAATTGCATTGTACATACTGTTGCAATAATTTAACTCTGTGCTACTGCAGTTTTCCACTGCTTACTCATAATTTATACCTTACATGAAATCATTTTCAGTGATAAAATATCAGAGTAATTTTCAGGAGCCATAGTTTCTAGTACATGGTGTTTATAATTAAGCACTCCTTTCCTCTCCTAGCCCAAGTGACTCATGCACAACCTGGTTGATCTAAACCAGTTAGTTTTATGGAATTATAACAGAATTTCTTGGCTGAACATGAGATCAGTTTATTGATTCTCTCCCTCTGTTCTTTCATAAACAGTATAAGTCTTAATTTATATCCTGCTATGGTTATGGTATACTATAGTGAATTTCATTTCTCTCTAGGGTAGCTGTAAATAGAATTATTATAGGAAACAGAAGCAGATTAAAAACAACTTCACAATGTTTCCTGAAAGAACAAGGTTTCCTCAGATTTAACCCAACCCTGGGTTTAAACATTCTGTGGAATTCCACTTTACAAGATTTTCCTCTACAACTATACAGGATGACCAGGTTACTACCTGGTGACTACATTCGGTTAAATGTAGACTAATAATATGAAATAAATTAGAAATAAATTTTGTTTTTATATGTAGCCAATTCATACTATAACAAACAATAAGACAAATTTTCTCAGAGACATACCACATGTACAGTAGACCAACCTCCCAACCTTAGAGTTCTTCTATCTCCCAGAACTCACCCCCGAGCTGAGATCACCTCCTATAGCAGATTAACCTCTAATCTGTACAAGAGCAGCTTATTTAAGCTATTGTTCCCCAAAGCATGTTTCTAATTCTGCGTCCAGAATCTCGGGATGCTTTTCTTCCTGTTTGCCTAGGCTTCCCACTTAGGGATTCTTTAAAGCTGTTTTATGCTTTTCCTCAGCTTTTCTAGCTTTTTACCTCTTCCCAACTACTTTCCTCATCATTGGGGAAATTCAGATTTTTCCTCAAAAATGTAAATTTAAAACTTACTATCTTCCAAGGATTTTTGAAAGATTGTGGGGAAATATTTTCCTCATCCATCCTCACAGATTTAGCAAGTGATCTCATCATCTCATTTTTGGTCAATTTGCACCACAAAAATTTATTCATTTCCTCAATTAAATGTTTAATTACATTCACAAAATAATTATCCTTTAGGGTCCACTCCCCTTAGGATATAAAGTTCAAGTATCTAACTTTAAAATGCAATCACATGAATTGGGGGTGTTACAGAAGTCTAGAAGCTTTGTTTAGGTTGTACATCGAAAGTAGTAAGCCATGTAATTTTGCTAGGCATACGAGATATAGCTTAAGTAACCCTCTACAAAAAAATAGTGTCTTAGATAGAGCCAAGGGCACATTCCAATTGACAATACCAAGTTAATATTTTTAATTGATCCCATAGGCCAAATAATGACTATTCATTGCCAACATTGACCACTCAAAACCCACTCTCTACATTCTTGTGCCAATAGGAATATTACCACAAATATTATAACCTTATTATACGTGATAGTAGGCAGCCAAGGACTCTCAATGCACAAGATTTGAATAGGTAATTGAATATACAAAATATATAAGAACATACTTGGTAGAAGATAGTAGACACCGATGAGGCATGAGATTCAAATCATAGAAATCAAATTTATCATCATACTTTCTTGGGATTTATAGTTGCTACCTAAACACCCCTGAAGCATCAACTCCAAATGATAACTCATCTAGTGCAATAGTATCCATAATAAATGAATAAATGAGAACATAGTTGATATAAATCATCCAAGCACCTCCTAGGCATGGCATCAACATAATAGGAATTATTTATATAATCATATTTTCTTGTGCTTTGTCCTAGTTACCCAGGCATACCTCAGGAATGTTATTCAAATGATTTGTTATCTAACTTAACATATTCAGAATAAGAAGAGCATAATAATAGTAAGTGATGGCATTGAGAAAATACACAGTGTAATCGATGCTCAAGGATCAGTCATTTGATCATAAACAAAACATAGTATTGAAAGGAGTACATGATGTTCTGTGTTCATCTTAATTGCATACATATCAATTCATATGCATATTTCAAATTTTAAGCTCACAGGGTTGTAAATATTTGATAGGAAAATGTTTTTCTATTCTGAGCATCGTTTCCCCATGGAGTGTTTTTTGTATCTCCACACATTCATGTTTTATAGGATTAGTTTTTCCACAATTTTAATTTCTTTCTTCTTTCAAATATCGTTAAACATTTTTCTACTTAAATTTTTTAATTACATGACTATTGAAACTTCTTTATTGTGTTGAGGGCAATATATCCAAGTATGGATCCACGGAACGAAGAAATAGAAATCAACAATATTATCTTATATGTAGAATTTTTGCTTTCAAATTATCTATTGTTGTGTTCATTATTAATTTGAAAATTTCCATTCGATGGGAAACTGAAAAGAAAAAGAAAAAAAAAAGATGAATTTTATTGATAATGTATTAACTTATTTATTAAATTAAAACAGGTGGTCAATTTTAAGCACTCTCGAATATATTGCAAAAATTGATTGGCATTGCATGATGCTGAAAATAGTTAGGTGGATTAGTGCAGAGCATAAGACCATATTGATTTCAATGGCACAATCGACACCATGGAAGAAGCTTTGGAACAAATGGTGCAGTATATGGTGGTTGAGAAAAGGGTTGAAAAACTGTATATGCATTTGGAAAAGATTCCTACGCAATGGTGGGTAAGCACACAAAATCATGTTGCATTCATGGCATGATATGATAGAAGCACTAAATGATAAAGTCCTACCAGAAACTGGGGCTCCACTAACTAATGACATTTTGGACTGCAGTTCTATTAACGAGACCCTATAATTCAGTGGTACTTCCAATCCAATGGGCCAGATGTATTACTGCAAACTGATTAGGATATATAGGAGGTTCCTATTTAAATATGGGTTCATAATTTTATACACACCTTAGATCCATTTGCAAAGAAGTGATATTCTGAGGTAAAATTGCAGTGGCAGACAAATAGCTAGGTTGAATTATGAGAAAGGTTCTACAAAACATTAAATAACTCTACAAGGAGGAGGCACAGATTGGAAGGTTGATAGAGTGCATTTTTTTTTTCCCATATATGGACCATCCACAAAGTCTAATAGTATGTTCCGCAAAGGAGTACCCCTTAAAGTAACTTTTGCAGATGTGGTATAAAGAAACCGAGTCTCTTTTGAAACTATTGATAATGTGATAGGTGGTATTTCTCTGGAAATGAGAAGTATTAGTCTCCTTGTTGTTCTGTCAGCTATTTATAGTGTATAGGAAGGTGGTGGAAATAATGGGGAATAAGATAGATCTGCATTCTATTTAAAGGATCATTTTTCAACAAGGAATGTGTTGTATTGTAATGAAATCTTCATGTAAGGATCATTTTATTTCCAACCCTGCAATGCTTGGTATAATTACATCTTTGGGAGAGTGAATGGGGAACACCAAAAAGAATGCAAACAGAGGATTTGATAGAAAATCCATTCGAATACCAAGCCACTCATAGGCACCAACATTGTGGAGAGTAGATCTAGTATATGTATCAGTCAATTTATCATGGATAATTCTTTCTATAGCTTTTGGAAGTATACATATCTAACTATATATCGCAATCATATCAGTCAACTTAAGAATTCTCAAAGGTTGCAAGTGCAGAAAAATTTCTCTCTTCTATCAAAGGCACTCCTACAAGCATACATGTGCAAAAAGTAGAAAAAATGACAAATGTGGGTTCAATAGAGAAAAAAAAATTTGTGATAGCTGATGCATAAACATATTTAATTAGCCAACTACATTATTCCTGCTTCGAAATTTCTAGCTTCCAAAGAAATCTTGTCTCCCAAGCCTACAAATCGAGTTTGATAAAAACCAATGGAACAAATGAACATTTACTTTAGCATTGACTTCACATGTTCAGATCACTAATCTACATTTCATTAAGTCTTCTTAGGGAAATCATTAATCAATTTCCAAACACGTTTGTTTGCACCATTAATCCTTACAGGGGTCTTTATTGTTGGTTCACCATTTGTGTGGAAAATCCCCCATGCCTTTCCATGACAACAATCTCTTTTGAGATTGATGCTTGTGATTTTGTAGAAATTCTTGTGTTTCCAATAGATTTTAGCCGATTGGAGCCAATTTCCCAATCAGTGAGGGACTTGGCAGCATCCAACAATGTATTCTTATTCTTCCTATTTTTCTTGACCATTATGCCTTCCCCTACAACGAGCTTAGAAGTAACAGTGCTAAAATCTCTCTACAGAACTCTGCATGCCCACATCAATGTTGTTTCATTTTCCAAACCTTTGATATCCCCTCACACACACAATGTACCTTCCTCCCTTTCAATATTCCCTAGCACTCCTCGAAATCATATTCCACGAGTAAAACCCCTTAAAACCCTCTGTATATTTTTTTTTTTGTTATACGCTTTTGTTTATATATGAAACCTTTCAAACAAAGGTCATTTTATTTTTCCTCTTTACCAAAAAACAGAGAATAAATGCTCTTGGTGGCAAGAACACTCCTCCTATGGAGGCGCATCTACTCCTTCAGTGGATTCAATCCCTCAACCCATTCCATTATATATGCAAAGTGGATTCAATCTCTCAACCATTATAATTTTGGCACCTGATATTTTATATGAATAGACAATACCTTTGATGTTAAGAAAATACTGAGCTATTCAGATGTCCAGGAATTGGAAGGGGAAGGAATTGGATACCAGAAATATCCAAGAACGGGATGGGGAAGGAATTGGATACCAAGTAAAATATATATGATTAAGAATAGTCAAAACAGATGACTGCATTGGTCATTCTCTAGAGAGGTAATTAAGGCATTCCAAAAAATATATATCCATCGCTCTCTTGTTTTACTTATGAGTAATGAGAAGCACCATTAGCCCTTGGAACGAGGGAACTTGCTAGATTCTATACCAAATGGTATCACAAATAAAAGCGCTTTTGGTGCTTGCTAGAAGAGCAATATATTCACTCTATTTTTGAAAAATTCATGTGTGATATTAGTGTATTTGATCAATTTCTCTTAGAAAAAAACAACTCAGAAGCCCAAAATATTTATGTGCAATGGGTCTAATAACCTTGTTGATGCTCATGTAGCACCTAAAACAAGCCCTTAACCTAGAGTTGTTGGCATCAAAAAACCTTTAAATACTAATGAACAACATGAAGGTCCATGTTATGGGAATAAGCCTTCTAAAGAGCACAAAGATAATTAAATATGCATTGACTTCTTTTGTTGCCAATGAGTTGGGAAAAGAAAAAGGGTTTGAAAGACACGTTACTACTGACATTGACTCTCCTCATAGGGGAGGGCATTTTTCACGTCACTCAAGTATAATGGTATCAGAAAATAAACATTCTCAAAAGTAAATAAGTTAAGGGTAGGCTGACATGCATATGATCATAAGCCAATTTGTTTGATCTCAGTTGGTCCTCCTATATACTTTATAATTCTTTGTTATGCATGTACAAATGAGAGTTTCCTCACAAGTTGTTGCATGCTAGTCAACAATGTGCATCCTTTAGAAGAATTGAAAACTAAAAATGTTTTCCGGGTGTTTAGAAATGATGGCTAAGTTTCCCATCCCACATCATCTTGAGTTTCCATTGTTTGATAAGGTGCATAAATATGGATATTGTTGTGAGTTTTCTAAGGAAGACAAGAATGCACTATAGAGGCAGTTTCTTTCTCAACAACAATTGAACAAGAATGGCAGTGGATTTAATGTGTCAAAAACATAATAATAGCACCTGGAGGAAATTAATTCGAGTTGGACTTTGTTGCGTTGCCCTTGTTGCAGTAAATGTATCAACTAATCAGATCTCTGGGTTGATCAAAACATGCTGAAGGTATTGAAGGAGGTTGGTGAAAGTGTTTCAGATTTGTAGATAGATCTTGGCAGGTTTTATTTATAGGCCTTTCCCCATATTTAGTATGTCAGAGATCACATGCATATTAGGAAGAATCGAATGAAGATTTATTGAAAATGAAATGATGAATTTATTTTGGATATCACATGGATTCAAAAGTCAAAGAAAAATTTATCTTATGTTGGGTTAGAGATGTTGACCAATGTGCCTATTATGGATGGCCATAAGCATTTGGTCTCGTCCTGCAAACTTCTAGTAGAAAGAGTTTGCAATGCGAGTTTCTAAAAAGGATGATGTCATAGGTATATAGTGTGGTGAATAAGGTACGCAATCAATTCTTCCAACATAAACATTGGATGTATATTATCACATAGACGCTTTAAAGATTAATTTTTATAAATACTCCCTAACAATTAAAGCACTACCATCTACGAAAATACAACACCATTTTGTAGGAAGGATGAGAATAGTCCTTTCAGGATTTGAGGATGAATACATGTTATTTATTGAACCTATGGATTAAGCATCACTTGCCTCCCATACCACAAACAAATCCAGAGAGTTTTCAAAAATATAATTGTAATAGCATTTCAAACAATTTTGTGTCCTCTATGTAAGCCGCAGAGGAGAATTTTTGGAGTTGGTTGGAGAAGACATTTATGGTGTCACAGAGTTTACAAAAGATCTTGTGGGGATGGATAAACATATCATGTTGTAAAGCACGACCAAGGTTGTAACCTCTTGCTGAGATATTTCAATTGCAATGGATTAAAACATGTGGATTTGAGTTTTATAGATGGATGGATAACAGAGTTTGTTTCTGGAAAAGGGGGTGCTTCTAATGGATTTATGTAAGAGTAGATTATATTTTTCATGTGTTCAGTAGATAAATTTTTTTGGAAAATTTTATTGGATGAATAGGTGATTTGAGGCATGTAAATTATTATTATGATTATCAAATTTTAAGGTCACGACTAAGCCATATAACAAATTGGTGTATGAGACTTCCTTTTTTGTGGGAAAAGAGCATGAGGTATTTCCACAACAGTACTAAATTCTAGAGGAGGGGCCTCCGACATCTTTCCCAGAAATATGCAGTCTTTCGTGGGGGCCAAGTCATACTCTTCTTCGATGGACCACGAGTGCCACCCTAGGGAGGAAACTTCTACTCATATTGGGTATTTGGGAGGATACCACACATTTTTGGTTTAGCTGTGATGCTAGAAAGGAGAAGGAAAGGAAATTGTGGGGGATTTTCTAGCATTTTGTTGCCAACTCAACCAACAACTGGAGGAGCTAGGGGAAATTTGGACAACATTTGGCCAATTCCTTTGTGGGTTTTTGTGGGATGTTGGAGGAGAACTCGAGGTTAATTTCCCAGAATTTTTTGGGCACTGTATGAGGCCCTAACAACCATTTTTCACAATCAAAGGTGTATTTTTTCACTAGGTCACCGTAGAGATTGTTGGGGACAACCACATTGCATATTAGAGTAACCGGTTTCATCATGTGGGCATTGTTAGGTTGCCTTGGGCAAGCCCAAGTGCATGCTTTATGATCTTACCTTTATACGCAAAATTTATATTAATAATTTGGCTCAAATCAGTGTGGCTAATGGAGATTTCTTGATGTTTGATGTGTTGTAAATTATGTGTGTTTGTTCCATTTATTATGCTTGCTTTTCTTATCATTGTAAATTTCCAATATGAATATTAAAATGGTATCAAAGCATGATCTTGGCCAACTGTGGGGAAGCTAGCAAGATCATGAAGGTGTTAGACTCACATGCACAGTTATTGGTGAGCTTATAGACACTCCAATGATGCAAAAAAGTGAAAGTACGGAAGGGCTCTTGGAGGGGTTGATGAGGCAAAGCCAACAATTGGCTTCTGAAACGGATCGAGGAGCTGGGGTTTTTTGGAATTAGATTGGGGAAATCATGGGGGATCTTCTAGTATTTTGGTGGAGCAACAAGCCCAACATCTACTACAGGTTACAGTTTCTTCTTGTGGCGGAGGGAAAAGCATTTTGAGGTCGATTTCGGAGCGTTAAAACAAGAGAAACACCTTTCTTGGTTTCTCTGGGTTTTTGACAAGGATCTCAGAAATAATTTGGCAGAATTTTCTAGGTAGATTCGAGCTGTCAAACAAGGGTCCCAACTCAGCTAACAGCTGGAGGAGCTAGGGGAAATCGGGAAAAAATTCTGAGGTGAACATTTGGTCGATTCCTTCGTGGTTTTGTGGGTTATTGGAGGAGAGTTCGAGGTTAATTTCCCAGAATTTTATGAGCACCATAGGAGACCCTAACAACCATTTTTTGCATCCAACAATGTAATTTTTCACTCGGTTAGCAAAGAGATTGTTGGGGACAACCACATTTCATGTTATAGTTTTCAATTTCATCACCTAGGCATTGTTAGCTTGCCTTGGGCAAGCCCAAGTGCATTTTTTTTTATATTACTTCCATACCCAACATTTATATTAATAGAATGGCTCAGTTCAATGTAGTTTATGGAGATTTTTGGGTGTTTAATGTGTTGTAATTTTTGCGTGTTTGTTTTCTTTACTATGCTTGATTTTCTTATCATTGTAAATTTCCATTAGGAATATTATAGAGAATTTAAACGCAATATTTGATAGAAAATCCATCAGAATACCAATCCATGCGTTGGCCCCAACATTGTGGAGACTAGATCTAGTATACATATCAATCAATTAGAGGTTTCTCTCCATGAACCAAGACTCCTGGTCAAAATTTCTAATGGTGGTTTATCTAGAGATTGATTCTCCAAAATTTTGTATGATTGGAGCTTTAGAAACTAATGAAAATCGAGCAACTTCACTAGTTGATTGTATGTAATATTTATGATACCATATACAAGTTGAACTAGCTAGTATTAACATAATGAATACAAGCCAAGAAATCTGAGGCATGACTGCAATTATTCCCAAAAGTTGTATAAATGAAAAATCCAAAGCTCCTGCTTGTGTAGTAATCAATGTGTCCACTACACTCTGATCATTTGATGCTTGATTCAATATTAACCCAAATGGAGTTGCATCAAAGGACATTGGTGCAAAAAATATACACCTGTGTAGATTGTTGAAAAGATGATTGTGAGTTTTAAGTCCAACTAGTGAAAGAAGCATACAACTCATAAGAACGTGCAAAGAGTTGATTAATTTCAAAGAAACATAAATGAGAATGAGAAGGGAGTTTCTAATAGGGTAACTCTCATTTTCTTTTGTAGGGGTTTCCCAAGCCACCTAGTAGTTACTAATTATTCGAAGTAGCTGAAATATTATTTGGGTCACTAGTATTATATATATCAAATTACCACTGTATGCAACAATAATGTAAGACCAGTATACCAAAATGTTTACCCTTCTTCCTCTGCATCCACCCCTTCCCATAGCTGACACGTATTCACCTCTTTGGAATTTGAGAAGCGCAGAGCCAAAATGGAGAAGCAATAGCTCTGTATACTCAAACAAGCCATATTAACAAGGGATTATCTGCACTACACTGCTACCCAGAGAAACCAATGTTGAATATACAAGCGTCAACTCCAACTTTATACTATGTTGGTTAAAAATATTTACTAAATGCAAAATATTTACAATGTTCTCTCAAGATCAGATTTAGAGATCCATGAAAATGGTCCAACATTATCTGGCCAGACCCCTGTGTTAAACGAGTTAGTGCTCTACCAAGCGACTAGAACTCAACCCCAAGTTACATACGAGTAAATTGGAATTCTTGGTTTCCTTTTCAAAATAGTTGTTACTACATTTTCTATGCAGCTTCATGGAGAAAAACCCACAAAGGCTGGAATTTTTTCTACTTTCAGATTCTTGTTGACAATCTGGTTGTTTTTGCTAAAATGAAATGTACCACATGTTAGATTTCATTGCCCTTGTAACGTTATTATTTCCATTGTGTTTGTGTTTGTCCTTGAATAAAATTTAAGAGGTCCTAGTTTTCTTTTGGCATGCACCTTTGTTGTTGGTAATATGCTTGTCTTTTTACTAAAAGCAAATCTAGTACAAGTTATATTTCTTTCACCTTTCAATGTTTCTATTGAGAATTCCTTGTATCTATTATAGAAGAAAATCTAGCACAAAATAGATTTATTTTTTCCATACAATACTACTTTTGGCAATATACTTGTGTTTTTGCTAAAAGTAAATATAACACAAGCTAGATTTCTTTAACCCTACCATGTCGTTATGTGCTTATGTTTTTTCTATAGTAAAATTTAGCATGGGTTTGATTTCCTTCACCTAAAAGTAAATATAACACAAGCTAGATTTCTTTAACCCTACCATGTCGTTATGTGCTTATGTTTTTGCTATAGGAAAATTTAGCATGGGTTTGATTTCCTTCACCTTGTAATGGTGTTATCGACAATGTGCGCTTATTTATGCTAGAAGGAATTATATAACTCATTATAATTTTTTCATCTTACAATGTTGTTATTATCAATGCACTTTCATTTATGATAGATTGAAATCTAGCATGTGTTATATTTCATTTGCTTGATAATGTTGCTGTTGGAAATAGGTTTGCATTTTTGCTAAAAGTTAATATATCACATAGTAGATTTTTTTTGCCTTACAATGTTTGTTATGTGCTTGTGTTTGTGCTAGAAGGAAATTCAGCTTGTGCTAGATTTGTTTCACAATGTCATGTTGTGGATGCCAATCTGGTTATTTGTGCTAGAAGGAAATATGCTAGATTCCTTGACCTTGCAATATTGTTATTGGAAATATGCATGTGACTATGTTAGAAGGAAATTTATCACATGTTAGATGTCTTTTCTTGCAATGTTGTTATTGTAAATATGATTTATCTTGTGCTACAAGTAAATTTAGCCCCTGTTAGATTTATTTAACACTACAATGTTGTTATATTCTTATGTGTGTGCTAGAAGGAAATTTAGCACATGCTAGATTTGTTTCATATTATAATGTGCTTGAGTTGTGTTGTAAGGAAATATATCACGTGTTATATTTCCTTTGCCCTATAATGTTATTTTTCTCAACATGCTTTTTTTTGTGGTAGAAGTAAATCTAGCATGCACTAGAATTATTTCACCTTGTAATGTGCTTATCTGCTTCTGTTTATCCTAGAAGGAAATATTACAAGCATTAGATTTCTTTCACCTTATAATTTTTTCATTGGAAATGTGCTTATTTTTGGGCTAGAAGGAAATATAACACATGTTATGTCTCCCTCACATTGGAATGTGTTTGTGTTTGTAATAGAAATAAATCTATATCATGCACTAGATTTCTTTAGTTCTACAATGTTGTTATGTGCTAGAAGGAAATATAGCACGTGTTAGATTTATTTCAATTTGAAACATCTTTTTGTTTGTGTTGGAAGAAAATTGATCATGTGTTAGATTTCTTATACTTTACAATGTTGTTGTTGGAAGTATGCTTGTATTTGTGGTAGAGATAAATCTAATACTTGCTAAATTTATTTCACTCTACAATGTCTCTACAATGTTGCTATGTGCTTGTGTTTGCACTAGAATAAAATATAGCACATGTTATATTTCTTTTACCTTGCAATGTTTTTATTAGTAACATCTTTGTGTTTAGGATAAAAGGAAATATGACATGTGCTAGATTTTTTTTTGTCCTACATTGTTGTTGTTAGAAATATTTATATGTTTGTGTTAGAAGTAAATATAACACAAACTAATTTTTTCTCACCCTACAATGTTGTTATGTGATAATGTTTCCATTAGAATGAAATCTAGTATGCATTATATTTCTTTCACCTTGCAAATTTATTATTTGCAATGTGCTTCTTTTTCTGATACGAAGAAATATAACCTATGTTAGATTTGTTTTTCCCAACAATGTTGTTGTTTCCAATATGTTTGTGAATCTGCACTATAAGGAAATCTTTAATGTGTTATATTTTCTTCACAATGCCATCTTATTTTTGACAATATATTTATTTATGCTAGAAGGGAATCTAACGCTTTGCATTTTTTTATTTGGAAATTTTTTTATGTCTATGCTAGAAAGAAATCTAGCACACTAGATTTTTTTTTCTTGCATTTTTGGAAATATGCTTGTGTTTGTGATAGAAGTAAATCTAAAATATGCTACATTTATTTCACCTTGCAATTTTGTTATGTTATTTTTTTTATGATAGAATGAAATATAGTGTGTGTTAGATTTGTTTCACCTCTCAATGTTATTATTGGCAATGTGATTTTGTTTTTCCTAGAAGAAAATCTTGTGGGTGCTAGATTTCCTTTTCCTTAAAATGAAGTTATTGGTAATATCTGTTTGTTTATGCTATAAGTAAATCCAACATATAATAGGTCTCTTTAACCATAAAATGTTGTTATTTTCTTATGTTTGTTCTATAAGGATATGTTGCATGTGCTAGATTTCCTTTTACCCTGCTGCAATGTTGTTGTTGGCAAGATGTTTATGTTTGTGATAGAAGTAAATCTAGCACACTCTAAATTTATTTCACCTTGCAATGTTGACATGAGATTTTATTTCTTCTAGAACGAAATGTGGCATGCTTAAAGTTCTTTCACCTTCCAATGTTGTTGTTGGCAATGTGCTCATGTCTTTATTAGAAACAAATCTATCATGTGCTTCATTTAATATTGTTTGCAATATTGTTTTGTCAATGTGCTCGTGTTTTTTCTGGAAGTAATTATACCACATGAAATATTTATTTTATCGTACAATGTTGTTATGTGCTTTTTTTTATGCTAAAATGAAATTTAACATGTGTTAGATTTCTTTCACCTTGCAGCATTTTTATTGACAATGTGCTTGTGTTTGTGATAGAAGGTAACATAGAATGATTTTTTTCACAATGCAATGTTGTTGTTGGAAAACTCCTTCTATTTGTCCCATATTTCATTCTTAGACCACATATTCCATACAAAGGGCTTTATAATCATTTGGGGTTTTAACATTTCTTATATTCTAACAATGATCTACGGTGGATCTATGTAGGCATATTCTAAGAACTCATTGTCTTCAAAAAGTAAGGAAAAATTTCGCAAGCATGGAGATGTCCTAAGAAAGATTATTGTTGCAATGTTTTTTTTGACAATGTGTTTTTGTTTATGATAGAAGGAATTTCATCATGCATTAGATTTACTTTACAATGCAATTTTGTTGGCAATCTCTTGTATGTGAGACAAAAAATTCTTCAATGTGTTTTCCTTTTATGGTCTCTATAGAAAAATAAGAATATACATGACTATAAAAGATAAATTTTGTGTAAACATGATGTTGTAGTAGTATCTACTATTTCTTTTATTTATTCACAGTGTATTGTTGTCTTTTGGTAATGTGTTTATGCTTGTGCTATAAGGAAATCTAGCAGGTGCTAGATTTCTTATAGATACAATTAAAATAACATAATAAATTATTTCAGGGTAGCTCCCTTTTTCTAATCAACTTCATTATTAGCTATTATTTTGAGTTCTACACTTGTTATTGTTCTTGTTCATTTTGTTACACATACAATAATGCAAGTAGTGATAGTATTTATAAATTCATATTTTCTTCGATAATTTGAAACTATGATAATTGTTTCTTAGATTATTTTCAGAATCCATGGACCCTCAAGCTAGTGGGAATTCAAAGGAATGATCCAAGGAAAAATGAATTTCACCAAATACAACACCAAAATCTTTAAATGGTATAACAATTTAAAACTAGTTTGTACTTTGTTACAATGGTTGATAATAAATGATTGTTGATTAATAAAGTTCATGTTATTCTTATTTTTTAAGAAAACTTGCATATGCTTTGAGCTTCTTTGCTTTTGTGCATATGTATGAAATGAAATGTTATAGATGATTAGTTCATATTGTTTTTTAATTCATTTAAAATTTTACCATTATAAATTCTTACAAATGTTTGCAAATGCTAAGAACTTTGGTACAAACTTTGAGATTCTAAAAATCCATTTTATATTCATTTTCAAATAATTTGAAAATTTTCTAGTATGCAATTTACAAATTAATGAATTTTGATTTAATATTGAATAATCTCCCACGTAATATTTCTATGAAAAATTGAAATATACCATGTTAGTTGGATATTCCACATTAAATATCGAATTTTACACAAAAACACATGCATATAGCACTAGGAGTGGGTTTTTAATGTGGTAACCCCATACTAACATGGCTATTTTTCTTTTCCTGAAAATTTTGGTGTCATATAGTAAACTTCCATTACACATATGCTCCTTTATTATTTTGTATGTAAATGAAAAAAGAGTATTATAAGGTTGTTTAATAATATTTTTTATTTCATGTCTGCCATAATTTATTATCTCTTTATTTTTTTTCATAAGCTGTGGAATCTCATGTCCTTGAAATTCCAAGTAAAGGAGTGAAGAGAAAATGAAAAACAAGTGATATACAACAATGTCTCCTTCAATTGGTATGATTGTTTTATATTTAATGTATACTCTCTTATAATTTTTCTTTTCCTAACAATGTTAGTTAGGTGTTTACTTTTGGTGTCATATACTAAACTTGCATAACACATGTACTCCTTTATTATTGTGTATGTAAATGAAAATAGTGAATTATAAGGTTTAATAATATTTTGTATTTCATGCCTTCCATAATTTATTTATTTCTTTATTTATTTTTCATAAGTTGTGGAATCTCGTGTCCATGACATTCCAAGTAAAAGAGAGAAGAGAAAACGAAAAACAAGTGATATACAAACATTGTCTCCTTCAATTGGTATGGTTGTTTTATATTTTATGTGTACTCTATTATAAATGGTTAGATTAGGTGGTCTTGTAAATTTTAATATAGCATTACATGACAATATTGAAATTTTAATTTCATTTTGACTTATGCAAATATATATATATATATATATATATATATATATATATATATATATATATATATATATATATATATATATATATATATATATATATATATATATATATATATATATATATATATTTGTATGCGGGGAGTGGATTTAGCACCAAAGAAAGTGAAATGTTGCAGTCATCATTTAAGAAAAAAAAAACAACTCAAATGGAAGTATCAATAACACCTTCAACTTCTACCTTTGAAATGATTAAAAAATACAACACATCTAATCAATACAACTTTGTGCACGATTGGTATGTCCATATAGAAACTCCCATGAATATGTATCCTGATATGTACCTATTTGGATCCATACATGTAAAATAACCTGAGATATTAGGAATAATTATTAATTGCTATGCTTACAATGAAAATGACATTGAGTTTCAAGTGGAGGTGATTAAAGAAAATTAAGTAAAATTAATTTTTTTCCAAGTGGAAAATACAAAGATTAGATTGAAGCTTCAAGTAATGATTCACCAAGTATGATACTACAACCAAAACAAAAATATTATATGGATGATTAAAGATGATTCATTTTTTATATAGTTGTTTAATGCTTTTATTCATTGTGACAATTTATGACATTTTTTGTTTATTATAGTGACATGCAATATAATCAAGCAAATGATATCATATTAGGTAGTTAACATGAAATTTGGTTTTTATTCTTTTGTTTTTTTTTATTCAATTAATCACTGTCACAATTTATAACATATTTATTGTACATTATGGAGACAAATAATGAGAACAAATACAATAATCTGAATTTTGAGAATCAAAGTTATAATCAAGAAAAAAATATAATATTAGGTACTTATAATTTGCCCACTTGTTTTCTTTATTAATTAATGATTTCTATTCATTTTCACAATTCAAACTATTTTATATGTTTAATGTAGAGACAAGTAAAGAGAACAAAAACGATGATGAAGTGTAAAGTTATAATTATGAAGATAATGCCATATCAGGTACTCATTACTTGTCTTTTTTTTTTTTTACTATTATTCCTTAAATTTTAATGCTTCTAATATCAGAACATTTTATATGTTTATTATAGGAATAAATAAAAATAAAAAACTAACAATCAAAATAATGTTAAAAGTGCGCACGTGTGTATTTTATAGGTTACATTTCTAATGCTTTTATTTAACTACGAATTTTTTATTGAATATATATTATATTACATAATTTGATGATATTTAATTGAATTTTTAATATTTTTACCTCCAGGTTCTGTGAAGATGATAAAAGAGAAGATTGTTTCATCTACAAATAGTCGAAAAAACACTCATGGTAACTATATTGTTTCGATATTTTTTTAGTAATTTTTGTAACGAATAAAATGGTTTTACTAGACTATTTTTTATTGTATTGCAGCCCCAATAACTAAAAAGAAATTAGTTAATCTTGAATTAAAGGACATTTTTTTTATCATAGAATTGATGATGACGCAACAAACAAAGGACATATTGAGAAAATGGGAACTGATGCAGATTACACAATAGAGAAAAAGTTATTTTGGATTCATCCACATGCAAAAAAAAAAATTGAATGTTTTCCAAAAATGAATAATTTTAAATTTCAATTTGGATGAGAGCTTTGAAACAAAACACAAGAGTTCTAAAAAAGTTGGTTTCAGAAAAATTACAAGATAAACTTGTGTTTATGTTGACTGCTTCAGAATGTAAACCAAAAAATGGACATAAGGCCATTGACAATCTAACAAAAGGTATACACACTAAATCATTAAAAAATGTTGGGAAATTCATACTGAATATGATGCAACCAATACTATTATAGTGGATTTTTCACTTGAGAGAATGAAAGGAAATCCAAGATAAGATGTGATTCTCACCCCTCCATTCATTGGAACAACTCAAGAGGATAATTGGTTGATCGATGAGCTATGGAGATTGTTGATTAAACGCAACAAGGCAACAAACGTGCAAGCTATTTTGAAGGATGTTCAATCACATCTAATAGTACCTTAGGATTATTGGTGTCTATTTCAGGCCATAATATGTATGGAATCATGAATTATTACTATATTTTGTAGCCCTTCTAAATTTAAGTTGACTTCTATTTCACAATACTAATAAAATAGTTATTGATTTGGTTTGTCATAAGTCGAATAAAATAATTTTATGTTCTTTATTTTTGTGAGATATTGTTGGATTGATAACAAATATTGATTTGAATGGTTGTTTATTATTTTCGTATCAATATTTCTCATGCTATAGAAATTTTCACAATGGATTAGATTGTATGTAAAAATTAGTAGGTAATTGATCTATTTGTTTGAATTGGATCATCACAATTATTTTTTTCAATTGTGGTTTAAGTTATCATTATACATATTAGAAAATAGTAATGCAAATGATGGTCTAGTGCATTCTTATAAACTTTTTTATTTCATATAAGTTGAAAAACCATATTACGATGTATGTAGCACCAACAATAGACATAGAAAATTTACTAAAAGAAGCACCAAAATAAACTATAGAGTATAATTAAGTAGGTTTGAAATTTAAAAATTGTATTATATTACATGTGGAAACTAATATATAATTAATTTGTTTAATTTAAACCATTGTAGTTATATCTTTCAATTCAAATTAAACAAATCATTATAAGTCTTAAAATCAATGATTTAAATGGTGGGTCAATGTGATCCTATAAGACTTTCTTATTCCATACAAATTTAATAAAGCTATTAGGTTGTATGTATAAAGTAAATATATCATTAATTTGTTCACTTTACTAGGGCCATTTTAATTATAATTTGTGATTACCATTAATTCATAATAAATATTAATATCATTTTTGAAATGTTAGGTTTTTATATCATTAACCAATAAAGTGTTGAAGTGGAGATATGTTAATATCATACATGTGGTTGCAATGCAGTTGCAAACGTAAATGGGCATCACTATAAGTCAAAAGATGTTGTCGATATTTGAAATGGAAGGAGTTTTCTTCTAATCGTACACTAAAGATGAACAAAATTTTTATATTCAAAGAGAACCAGATTGGGAGTTCACTGATAGGTCCTATTTTTTAAGGCCTTTTCACTCAAAATTGTTAAAATACTGTTTAAAAATTATGATGTTGTAATATGGACATTAAAAGTCGCTGACAAGTACATCGGACAAGTACTTGAAATATCAATTGATATAGAGGACTTTAAATTCGTGTGGAACAGGTCTCATTTTCATTTGCAAACAAAATTAGAAGTGGGGAGAAAAATAAAATTTTATGAGAAAAGGTTGACTTATGTGTGGTACCAATATGGAGATAGTTATGAAGAACAAAATTTCTTGCTAATAGATACAACAAAGAATACTTCTCAATTGATTGGATATCTATCAAACCACATCTTGATAAAATCCTATACAGGAAAAGAGCAATATACTTGGCTGATGCAGGTTTTATTCAACTTTCTTAAGACACTTCATCGTATCAAAGAGAAACGTGAGTACATTCGAATTTTCAAAAGAACATGTACATCATTGTAGTGGACGGAGATAATTTTCTTTATAAATTTGTTCATAAGAACATTCCAATTGTCAATTGTATTATTATTTATGATTGTTTTGGCAATGAATTTGTTGTATCAATTTTGTTTTTCTAATATGTGTGTGTATGTGTGTTCTTAAATGAACTATTTTTCATTGAAATCGTCATACATGAACCATCAAGGAATGCTTGTATTTTTATTGACTTCTATTTACTTATATCCATAATACTCATATATAAATGTGAAATATAAGTTTTGAAATAGAGCTCATTGCAAAAAAAAGTGCAATTCTTATTGAATAAATTATAATAATTTACTTAATTAATGCTACATCTACTATTGGCTATTGAGGCTAATGGAAAATGTGTCATAGATAAATGATTTGAACTTTTTGAAGCATAAGATATGTGATTTCTCAATCCATATTTTACATAAATTTATATACTTCAATCAACTAATGGTTGTAATTAAAATCATATCATATTGAGAATCAACAACAGTCAAAGTTATTTATTGACCTTTTGCCTATAAAAAGCATTAATATGAGTGCATAAATGTGATATTTAATGTTTGAGATGAAAATATATTATAAATAATTTTTCATTTCTAAACAGAAACATATAATTAATGATAATGATTGCTAGGTGGACTATGAAGGTTTGATTGGACGCTATCATAGATAAATGATGTCTTTGAACTTTGTTTGAAGATTTTTTTTTTTTTTTAAATTGAAATCATATCATATAATCCATAAATATATTATTGTTTTTTACTTAGTTATATCAATCAATATGAGTGTATAAATGTGATATATAATAACCATATACTATAAGACATTTTTTTCCAAAAGTAAATCTAATAATTTCTTGATAATAAGTATTAAGTGGACTATTTAAGCCAATGGGTGATGGGTCATCGGTGAATACTTCAAAGTCCTCAAATTGTAAGGCATTCGATTTTTAATCCATAATTTATTTATTTATTTTTTAAATCAACTATTTGTGTATGTAATCATCTTATCCCATATAATTTAATAATGAATCGATTGATTGACCTTTATTTGTCTACCAATTAGTTTTATATGAGTATTAATTTCATATTGTATTTTTTTGAAATAAAACTCCATGTAAAACAAAATGTTGTTCTTAATAAAACATGGAAAAATTTATTAAAAACGTGTTAAGTGGGCCATCGAGATTAATTAAAGAGATAGATCATAAATGGTTGTATTTAAACTTTTTTAAACATAAGACATTTATTTTCCCATCCATTTTAACATTTTTTCATTTTCAATTCTTAAATAATTTACTTGTAATTTAAACAATCTCATAGAATCCACCATGACTCGAAGCTATTTACTGCATTCTATTTGGTTATATTCATTAATGGAAGTTTATAAATGTGATGTATTTTTGAAATGTAGCTCCTAGTGTAAATAGACATATTTTTTTTATAAAAAAAATTATAAGTAATGGATAACAAGTTATAAGTGGTCTAATTTAAAACCATTTATTGACTTTTATTTGCTTCTCATGAATTTTAATATAATTGTATAAATGCGACATTGTGTTTTTGAAAAAAAAACTCCAGGTAAATGAAATGTTTTTCCTAACAAAACATGAAATAATTAATTGATAATGAATAGTAAGTAGATTCCTCAAGTTCTCTTAAGATATAGATCATAAATACACACATTTCAACTTTTTACAACATACACCATTTGATTTTCCCATCCTTATAAATATTTTGCAAATTTCAATTCCTAAATAAATTATTTCTAATTGAAATAATAAAAGCCAACTAGGCATAAAGCATGACATTAAATTCTATTTAGTTATATTCATTGATACAAGGTTATAATTGTATTATATTTTTGAAATAAATCTCTTAATGTAATTAAAGATACATTTTTTAGAAAAAATAATAATTTAATCAATGAGTGATGAGTTCTAAGTGCTTTATTCTATCTTCAATATATAACTTTTTCTAACTATGCATTTTTATATTAATTAGTTTTATATACAATCATGCCACATAAGTCAACAAGTCAAGAAAAAATTGATTGATTTTTATTCACTTATCATGTGGTTTAATATGAATGTATACATGCCACATTGTTATTTCTAAAAGAAAACTCTATGTAAAGAAATATTTTCTATTAAAACATGGTTTAATTAATTAATAATGAGCATTAAATAGACTATTGAGGCTCATTCAAGATTTGCGTCACAAATGAATATATTTAAACTTTTTTCTGCCATATAACATGATTTTCCCGTCAAGATTAACATTTTGTAAAATTCAATTATTAAATAAACTATTTTTAATTAAAATAATTTCAAAGAAGCTAAAAGGCCTAGAGATATTTACTGTATTCCATTTAGTTATATGTATTGATACAAGTTTATAAATGTAATATATTTTTGAAATAAATCTCTTAATTTAAGTAAAGATACATCTTTTACAAAACTAATTAGAATTTATTGATAATGGGTTTTAAGTGGTTTTTTAAGACCACATGGAAAATCATGTGTAATAGATAAATGACTTTTAATACATATATAATATTCAAAATTAATATTTTAATGATAATTTATTAGTAGTTACATTAATTATTTAATAATTAAAGAACATGAGGACTTACATAAATTTCAACTAAAATCCATAAGTTTCGTTTCACATTTATTTATTCCCCATTAAAAATTCTTATCATTTTCTCCTCTTGGTGAAAATACTAGTCAATCATGGGTTTTCGTGCAATAGGTTGGAACTATTACATTAGGACCATTATTAGTTTTTGACAATGTTGACAAGGACAGATAAATATCTGCACTTCCATCAAGTGTACTAATTTTTTGAAAACCCTTTCTTCTGCTACTTACTTGTCTATGTATATTGGTTCTCAACAGCCACTAATTCTTGTTTACCTCAATTTATGACCATGTCCATCATAATGGAATGACTTGAATACACATTTAAGAACTATCATTCGATGTACTTTTCTTTGAGTGGAGATAGATCAATGATACCCAACCTTCTTGAAATACCTAGATCAATATTGGCTAGATTTTATAGTGGATGCACGAATGTTGTAAGGAAGAATTATCACCCACTCATTAGTGTTACTTAAAGGCATGAAGGGGTAGAAAATTTAGCACAATTTGTTTACTAAGTTTCTAGTAGACTATTTTCAAAGCAATGCAAGGGAGGCACCTCCTTTCCACTTACACTAAGATCCTCACATCACCATTATTCAGTAAAAAACTCTCTCATCAGTTGTGGGAAATGGGGTTACAGTCATCTAACACAAAATTCAAACATCGATGACTCTAGTATGTTATCCACAACTATAATATCTTCCGTGGATGTTAGACATACTAATATGAATTACCTTAAATAAATTGTTTCTAAGATTTTTCTTTCACACTCATATTTTGCATTAATACTATTGTACCTAAAAATCCCATAATTTGACCTATTCATGGTCTCTAATTGTCCTGGAATTCCTAAAATTATTTTTATCTTCAATTAAGTTAATATGGTGATTTAGAAAAGAAATAATGTTGTTGAAAGCCTTGTAATAGAATACTTCCAAATTTAATGTAATATGTGTTATACCCTTCTTTTGAAATAATTGCAAATCTAAACAAAAGAGTTCGGGCTAGGAACACATTGAGGACTTCCAAAAATTGAATATAAGGGTAGCTGATATTCGAGAGGAACACAAGATTGATCTATTGTTAGGGACTTTAAAGGATAACATCCAACATGAGGTTCACCTTTGGGAACATGATTCATTGGAGAAGGCATTCAGGTTGGCAAGAAAATTGAATGTAAAATTATGGCGACAAGGAAGCCTACCACTCACATCTATAAAGATGGAAGTGTTGCTACTCCTAGACTTCCATAACCTACAAGGTTGACACCACAACAATTGGAAGAAAAAAGAGAAAAATGGCTTTGCTATAGTTGTGATAGAAAATACACTAAAGGTCATAAGTGTGCTGAGAAGAAATTATTTTACATAGATTGTGAAGAGGAGGAAGAAAATGAACAAGAAACTTTAAAAGAAGAGGATATACACCAGGAAGCAACCCTAGAAGAAGAAGAAATGAGTCTGACCATATCATGTAATGCATTGGCAGGAATTACCACTCCTCAAACTCTCAAGATAGAAGGACATATCAAGAAGAAAAAGGTAATAGTGTTGATTTATTCAGGTAGTACCCATAATTTTATTCATTGTAAGGTAGCCAAGGAATTGAATTGTTTCCTATACCCAGCACCAGAATGTCAAGTGATGGTTGCAAATGGAGGAACTATAAATTGCTCTGGAAAATGCCATAATATTAAGCTAACCATGGGGTAATATGTATTGACTAGTCCAATGCTTTCCATTCCTATGGGAGGTGCTGATGTTGTACTAGGAGTACAATGGTTACAATCTTTGGGGACGGTAGCTTTAATTTTCAAGAACTTTTCTTGAAATTTTTTTCAGAAGGAAAGGAAGTCGAATTACGGGGTATTGAAGGGAAGCCAGGAAGGATAATAAGCTCTAATGTCATGATAAAGCTTCTAAAGAAAGAACAACGAGGCGTAATTGCACAATTATGCTCACTAGAAGTTCCGACATCAAAATCATCTATTTCTGCAGATCTCCAACAAGTCTTGGACAATCATTCCAAGGTGTTTGAAACTCCCAAAGGACTCCCACCTATTTGTGATCATGATCATGCTATTCATTTGATTCCAGGAAGTGTTCCTTCAAACATCAGGCCTTATAGATATCCTTATGTCCAAAAGAGCGAAATTGAACGTATGATTGCAGAAATGTTAGAGGCTGGTATAATTCAACCTAGTCAAAGTTCTTTCTCTGCTCTAGTAGTATTGGTGTACAAGAAGGATGGATCATGGCACATGTGTATGTGTAACGTCTCCGCTTAACCACTTCATTTTTTTTTTCTTGGCATAATATAATTCTGTGCTTCTAGTTGTCATCGTCATTCAGATATACCATTTGATTCCAACAATTATGAAATTCTATGGAACAGAGTTTCCTATTTTTTTTTATATGTGTATCTTGGATCACTATTTTAACTTTGATTTATTCCTCCAGTAAGGTTTGTCGTGACTTATGTTGTACAAATATATCAATATATCTACTATACATACCTATGGTGGATATATTTCAATTTTTCCATAGATTATATCCATATATATATATATATCAATTATATCCATACTCCTTTATAGAGCTCAGCACGTATATGTTTTGGATTTCATTTTCATATTCTTATGGTTGCATCTTGAATATGTTATACACTTATTGTTAAGTACTTGTACCATTTCCCTAAGCTGGGAAGCTATGGCTAGACATCGACTTATCCAACGTTATTAATGACTTAATTCGATTTATATCATTTCTCAATTATCGTTCATATGCGTTCAGTTCAACCTTGCGGCCATGGTTTAATGGGATAATTTACCGTCCCTCTGTCACCATAGAGATCTCATGTATTTTCCATTATGACAAAATTTTTATGGGAGTAGATGACATTGAAGTCGTCGTACTTATTTTGCCACGTTGGCAAGTTGGAATTAATGTGGTGAGGATTGAATAGCTCATCCTGCTTTCCACGTCGACTAGGGTTCATGGCATTCTAAGGGTTTAACGCCTGAGTTGTTATCCCTCGTCCCGGGTAGTTCACGTCTAAACGGCAGTGTTGCACCCTTACATTTTTTTTTTATATTTGTAACACATATGAGC
Source organism: Pinus albicaulis (assembly GCA_034641835.2). NCBI lineage: Eukaryota > Viridiplantae > Streptophyta > Pinopsida > Pinales > Pinaceae > Pinus > Pinus albicaulis. The sequence goes on from CM076572.1 coordinate 207,080,503, forward strand.
TCATTAATCACGCCAATATTGGAATGTGATTGGAAGTACCATGTAATCGATTTCAATGGATTTTTCATTTATGACTTAGATGACTGTGAAAGGGTTCTCGATTTTTTTCCAATTTGATCCGTGGCATCCCATTGATCTCATGACACATGGACGGCTGAGATGCTTCAGATAAGATAGGGTTTTGTTCGTTGGGTTTAATGAATCTTATTAAATTCTGGAGTTGCAATTTGAATTTTTCCTTTGTCTCTTCATTTTTCTTGATCGCCTTATAGTGTTTATACTTTACTTAATTGGAGAAACGTGACGTCAAGCTCTTTCTAGCTTCTGGGCATCACCATTTTTTTCGTTTCATCGCCATTCAGGTATATGAACTTCATCGTTCGGTTTGTTTTATTTACCTCATCATTTAATTTTAAAGGATAACCATCTCAGCCACCCATAATTCGACCTCTCATTGATTATCGTTCTACTATTTTTGCTTGGTGTTTATTCTATCAGTTCTTGTTAAGTTATGTGCTAATATTAAACCCTTGCTGGGTAGGAATTTATTCTTCTCATGTTTTTCGTGACCGTGTTTGTTTAATTCACCGATTTTTCCCTGGATCTCCGCAAGAATTCACTACACTCGTAAGCCATTGATTTGTTGAAAGTAATTTATCCTCGGTTTGTTTTTTTCTGGAGAGCATGTTTACCATATTCATTTATCCTTTCTACAGGTCGTATTTGGTGACAGAGCTCTCAACTCTCAGAGGTAACCCTTATTTTATTTTTCTCAGTTCAAACGTACTATATTCTGAATTGTCCTCAATTCGCCTGGTTATAACAATTTCTCATGTTGCCCTCATTTTTATTGCAAGTAGGTTCGAATCTCGTCGAGGGTTTTCCTCAATGGTAATTGATGGATTTATAATTCACTCGGATTGACGTCGTTATACCTTGAATTTCAGGTCGGTATCAACATGTCCTCAGTCAGAGCATTACCTAGCTTACTCGTTGCTATTATATGAAATTTATCTAGACACTTTAAGTTTTGTATTGTCAACAAAAAAAATTTCTACTGTAATAATAACTTATGTTCGAGATTGGGATTGTTAACAACTTTATGAAATTCCTAAATTAATTAAATTCTGTAATATTATCATGAACACATGATAGCCTTATTCCAGAAGTGGTTTTAGAGTTGGGTATATATTTTATCTATTGTCCATCTTTGTTATTAGTGACAGATCAATAGCAATTTCTAATAGTTCCAGATTTCTATGTTTATTCTAACACTCATGTTAAATATTTTTCCCCTCAAAATTTTTCTACCTAAATTTGAGTGAAGAATTTTATAAGTCTGCCAGTCTTAATTTTTTTCCTTCTTTAACTCATCATTATAATAACATAAAGGAATGTAAGCCTGTTTGTTGCAAGAACTTTTCCAAGTTCACAATTCTGCATTGAATGATATGTTAAAATTCCCACAAGGTCTATAATTTCATATGTATTATATAATTCCCACAGTGGATTCTCTTTATTCTCTTGAGTTGAAGATTACATTGTACTAGTCACTTATGTCACTCTTAATCATCTCTGCAACTATTACCATATAATCTTTCTTAGTATAATAATTTTAGCATATCTAGTAATTAAACAAACACTCTTAACTAGTACGTTACACAAATCTTGTGGGGAAAATATTTATTCCCTTTCACAGCTTCTATAGTTTGCATGCAATTTATAAAATTTCACATGCATAGCTTATCATTCTAATGAGTATTCAGTTGAACATGTTGGTCATACATCAACATATATATATTTCTCAGACCATAATTCTTGGCAAGTTTAGTAGGCATGTTTAGCTCTGGTTTCTTTTCTATCTAAATATATATGTTCCACTAGAATCTAGAATCCTCCATTCTATCCTTATTACAGAGGGAATTTTATAAATAGACATGCACTTTTATTTTGGAAATCTACCCATCTTTTCTCCACTTAGTTAATTCAATAGATCTATAGATCTGCACTGTAGGAACTTAATTTCTCCTACACACATGGTTTGGGTTTCCTTAATGTTCATTAAATAAATTCTATTTTTAACAGAAACAGATTAAAGTTACACAGTGTAGGAATTATGAGGTCACATAAATCTGCAGATTTAAACCAATCACTGGTTTAGAGTTTCTCGTTGATTTTTCCCCATAATTCTTGTTCCTACAACTATGTAGAACAGAGAGAGAGTTTAACTTCTCTACCCTTCTGTAAATGTATGTAACACCAGTACAACACAAAACATTGCAAGTAATATGTAACTACAGTCATACAGTCATTAACCTTTACACTTAACAACAATTACTTTAATTCATTAGTAACATTGTGAGCATACCACTTTGGTACTTGACCAATCCTCCCAATCGTAGAGTCTCTCTATCTCCAGAACTCACCCCTGAGCTGAGATCACTTCCATTCCACACCAAACTCTAATCTGTGCAGAAATAGCTTATTTAAGCTTTTGCTCCCCAAAGCCTGTTTCTAATTCTGCGTCCAGAATTACAGAATGCTTTTCTTCCTGTTTGCCTAGGCTTCCCATTTTAGGGACTGTTAAAGCTTCTTTCTGCTTTTCCCAGCTTTTTACCTTTTCCCAACTACTCTCCACATCATTGGGGAAACTAGATTTTCCTCAAAATTTAATTTTGGAAATAAATTCTTTCAAGGATTTTTGAAATATTTTTGGGGAAACATTTGCCTCTATCTATCCTCATGGATTTAGCAAGTGATCTCACAATTCTCAATTGGTCAATCTGCACGGCATTATTTAATTTAATTTTGATAATGAACTATTTAATTACATCCACAAATATACTTATCCATTTGGGGTCCACTCCCCTTAGGATTAAAGTTCAAATGTCTAGCTTTGAAAGAAAAACATAAACTAGGGGTGTTACATATTCCCCCTCTGAAAGCAAACACCGTCCTCGATGTTGATATCTAACTACTAGAGTTCATTTTTTTTTCAAACAAAAATGGATATTTTTCCATCATTTCAGCTTCTCTTTCCCAGGTAGTTTCTTCATCAGTAAAGTGCTTCCACTGCATCTTTACTCTTGCTACCGTCCGATTCCTCAATTCAATTTCTTCCCACTCCAATATTTGAAGCGGTTCTGGAAGGAACTCCCCTTCTGGTTCCACTTGTATCACATTCCAATCAACAATGTGAGAAGCATCATGTACATATCTTTTTAATAATGAAACATGAAACACATCATGAACTTTAACATGGGGCGGTAAGGCCAGCTGGTAAGCCACTGGTCCCACCCTTTCTAACACTTCAAAAGGCCCACAATATCTACGAGCTAGTTTTGCACAACTTCCAGTATAGAGTGTGCTCTTTTTGGGCTTAATGCGTAAATATACATGATCGCCCACTTTGAATTCTCGATGTACCCTCTTCTTATCAGCATATTTTTTCTGTCTATCTTGTGCTGTTTTGATGTTTCTTTGTATTTGTTTAACAATTCTTTCCATCTCTTGTAAAGCATCTAGTCCCAACATTAGTTTGTCCTCGACTTGGCTCCAACTCAAAGGAGTACAACATTTCCTTCCATAGAGGGCTTCAAACGGACTCATCTTGATGGAGGATTGATAGATGTTATTATAGGAAAATTTAGCTAAATGCAAGTAGTCTTCCCATTTTGATGGCCTATCCATCACATACATTCTCAGCATATCTTCCAAAATCTGGTTTGTTCTCTCTGTTTGACCATTGGTCTGAGGGTGATAGGTAGTACTCAAATTCAACTTAGTGCCCATACCTCCAAATATCCCTTTCCAAAAGGCTGCTGTGAACTTAGAATCTCTTTTTGAAGCAATCATCTTTGGGATCCCATGTACCCTTACTATCTCTTTTAGGAACACATCTGCTACTTGGGTTGTCCCAAAAGTAGAGTTTACAGGTATAAAGTGTGCAAATTTTGTTAAAGTGTCTACTACTACCATAACTGAATCATGCTGGTACTTGTTTCTGGGTAATCCTGTTCTGAAATCTATAGAAACGGTATCCCATTTCCATTCTACAATCGACAAAGGATTTAGAAGACCAGCATGATGCTGATGTTCAACTTTAACTAATTGACACTCCATGCATCTAGTTAAATATTCTGCTACATCTCTTTTCATTCCTGGCCAAAACAACTTCTTTTTCAAAGCTGTTAACATTTTCTGATATCCAGGATGCCCTGCATACGGCTGTTTGTGATATTAATCTAGAATCTCTCTTTTCAAAGACTCCGCATTGGGAACATATAATCTATTTTTGTAGCAGATTAGCCCTTTTTGGTTTTGAGTGTAGTCATCCATCTCCTTCTTTAGTATTTTCACCTATAGGTTCTCATAATTTGGATCCTAGTCTGCTACCTTTTTCACTAAATCTTCTAAATCAAACTAGGCACTTCTTCCAAAACTGTTTATATTTTGACAAGCATTTCTGCTCAAGGCATCAGCAATTTTATTTTCTTTCCCTCTGATATGTTTTATGTCCATATCAAATTCACTCAGAAAATACAACCATCTGGCTTGCCGAGCATTCAAATCAGTTTGGGAAAATAAATATTTAAGACTAATATGATCTGTCATCAATGTAAATTTCTTTCCAAGAAGATAGTGTCGCCACATCTTCAAGGCATGAATAACAACAACCAACTCCAAATCATATACGCTATAGTTTTGTTCATGTGTATTCAGTTTCCTAGACTCTTATGCAATAACTGAATTTTCCTGCAACAGGAATCCTCCCAACCACTCTCTACAGACATCTGTACATACAACAAATTCTTTATCAGGATCTACAATTTTCAATATAGGGGCTGTAGTGAGTTTTAATTTTAATTGTTCAAAATTGTTTTGGTATTTTTCAGTCCACTCAAATTTGACACCTTTTCTTTGTAGTGAGGTTATGGGGTATGCTATGGCAAAAAATCTTTCCACAAATCTGCAATAGTAACTTGCAATCCCCATAAACGATCTCACTGCTGAAACATCATTTGGCACCAGCCATTCTCTAATAGCCTTTATCTTTTCAGGGTCAACAGCCAACCCTTGTTCAGAAATAATATGACCCGAGTACTGGATCTTGTCCTTATATAATTCACATTTACTGAATTTGGCATATAACTGGTTTTCTTTGAGCGTTTGCAACACTATCCTCAAGTGTTCTTTGTGCTCCTCCTCACTTTTTGAGTAAACTAAAATATCGTCTATGAACACTAGTACAAATTTATCCAAATACTTGTTTAACACACTATTCATTAAGCACATAAAGGTGGCAGGGGCATTGGTCAACCCAAAAGGTAAGACTACAAATTCATAGTGACCATACCTGGTTCGAAAAGTTGTTTTGCTAATGTCTTCTTCTTTAATTATGAGCTAGTGGTAACCAGTCCTTAGATTGATCTTAGAAAATACTGTAGCTCCTCTTACCTGATCAAAAAGATCACCAATTTGAGGCAAAGGGTATCTATTTTTTATTGTCAACTTATTCAGCTGACAATAATCAATGCACAGTCTAAAGGTTCAATCCTTTTTTTTCACGAACAACACCGGTGCTCCCAAAGGGGACACACTCGGTCTGATATAACCCTTATCCAGAAATTCTTGCAATTGCATTTTCAGTTCCATAAGTTCAGGGGGACTCATTCTATAAGGGGCTCGGGAAACTGGTGTTTCTCCCGGCACCAAATCGATTGAAAATTCAATCTCTCTTTTCGGGGGAAGATGAGGAATCTCATCTGGAAAAACTTCCTTAAACTCTCTCACCACTGGCAAAGTATCCAGCATGTTTCCTTCAGGTTGTTGTTCTATTTCTTCAACATGTACTGCATAAACTTGATATCCTTTCCTAGCTGTTCTTTTTAATTGCAGGGCTGATATTTGTCTTACAGAGATGGTTTTTGGTTTTCCCTTTAGAATAAAAGGTTTCCCTTCTTCATCTATGCAATGCAGAGTTTTATCCCAACAGTTCATCATAGCCTTTCTCATTTCCAGCCAATCCATTCCTATCAGCAAGTCATATGAACCTAAGGGCAGAATGTTCAAATTCACTTCTATCTGAAAATCATTTAATTTAATTGTTGTTTTGGGTAATTTATGTGTTACCTTCCTCTTAGTTCCAGTGGCTAACTGGACCAACCAAGACTGCTGAAATTTTTCAGTTTTGAAGTTGCATTTTTCTACAATTTTTGGACTAATGTAACTCAAAGAAGCACCTGAATCAATTAAAACTGTAACAGATTGGTCAGCAATATTACCTTCCATCTCAACCATGGTAGCTTGATGTTCTGCTTGTAGATTTTCCAAGGTTGCACTGATAGTAGGTGTATTTCTTGCTATATCATTTACTGGGGTCGCTTCTCGGTCTCTCATAATCATCTGAATGTTTCGGTGGGGACAAACCCTCAAGAGATGAGGTTCTATGCAGCCCCAACATTTCAGAGGCTCCCTCATTTTCACTGTGCCTTCCTTCTTGTTTTCTTCATCTAATTGTTTGGAACCAACTTGGGACTGAGCTGTTTGGCTTTCTTTTGGTTTATTAAATTTTTTTCTCTAATGATCCCTACCAAAATTCTTTAAGTAAGCTGGTTTCTATTTCTTTACTTTGATTTCACTTTTGTTTATCCAGCCTTTTCCATGATCACCCTTTCCTCTAAACTGTTGGTAGCATAATCTGGCTTTTCTTACTGCTTCGTCCATAGTTTTTGGGTTATCAAACTCGATCTTCTCTTTGTACACAACAGGAAAATAGTTCAAAAACCTTTGCACCTTTTCCTTCTCTTCTCGAATGTAAGGGACATATCTCAACAAATTTGTAAATTTGGTGACAAACTCATCGATAGTGAGCTATCCCAGTCTGAGTTCATGGAATTCCTTTTTTTATCATCAGAATAACGTTCATTTAAATAGCGGTTTTTAAACTTAACCTGGAAATATTCCCAAGTAACTGTATTTTCATCAATGGCATGCACCATTTTCATCTCCTCCCACCACAAGGTAGCCTTACCTTGTAGTTGGTAGACAGCTAATCTGGCTTTCAGATTGCTTTCATATTCATAGACTTGGAAATATTTAATCATGTTAAAAAACCAGGCTTCAGCATCTTCCTCCTTCTCCCCATCATAGGAGGGAGGTTTGATCTTTCGGAATTCCCCTTGTAATTCCTTTTTCTGTTTATAATGATGCCTAGCAGCATCATCTTCCTCAAAATCATCATTCTTCCTCTTTCTGGAACCTTCACCCTCTTGGTTGTTCCACGAGGTTAATTCTCTGATGAGTTTTTCCTGCTCCTCACTGGCTAATGACAATCTGTCATTCTGGCTTTTTAGCTCAGCCATTTCTCGTTGCAAACTGTGCAACATAGCCATCACCGAAGTGTTAGGATCTGGTGTATTATCGTCATCACGCAGATCAACATAAATTTCCTCACCTTCTGCCATTCAACTTTTCTATTTTAGCACCACTGTAAACTAAACAACACAGATCAGTAATAAAATTATATATATATTTTTTCCAACAATAAATAATTTATACACATGTAACATGAGCTCTGATACCATTTGTAATGTCTCCTCTTAACCACTTCAAATTTTTTTTTTCTTGGCATAATATAATTATGTGCTTCTAGTTGTCATCGTCATTCAGATATACCATTTGATTCCAACAATTATGAAATTCTATGGAACAGAGTTTCCTTTTTTTTTCATATGTGTATCTTGGATCACTATTTTAACTTTGATTTATTCCTTCAGTAAGGTTTGTGGTGACTTATGTTGTACAAATATATCAATATATCTACTGTACATACCTATGGTGGATATATTTACATTTTTCCATAGATTATATCCATATATATATATAACAATTATATCCATATATATATCAATTATATCCATACTTCTTTATAGAGCTCACCACGTATATGTTTTGGATTTCATTTTCATATTCTTATGGTTGCATCGTGAATATGTTATGCACCTATTGTTAAGTCCTTATACCATTTCCCTAAGCTGGGAAGCTATGGCTGGACATCGACTTATCCAACGTTCTTAATGACTTAATTCTATTTATATCATTTCTCAATTATTGTTCATATGCGTTCAGTTCAGCCTTGCGGCCATGGTTTAATGGGATAATTTACCGTACCTATGTCACCATAGAGATCTCGTGTAATTTCCATTATGACAAAATTTTTATGGGAGTAGACAACATTGAAGTCGTCGTACTTATTTTGCTACGTGGGCAATTTGGAATTAATGTGGTGAGTATTGAATAGCTCATCGTGCTTTCCACGTCGATTAGGGTTCATGGCATTCTAAGGGTTTAACACCTGGGTTGTTATCCCTCGTCCTGAGTTTTTCACGTCTAAACACCAGCGTTGCACCCTTACATTTTTTTTTTTAATTTGTAACACATATGAGCTTATTAATCACGCCAGTACTGGAATACGATTGGAAGTACCATGTAATCGATTTCAATGGATTTTTCATTTATGACTTAGACGACTGTGCAAGGGTTCTCGATTTTTTTCCAATTCGATCCGTGGCATCCCATTGATCTGATGACAAGTGGACGGTGGAGATGCTTAAGATCAAATAGGGTTTTTTTCGTTGGGTTTAATGAATCGTATTAACTTCTGGAGTTGCAATTTGAATTTTTCCTTTGGCTTTTCGTTTTTCTTTATCGCCTTCTAGTGTTTATACTCTGCTTAATTGGAGAAATGTGATGTCAAGCTCTTTCCAGCTTCTGGGCGTCACCATTTTTTTCATTTCATCACCATTTAAGTATATGTACTTCACCATTTGGTTTGTTTTATTTACCTCATCATTTAATTTTAAAGGATAACCATCTCAGCCACCCATAATTCGACCTTTGATTGATTCTCGTTCTGCTATTTTGGTTTGGTGTTTATTCTATCGTTTCTTGTTAAGTTCTGCGCTAATATTAAACCCTTGCTGGGTAGGAATTTCTTCTTCTCGTGTTTTCCGTGACCGTGTTTGTTCCATTCGCCGATTTTTCCCTAGCTCTCCGCAAGAAGTCACTACACAGGTAAGCCATCGATTTGTTGAAAGTAATTTATCCTGTGTTTTTTTTGTTCTGGCGAGCGTTTTTACCATACTCATTTATCCTTTCTACAGGTCATATTTGGTGACAGAGCCCTCAACTCTCAGAGGTAACCCTTATTTTATTTTGTTCAGTTCAAACGTACTATATTCTGAATTGTCCTCAATTCTTCTGGTTATAACGATTTCTCATGTTGCCTTCATTTTTATTGTAGGTAGGTTCGAATCTCGTCGAGGGTTTTCCTCAATGGGAATTGATGGATTTATAATTCACTCGGCTTGACGTCGTTATACCTTGAATTTCAGGTCGGTATCAATGCGTCCTCAGTTAGAGCATGACCTAGCTTGCTCTTTGTTGTTATACAAAATTTATCTAGACACTTTAAGTTTTGTATTGTCAACAAAAAAATTTTTTACTGTAATAATAACTTATGTTTGAGATTGGGACTATTAACAACTTTATGAAATTTCCAAATTAATTAAATTCTGTAATGTTATCATGAACCCACGATAGACTTATTCCACAAGTGGTTTCAAAGTTGGGTATATATTTTATCTACTGTCCGTCTCTGTTATTAGTGACAGATCAATAGCATTTTCTAATAGTTCCAGATTTCTATCTTTATGCTAATACTCATGTTAAATATTTTTCCCTTCATAATTTTTCTGCCTAAATTTGAGTGAAGAATTTTATAAGTCTTCCAGTATTAATTTTTTTCCTTCTGTACCTCATCATTATAATAACATAAAGGAATGTAAGCCATTTTGTTGCAAGAATTTTTCCAAGTTTACAATTCTGCAGTGAATGAGATGTTACAATTTCCACAAGGTCTATAGTTTCATATGTATTATATAATTCCCACAGTGGATTCTCTTTATGCTCCTGAGTTGACGATTCTGTTGTGCTAGTCACTTATGTCACTCCTAATCATCTCTGCAACTATTACCATATAATCTTTCTTAGCATAATAATTTCAACATATCTAGTAATTAAAAAAACACTCTTAACTGGCACTTTACACAAATCTGGTGGGGAAAATATTTGTTCCCTTTCACAGCTTCTATAGTTTGCATGCAATTTATAAAATTTCACATGCATAGCTTATCATTCTAATGAGTATTCAGTTGAACATGTTAGTCATACATCAAGATATATATATATATATATATATATATATATATATATATATATATATTTCTCAGACCATAATTATTGGCAAGTTTAGTAGGCATGTTTAGCTCTAGTTTCTTTGCTATCTGAATATACATGTTCCACTAGAATCTAGACTCCATGCTATCCTTATTACAGAGGGAATTTTATAAATAAACATGCACTGTTATTTTTGAAATCTACCCGTGTCTTCTCCACTTATTTAATTCAATAGATCTATAGATCTGCACTGTAGGTACTTAATTTCTCCTACACACATGGTTTGGGTTTCCCTAATGTTCATTAAATAAATTCTATTTTTAACAGAAACAGATTAAAGTTACACAGTGTATGAATTATGAGGTCACATAAATCTCTAGATTTAAACCAATCACTGGTTTAGAGTTTCTGGTTGATTTTTCCCCATAATTCTTGTTCCTACAACTATGTAGAACAGAGAGAGAGTTTAACTTCTCTACCCTTCTGTAAATGTACGGAACACCAGTACAACACAAAACATTGCAATTAAACAGTCATTAACCTTTACACTTAACAACAATTACTTTAAATCATTAATAACATTGTGAGCATATCACTTTGGTACTTGACCAATCCTCCCAACCGTAGAGTCCCTCTATCTCCAGAACTCACCCCCAAGCTGAGATCACTTCCATTCCAGACCAACCTCTAATCTGTGCAGGAATAGCTTATTTAAACTTTTTCTCCCCAAAGCCTGTTTCTAATTCCGCGTCCAGAATGACAGGATGATTTTCTTCCTGTTTGCATAGGCTTCCCATTTTAGGGACTGTTAAAGCTTCTTTCTGCTTTTCCCAGCTGTTTACCTCTTCCAAACTACTCTACACATCATTGGGGAAACTAGATTTTCCTCAAAATCTAATTTTGGAAATAAATTCTTTCAAGGATTTTTGAAAGATTTTTGGGGAAATATTTGCCTCTATCCATCCTCATGGATTTAGCAAGTGATCTCACAATTCTCATTTGGTCAATCTGCACAGCATTATTTTATTTAATTTTCATAATGAACTATTTAATTACATCCACAAAATATACTTATCCATTTGGAGTCCACTCCCCTTAGGATTAAAGTTCAAATGTCTAGCTTTGAAAGAAAAGCATAAACTAGGGGTGTTACAGTATGGATTATATGGAGTGAAATAAGCTCACTATTAAAGATAAATTTCCAATTCCTTTTATTGATGAATTATTGGATGAATTACAGGGAGCAATTTATTTTACCAAGTTGGATTTTCATTCAGAATATCATCAAATTAGAATGAAGACTAAATATATTTCGAAAAAAACATTTTGAACTCATGAGGGTCATTATGAATTTTTGGTCATTCCTTTTGGCCTTAAGAATGCACCTTCTACATTTCAAGGGTTGATGAATTCCATTTTCAAACCCTTCTTTAGGAAATTTGTGTTAGTATTTTTTGATGATATAGTAATCTACAATAGGTCTTGGAAGGATAATGTTCAACATGTTGACAAGGTGCTAAAACAATTGGAAGAGAAATAATTATATGAAAAAACCTCCAAATGTTTATTTGAAGTACAAGAGGTGGAATATCCGGGTCATATAGTATCTCATGAGGGTGTTGAGGTAGACCTTAACAAAATTATATCGATTAAGGAATGGAAAGTCCCCACAACCATAAAGCATTTGCAAGGATTTATCGGGTTAACTAGTTATTATCGCAATTTTTTTAATATTTATGGGAGAATAGCAACACCTCTAACAACATTATTGAAGAAATATGATTTTTCATGTACTCCTGAAGAAACTAAGGCCTTTGAGCATCTTAAAGAGGCAATGTTCCTAGCAGCGGTTTTAGCTATGCGAGACTTCACAAAAACCTTTATTGTGGAATGTGATGCCTCGAGAAATGGAATTGGTGCGGTTTTAATGCATGAAGGAAGACCCATTTCTTTTGAAAGTCATCCAATCAAATCAAAGTATTTACAAAAAGATATTTATGAGAAGGAAATGTTGACAATACTACATGCACTAAAGAAATGTTGACCTTACCTAATGGGAAGAAATTTCAAGGTAAAATGATCATGATAGTCTCAAATAATTTTTGGAACAAAGACTATCTTCAGAAGAGCAACAAAAATGGGTCACAAAGATGTTGGGTTATGACTTTGAAATCATCTACAAAAAAGGGAAGCTAAATGTTGTTTGAGAATCACTTTCAGGAAAGGATGAAGAGGTGGAAGAATTATTATGTGTCATTTCTATTAACCAACCAGATTGGATAACTGAAGCAAGGGATGAATGGAAGAAGGATGAAGAAATCTGGACACTCTTTCAAAAGTTGCAGAAAGATCCTAGTACATCTAATACATTTGGTGGAAAAATGATTCCTTATGGTACAAAGATCGCTTATATCTTTGTAAGAATTTCCAACTAAAACACAATATTATTTTGGAATTGCACACATCTCCCTTAGGAGGACACTCAAGATTTTTTTAAAATTAGCATACGGGGAAGAAATATTTTTTTCGGGATGGCCTTAAATTTGATATTCAAAGTTTGTCGGAGAATTTTTGGTTTTCCAACCAGATAAAGTTGAGAAAATTTAGACCGTGGGTCTTCTACAGCCTTTATTGATTCCAAGTCAACGTTGGGAGGAGATTTCAATGGATTTTATCACAGGTTTACCTAAGTTCAAAGGAAAGAGTGTCATCATGGTGGTAGTTGATAGAATTACCCAGTATGCACACTTTTTTGCATTATATCATCCATTTAAAGCAATTACAATTGCTACTACATTTATGGAAACAATTCAAAATCTACATCGAAACCCAAAGATTATTGTAAGCAACAGAGATCCCATTTTTACTGGAAATTTTTGGACGGAATTATTTTCTTGTTTGTGTACTCAACTAGCTCCTAGCTCATCTTATCATCCTAAATCCGATGGGAAAAATGAGATAGTTAAAAAAATTTTTGAAGGATATCTTCGTTGTTTCATATTCGATAAACAAACACAATGGGTCAAGTGGTTACCTCTAGAACAATGGTGGTATAACACTTCCTTCCATACTGCAACAAAAATTACCCCGTTTATGGCACTTTATAGACATCATCCACCATTCATCACATCATATTTAAGAGAAAATTGTAATGTTCAAGTATTAGAAGATCACATCGAGTATCAACAACAAGTTCTCCAACTCTTATAAAATAAACTAAATTTGGCACAAAATCGAATGAAACAATAGGCAAATCAACATCGCAGTGAGAGAAGTTTTGATGTAGCAGACTGAGTATTTTTGTGTCTACAACCATACAAAAAAATTTCCCTTAAGCAAGCTAATAAGGATAATAAATTATCTCCAAAGCACTATGGTCCTTACAAGTTGTTGTAAAAGATTGGTACTATGACATACAAATTGGAGCTTCCTACGTCTTGAGTGCCTCCAATTTTGTCATGTTTCATGCTTAAACAACGTTATAGGTGACAAACTTCAAGTTGAAACAATATTTCGAGAAGTAGACGAGGAAGGAAAAATCATATTGGAACCTAAAGCAGTCATGGAAACAAGAACTTGACAACTATGAAATCGATCAATTTCAGAGTATCTCATCAAGTGGAAGAACTTACCCACTGAATATTCAACATGGGATGATTAGAATCTTATACAAAAGCATCTAGCGATACTAAAGCATCGAGGACAATATTTTTTGAAGGGGAGGGGCATGTTAGGTCCCTATATTACTAGTGTAGTCCCTTATTGTTGTTAGTGTAGCCCCCTTATTATTATTTTTGTACCCTTGTAACCCCCATATTGTTATTATTGTGCCCTTACATTATTATTTCTAGGTCAGCTAGGTTTATATTGTGACTCCATGGACTCCTATATATAAAAAGGACATTTTTTCATTTGTATCATCCAAGAATTGTTATTTTATGTAATGTAAAGGAGTTTTCCCCCTCGAAGTGGCTTATTTCTAAGGCAGTGATATCTCTTTTCTTCTATTTTTGGAGTTGGTTTCATAACAATCTATATAATAAAATTCTGTAGAGTTGTCTGTGTATTATAAAACAGTGTAGAGTTATGTTAGTGGGTTTTGTAATAAATTTCATGTTAGTTATAGATTTTATTTCGTTGGTGTTTAATATTTGAAAGGATTGTCGGCAATTTTTAGGGCCAGAACATACAACTCATATGGATGAGTATGGATTATAAACCATTGAATTCTAAATATAAATCACAACTTCAGTGATGGATTATCTACTATACATCCCATGTCATCCTTTGGAAGACGTTGTTGTCTCTTGAACTCCAAAATCTGCAACCTAAGCATATTTCAAAATACATATACAAATTTTAATATTTTCTAAAATGTTTATGGAAGAATGAATGAATTTTACAAGTTTCTATAATCATGTCGATAAGCATCCCCCCTGTTGGAAATCACAACTTTAATCATTTTGTTAATCACAAATTACAATTTGAGGGTTCAAAATAGAAGATTCTCAAATATTTTCGTCGTTGCCACTACATCAATGGATAAGATTGATGAACATAACTCACTTGCATATCTAAATCAAGTGATTAAATGCCACTTAAATAATTTTTTAACCAAATTATAATTAAAATTTTACTGTTCCATTAACTATTGACCATGTATAAATATTAATGAAAACTAAATTCACATCATTGAAGTGGTGGCTTTATGAAACGTCCAAAAAATGCCTCCACTATTTGGACCACCATAAAACTATGAAACATGTCCTGTAGCGAGATAATAAAACTATGAAATGTCTTATATAGCCACATGTTCATTATCATTTATAACCGTTCAAAACCCGAAACATATTCCTCCTCGCATTCTGAAATGATAAATGGTTCGTTCACTATTAACGATATAGAATTCATTATGATTTATGGCTATTTAAGAATAGAATAACATGCCAAGGTGTTATGTTTTCTTGGTATTATAGGAATTTATTATGTTTAATTTCTATGTAACAATAATTGTTTTAATATTTTAATAATGATTTATTGTTTTAATAATCTTTTTGATATTTTAATAATTGTACATTACATAATAATGTAACTTACAATTTAATTGTGTGACTTTCAATTAAAATGATGGCCTACAATGGAGCGCCATGGAGCACCACCATTGGAGGTGTGTGTGCCTCATGTTCCATATTCTTTATTTAATACACTTTTGTTAAATTGAAACCATTGTTATTCATAAAAGGAAACAAAAATTATTTGAAAATAAATCAAGCAAATTGTGAGATGCTGCAAATTTCATTTCATAAATAGGATCTGTTTTTCATGTTTATTATTTCTTCACAAGTTTCAGTTTGATACCCAGGTTAGTCCATTTTTTTTGTTCATTAGTTTTTTCCAAAATTGCAGGGAAATTTCTTAAGTTTAATACATTGAATGATATATAATATACTCACTATGGTAAGAAGGTACACATAACTTATATTTTATACTGAGGTTTAGTGTCATATATTCGGCCTAAAAGCCTTTATTAAATTGTTCCAATCTCAATAGAAAGTGGGGTATGTAAAACTCAAACCTCTTTGCTTTGATACTCATGCTCAATGAGGCATGCAACTCGAGAAGAGAAAGATGCAAAGCTTAATTTCAAATGTAAATTATAGTGAAAACTTTGGATTGGGATTACAGTCATATTGGTTAAAAAAAAAAAATTATTATGTCATAAATCTGAACCTTAGCATCGTCACATATTGAAATTTTAGCCTCACTAAATGTTAAAAATGTGATATTCTACTTAATGGATTGAGAGATTTCAGTCTATAGTGAAAATCACAATTTAAAACTCTAGACAACAATTTATATTATGATTTGGGACCTTACGGAAGGATTTGCCAGTACGGTTTCCGAAGTAAGCCCCTGTCTCTTTCTATTGTTTAGCTATCTGGATTAATCATAGAAAACCATTAGAAATCCTAGAAGAGGAACACTCGTAGCTATCAACCTTATATGCCATGTGTCCCAGTGAGCCACTGTAGTCAAGTTCATGCGAATAATCAATAACCTGTACATCCATCACTAGTATCCATATCCATAAATATACAAGCCATAGGCCGAAAGTTTTAGGCAAGGAAATCGCCCCACTCATATTCCAAAATAGTTTATTTAATCCCTATCGGGGGTTGAGATAGAACCATTAGTATTCACTAAATGGTATTGAGAATGGCGGGGTGTCAGATAACGTTGTCGTTCGAAAACTCTTTATTGTGACTGGTCAGTTCTCGATGTGCGGATAATAAGGAATCTGATCAGGTTCAGTTTTCTCTCTGCCTCAGAAGTTGCACCTCTTCTTCTTTCATTGTCATTGCTTGAATCTGAACTTTTGGCTCTACACCTTTAGGGTTTTAAATTCCAGTCAGAAATAAGAAAGTTGACTATCTGTTTTATTTTCAAATCCTAGTTCTTCTTCTACGTCTCCCAGAGTTTGAACCTAGGCTATTGGGTTTACGCCCATAGGGATTTGGATTGAAATTGTTTACATAGTTATGGTTACATTCTGACATAGCCAAAATATATGGTTAGGGTTAGTTAAAAGTCTCTTTTTATTTCTATGCTAAAGAGTTAGGGTTATATATTATTCAGGATTTGAATCTCCTTTGTTGGCTTTTTTATTAAGGAGACGTTGTTCGTATAGCTGTACCCTCTCCCAACCACCATATGGGATAGTTTAATATGTGTTTGAACTTAGATTGTTGGTGTTTTAAAGAATATTTTGAACAATTCTTATTTATATAATTAAACTTTCCAATAACAATATAGATTAGGTTAAAACGCTCCCTGAATCCCCCACACGAGCGAGAGGCTAAATTCGGGGTATTGCCGTCATTACATTCTATCCTCAACAATAAGGCATATCAGGACCTAAAACATCTCCAACATTTGAATTATAGAATCACAATTTTGATGTAATAACAGCATTTAGGGAATGCGTAGACATGGATTTGAAATATAATTTCCATTAAAATCATGAGATATATAACACTTGCTTGTAAAGAGATTTTATACAACATATATCACTGAATGGTGAGCTGCTACAGATAACAAGTGATAGATTCATGCACAGATAAATTGGTACAGTTTATGTAGATTCACGATCCTTTATTGACAACTGATTTACTATTTATTTCTAACGACATATGTCATTTGAGGAATGAAAATCATATAGTGTAGTGGGTGGGATTGGTTATGCCTAAATGGAATTTAATAATAGTTTCTTCCCACACATGAATTGAAATTATATCACCAAGTGGATAATGGCTTTAAGCTCAATGATCACTATTTCCATGTTAAAGTAACGTTTGCACGTGTTATTAATAGTTATCCCCATAAATTAGCATGCATTGTTTTTGGGACAAGACAAAGGTTTACAATATTATACTTATTTCAGAGTATTGCATAGTTATTTAGATTTAACCATGTTAATTTAGAAAAACAATAGATTTATATTGTTACTTTATTTCAAAGTTGGACAACACAAAGGTTTACCGTATATATACTTATTTCATAGTATTTCATAGTTATTTAGAGTTAACCATGTTAATGTTAATTTAGGAAAAGTGAAATTTATATTTACGCCGATAGGAACATTTTCAAATGGCATATTAGAAGTGTGACCTATTCGCAATTGCATTCGATGACATTAGTATAGGTCACACCTTTTTTTGTCATGGTTTCATTGTGGCCTATGGATGCAATTTGTGGCTTCAAAATATGCTACCCAACTCAAAGCTCCCAACCCTATAATAACAAAGGGTTATTTTTAGTAAACAAATTGCATTCAAATCATAAAGCTTCAAATACATTATTAGATGGGTTGTTATGGCCTCACAATATTAAAAATCTAAATATTAAAACATTAATGAATATTTTTACTGATTGAGAAATATTTTTAAAATCTACAACATTAATGAATTTTATTTTTTAAATCTACAAAAATTAAATAAATAATATATATTGTTAAAAAAAATCTATTTTTTTACATAAAATATTTCAAAAAAAATAAATCATTTTGTTACATTTCTAAATCCATTAGTTTCTCCAAACAAATATAGATCATTGTTAATATGTTATTTGTTAAATTTAAAATTTAAAACATGGTGACTTTATGTGACATACACAAGAATATGACAATGCCAATGACATGTTGAAACTGAAAAATTATTCATTTTACTTTCACCATTAACTTTATACATGTCAAATTTATAATCCTTTATAGTAAAACTATTTATTTGTTGAATTGTAGATTTGTGCATATTATATAATCAAATTAATAATTTTAATAATAAATAAAATTAGTTGAGGCACACATCAAAAGTTTACATTAATATTGATTATTTATTTGTTAGTAATTTTTATTTATTTATATTGCTAGTGTTAATATAACATAATTAATACAACTATTACAATTATTATTAATATATGATACTAATACTGTAAATATATTGATACTTTAATATAATATAATTTATATAATTTATATTATCAGTACAACCTACATTAACAAAATTTCAAATATTATTTTTTTATTTTTTGACATTTATATTATTTTTTACCATTAATTAAAATAAAATACATATTATCTATATATATATATATATGAAATTTTCATTTCAATTATTAAATAATAAATGATATAAAAATTTATAGAATTAATATTGATTCATGAGTGAGATTCATGGATATACAAAGAGGGTTGTTCATGTAATACAAATAATAGATATTAGTAGATATTAAAAAACAAATCTTTTCATTAGCCTTCACTAAAGAAAAAAATTGATTATTCATTTATAAATATTTTTTATTTATTAATATTGTTAATATTGATATTCTTAATATAAACTTTGTTGCAATAATCTTTGTTCATAATCTTTGTTGCAATACTGACCTTCCTAGCCTTTTAAGATGTCAAAATTATAGTGAGCTTGGGAGGCTTCTCTCCAAGCTTTTCGAGCATAGGAATAAAATCTTAAATCAAACTAAATAACTCCTTTCTTTAGGTCCAATAGAGCAAACATTGGTCTCAGTGGACGTTAGCCATCATCATCATCATCAATATAACTAATCCAATTAATATAGTTATTATTAATATATAATACTATTATATATTGATACATTAATATAGTACCATTAATATAATTATTATTAATATATAATACTATTAATATATTGATACATTAATATAATACAATTAATACAATTAACATAATTTATACTATCATTGCAACCTATATTAATAAAATTTCAAATATTTACTATTTTATATTTTTACATTTATATTATTTTTTACCATCTAATTAAATTAGATCAAATTAATATATATTTATTATAATTATGAAATTATCTATTCAATTATTAAATGATACATGATATAAAATTTTATAGAATTAATATTGATTTGTGAGTGAGATTAATCCATATACAAAGAGGGTTTTTCATGTAATACACATAATGGATATTACTGGATATTTCTAAATTTTCTTATTATTAAAACTATTTTTTTTTTCAGAATTTGGAGAAACCCTAAGACCCTGATGGACATAATGGATGGAATACTGAAGTACGCAGCTGCCACCCATGCTAGGGCTTATAGGACTGGCCGCTGCCATGGCCAGAAAGCTGCACCCACAACTCCTTAGCCCCAAACAGCCCGAGACTAGTCAGGTAAAGGTGTCGCTGAGCACCACCACGATGGTGCATATGGGAAAAAAATCTCGAAGTTCCACTGCAAGAGGGGGTGCCCCCTCAGAGGCAGCTGCGAGCGTGAACAGAGAGAGGCGGGAGCTCTTAAATCTAGTTTTGCTACAAAAGGGTTGAAGGTGGCTCAGATTTGCAAGAGTGAGCTTACGCAGGCTCCCACAGCTCCCCAGATTCATCAGGTTGCGCTAGACACACTGCATCCAAATGTTCCTGCACACAGATCTGAGACAACCATTCTCCACAATGGCGAGGCTATGAAGGACGGATGGCTGCGCCCATCTTGGTTTCTGGTTCCAACCAAGACCAAGCCCAATGATTCGACCTCGGCCTATACATATTTTAGGTTGAGGAGCTCTAAAATGAAGGACCCCATCAGCAGCTGCGCAAATTGGATCAGCTCCCCGTTGAAAGCCATCATAATGGAAAAATCGAGCACTCACAACCTTCCTCCACTCTTTCCTGGACGCTTGGCTCACTGCACTTCTCTCGAACAAGAAGACGTTACACCCTCCTTCCAAATCTAGATCATACTCTTCAAAGGAAAAATGCAGCTCTCTTGGGTGCGATCTACAGATTAGGTCCAAAGTATAATGCACGTCCTAGGATACAAGCTAAGGATCCCTTTTGTTATGCAACGACTCCTATATAGAGGTAAACAACTCGAGAACCCCCTGCCGCTTTCTTTTTACAACATTGAGAATAATGCTAGTATAGTTTTGTCGCTTCTTCTCGGATGAGGAGCTTCAGCGCATCCCTCCTCCATGCAGGATTTCTCCTACAAGGATGTTGTCCATGAACAACACCCCAAGAAATTTTCTCCTCCTCCTCAGGCTCTCAAGCCCTTTTTAGTGGACAAAATGGAAGATATACCAACAATCGAAATCTCCCACCCAACAGTGGATGATCAATTTCAACAATATGCAGAAAGAGCCATGATTTTCCAATTCAACGGATTATAGCCACGCTTAGCAGACCTCTATCAACAGGTTCACTCTGCTTGAACCAATAATAATAAGATTTTATTATGCTCAAAGCGTTTCTTCATACTCTTGTTCGCTTTCAAGGAGGACTATCAAAAAGTTCTAACAAAAGGACCTTGGTTCTGGGGGAAAGTCGGGCTATTCCTCACACCATGGTTCTTAGATTTCGACCCTACCATGGTCGACATCACCAAACTGCCTATTTGGGTCAAGCTTCTAAATCTACCAGCCACTCTTTGGCACTATTTGGTCTTTCAAGGAACCGGCAACTCTCTAGGCCACTTTCTAGCCACGGACACCACCAGGGGTGAATGAGGCATATACACCTTCAGTAGAATATGCGCTGAAATAGACATCAGCAAAGGAGTTCCAGATCAAATCATTCTCAAATTGGGATACTTCCATTGGACATAGACCCTATATTATGAGAATATCGCCTTTAGATGCTGCCACAGCCACCAAACGGGACACCTTCAGAACTCATGCTCCTCCTTTCAGGCTCAAAAAAATAAGAGCATCCGAAAATCAAACTCCAAAAGCTGGTAGCCTTGTGTCGGCTCCAAGTGGTACTATTCCAACAACCCCAGGATGGCTGGGTCCGAGTTTCAAAAAAGAAAGGAAAAAAATGTCGTACTGAGGAAACAACCCACTCGGGGTAGTTTCCAGTGTTTATCTTGTGGCTCCTTTGTTATTTTGTTTCTATTTCTTATCTCTCTCTTGACTGCCCCACGGGACTGAGGTTGAATTTTCTTCATTTTTGGTCCCTGGTTACCTAGCGTCTAGTGCTTGTAATTCAAATTGTACTATATGCTCCTTTAATAGAAATAGATTAATTTACCAATAAAAAAAACATTAATTTTTTCAATATTTATATTTGTTATTAAGTTCCATATTTATGCCTTTTAAAAATGTTAATAAACATTGATAAACATAAATGTTTAAAATTAACATATAAAGTATTACTATTAAGATTAATATTATTACTATTATGAATATTTTCATGATTAATATTAATATTATTATTATTATATAAATATTATTAATATTAATATTAATAATATTAATATTAATTATAAAAAATTAACATTAGTATTATTAAAATTAATATTGATTGATATTAACATTATATATTTAATAATAGACATTGATATGGACATTAATAATAAATATAAATAGTTCCAATTAAATAAGAAATTATTAATATTAAAATTAAATATCAATATTTCTTTTAATGTTAATTAATATTAATATTAATAATAAATACAGATGTTAATGCTAAACGTATAAATTTATATAAAAGTAAAATTTTCATTTATACATCAATATAGATATTTCATTAAGAAATAATATTGATAACTCTAGGTTTAGTTAGGTTCTACGACATTAGAATTTAACTTTATGTTTTTTAGGATCAATGACATTAGAATTAAAAAAGTTATCATTTTTATATCATTTGGTCCATGTAGCATTATGTTATTTTATAAGCGCTAGTTTTATAAGATAAAACTTTTTAATATTAAAAAAAAAAATGTTTTAAGTTAATATTTATATTGAACATCAAACATTTACATCAATATTAAACATATACATTAATACAGACATAAAAATAGTTTTATTAAGATTAATAATATTGGATTGTAAACATTAGTTTTATAAAATTGTGTGTTCTTTTTAACTATTTTAATAATGTTCTTATGGCTCATATGATTTTATACCTTATGTATATGTGAATTTTACTATATTTGTAAATGGAAAATTTCTTATGTATGTTAATTTTAATTCTATTCAAAATTAATTGAAAATTGTTTTTTGATATCATCTGTGTTTTCTTTTAAGTTAGGTGATTTCCTTGTTCTATCATGGATCAAAATATTTGGAGTTGTATTTTGAAATTCTTGAAAGTCTTCGTCTGGCTCCCTTTATCACTTGTGATAAATTTTAGCACTATTTGTAAGCAATGGAAGAATTTTTTGAAAAACCCTTCTTTCTTATTGAGTTGCAAGCATATCTATAAAAATAAATTTGGATTTATGGTTCCTTTCCTTAGTAATGAAGACAATTATTTTCCTACTGAATACCATAATCAAAATGGGCGCATATCTTGTTTTCATTTGTTATTCATAGATTCAAGATACAAACTAGAGTCTACGGTTGGACCAATGGTAGTTTTATCCTTACCAACATAATTCTCCCATTCACGAAAATATTTTTTAATGAATCTATTTACAAAGGCCTTAAAAAACATTGGGCGAATACAAATTGGATATTGGGGATTCTTTTCATTATTGGAAAACGTAAGCAACAAAAGATATGTCTGGGTTGTTTTAAAACATATCTATGATAGAATGCAGTCTAAATTTTATGTTTGTAGTAGTCTTGATAGGATTTGGTGAAGGGTTGATCTACCATTTGGTGGCACTTCACCCCCTCAGAATGGATTGTTTTATAAAAGTAAATTTTTTTGGATCTATCTAGACACATAGTATGAATATTATCCTCGATATGGGTATAAAATATAGTGGTTTGATGTAATAAAAATGAATGGGGTTTTTCATTTTTTCCAATCACTGACATACGATGTATTTCATTAGAAATATGAAAGAATCGATTAATAAGTCTTGTCAATGATGGCTCCACTTCTGTATGGTCAATTGAAGAAACAGATAGTCTCCAATTTGGTCACCTGTGTGTTGAACAAAGAATTTACTACTTTGAGGATGATTGTACTTCAGATGGAAGTTTTTAGAAGAAATTTCTACAGATATAAATAGCACATATCTGGTTATCTTCGATTTCAAGCAGTTCAAGGTGTGGATCTTATGTGCAACTCCAGTGAAGTTACTTTCCTATTAGATGACATGACAATTGGCCTATGTTTTCCAACAGATATTCATAATTCAACTAATCAATAGATGTATGGGTTTTGGTCTCCAATGTTGTAGGAGTGCAATGATTCGATCGAGTCTGGAAATATTTGTGCAATTACTCCCCGTATGGATTCTATTGATGAGATTCCACCATTAGATATGGATATGGAGTCTTAGGCTATTAGTCATGTTACTATTTTTTAAATATATTTTCATTTTATATTCTCTCTATGGTTGTGGAAAATATATTTCCACTTTTTTTTACTTTACATGCTTTTGGGTTTGTATGCTAAGACTTTCAAATTACAATTCTATAAATATTTATATGACTCCTGTTGGCATTTCTTCTATATGTGTATGTATCGGATGTTGGATATTGAATCCAATTGCATTTTGATTGAAAATATTTATTTCTGTGTCCCCTTTAGTTCTCTTAACTACATTTGAATGTATTTTGATGCTATCCATTTTTCTTTGTTTTTATAATTATAATTACTATGACTTACTTTATACATGGTCTTTCCATTAGTTTTTTCTCATTGGTTCTCAAACAATGTTATATCCTTAGGTACATTTTAGTATTTACATTTATATTTTGATGGTATATAGTTCCAAATATTTAGATATATTTCCAATTCATATAATTCTGAAAGTATTTTGTTCCAGTTATATGGGTTTCCCAATACAATAATAATATGAGAAATGAAATTTTCACCTTTTCTATTTTATCCATCCAGAAACACCCATTTTTCATTTTAGTCACTTGGAAAAATCCTTTTACTTTCTCATAACTTTATATCGGTCGAAAAATACCATATATGATTTGAATGTTTTTATATGGTTGCAAAAAAAAAACATGTTCCTTTTCATTATTCTATGTTTACTTATATTGGATATATTTTATGTTCCATGTTTATGGTTCCATAATAAAATTTTATTATTCATTGTTATCATCTGAAGGCACAAGAAAGTGTACAAGAAAATGGAATTTATCACCAACATCGCGTGACAGATCTAATGAGAGTCATCGGTTACGGTATCAACAAAACAAGGACACAATAAATGGGCATAGGAGAGCTACATATCATCCAAAAATGAGTGAAACCACTCCTAAAAATGATTTTATAATTCCTCGTAAGTATCGTTCTATGGATGATATCATGGAAAGAACATTTCCCCTTGATATCTCATTTCCAGAAGATGCTCCTCGTCAACATAATTTTGTTATTCGATTATTTCCTCAAAATGTTCATAATATTGGGGAAAAATATCGCAATAGGGAAGAACATCATATCGATAACATGTATGCAAATTTTCAGCCTAACCATTGTTGACTAGTGGTTGTCATTGATGTCAACCCAAGCAGCACTAGCGGCTACCCTAATCTTGAATTGTGACTTTGACTTACCAAAATACTATATTCTTGGTCAAGAATATTTTTTATGGTTTCTACCAGTCAAGATGTTTCCATTGATATATGGCACGCCATGTAATTCTTCAAGGTTTGAGAGATATTCATGTTTGAAGTTTGTAACCCCAGTTAGTGGGCTAAAACCCCATGCGGTTATAGCATGGGTCATTGAAAATTCAATAATTAATAATATTCAAGTTCCTAAAATTCCTCCCACGTTCACTTGTTAAAGACCCTCTCAACCTCAGCATTTATATAAATTGTGATCCTCATATCCTCCTCATGCAACGATTTCGCTACCTGAAATAGGTCATCGTGGAATCTATGCTATAAAGTTTTTTTCTACGAAGTTTCAGAAGATGAAATTATTATGAGGAGAAGCTAAAATCCTAAGGATGCTCTTGAAAAAATTTCAAGTCATGATGTGCAACATTTTCAGAGATATGATCTATGGAAGACAATGTTTTTGCAGGCTCTTGAACTTCCTCTCAAAGAAGTGACCATGGGAACATTGTCATAAATCTCTCTCTAAGTATTAGATTGGAATTCTGTAAAATGTGGACGATAGTGCACGTAATTTAGTTTTCTCTATATCAATTTCAGAGTTGAATGAAGAAATAGTGATACGTGGTACACCATACAATTTTTCTCTACTGAACCAGTCCATAATTAGGGAATTGTGCGAGATTGGGCATAACCCTCTCTTGAAGAATCCAAATTGGATCAGAACTGTGGCATTGGAAAGAAGACTAAGAGGAATAATACATGACCAAAAATCACATATTGGGGATCTGAAATAGCAAAGATACACAAGATTCAATATCGAGCTCCTAGAAGGCAAGAAAAAGCTAGATCATGTGTTGTCAAGGGCTGCAAAGGACCAGACTTTCTAGGGAAGCAAAGAAAAGCAAGGTGCAGCAGAGGGCGGCATGACAAGAGTAGCAATCAAGGTCAAGAATAGCAGGAAGAAGTTCACCACATGAAGTCTTCATGTGGTGAACTTCTTGTTGTTGTTCTGCACCTTGATTACAATCATTGTAAAGGTATATCATTGTACTAAGTCATTGTAAATGAATCATTGTAAAAATTGTACAAGTGTTTATTTTCAAAGAGTTGAAGAGGCGGTGTCGGGAGGTCTAGGATCATCATTAGGTGGTTGTGTCATGGTTAGGGTTATGGTATAGTGTGCCTTCTTCTTCCACATCACTCTATATCATTGTAAAGTGGACCATTTTCCCTGGTACGAGAGTCCATTCTTCTTTTATTCTTCTATAGGGTGGTGCTAGGCTAGTGCATGAAGTCACCAACATGTTCAAACCTATGAAAAATTTAGGGTGGTATGGTGGTTCTAGGGTGATTTGTAGCTCATTGGTTGTTGGGGCATCCGTTCAGTTGACTACTAAAGAATCTCGGGCATTGGAGCGTCCATCCAGTGGGAGCTAAAGAAGAATGCTTTTATAGATTCTAGGAAGTTGGAGCTTTATTTTCAGTTGGAGTTGAATATTAAAGAATTATTAGAAAATAATTTAGGTGGATTTTGTCCCGGGGAGATTTTCCACCTTAAAAACTCTACGCATTTGTGTTCCTTTTGTTTACTGCTACCATTGTACAAACATTGATAATAATTGAAGATTAAATCATGCTCTGAAACATTAATAATAATAATAATAATAATAATTGAATTGAATATTGATTCACCCCCCCCCCCCCCCCCTTCTGAGTATTTCCAATAATTGGTACTAGAGCTTGGTTCCTTCAATAGCAGTTTAACAGCTAGAAAGAGGTCATGAAGCATACCAAAAATGGTGTACCTCTGTTCAATGAAAATAATTATGCACTCCGGAAATGAAGAATGGAGGTATATCTCTTGGTGTAAGGTTATGAAGTATGGGACACTGTTCAAAATGGATTTACATCAACCACGGATGAACAAGGTAAGAAGAATTTGGTAAATGATGCAAAAGCAAAGAATATTATTATCAATGGAATTATTGAAACTATTTATCATAAGGTGTTGGGTTGTAAAACCACCAAAAATGTATGGGAAAACCTTGAGAATATATGTGTAGGTGACTCCAGTGTCAAAGAAGCAAAGCTTCAAATCGATAGAGAAAAAATTGAGCAACTCAGAATGAAAGAAGATGACAACACTGCTGCATACTTCCAATACGTTGATGAAGTAACCAATGCTCTGGAAGGATAGGGAGAGTCAGTTGATGAGAAGGCTATTATATGAAATATTCTTAGAACGTTACTAGAGAGATTCAACCCAAATGTATTGGTCTTAGAATACAGTGAAAATCTGGATAAACTCAACAAAGAGGAATTACATGGATTTCTCATAGCATATGAAATGAGACTTGCTGAAGAAGAAGGTACTTCGCATCTAGAAACTGTGTTCGTTACATCTAAGAAAACCAATAAGGACTAACAAACTTCAATGGAAAATACCTACACCTGCAAGTGTGAAGAAAAGGGAGAAGATGAAGAAGGTCTTTCAGATGAAGAATATGTTTACTTTACGAGAAAACTAAAAATTGGTAAGGCAAAATTCAAAGGTAAACTTCCATTGATATTTTTCAGCTGTGGTGACGTTGGGCATTTTGCAACAAAATTTCTGAACAGAAGTGATGGAAATTCAAAAGGAAATAAAGGCTTTAAGAAATTCAACAAGAAAGGAAAAAAGGAAGCATCCAAAGGGAAATTTATCTCTAAATAAGATAACTCATCATTCGATGAAGGTAGTGACAGCAAAGAAGAAGCCTATGAGAGAGTACTTTTTATGGACAAGCACAATAAACAAGAGGTATAAAACAATTAGGAAGAAGGATTGACCATAGAATAATTTTATAAGGAGGAAATCAAGCTTATAAAAGAGCTCAAGGCTGAGAAGATCTATTCCAATACTCTTGAAGAACAAGTTCAAGGTCTCAAAATTGAAGTTGAAGAACACAAATGTATTAAAGAGTCACTTCAAAATAAGTTGGAAGAAAGCAACCAAGAAATGGAAGAATTAGAAGCAGAATTAATCTGGTTGCATAAGGAGGTGAGGAAGGGAAAAATTATCCAAAACTATGCCAATAGCTCAAGAGAATTGGAAGAACTCATCAATAATCAATGATCTTACAAGGACAGAATTGGCCTTGGTTACAAATAAGAAGAGGTAGGACCTTCTACAACAAAATACAATGAACTTATGAGATCTAACATGCATGTAGACTTCATTGGACAAGATTCACAAGAACATCCTTGGAAGACAATTCCTAGATGAATATTTCCATCTAGGTACCAACATATTTTCTATGGCTATTGTTATTCATATGGAAAATTTTGTCATAAATTTGTATAATGTCGCACGTACCCTAGGAACAAATACAATTTCAGGAGATCTGTAAAATATGAACGTCCCAGGGCTCAACAAAACATCAATATATTTGAACATTTAAGAAATAATATTGAATGTTACAATTGTCGAAACTTTGGACACATAGACAGAGACTGCATACTTGAAAATCCTCTAGAAGAATATTCGAAGCCACGGAATGAACGAACATGGAAGAAGAAGAAGACGGATAATTGTGCGCTCGTTCTCAAGGCTCAAAACAACAAAGATGTGCAATATGTTGATAGCAGTTGCTCAACACATATAACTGGAGATAGAAAGAAATTTGTATCTCTAAAAGAGAAGGATGGAACCATGTCCTTTGGAAATGATGGATCTTCAAATTTTATAGGATCAGGTACCGTCACTCTTGGAAGCAAATATGATCTCGCCAATAATGTTCTATTGGTTGAAAACATGAATCAGAATATGGTTAGTGTTGGACAAATGTGTGATCAAGGAAACACAATACTATTCAACTACACAAAATGTGAAATCAGGAAAGGCAGGTATCATAAAATTTTGACTACAATAAATCCAGCTCCAAACGACATATATGTTCTAGATGAAGTAACTAAAGAACGTCTACTAGCTAAAGAGGATGATATAATATTTGGGAGCAATTATAATCGACTAAGTAAGAACTTTGATACAAATATGAAAAGTGAGTTTGAGATGTCTTTAATTGGTGAGCCGACATACTTATTAGGGCTTCAAATATCTTAGCAAGAGATAGGAATATTTATATGTCAAGCCAAGCACATCAAGGAAATGCCCAAGAAATTCAAAATGGAAGATTTCAAACCCATCGTTTCTCCGATGGTAATAGGTTTCAAATTGAACATAGATGACTCATCTAAGGATGTGGATCAGAGGTTGTATAGATATATGATAGGTAGTCTTCTATATGTAACAGCCTCCCGTCCAGATGTTATGCAAGCAGTTGGACAAGTAGCAAGATTCCAAGCAGCACCAAAATAATCACATATTATTGTCATCAAAATAATTATTCGATATCTAAAGAGAATAACAAAATATGGCTTGTAGTATCCCAATAGTAACAACCTCATTATTCAAGCCTTTATGGACGCAGATTGGGCAGGAAGCATTGATGATCATAAGAGTACTTGTTAAGCATTTTAATATCTTCACCAGAAGCTTGGGATTCTCCCAAGTTCTTAATGGATTTTCCTTTTTCATATATAAAGGGGTAGTGGAAGTGTGTATAGGTCTGCAGGATGGTTGTGTGTCAGGGGGATTTACCCTTTTCCATTGATGTCAAAGGGGGAGAGAATGTTGTAGGAAGAGGTGTCATGATCACAGGGGTAGTACTTGTGTTGCCATCAATGCTAATGGGGGTGATTGTGGATCAGTGGTTGTCATTGACGTCAACCCAAGCAACACCAAGGGGTACCTTTATCTTGCATAGTAATTTTTACCTACCAAATTACTATATTCTGGGTCAAGAAATTTTCTTATGGTTTCTACTCGTTGAGATGTTTCTGTTGATATAGGGCACACCATGTAATTCTTCACAGTTTGAGAGATATTAATGTTTGAAGTTTGTAACCCCAGTTAGTGGGCTAAAACCCCATGGGGTTGTGGTTTTGGTAATTGAAAATTCAATAATTAATAATATTTAAGCTCCTAAATCACTCTGTTTGGTCTCAATCTAGTCTCCTAAACTGAGCTCATTTAATTGTCAACCAGGATTTGTAAACTGCTGAAGTGAAGTGTACCATATATACCTAGGTGCTTGTTTCCTAATGCGTTGTGTGTAGTGTTTTGTGATGTTTTTGGTCTTTTGTGATGATTTATGATGTTTTTGGTCTTTTGGTGATTTTTATGTTCACAATGAAAATTCCTAGAAAACTAATGGAAAGGAGTTGGTGGTCAAAAACAGAGTTAAGCCTAATGTATGGAATGGCAAATGCAATTGGAAACACTGAAGCAGAATCTAAACTATGACTAAATAAAAGTAAATCTTGATAATGACTTTCAGACAAATGATTCAAAACACAAACTAAACTTGAGAAATGATCACTAAATATGCAAATCCTCTAACTAAACAGTTAAACACTAATCTTACCATAATGCAACATTTTGTCCTAAGCTCTTCTATTCTATGACTAATTCCTAGTTCTATTCTGCAATTTAATTGAATGTCACAGAACCTTTACTCAAAGAGTTATTGGTTTCTTTTTCAAATTAGTTCTTTTGAGGAAGAGCTCTGTTTATGAAATGATGAGGAAATTACAGAGATACTTCAGACCTTATAGTGATGTTGTCTTCTGTTCATATGGCTATGGATCATTTGTAGATTTTAGAACAGAAAGATGTTTGTGAATAATGAAGGCTATTTTGTTAATCCTAATAACTGAAATAATCTATTGTGCAATGGATGGTAATCTGAATGGAAGTGCAAGTACAATGAGTTAATCTAAAAATGAACTTAAGATGCCACTAATCTAGAACAATGCTGAACTACAAGTCATCATCAAACTCAGAACAAAGTAACTGAATATGAGTTAAATGCAATGAAACTCCGGAGCATTCTAACTATGCTAACATGCATTATTCTATGAAGTTACACAATCTGTTTGTTCATCATTAGTGATATTTTGGAAGAGTTCCTTCTTTTGGAAGAGGTAGAACAATTTTGACTGTGTAATTGAGTGCAATTGTAAGAAAATAGACTGAAAGCAAATGAAAAACTAAGATATCATATCCATACCCTACTCGTCATTATGATGTCTTGGGCAAGCGTTTAAGAGCAAGAACAGAGATGATACTTAGTACAAACACACAACTAACTCATTCATTATCACAGTCATGTCTTGAACTTCTTAAGAATTTCTTGGAAGAGTTTCTTCTTGTGGAAGAGTGATTAGAACAAGTGTAACTGTGATAGTGAACAACAAAAACTACAACTAAATCCTACAATACTATAGCTATTCATCATTCATCATTATAATCTTTTGGAAGAGTGTCTTCTTGTGGAAGAGTTAGAATGAATATAACTACAGTAGCTAGTTAAAACAACTATAAATTCAACTCCTAATCCTAAAATACTATAGTCATTCAACATTCATCATTATAGTCTTTTGGAAGAGCATATTCTTGTGGAAGAGTTAGAATGAGTATGACTACAGTAGCTAATAAAAACAACTATTAATTCAAATGCAAAACGTAAAGGTAGCTAGTAAACTTATCTAATTTACGCAAAATAAATCCGTGCAAGAGGCAGGGGCCCTCTACCACTTGACGGCATTCAACTCCAAATTAAATCACGCCTTCAAAAAAACTTTGTCTGCTCCATTAAAGATGAAATAGTTTGAACATAACACTCTGCGTCTTCAGGAATGTAACACAGAGTCTAAACAAAATCTAGCATCAAATCTAACATAAAATCTCTAACATAGCTCTCGGTCTCCCACGAGTTTATAAAGCAAATGCACATAACAATAATTGTAACAATTCAGGAACATTGTCTTTCCTTATCCAAATCACGTTAGGACTCTTTGAAGTGGCTGCGTGAAGAGGAAAAGACATCTGGACTGAGACAGTCCTAATAGAAGTCTTCCTTCCTAAATGTGTTCCCCACGTTCAAAACCATACCCAGAATTCATTTCTTCCTCCATGATGAGCAACGAACCATGTAGACATGACGTGGATCATGCTCATATGCGGTTTTTCTCAAGAGGTCACCTGGAACATACTCAAACATGAAGGCAGCTGCAGAATCGCCGGTTAGCTACGGAATGTCTGCATTCTGCAACTAGTTTCGGTCAAAATGCTTTATAATGGCAAAAATCACAAAATTTAACAAGTCAGTCATGTAAATCATTCTAGAAGTAATTTTAACTATATTCATTGATCAATTGGGTCTAAGATAGAAATGGACAAGGGAAAATGAGGTAAAATGAGGTGAAGGAAAGCACAAATTTGAGGCTCAACATACCCCCACTGTTGTCTCTTTGCATGTCCTCATGCAAATTATCCTATGAATTCAGAGGCTTCTACAAGGACATCTAATCCCCTTCTTCTCCTTTGTCTGGAAGCTAGAGGTCTTCTGGGTTTCCTGATAACAAGTTTGAACCTGAGGTTGGTGAGTGCCCTGATTAGCTTTTTGTTCCTTGTCTTCAACTTCTCATTGGTCTTCTCCACTTTGTCTATATGCAGGGATAAGGTTGCGTTCATATCAGTTTTGAGCTTGATTTGATCCTTGAGAATTTCATTTTCGTTTTTGATGTGTCTATTCAGCAATTCCAACTCATATCTATCCCTCCTTAATATATCTATTTCAGACAGTGGAGGACTGGGGGTTCTCTCTCTGCTTTCTGAAGCTCTCCTCTCCAAATTTTCCACATAGTCATAAATTTCCTGTTGAGCAGGGTCAATTTCAGGGGTTCCTTCATAAAATTCTTCTTCAATATCTTCTTCCATGGATGTTTCCTCGTCTTCTATATCAATCACCCCTGTTTGTTTGATTAGTGTTTTCTTCAGTTTTCCCTTTAATCTGTGGCTCCTCCTAGGCTGAGAAGATCCCTCTCCTTTCTCCATGGCAGATTTCCTGATTACCTTTTCTTCCTTAAGTTGCCTCTTGATTTGAGTCAACTTCTCTAAAATGATTTCCTCACTGCTTTCTTGCACTGTTTTATCAATTTCAACTTCTGAAGCCCTCCATTTTCTACTTCTTCTTGTAGGCTGTGGTTCAGGTGATGGTTCTTTTGCTTCTTCAAAATGATTTCTTATTAAGAAATCATCCCATGTATCATTTGTTTTAGCTAGATGATGTTCAATCAAGATTTTGACCAAACCATGATGATACAGGGTTGTCTCTAAAAATTGAACCCTTCTTTGAACACAGGCAGCCATCTTTTTTAGACTTTGAAGTAAGAAATATGGTAGGTTTAAGTCTTCTCCCAGAAAATGCATCATTAGTCTAATGTGGTAGACATAAAATGTCCCATATCTACCCTCACATGTAATAAATTTTTGCAAAAGAAGTAGTATGTTTCTCCATTTGTTTTTCAACGCAGAACTGGGAATTCCTTTCTTAAATACACTGACATCCATACCTGGTGATTTTAAAATTTGTTTCCAGGAGTCATTGTGGAATTCTCTATTTTTAAACCATCTCTCTCCAGTTCTGAGTAATCTTGTAGCCTCTGCAATGAAAACTTCAGTGACAGTAAATTTTACATCTCCTACTTCAACTTCGGTTCCTTGAAATGTTCTTGCAAATGTTTTAGTGACTTCCTTGTGGAAGCCATTAAATTTTTCCAAAAATTGAAGCCATCCTATTTGTTGTAACATTTCTTTGCATTGAGGGTAGCCTTCTAAATATTTTGAACCCACTGGTTCAGTCCTTACAATGAAACCCATGATTGCTTCTTCAACTTTCAAATTAACACTCTTTTTTTTTTTTTTTTTACCCACAAAACAATGACTTTCACTTTCGGATTGAAATGGATTCAAGCTCTAAATGAAAATGGCTTCAATTTTGGAATGACATACCTCTGATTTATAGTGGCAACAGCTTCAAAACCTCACGCTGATATGCCTCTGTTGATGATGAAAATAGTTTCAAAACTTCGGCTGATATATCTCTGTTTACATTTGAACTTTGGACTGATATGTCTCTGGTTAACAGTTGAACTTTGGACTGATATGTCTCTGTTTAACAGTGACAACCAGCTTCAACTTTTTCACTTCAATACCTTTGGCTCTTGGTAGCAAACGGTTTCGAATTCAACACTGCAATACCTATGTCTCTGGTAGCAAAAGACTTCAAACTCCACGCTGCTACACTTCTGTGTTTATAGTAAGAATGTTCAAACTCTGCCCACAGTGATACTTTGTATACCCACAGAATCAAATGGCTTCAAATTCTCACGCTGTTATGCTTCCAAATTTACCCTTTTGCTCTGCTCTGAGTTTACAATGCTCAACGTTATTCAAACTAATATCCTTTGGCTCTGCTCTCAGTGATAATAATATCTCTGTCTTCGGAATGGAATGCCGGCTACAGAATGAAGTTATGGCAGTGGTCACGGAATGAAGTAGTGGAGTGAGGTGGAGGGAATGTATTAATGATTGAAGAGACGGCGGAGGATTTTACGACGGCAGAGGGAATCATCATTGAATGATTTGGTTAAGAGACGTGGAGAATTCAAACACCTCGGCCATTTTAACCGCTTAAATGCTATCAGATATGAAATTTGAAATGGAAGATTTTAATCCAAAGTCTGTGGAGGGTTTATTGGTATTGATCAACAAAAATAATTAAAACAACCTTTTCGAACAATCCATAACTAAACTATGCTAAACTTTTATGAAATGCCATTATAATTTAAACTTGTTACCTCTGCCTTTCATTTGATTTTTGTAGTCTTTGTCTTCTCTGCTCATATTTGGAAGAGTCTTCATAATCTTCTTGATGCTTTTGATTCCTGGATACACTGAGTCACTTTGTTGCAATTCTAATGTCTTCTGATTGATGCCTTCAGGGTTTGTAGCTGCAGAAAGACTGTCTGGCTGCAGAAAGGTTGATCAGCTGCAGAATGTCCACTAAGCTGCAGAATGTTCCTGTAGAGCACTTTAATCATGAAATGGAATGTTTTTGGAGTATGGGTGAAATGTTAAATGGTATGAATGAAAATGGATGATGGATTATGATATGTATGAAGTGGATGATGAAATGGAATGGATTCAGTTTATGAAATGGAGTGAAAAGAACATAAGGGCTGTACTGCAATTCATGACATATTTTATTCACTTACAGCAAGATATCAAATTTTGTATTTTGACATGAAAATGAGATGGATGGAAGATGGAATGAGATGAATGAAATGTGGAATGGAGTGAAATATGAATGATGGATGAAATGGAGTATGGATGAATAAGTGGATGGAGTGAAATGAAATGAATCATAAGCACTATGGAACTGAACTTATGATTTTTATAACAGCTGCTTTTTTAAAAACAAAAATGGGAAAAGTTAGAGTGTCAGAGAGACTCTGATTTTCACCCTATCTTTTCTGTATAAACATGCCAATCAATGATTGGTTTTCATGCTTATACCTTTATTTATTTATTTATTTATTTTTTTTTTAATTTTTTTTAGAAGAGAAATGCTTCAGAAAATTTAATCAAGTTGATGAAGAAGAGAGACTCTTCTTCATTAACTTCACATCATTGTCTTCTTGGAACTTCTTGATAAACTCTTCTCTTGAGAGTGGCTTGTGGTATAGCTTCAGTCTATGACCATTCACAAGAAAAGTGACCTCTTCTTCATCTATAGTTCTGATTTTTACTGCCCCATTATCAAAAATTCGAACAATTTCATATGGCCCAAGCCAATGTGTCTGAAATTTCCCTTGAAAATCCTTGAATTTTGAATCAAACAAGAGAGTCCAATCACCCTCTTTGAATTTCTTCTCCTTGATGTACTTGTCATGCCATCTAGCCCTTTGCTGTTGGACTAGATTTGTTTTCTGAACTGCATCTTGTCTGATCTCATCCAACTCATTAATTTGCTCCAGTCTATGCTTTTGTGCCTCCGTTAGATCAAGTTCTCGCTGAACTGCCATCTTGAATGTTTGAATTTGGAACTCTATAGGAAACAAAACTTGCTTTCCATAAACAAGCTCATAAGGAGTATGGCCTGTTGTGTTTCTCCATGTAATTCTATAGGCCCACAAGGCTTCAGGAAGCCTATCTACCCAATCTCTTCTATGTAGATGAACAGTCTTTGTTAGGATTCCTTCAATGACTTTATTAGTGGATTCCACTTGACCATTTGCTTGTGGATGATAAGGAGTAGATGTTCTATGTATGATTTTGTACTTCTCCATCATTTTCTCCACTAGCCTTGATGTAAATTGAGCTCCTTGATCTGTAACAATTTCCCTTGGGACACCAAAACGAGTAAAAATATCCTCAAAAAGAAAAGTAACTACAGATGATTCATTAGCAACAAGTAATGGTTTAGCTTCTACCCACTTAGTAACATAATCAGTGCAAACTAATATGTATTTCTTTTGTCTTGATGGAGGACTAATAGGTCCTACAAAATCCAAAGCCCATTCTTCAAAAGGTTCAATGTGTACCTGAGGTTGTAATGGCATCTCACCTGAAGGAGAAGGTTTCCCTACCCTTTGGCAACTGTCACACCTTTTGACATACTCCCTTGCATCTTTAAACAAAGATGGCCAATAATATCCTAAATTAAGGATCTTATAGGCTGTCCTCTTATCTGCAAAGTGTCCGCCACAAGGTTCATCATGGCATGCCTTAAGAATTTCAGGCATCTCATCTTCACGAACACACCTTCTAATAATCAAATTTGGACCTGTCTTGTACAACTCATTAGCGACCCATGAATATCTTGCACTATCATTAATGATTTTTCTTTTATCCCTTGCATTCATAATTGAAGGAAATTTTCCTGAAACTAAATAATTGGCAATATCAGCAAACCATGGAGTTTGAGTAGAGATTGCAAAAAGATATTCATCGGGAAATTGATCTTCAATCGGAGTGTCATCTTTGATATTTTGGATTCTAGACAGGAAATCAGCCACAGTGTTTTGTTTTCCAGGCCTATCTAGAATAGTAATGTTGAATTCTTGTAATAATAACAACCATCTTATAACTCTGCCATTAGTGATTGATTTATTCATTAAGTATCTAATGGCAGAATGATCAGTGTGAATAAAAGTTTCATAGCCTGTTATATAGTGTCTAAATTTGTTTATGGCATGAACAACGGCTACAAACTCTTTTTCAGTTACAGTATAGTTTAACTCTGCAGGAGTCAAATTTTTACTGATATAATAGATGGCATAGGGAATCAAATCTTTCTGTCCCAATACTGCTCCTAGAGCTGTATCAGAAGCATATGTCGAGATATGAAAAGGTAACTTCCAATTAGGTCCCCTTAATATAGGTGCTTCAGAAATTTTGGTTTTTAGGGTTTCAAAAGCTAACTGGCAATCATAAGTCCACTTAAATTCACAATCTTTGGTAAGTAATTTGAAAAATGGAGATGCTATTTTGGTGAAGTTTTCTATAAATCTCCGGTAATACCCTGTAAATCCTAGAAAACTTCTAACATCTTTTTGACAACTTGGAATGGATAGGTTGGAAATAACTTCAACTTTCGCCTCATCAACTCTAATCCCATCCCCCGAAATGTGGTGCCCTAAAACAATACCTTCAGTGAACATCATAAACCATTTTTCATGACTAAGAGAAAGGTTTGCTTCTTGACATCTTTTTAAGACTTTTTCCAAGTTTTCTAAAGCCTCTTCAAATGTATCCCCATAAACTGTGAAATCGTCCATGTACACCTCTACACAGTCATGTATCAGATCTGAAAAAATTCCTAATACTGCCCTTTGGAATGTTGCAGGTGCATTGCATAACCCAAATGGCAATACTCGGTAGGCATAGGTACCCCAAGGACAAGTAAATGTGGTTTTATCTTGGTCTTCAATTGCTACTTGGATTTGATTGTAACCACTAAACCCATCTAGGAATGAAAAGTACTTTTTACCTGCTAATGTATCTAATACTTGATCTATGAAAGGTAAGGTAAAATGGTCTTTAAGAGTAGCTTTATTCAGTTCTCGGTAGTCAACACACACCCTCCATTTTCCATTTTTCTTAGGCACAATCACCAAAGGAGAAACCCACTGACTATCTGAAATAGGATAGATGAAGTTAACATTTAACAATTTTTGTAATTCTTCCTTGACAATTTTCCTAAGATTTGGATTCATCCGTCTTTGAGGCTGTCTGATTGGTTTGCAATTTGCCTCTATATAGATGTGATGAGTACAAGTCTTGGGACTTATCCCTTTCATGTTAGTGTATTCCCATGCATATGCAGAAGAATGTCTCTGTAATACTTTGGCTAACTCTTCTTGTTGAGATTTTTCTAGGTTTTTGTTTATGTTCAAGGTTTTGCCTGGAAAAATTTCACTTGTAGAGCTGCCAAATTTGTCCATAGAATGAAGAGACATCTGCCTAGATGACAAGAACTCAATATTGGATCCCTCTTGAAATGATTCATGTTTATGTTCTGGAGAGGATTCAAAGTTTTCTATAGTATTCAGAATTTGATTATCTTCACTAATTTCTGAAATTGTGAAGAGTGGTTGTAAATATTCTTCATCCTCTATCCATTGAGTGTCATCTAGTTCTGTAATTGTCCTAGCTGGAGGATATAAAGTGAATTTCTTTGTTGAACTTCCATCAGAAATATACATATCACCGGACCTACAACTAATAAAAGCATCAGCTGTAGCCAACCAAGGTCTTCCTAGTATGACAGGATGGCCTCCTAGATTATTCTTGGGTGTCAGGATCATGAAATCCACGGGGTACTCCCAAGAGTCTAGGGACACTGGAATGTCTTCTATTACCCCATCTGGTCTGATCACAGATCTATCTGCTAATTGTAATAGTGTGGGTGTAAAGAGAATATTAGGAAGTTTCAGTTTGTCCATGATTTGTCTACTCATGATATTTATTGTTGCTCCTAAGTCAATGAGTGTGTTTTGAATTTCAATTCCATTGATGTGAATTTTGACAACTGGATTTCCTGGGTCAAGATACTTTGGAATAGTAATCTTGCCCATCATAATGTCTGCTATTTGTCCTACCAGTTGAATTTTCTTGGTTTCTCTTATTCTTTTCCTTGTTGTCTTCATACTCAATTCCTTTATTGTTTTGGCTAAAATTGGGATTTCCTTGATGGCTTGCAATAATGGAATTTTAATGCAAACATTTCTCAATTCATCTAAGAAATCATAATTAGGCACCATTATTTGTTTTTCTACACCTCTATCGATTTGTAATCTTTCCGGGAAGGGAGGTATAGAAGTAGATGTGGATGGTTGCTCTAATACTGGAGTTGGATTTATTGGATCTTTTTGTTTCAGTTTTTCAATGTTTTGATCTTGAAAGGATGTATCTTCCTCAAGAATTTTATTAACTCGAAGGGAGTCTTCCTCAGAATTATCTTGTTCTTGTATGATCACAGAAGGTTTCCTCTTCTCAAGTATCCTTCCAGACCTAAGTTGAACATCACTAAGGTCTAGAGGAGTAATTAAATAAGTTGGAAATTGTTGTCCTTCTATCATGTATGTATTCGGAGGGTTCTTATTATTGGGGTTTGGTATGGGCTGAGCCGACAATTGATTGGATTTTTGAGGGAATGGTAATGGAAGTGGTTGATTTTGATGTGGTTGGTTCTGATGATGTTGTTGAGGATTTTGTTGAAAATTTTGTTGAAGATTTTGAGGAAAATTTTGTTGGGAATTTTGAGGATAAAAATGTGGATATAGTGGATAGGATGGTGGATACTGATAATATGGAGAGTATCTTCCATAGAGACCTTGTGATCCTTGTGCCCAAGCTTGAGATTGATTTTGAAATTGGGGCCAAGGTTGCTGCCAAGAATTCCAAGGTGGAGGTTGATTATACATTTGATCATGGAATCCTTGTGTCTGGGGTCCCTGCCAAGGTCTTCTAGATACAAAGTTAAGAGATTCTGTGGATTCTGTAGGAGTTTCTTCTTGAAAAACAGCCTTGAGACCAGGAAGAGAAGGAAAATTCTTGGTCTCATGTTTCTCAGAACAAATGACACAGGTTTCTATACCTTTTACATCCAAAGGACACTCTCTTAAGGCATGTTTCTTCCTACATTTGGGACAAAAGATTGCCAAGGCATCAGATTCAGCCTTTTTCTTTTTTTTGTATCTTGAGGGTGTCTATTTGTTCACTAAGACTCCCTAAGATGTCATATTTAAAATCATCGAGCATATGTCCTATTTCTGATCTACTTACTGTCCCAGAAGCAGATTTACTTGCCCTTGCAAGAGCAGGATCTCTTGGACCTTTGGCAGTTTTAGATTTCCCTCTTGAAAGGTTAATACATAACTCCGATATTTCAGGTAATGTGAGTTGTGATATATCCCCTTTTCCCATCATGTTAAGGATATCCAACCATTCATCCCTAATTGTTTTCAACAAAAGAGCTTTTAAGATGTCTTGATCTAGGTTTTCCATTTTTGCCATTTTTATGTTATATTTAAATCTTTCCAACAAATCTTCTAAGTTTTCATCTTCTTTTTGTAACATCTTGAACACTTATTCCTTATGATTAACCGACATACAATAATCCAAGTATCTCTCTAGAAATGCTTGTTTCATGTCTTCCCATGTTCTAATAAAACTACTGTTTAAACTCATAAACCACTTCAATGCTGCTCCCTTCAAAGTTGAAGGAAATAATTTCAGTTTTTGAGCATCTTGTAGATAGTCATAAGTTCTACACAGCACTTCAAATTCGAATAAGAAAGTTTCAGGATCTTCAGTTTTAAGTCCATAGAAGTTTGGAAGGACAGAGGGTGAAATATTTTTCATGGTTGTATTGGTTTCTTCATCAAGTATAAGGAACCCAAAAGAGCTTCCTATTCTACCTCTTCCTCCATCTGCACCTCTACCTCCTTCTCCTCTTCCTCCTTCTCCTCTACCTCTACCTCTACCTCCTCCTCCAAATAATGTGTGTTCTCCATTAACAACTCCTCCTCCTCCTCCTTCTGCCATGGTTGACTCTCCTGTGGAAGTAGAAAGATTTGTGTCCCTAACAGGAGTCTTTAGATCTTCTTCTATGGCATGTTCAGTGGATGAAGTGGAAGGTTTCTCTAATGGAATAGGTGACCTTAGATCTTCTAGAAGTCTAGGATCAGTAAAGGATGGAAGATGGGTTTGAGTTGAAGGTGTACTAGTTCTAGGTCTAGATGAAACAAGTGGTGTTCTAGAAATCAAACTTCTGCCTCTGCTGCTTATAAATCTTCCCCTTGAATCTCTCTCCCTACGCATAAAATTGTTTTTGAATGCTAAGAAACAAAGGCTACCTAGTTTTCACTTCCCCGGCAACGGCGCCAAAATGTTTGGTCTCAATCTAGTCTCCTAAACTGAGCTCATTTAATTGTCAACCAGGATTTGTAAACTGCTGAAGTGAAGTGTACCATATGTACCTAGGTGCTTGTTTCCTAATGCGTTGTGTGTAGTGTTTTGTGATGTTTTTTGTCTTTTGGTGATTTTTATGTTCACAATGAAAATGCCTAGAAAACTAATGGAAAGGAGTTGGTGGTCAAAAACAGAGTTAAGCCTAATGTATGGAATGGAAAATGCAATTGGAAACACTGAAGCAGAATCTAAACTATGACTAAATAAAAGCAAAAGCTTGATAATGACTTTTTAGGCAGATGACACAAACTAAACTTGAGAAATGATCACTAAAAATGCAAGTTCTCTAACTAGACAGTTAAACACTAATCTTACCATGATGCAACATTTTGTTCTAAGCTCTTCTATTCTATGACTAATTCCTAGTTCTATTCTGCAATTTAATTGAATGTCACAAAAACTTTACTCAAGAGTTATTGATTTCTTTCTAAAGTAGTCTTTTGAGGAAGAGCTTTGTTTATAAAATGATGAGGAGATTGCAGAAATACTTCAGACCTTATAGTGATGTTATCTTCTGTTCATGTGGTTATAGATCAATTATGGATTTCAGAACAAGAAGAAGTTTGTGAATAATGAAGGCTGTCTTGTTAATCCTAACAACTGAAGTAATTTATTGTGCAATGGAAGACAATTTGAATATGAATTGCAAGTGAAATGAGTTAATCTAAGAATGAACCTAAAATGCCACTAATCTAGAACAATGTTGAACTATAAGTCATCATCAAACTTGAAACAAAGTAACTGAACATGAATTAAATGCAATGAAACTCCGGAGTGTTCTAACTATGCTAACATGCATTATTCTATGAAGTTACACAATCTGTTTGTTCATCATTAGTGATATTTTGGAAGAGTTCCTTCTTTTGGAAGAGATAGAACAATTCTAACTGTGTAATTGGGTGCAATTGTAAGCAAATAGACTGAAAGCAAATGAAAAACTAAGATATCATATCCATATCCTACTCGTCATTATGATGTCTTGGGCAAGCGTTTAAGAGCAAGAACAGAGATGATACTTAGTACAAACACACAACTAAGTCATTCATTATCACGGTCATGTCTTGAACTTCTTAAGAATTTCTTGGAAAAGTTTCTTCTTGTGGAAGAGTGATTAGAACAAGTGTAACTGTGATAGTGAACAGCAAAAACTACAACTAAATCCTACAGTACTATAGCTATTCATCATTCATCAGTATAATCTTTTGGAAGAGTGTCTTCTTGTGGAAGAGTTAGAATGAATATAACTACAGTAGCTAGTTAAAACAACTATAAATTCAACTCCTAATCCTACAATACTATAGTCATTCAACATTCATCATTATAGTCTTTTGGAAGAGCATCTTCTTGTGGAAGAGTTAGAATGAGTATGACTACAGTAGCTAATTAAAACAACTATTAATTCAAATGAAAAACGTAAAAGGCAGCTAAGAAACTTATCTAATTTACGCAAAATAAATCCGTGCAAGAGGCAGGGGCCCTCTACCACTTGACGGCATTCAACTCCAAATTAAATCACGCCTTCAAAATAACTTTGTCTGCTCCATTAAAGATGAAATAGTTTGAACATAACACTCTGCGTCTTCAAGAATGTAACACAGAGTCTAAAAAAAATCTAGCATCAAATCTAACATAAAATCTCTAACATAGGTCTCGGTCTCCCAAGAGTTTATAAAGCAAATGCACATAACAATAATTGCAACAATTCAGGAACATTGTCTTTCCTTATCCGAATCACGTTAGGACTCTTTGAAGTGGTTGCGTGAAGAGGAAAAGACATCTGAACTGAGACAGTCCTAATAGAAGTCTTCCTTCCTAAATGTGTTCCCCACATTCAAAACCATACCCAGAATTCGTTTCTTCCTCCATGATGAGCAACGAACCATGTAGACATGACGTGGATCATGCCCATATGCGGTTTTTCTCAAGAGGCCACCTGGAACATACTCAAACATGAAGGAAGTTGCAGAATCACCGGTTAGCTACGGAATTTCTGCATTTTGCAGCTAGTTCCGGTCAAAATTCTTTATAATGGCAAAAATCACAAAATTTAACAAGTCAGTCATGTAAATCATTCTAGAAGTAATTTTAACTATATTGATTGATCAATTGGGTCTAAGATAGAAATGGACAAGGGAAAATGAGGTAAAATGAGGTGAAGGAAAGCACAATTTTGAGGCTCAACACATTCCTACATTCACTTGCTGAAGACCCTCTCAACCTAAGCATTTATATAAATTGTGATCCTCATATCCTCCTCATGCAGGGATTTCACTACCTGAAAGAGGTCTTCGTGGCATCTGCACTATAAAAAATTTTCTACGAAGGTTTAGAAGTTGAAATTATTATGAGGCAAATCCAAAATCCTAAGGAAGCTCCTGTAAAAATTTCAGATCAATGTGTGCAATATTTTTGGAGATATGATCTGTGGAAGGAAATTTTTTTTCAGGCTCCTGAACTTCATCTCAAAGAAGTGACCTTGTGAAAATCATTATTAATCTCTCTCTGAGTATCATATTGGAATTTGGTAAAACATTGTGGATAACTCACGGACTATAGTTTTCTCTATATCAATTTTAGAGCGGAATGAAGAAACAGTGATATGTGGCACACCATACAATTTCACTCTACTAAACTAGTCCATAATTAGGGCATTGTGAGATATTGGGCATAACTCTCCCCTAAAGAATCCAAATTGGGTCAGACCTATGGAATTTGAAATAAGACTCATAGGACTAATACAGGACCAAAAATAACATATTGGGGATATGAAATAACATAGATACACCAGATTCAATATCGAGCTCCTAGAAGGCAAGAAAAAGCCAGATCATTTGTTGTCAAGGGATGCAAATGACCAGTATTTCTAGGGAAGCGAAGAAAATCAAGGTGCAGTAGAAGGCAGAATGAAAAGAGTAGCAATCAAGGTGCAGAACAACATGAAGAAGTTCACCACATGAAGTCTTGAAGTGGGAAGCACTGCATACAATCATTGAAAATGCAGCATTGTAAAATTTTTACAATTGTCTATGTACCAAGAGTTGAAGAGGCAGTGTCGAGAGGTGTAGGATCATCATTAGGTGATTGTGTCATATTTGGGGTTATTTTCTACTGTGTCTTCTTCTTCTACATCATTCTATATCATTTTAAAGTGTACCTTTTT
This sequence comes from Pinus albicaulis, assembly GCA_034641835.2. Taxonomy (NCBI): domain Eukaryota; kingdom Viridiplantae; phylum Streptophyta; class Pinopsida; order Pinales; family Pinaceae; genus Pinus; species Pinus albicaulis. The sequence goes on from CM076572.1 coordinate 207,125,339, forward strand.
CCCTGGTACTGGAGTCCATTCTTCTTTTATTCTTCTATAGGGTGGTAGGGTGGTGCTAGGTTGGTGCATGAAGTCACCAACAGGTTCAAGCTTGTGAAAACTCTAGGGTGGTAGGGTGGTTCTAGGATGAGCTGTAACTCATTGGGTGTTGGGGCATCCGCTCAATTGACTACTGAAGAATATGGGGCATTGGAGCGTCCATCCAGTGGGAGCTAGAGAAGAATGATTTTCTAGAATCTAGGATGTTGGAGCTTTATTTTAAATTGGAGTTGAATATTAAATAATTATTAGAAAATCATTCAAGTGGTTTTTGTCCCGGAGAGGGTTTCAACCTTTTAAACCATGCGCATTTGTGTTCCTTCTATTTACTACTATCATTGTACAAACACTGATAATAATTGAATATTAACTAATGCTCTGAAAGATTAATAATAATACTAAATGAAAGGAATATTGATTCACTCCCCCTCCCCTCTCAGTATTTCCAACAACCATTATGTCTATGCAATTGCATCTTTTGATCAAGGAGAAAGGTTGCAAAACATCCATGGTGGAGGCAATGATGACATTGTATGCGATGATTTTGATGATAGTCTGATTGGCCATTTTTTTGATAATTTGGAGCTAGTTGGTCGAAAAATCAGATCTTCCAATCCCCATTCTCAAACTAATGTTGTACCAGGATCAAAATCAATCATCCCTGATAGAATTTTTCATGGAACAATGTAGGTAACACAATGATATTTTGACGATCGCTATAATAGTGGTTATTTTATTACATTCCTCTATTTAAAATTTTTTTTTACTAAACTTAACGTATTTTCTTCTCTTGGAATACGATACAACTCATTTTAATAGAGGTCCAGAAATTAACTCCACAAGTATTCCATCTACTAATCTTAGAATTGAATGTGAATCACGTCATAGCCTTCCACTGCATTCTCCTTGACAATCAAATCGGAAAACTAATCTAAATGTTCAATGTATTTGATTTGATTTTTAATTTTTTGAATTTTTAGTAGGTTGGACATGAATTTTATTGCATACTTTATTTTCTTCAAACATGACACAACTCATTTCAATAGAGGCATAAAAATTAACTTCATACATGTTCCATCTACTGATGTTATAAGCGAAGAGGAACCATCACATAACGTTCATTGAGATCGCCAAACAAATTTAAATGTTGAATGAATTTGATATTTTCCTCATTTTTTCATTTATTTTTAGTTGTAAATTTTGTTTTATATGCTTTTATGGAAAAACATGATTTTTTCCCATGGGGTTGGAGAAATGGAATCCAAAATATCAAATTGTCAAACTAATGTAATGTTCAATCTATTTGATTTCTTTTAAATTTTTTAATATTTATTAGTTGGACATTTAGTTTTATAATGAATTCTATTTTTTTGAAACACGAAACAAATCATCTCAATAGAGGCATAGAAACTAACACCCCAAATGTTCTATCCACTGATGTTAGAAGTGAAGAGAAACGATCTCAGAGCCTTCATCCACGTCGCTAAACAAATGTAAATATTGAATGAATTTGATTTTTTTTTTCATTTTTTCATTTCTAATTAGTTGGAAATTAAATTTACAAAAAATTATGCTATAGACACCTTATCATCCTCTCAGGTTCCATAAATGTAGGCCATAAATTTGGAAATGCCCTGTCATAGGTCTGTTCCACATGTTTCAAATTTGGGAAGGGAATATCATGGTGCTGAAAATCAAGTACATTTTAGAATAAATTATGCTCTTCCATATCGTTCTCCACATGGTACAACCGATACATATAATATTCATTTTGATTAAAACATGATTGCAGTGCATAAAAGATTTCGAGAAAAGATAGATAGCTTGTGAGATTTCCAATTGTGCCACATCTGCCAAGAATCATATGCCAAAATCCATGTTTTGAGAGATTATGAAGGACCTGTTCGTAGACGATGTAAGAATGAAAGAGGTTCCCATCATTTTTCCAGATATAATAACATGGATCATGGTGAGAAACCACCTGATTTAAGAGTTCATACTAAAGTTGAAGAAAATTTAATAGCACATGTAAATCCTATTTTGCAAGTGATGTATGCTTGAGGTGAGAAATATAAATATAGCGCCCACACAGTTAGCTTTCCCCAAGATATTTCTACAATTGCACAAAGCCTTCCCCGACATGTTGAAGATATTGACTTTCTCATTGTGAGGATACATGCCGCTCAATCTAAATATTATGAATTTTATGTCAAAATATCTCGAGTTATGGCTGCATTGCTTTTCAAAATTGAACGTGATCAATATTATCGAGATGTTGTAATTGACTATGATTCAGTGAATGCTATGCCTGAAAGATCAATAGATGTCTCTTCGAGGGTTAAATTTTTTTATTGTGATATTGAAGAATCTGAGATCAATGCATGTAATAATCAAGGGTTTCCTGTTGATAATTTTCCATCTCATCCTTCTTCTTTTGTTGCTCGCCTACCTAATGAACAGATATAAGTGGAAGAAATTATAGAATTTATTTATAATGTTCATTCTTCACATATTCAAGAAATGTATTGGTCCAGTATTGGAACCTCTCTGGTGAGTGAATATAATACTGAGGGTTTATTATATATGGAATTCCCCACGTTGTTTCCCACAGGTGATGTTGATTGGTTGCAACCATGTATTTTTTGTGTGGAACTTCATGAGTATGAATTGAATCTTCTTATCTACTATGATCAGAGATTTGGAAGCCATCCTTACTTTCGATATTACCTATTGAAAATGATAATGTGGCATCGAAGCCAAGCAACTATTGTAGTTTTTGTGAATAAACATTTACATGATGACTCACCAAAAATAATGGAAAACTTGTGTCACAAAATTTCTGATTTACCAGATAATAAGTTGGCTGAGTATCTTACGCGGTTTAGTTCTTCTCTGAGAGGTACAAGGGAATACTGGATTAAATGTTGGGCTAAATTTATTGACATTATTACTGAGTTGGGATGTCCATATTTGTTTTTTACTTTGAGTGAAGCTGACACAAGGTCTCGAGAGTTGCATAACCTCATGCCTATACCCTTACATTTTGGTTCCTTAAATGAGCATCATATGAAAATTGAGAATGTTATCTAGTACCCTCATATTTTTGCCACATTTATGCACCATATTTTCAATATATTTCAAGAGGAAGTTATCCAAAAATATCTTAAAGCGAAAGACTTCTGGTACAAGTATGTGTTGTTGAATTTATTTTCTATTAATTGTCAATTTCTTATTATGATTGTATAATATTTTTTGTAGTAACTATATATTCATTTTCTTTAGATATGAGTGGCAACATAGAGGTTCACCACATATCCATGGTTACCTATGGTTACAAGGTGCTCCTGACATGGAAAGAATTGATTGGTCAAATGCTTATGATTTACAACTTGCAAAATTCTATGACAATTATGTAATTGCATTCAATATATGTGAAATACATCGTCACAACATAATGGTTCCAAGAAGTCTCAATGATGACCCTTTCCTATTGAATACTAATCAAATTTTCTGTTGTAATCCTCATAATGATTATGAATAATTTCTAAATTGTGTCCAAAGGCACACAAGGTGTAGTGTAGATTCTTGTTTGCACAAAAAGGGAACTATTCTCACATGTCAGTACAATGCTCCATGCGATTTTTCTGAGGAATCAAGATTGTTCATAGATGATCAAGGAAGAAAAAAATATTACCCGACAAGAAATGATGATATACTCAATGTACATAACATTGATCTTCTAACAATGTGGCATGCAAATTTTAATTTCCAACTAGTGCTTTCTCAGTATGTTCTCCTAGAATATATTGCTAAGTATGCATCGAAAGTAGAGAAAAGGTTTAAAAGTTATCATGATATGTAAACTATAATTTCAAATTCTATTGTCTCTAAGGATCATGCTTTATGTGCTTACAGAAGGTTTCTTGAAGAATTGATTGTTGAATCTGACATTGGAGCACAAGAAACATGCCATATGTTGATTAAGCTACCTCTTGTTGTCTATAGTCGAAAATTTGTTTCCTTAAATGTTGGAACAAAGGTTTGCAGGAAAATTTCAAGGGATGGGATGAAATATTCATCTGAGAATAATTTTGTTAAACATTATTAGAAGAGGCCTTTTTTCATTGAACATATATCTTTGATAGAAAAAACAAGGTCTTGGACATTTGATAGCAAGCGTAAAAAATATCCATAGAAGCCTAGAGATGTTCATGCTATTGTTCGGGTTTGGCCATGGTGTTATTCTATTCCTAGTGAGGGTTCAGACGAATTTGAAACCTTTTGCTGGACATAGTTTCTCTTTTACAAGCCATTTCATAACATTTGTGCAAATATTGGGCTTTCAATAGAAATTATTGTTTAAAATTGGAGGAATTTCTGATATCGAGCATGGCGTGTTGATCGAAATCCATAAATTGTCGACAATATTGAAGATGGAGAAGATGGTGATTTTTCTAACCAGGAAATGAATCTTGAAGATTATTTTCAAGAATGGAAAATTTTCTGTCGCTTGGTTCCACCAAATAATGTAAATTTTTCTGATCTTGACACCCTTTGCCGAAGGGATTTCGATATATCCTTTGACTGGAAAAGTACAAATATTTCTGATGATGTGGCTGAAGAAGCTATTAATTTTATAAGGAATGGAAAACCAAGGTGTGACATTATTGACCTTTCAAATAGAACATATGCATCTCCAGATTCATTACAGAAAAACAATGACTTGCTTTTGAAATTGTTTTAAGACATTTTGCTGAATATGAGATTTTTGATTCTCTTATTATGATTGTTTAGGGCACTATAGGCAGTGGTAATTCTTTCCTTATCTATTGTATTTATGAAGCTCTTTCTAATTTTTCATGTAATGTAAAAATTCCTTTGATTCTTCTAACCCCAACGAGAATAGTTTCTTTTAATATACATGCAAAAACAATACACTCTACTCTAAAAATTCTGATTAAAGATATGAAACCACTACATGGTCAATCGCTAGCAGTATTCTTAGAAGAAATGAAGCATATTCGATATATATTGATTGATGAAATGATATTTTTAGGATTGAGGTTTTTCATGCAAATAGATGCTCGATTACAAGAAGCATTTCCAAAGAAAAATAATTGTCCTTTTGGTGGCAGATCCATCATCCGCCAGCTACCTCCTATGAGAGATAAGCCTTTCTATGCAAGTAATACTGTAGGGAAAGTCTTGTGGAAAAAATTCAACATTATTGTCACTCATGAAACAATATTTCACCAACAACGGAATAATGAGAAACAATCTTGTTTTCCTAGAGTCCTCAATAACATAAGAAATGTAGAACATGTTCTTGATGATTGGGAGTTTCTTATTTCACGGGATGATATGAGGTTGCATCCTAGAGAAAGGGATGTATTTAATGTAGTAGTTCACATGTTTCCAACGAATAATTTGGCGTCCCTCCATAATAGGCATATGTCGAAATCATTAAATTCTCCAATTGCATGATGTATTCCTGAGAGTTCAAGGCATTCAGAAATCAGTGGTGTCGATGATGATCAATTGGACCATTAAGTTTTGTTGTGTCATGGCCAATGTGTTATGCTGACATGTAATTTGTGGGTTGAAGTTGGTTTGGTGAATAATGCACTTGGTTATCAGTGAAAATGTGAAGTTAGGTTACACTTTTTGGCCTTTTCTGAGAAAAAAATTTCATTTTTCTTTTCTTCAAATTTCTGCAAGCCGAAACAATTTTTCTATTAAGAATTTCATTCTACGATAAAAAAAAATGTTGTCAGAAATTTTATTAGCTTCCTATAACTTATTTTTTGGAATTTTTTTATACACATTTGATATGTCAACTTAGTGCTTCTTTGAGTGTGCTTTTTTTAACAATCGAAGGATTCATAAAAAGTCATGTTAATACGTGTTGGTGTATTCTGTGAAAACTTTGTGTTTTTGAGAAAGAAATTTTTTTACAAAAATCGAGACAAATTCTACTTCGATTTTATTATATTTACGAAACCAAATTATGCATATCATAATTACTAGAATTTTTTGAACTGATCCAATATGAAAAAAACTACATTTTTTTAAATATGTTTCTAGATGCATAAAATTTCTTAACATATAAGTTATAAAGTAAAAATATAAAAACTACCCATTATAGTTGACGAACCATTGTAATGCACAAAAAAATTTCAATTTTTTTTACAGTGTATTTTGGAAGATATAGAATATTGATTTCACTAAATTAGAATGACGTTAAGAAATTTTTTTCACCCATTTTATTACAAAATTAATTAAAATTAGTAAGTATTTATGAAATTACATAAAGCTTATATTTCTTGAAAGTAGATTGATTTTTGCAAATGCTTCTCTTGGTTCTGACAGTTAATTCGGAAATTTCATGGAGTTTAATCACTCCAAAGTTGAAGAAATGTGTTCAGATCTTGGCTTTTCATAATTGTAGACCTGTTAGTTCGACAGAACTTTAAAAAAATTTCGGTTGAATTGTTTTTTTCCTCGATGGCCCATCAGGACTAACGATACAAAATTTCAGCCAAACTTTTAATTCACTTTCTGTCACCTAGAAAATTCAACAAAACCCCTCCAAAAAAACATTTCACGGAAATATAAATTGACATAAACTCATTTATTTTTTTCGCATTATGTGAAGGAAATATTTTATATGCCTACCTCTAAGCCACTGCAACTTCCAATGTTCACAACTGTTGTTTTTGATAAGTATGTTGATGTCCTGTTTGATGCAAGCAATCCAAACATTTTACCTATCACATCAGTGATGTAACACCTCAAATTTCTATGTTTTTAATTTTACATTTGAACTAATCGAAAGGGGAAGTGGACCCCAATGGAGAAAAAATGTGTGGATTTATTTAATTATTTAATTAATAAAAAGAAATAGAATGATTATGTGTGCACTATGACTAGATGAAGAATTGAGATCCGAAACCTTGATCCATGTGGATATGGATAAGGTTAGACTTTCCCAAAACCTTTCAGAAAAAACTTGAAAGGAATATTACTAAATTATATTGGGAGAAAAATATAATTTCCCCAATGAAGAGGAAAGTAATTGGGAAGAGGAAGAGAAGCTAGAAAAGTAGAAAAAACAGCTTTAAAGTACATCACTGAGGGAAGCCTAGGCAAAAACAGGAATAAAGCATCTTGAAATTTCTGGACACGGAAATTAGAAACAGGCTTGGGAAAGCACTTCTTAAATAAATTGTTTCAGGATAGACAAAGGGTTTTCTATCACTAAAAGCAGGGATCTCAGCTCAGGGGTGAGTTAAGGAGATAGAACTCTATGGTTGGGAGGAGTACTCATCTGAATTGGTATGCACCCAGAACTAAACTAATTTTATAGTTACATGAAATGGCTCATGGTTAATTTCAGTGTTGCTTCAATGAGTGAATTAAATTGTGGTCTACTGAAATGATTGATACCCATACATTTAATAGACTTAGATGAATTAGAGATACTTCAGATCTGTATGGTTGTATGGGTGTATTCTGATGAGATCCATCTACCAGAATGTCTAAACCAATAACCGGTTTAAATCTGGGGATTGGTATCTCTCAAAGAAGATATTATTTCTATGTAGTGAAAAATAATAACGTTATTACTATTCTTAGGTGTGTATATGTTCATGAGAAACCTAAATTAATATGCAGAAAAGAATATTTTACCTGCAAAAGAATGACAATATATTCTACTTATTGATCGTTTGTGATAATTATTAGCAGAAATTACAGTGTCAAGAAAGTTGACTTAAAATAAGCAAGTTTAATAGAGTAGAAAAAAATATGTGATGTAAGAGAAATAAAATGAAACCCATACTGCATTGAACATGTATAAATCTAAACTTAGTTGTCAAATAGAGGTTAATAGACTGGAATTTTTGATTCACAGTTTATGTTCATTACATTACTATACAAATTAGTGCAGAGAAAACTCCAAATTTGATAAGTGAAACACAGTTATAATCTACTGTAATACACCATTAATAAATAGGTATTTGAAATATAGATGAAATACAAAAATAAAAAATAAAAATTTTAGTATGGTACTGGAATATTAAGAAATAGCCCCTAAGGATAGGGTGGAATATAGAAGTAATGAGACAACATAAACTCTATTTTATTTCTAAATCAAATTTTTCATTTTTTTCACCCATTTCTTTAAAATGATGAAAAAAAAAGTAAATCTATAAAATCTATGTATAGAAATGTCATTAAAGATATAAAGTAGTACTAAGATGCATAAGAGATTTATGCCAAGATTTATTAAAATTCGTATTGCAGAAAATAAGTGCAATACAGGTATAAAAGAGCTAGTTGTGTCTATATATATATATATATATATATATATATATATATATATACTTAGCAAATGAAAACTCACAAATTTCATTCTATTTTTATTAACAACAGAAATTAAATGGTAAGATATGAATTGGTAAGTAAATATAAGTATGTTTTTACTGTAAAGTTGGAAGTCCAGTAAAAGCCTGTATAATATGAACTAGAAAATTGTAAATAAACAAGAGATAAGAGTTGCTGATATTATTACTGTAATTATGAAAATGTAGAAACAGTAATAACCCCATTACAACATATACAACTTTTGATGGAGAAAAAAAACATTATATATATAGGTATGTATATGCATGTATTAAATTGTGATGAACTAACAATGACCATTATCCGTACTGGCATACTCCCAAATCAAACTCGAAAATTTTAAGGAAGAACTTTATAAATGAAGTGGTTCAAGTATATATCCTTAGATCAAAATCATTGAAAGAAATCAAAGCTGGAATGGTTTCATGTCATGAAACTAGAGAGAAAATTTAATTAAATAGGAAGCAAATTAAATTTAAATTATACAGTCCAGATTTGGGATATACCCATAAATGTCTTTACCCATAATACAACAAGTTTCTAATTAGTTTGGTGGCTTAGCTACTATTGGTTTTCACTGTGTAAAACTTAAATGGACACATCTGTGGGAATGTGAATTAGGATTTCATTTCAGAAGAGAGGCCAAAATTCTCGTAACAAACCTGTTCAAGGAAAGTTGTACTCGGTTAGTTGGAATACAACTTTCCAAATGAAAATTGGTATTCCAACCAAGTAGAAAAATCCCAAGTGGAACGCTCCTGAAAACAAGGAACAAGAAAACCATGAGTAATCATAACGATTCCCAAACAAATAAGATTACACTCATAATTTGTAAGGAATTCATACCTTATAATAATTAATGTTGCGATGATTTCTAAAAAAATACATTATTAACCATCATGAAATTGATAGTTTAAACTATTGCAGAATATCTTACATAAGACAATGTAGCTAAAAAAAAAATATTTGACATGCGATATGGAATTAGTTAAAATGAATATTATACCTATAACCTTCGAGAGGAGAAACGAAGCCTGGATTCATAGTGCGAAGTACCAATGCCGCACTAGAATCTAGACTTGCGTAATGTTTTCTATGTCATATCAAGGAGGTGAACGGTTAAATCCTTAAATTAATTAATTCTCACATAGGCACCCAAACGAAAAACAAAGAATATAAGTCTTGATCTAAGCTTGAAAAGAAATCTGAGGCTTTAGGAAATATAGTGAATAAAATGACTCAAAAAAGAAAAAAGAAAAAAAAACATCCAACATAAATTTCATAAACATCCGCTTTCTTAGATTAGGGAAGCCAGAATAAAGAATTCTTCGCATCAGAAAGACTGTTAGAGTAAAGGAAATTCTTTATAGAGTTGAATATGACTTACCAGGAGAAATAATAGCATTTCCAAGGTTGGAGGAATAAATTACGTGAAGACTTTACCATTCGGCCTCGTGCTAAAGAACATCACTCCGGAAACAAAACGTAAGTCTGTAATAAGAGGGTTCTACCATCAGAGAATGAGGATTTGAGAGTTATGCGAATAGTAGAAAATATTAAAACAGTAAGGGAAACCCCAACTTTGGTGAACCTCCACCGTCCACATGTCATTTGATCTAGAAGGGAGAGACGTGTGGCAAAAGAATTCCAGAACTCCTCAAAAAACTTGAAAACAAATCTCGAGAGGGAAAGGAAAGATACTCAGAATTAAATTTTAAGTACCATAGCACATGGGTAACTCAGACATATTAAAGGAGATGGACGTGATTTCTGTCAGAGTTTAAATATATCAGGCCACCTGGGGATACGGCACCAAGAGTGTTTAAATTCATAAATGTTGTATTAATAACCCAACAACTCGTGAGGTGTCATTCGTATACGAATGGGGCTCCAAGGGTTGGACGTATAGCACAAAAATTTGTTAAGGGAAACTTTATTCGTTACATATAAAATTATTTATATGATAAATTTGAATGAGTAAAAACAAAAAAGGAAGTAAGGTTAAAGATAGTAATAGTGTCACATCTCCTCTTTCCCCCTAGACAAATTTTTATTTTATTTTTCTATTTGTAGTTTTAGTACTGTGCTTCTATTTGCCACAGCTGTTCAATTCTACTTTCAATTTTGTCAATTAGGATTTAAAACTCTTGTGGTTATAGTATCATTGTCTTCTTTCACTTATAACTTCTAGATTGTAAATTTTACATATATATATGTCCCCATATCTATCGTATGGTTGCGCTTGCTCCTATTCACATCTATCTACGCATGATGTAAATTACCCATATAGGCTATCCCATCTATATGGAACTCAAACATGTCAATGTATTCCTTACAATTCTTGCCCAACACTTGTAGGCTCATTATACTAACATTCTAAAGTTCGATAACATTCTCGTATGGGGTCGATATGGTAGACATGGTGTAGACGTATTTGTATAACCCCAATAGTTTTGGTTCTATAGTCGAATTCCGACTTCTTCTATGTCTTAAGAGGTCTATTTATATGTCGATCTTATGGCTCGTTCCACGAATTTGTAGTCAAGGTTTAAATTCATAATCCATGTTCCGGCGTCATCGAATATATTTCCTATACATGTTATTTATGTTGAAATTTATGTAAAGATGGACACCTTTATCTTCAGAGTACACGTACTGCGTCCTTGGCGAAGGCGAGTTAATGTATTTCAGGAAACTAAAACATTGCATCAAGTCTCCACGTCAATTTATGCAAGGCTCTCTGTGGATTTGTTTGAATTGTATTGGGTTTCATTTTGTTAATGCTCAATTGTATGTATCCACGTTTGCATTTTTAATTACCACGCCAGACTGCTTTGGTAACTATGCAAACCACGCAACATGAGTGGAGGTACCATGAGATTGATTGCATAGATTGTCAATTTAATGTTGAATGCCCATGTCTTAAATTCCAATTCCACCAATTCGATCCGTGCACCCACCCTGGATTCTTTGCCACTTGGACGGAAGAAATTTCTCTATCCCATTAGGGTTTCATTTTTGTTGGTTTTCAGAGGCATTTGTATAAATCTCGAGCTCATTTTCGAGACCGTTCTTTCGTTCCTCATTTTTTTTGTTCTACTCTCGGTGCCGAGCCTCTGCATGTTGGAGAAGCGAGGCGTTATCTCTTCCAAGCTTTGTAAACGTATTCATCTTTCCTCGCCTCATAAGGCAAGTATGACCATATGAGCATAACGCTATTTTAACCTGTGAGGCTTTTCTTTAATATGTATGTTAATACATTCGGTTACGGTGCAAGACGTGAGTTTTAATTTACACCATTTCTTTCTATGGTCTTGTTTACTATCGAGAGCTTGTGGTGTTATATTTTCTTGCTTTTACATGATTGCACAAATATCTCACGATGATTTTCTATTCTAGTATGAAATTTTCATTTTCTGATGATGATATTTAACACTATTATCCTCTCGTTTTTGTTAGGATTTACTCCTTTTCGTCAGTAGTGACTTGGCTAAGGTCATCTATTCCATTCGCCAAATTATCCTGGCTCGTAGCGGCCAATTTCTCCTCGGTAAGCCATTGTATTATTGGAACCACATTATTCTGAAGTTTTTATTTTCATTTTGGTGAATACTTTTGATAATACTCGGTGCTCTTCATACAGGTCGTTTTTGATGAGAACATCTTCCGTTCCCAAGGTAATCGGAGTTTATTTTGTGTTCCCCTAGCATAATTTATATTCGAAGTGTTCTACTATCGTTTTATGGTAACGATATCTCCTCGTTTCATTGCAGGTAAGTTCAAATAGCTTTGAGGGGTTTTATTCAGTGGTATTAGGTGGATTTGAAGATTTCTTCAACTTGATATAGGTTTTAATCTTGGGATTTCAGGTCGGTATCGACGCCTCCTAAATCGGCGTGTGACCAGGCTCTTTCATTTTTATTATCCCAAACTTGGCTCAGATAATTCAAATTTTCCTTCTGTTGTCGTAGAAGTTGTTATTGTAGAATATTTTATGCCAGAAAATAGGACTGTTAACAAATTTTCTTCAGTGATGACATTCTCTGAAGGGTTAATTTCTGTAGTATTACTATTGACCCTTGAAATTTTAATTCCATGTGGTTCAGAAATTGATGTATATATTTATCTATTTACTATTTTCCTCTATTACTCATGCCCAATAAATGATATTCTCTAATGGGTCTCATTTTATCATTTTCGTATAAATACTCATATGAATTATTTCTCCCAGAAATCTACCCGTACAAGTTAGACTGGAGAAATTTATAAGCTCGCTAGTGTTATTTTATTTCCTTCTGTTCCTTCATATTGTACTAGCATGATGCATGTAAATCTCTATTTGTTGTGTGACTGTTCAAGTCTAACTCTTTCAGTGCATGAGAAATTTCCATGCCTCCAGAGTCTATAAATTCATATCCATTATATAACACAGCAATGAACTCTATGTATACTTCTTAGTTGAGGTTTTATAATAATATTCACTTATGTTATTCATAATGTTTCTCAACTATACACTTATAATTTTTTCTAGTTTAACGGTTTCTAGTACCTATATTATTTAAGCCGATACTCTTGACTAAAATTTTATATAGATTTGGTTGGTGAAATATGTGTTAATTTTCACAGCTTTTACAATTGCTTGCATTATATAGAAATTCATATGCTCATCTTATTTTCCAATAATTGTTTTGTTTGGACCATTCCTTTGTGAAGGAATTTAGTCACACACCAGTTACATATATACTTCTCATACTACAATTGGTTGCAAATTTGGTAACTATTGTTAGCTAGGTCTCGTTAGTAGCTGAATTTATATAAAACACTACATCTATGTTCTTGAAATCTATCTTTATTTTAGAATGCAACTTACAGATAGACATGTATTGCTATTTTGAAAACATACAAGTCTTTACTTTACTTAGTAAATTTAATAAATTCCTTACCACTCACATCTTTCAATTGTCTCTAATGTCCACTGTTTTAAATCCTATAGTTAACAGAAGCAGATTAAAGTTACATAATTAGGAATTATGAGGTAACATAAATCTCCCAATTTAAACCAAAGGCTGGTTTAGAGCTTCTGGATGATTTTTCCTCATTTTTCTAGTTCCTACAACCATGAAGAACTGAGAGGGTTTAATCCCTTCTTAACTTTGTAAATGTATGGAACACTGTTATAAACCAGAAAACAAAATATACATAGGTAACTATAGTCATTCACGGCACAATTAAATTTTTCAGTTGTTCATAATTACTGTGGGCATACCGCTTTGGTAATTGACCAGTCCTCCCAATCGTAGAGTCCCTCTATCTCCAGAACTCACCCCTGAGCTCAGATAACCTCCTAGAACAGACCAACCTCTAATCTGTTCAGGAATAGCTTATTTAAGCTTTTGCTCCCCAAAGCCTGTTTCTAATTCTGCGTCCAGAATATCAGGATGCTTTTCTTCTTGTTTGCCTAGACTTCCCTTATTTAGTGATTTTTAAAGCTGCTTTCTGCTTTTCCCAGCTTTTTACCTCTTCCCAACTACTCTCCACATCATTGGGGAAACTAGATTTTCCTCAAAATCTAATTTAGAATTAAATTCTTCCAAGGATTTTTGAAAGATTTTTGGGGAATTATTTACCTATATCCATCCTCATGGATTTTAGCAAGTGATCTCATAATTCTCATTTTGGTCAATCTGCACAGAATTATTTTATTCATTTTTTTCAAAATTAAATATTTAATTACATCCATAAAATACTTATCCATTTTGGGTCTAATCCCCTTAGGGTTCAAGTTCAAATGTCTAGCTTTGAAACAAAACATAAACTAGGGGTGTTACATATTCCCCCGCTGAAAGAAAACACCATCCTCGGTGTTAATATCTCATGACTAGAGTTCATTTTTAAAACAAAAATGGATATTTTTCCATCATTTCAGCTTCTCTTTCCCAGGTAGCTTCTTCAGCAGTAAAGTGCTTCCACTGCACCTTTACTCTTGCTACCATTCGATTCCGTAATTTAATTTCTTCCCGCTCCAATATTTGATGTGGTTCTGGAAGGAACTCCCCTTCTGGTTCCACCTGTATCACATTCCAATCAACAATGTGAGAATCATCATGTATATATCTTTTTAACAATGAAACATGAAACACATCATGAACTTTAACGTGGGGCGGTAAGGCCAGCTTGTAAGCCATTGGTCCCACCCTTTCTAATACTTCAAAAGGACCACAATATCTAGGAGCCAGTTTTGCACAACTTCCATCATAAAGTGTGCTCTTTTTGGGTTTAATACGCAAATACACATGTTCCCCCACTTTAAATTCTCGATGTACTCTCTTCTTGTCCACATAGTTTTTCTGGCGATCCTGTGTTGTCTTGATGTTTCTTTGTATTTGTTTAACAATTATTTCCATCTCTTGTAAAGCATCAGGTCCCAACATTAGCTTATCCTCAGGTTGGATCCATCTCCAAGGAGTACGACATTTCCTTCCATAGAGTGGCTCAAACGGACTCATTTTGATGGAGGATTGATAGCTATTATTATAGGAAAATTCAGCTAAATGCAAGTAGTCTTCCCATTTTGATGGCCTATCCATCACATACATTCTCAACATATCCTCCAAAATCTAATTTGTTCTCTCTGTCTGACCATCGGTCTGAGGGTGATACGCAGTACTAAAATTCAACTTAGTGCCCATACCTCCAAATAGACCTTTCCAAAATGCTGCTATGAACTTAGCATCTCTATATGAAAAAATCATCTTTGGGACCCCATGTAACCTTACTATCACTTTTAGAAACACATTTGCTACTTGGGCTGTCCCGAAAGTAGATTTCACCGGTATGAAGTGTGCAGCTTTTGTTAAAGTGTCTACTACTACCATCACTGAATCGTGTTGGTATTTAGTTTTGGGTAGCCCTGTTATAAAATCTATAGAAACTGTGTCCCATTTCCATTCTGCAATCGGCAAAGTATTTAGAAGACCAGTAGGATGCTGATGTTCAACTTTAACTAGTTGACACTCCATGCATCTAGCTAAATATTCTGCTACATCTCTTTTCATTCCTGGCCAAAACAACTTCTTTTTCAAAGCTGTTAACATTTTCTCATATCCAGGATGCCCTGCATATGGTTGTTTGTGATATTCATCTAGAATTTCTCTTTTTAAGGACTCCACATTGGGGATATACAATCTGTTTTTGTAGCAGATCGGCCCTTTTTGGTTTTGAGTGTAATCAGGCATCTCCTTCTTTAGTAGTTTCACCTGTAGTGTTTCATAATTTGGATCCTGGTCTGCTGCCTTTTTCACTAAATCTTCAAAATCAAAATTAGCACTAATTCCAATATTATTTATATTTTGGCAAGCATTTCTGCTCAAAGCATCCGAAATTTTATTTTCTTTTCCTTTGATATGTTTTATGTCCATATCAAATTCACTCAGAAAATATAACCATCTGGCTTGTCTAGCATTCAAATCAGTTTGAGAAAAGAAATATTTAAGACTAATATGATCAGTCATCAATGTAAATTTTTTTCCAAGAAGATAGTGTCGCCACATCTTCAAGGCATGAATAACAGCAGCCAATTCCAAATCATATGCACTACAGTTCTGTTCATGTGTCTTCAGTTTCCTAGATTCATATGCAATAACTGAATTTTCCTCCAAAAGGACTCCTCCCAACCCCTCTCTACGGGCATTTGTACATACAACAAATTCTTTATCAGGATCTACAATTTTCAATATAGGGGCTGTGGTGAGTTTTAATTTTAATTGTTCAAAACTATTTTGGCACTTTTCAGTCCACTCAAATTTGACACCCTTCCTTTGCAGTGAGGTTATGGGGTATGTTATGGCAGAAAATCTCTCCACAAATCTGCGATAATAACCTGCAATCCCCATGAATGATGTCACTGCTGAAACATCTGTTGGCACAGACCATTCTTTAATAGCCTTTATCTTTTCAGGGTCAACAGCCAACCCTTGTTCAGAAATAATATGACCCAATTATTGGATCTTGTCCTTATAGAATCCAAATTTACTGAATTTGGCATATAACTGGTTTTCTTTCAACGTTTGCAATACTATCCTCAAGTGCTCCTTGTGTTTTTCCTCACTTTTTGAGTAAACTAAAATATAATCTATGAACACAAGTACGAATTTATCCAAGTACTTATTTAATACACTGTTCATTAAGCACATAAAGGTGGCAGGGGAATTTTTTAAACCAAAAGGTAGGACTACAAATTCATAGTGACCATACCTGGTTCGAAAGGCTGTTTTGCTGATGTATTCTTCTTTAATTCTAAGCTGGTGATAACCAGTCCTTAAGTCAATCTTCCAAAATACTGAAGCCCCTCTCACTTGGTCAAAAATATCATCAATTCTGGGCAACAGGTATCTATTTTTAATGGTCAACTTATTCAGTTGACGATAATCAATGCACATCCTAAAGGTTCCATCCTTATTTTTCAAAAATAGAATCGGTGCTCCCCAAGGAGACACACTCAGTCGGATATAGCCCTTATCCAGCAGTTCTTGAAATTACATTTTCAGTTCCATGAGTTCGGGGGGACTCATTCGATAAGGGGCTCGGGAAACAGGTGTTTCTCCCGGCACCAAATCGATTGAAAAGTCAATCTCTCTTTTGGGGGGAATATGAGGAATCTCATCTGGAAATACTTCCTTAAACTCTGTTACTACTCGCAAAGCAGCCAAAAGATTTTCTTTAGTTTTCTATTCTATCTCTTCTAGATGTACTGCATAGACTTGGTATCATTTCCTAGTTGTTCGTTTTAATTGCAGTGCTGATATTTGTCTTAAAGAGATGGGTTTTGGTTTTCCCTTGAGAATAAAAGGTTTCCCTTTTTCATCTATGCAATGCAGAGTTTTATCCCAACAATTCATCATCGCCTTTCTCTTTTCCAGCTAGTCCATTCCTATCAGCAAGTCATATGAGCCTAAGGGCAGAATGTTTAGATTTACTTCCGCCTGAAAATCATTTAATTTAATTGTTGTTTGGGGTAATTTATGTGTTACCTTCCTCTTGGTTCCAGTGGCTAACTGAACCATCCAAGACTGCTGAAATTTTTCAGTTTTGAGACTGCATTTTTCTACAATTTTTTGACTAATGTAACTCAAAGAAGCACCCGGATCAATCAAAACAGTAACATATTGGTCAGAAATATTACCCTCCATTTCAACCATGGTAGCTTGGTGTTCTGCTAGTCGATTTTCCAAGGCTGCACTGATAGTGGGTATATTTCTTGTTATGTCATTTACTGTGGTAGCTTCTCGATCTCTCATAATCATCTGAATATTTCGGTGGGGGAAATCCCTCAAAAGATGGGGTTCTCCACATCCCCAGCATTTCAAAGGTTCCCTCATTTTGACTGTGCCTTCCTTCTTATTTCCTTCATCTAGTTGTTTGGAACCAATTTGAGATTGAGCTGTTTGGCTTTCTTTTGGTTTATTAAAATTTTTCCTCTGATGGTCCCTACCAAAATTCCTTAAGTAAGCTAGTTTATGTTTCTTTCCTTTAATTTCACCTTTGTTTAGCCAGCCTTTTCCATGCTCAGCCTTTCCTTTAAACTGCTCATAGCATAATCTAGCTTTCCTCACTGCCTCGTCCATAGTTTTTGGGTTATCAAACTCGATCTTCTCTTTGTACACAGCAAGCAAACATTTCAAAAACCTTTGTACCTTGGCCTTCTATTCCCTAATGTAAGGGAAATATCTCAATAGATTGGTAAACTTGGTGAAAAACTCATCAATAGTAAGCTATCCCAGTCTAAGCTCATGAAATTCTTTTGCTTTATCATCATAATAACGCTCATTTAAATAGTGGTTTTTAAACCTAACCTAGAAATCTTCCCAAGTAACCATATTTTCATCAATGGCATGAACCATTTTCGTCTCCTCCCACAACAAGGTAGCCTTACCTTGTAGCTGGTAGACAACTAATCTAGCTTTCAGATTGCTTTCATATTCATAGACTTGAAAATATTTAATCATGTTCAACAACCAGGCTTCAACATCTTCCTCCTTTTCCCCATCATAGGAGGGAGGCTTGATCTTTCGGAGTTCCCCCTGTAATTCCTTTTTATTCTTACATTAATGATTAAAAGCATCATCTTCATCAGATTCATCAGTCTTCCTCTTTCCGGAACCTTCACCTTCTTGGCTGTTCCACGAAGTTAGTTCTCTGATGAGCTTTTCCTGCTCCTCACTGGCTAATGACAATCTGTCATTATAGCTTCTTAGTTCAACCATTTCTCATTGCAAACTGTGAAACATAGCCATCATCAGAGCATTGGGATCTGGTGTATTATCTTCATCACGCAGATCAACATAAATTTCCTCACCTTCTTCCATTCCAGCACCACTGTACACTACACAACACAGATCAGTAATAATAAAAAAATTATAAATAACAAATATAATGAGCACATAACAACAGTGAGCATAACAACAACAACCCAGTGTTATGTAACATAAGCTCTGATACCATTTGTCACGTCTCCTCTTTCCCCCTAGACAATTTTTTTTTTTTCTATTTGTAGTTTTAGTACTGTGCTTCTATTTGCCACAGCTGTTCAATTCTACTTCCAATTTCATCAATTAGGATCTAGAACTCTTGTGGTTATAGTATCATTGTCTTCTTTCACTTATAACTTGTGCCTTGTAAATTTTACATATATATATATGTTCCCATATCTATCGTATGGTTGCGCTTGCTCCTATTCACATCTATCTACGCATGATGTAAATTACCCATATAGGTTATCCCATCTATATGGAACTCATACATGTCAATGTATTCCTTACAATTTTTGCCCAACACTTGTAGGCTCATTATACTAACATTCTAAAGTTCGATAACATTCTTGTATGGGATCGATATGGTAGACGTGGTGTAGACGTATTTGTATAACCCCAATATTTTTGGTCCTATAGTCGAATTCCGACTTCTTCTATGTCTTAAGACGTCTATTTATATGTCGATCTTATGGCTCGTTCCACGAATTTGTAGTCAAGGTTTAAATTCATAATGCATGTTCCAGCGTCATCGAATATATTTCCTGTACATGTTATTTATGTTGAAATTTATGTAAATATGGACACCTTTATCTTCAGAGTACAGGTACTGTGTCCTTGGCGAAGGCGAGTTAATGTATTTCGGGAAACTGAAACATTGCATCAAGTCTCCACGTCAATTTACGCAAGGCTCTCTGTTGATTTGTTTGAATTGTATTGGGTTTCATTTTGTTCATGCTCAATTGTATGTATCCACGTTTGCATTTTAAATTGCCACGCCAGACTGTTCTGGTAACTATGCAAACCACACAACATGAGCGGAGGTACCGTGAGATTGATTGCATAGATTGTCAATTTAATGTTGAATTCCCATGTCTTAAATGCCAAATTCGCCAATTCGATCCGTGCACCCACCCTGGATTCTTTGCCACTTGGATGGCGGAAATTTCTCTATCCCATTAGGGTTTCGTTGTTGTTGGTTTTCGGAGGCATTTGTATAAATCTCGAGCTCATTTTCGAGATCGTTCTTTCGTTCCTCATTTGTTTTGTTCTAGTCTCGGTGCCGAGCCTCTGCATGCTGGAGAAGCGAGGCGTTATCTATTCCAGGCTTCGCGAACGTATTCATCTTTCATCGCCTCATAAGGCAGGTATGACCATATGAGCATAACGTTATTTTAATGTAACACCCCCAATTTGTGTGTTGAATTTTTAAAGTTAGACATTTGAACTTTAAATCCTAAGGGGGTGGACCCCAAGGGATAAGTATGGTGTGAATGTATTTGCATATCTTATTTGAGGAAATAAATAAAATGATTGTGCATTTTGACCAAGATGAGAATTAGAGATCACTTGCCAAATCCATGAGGATGGATAAGGCAACAAATCCCCAAAATCTTTCAAAAATCCTTGAAAGAAATTAATTTAGATTTGAGGAGGAATCTAATTTTCCCCAATGAAGAGGAGTAGTTGGGAAGAGGTAAAGAAAAGCTGGAAAAGCTGAGGAAAAGCATAAAACAGCTTTAAAGAGTCCCAAAATGGGAAGCCTAGGCTAAACAGGAAAGAAATCATCCTGCTATTCTGGACGCAGAATTAGAAACATGCTTTGGGGAAACATGAGTTTAAATAAGCTGCTCCTAAGAAGATCAGAGGTTGATCTGTTCTAGGAGGTGATCTCTGCTCGGGGGTGAGTCCTGGGAGACAAAGAGGACTCTAAGGTTGGGAGGTTGGTCATTTGCAGACTGTGGTATGTTCTGAAATTCTTGTTATTCTATTTTATGATGGTATGAATTGACTACATATAAAAAAAAAAGAAATTAATTAAATGGTATGATTGATGTTAGTACTACATTTAACAGAATCCATCCTAAGGCATTCACCTTCCAGATTCTGTTTAGTTGTAGACCAGAAATCCATAGAGTAGAAACCTCAGAAACTTTAAACCAAGATCGGTTTAAATCTGAAGTTACTTAGTCTCCATAGATAAGTAAATATTTTTCCGGTTTCATATACATACAAAAGTGAAATTTTATGCTCATAAGTATGCTAGAGAAATATAGTAGCAGAATTTAAATATACATGGTATAAAAACAAAGGGAGCAAAGTCATTTAAATTATGTAATTCGAAAATCCTTTTAGATCCAGAAATTAATGCTACTCTAGAGGAGTATTATAGCACTTATACCGATTACCATATTCTACCTCTAAAAATCTTGAAAATAAACTTCATAGCCAAGAGACTTAAGCTATGTCTAAGGTATACTATCGAATACATGTATATATCTCCAAATTTCTAAGTAAGTATTTCGTGCTAAACCCATATAACATACATTGATTTCAAATGAAACATGGATATATGAATCCTATATGTATATATAGGAACGAACCATATATGTTAACAAGCAATATAAATACAAATTCGATATGCTAAAAAGAGATATCGACGCGATGCATATATGGCAAAAGGAAATCTTTTATGCTATCCTTATCACTATTCGATTTTATAAGTAGGCAACTACATTAAACCATGGTCGTTAGTCGTTATACTAGACATTAGACCTAAGGCAAACAAAAGTATTGAAATGTAAACATTACATTGGGCCTTAACATTAGATCTATTTAATCATTATATGAAACGACTTGAGGTGAGATTAAAACGATGATTATACGGCATAACCCATACTTTCAATAATTAAAAATTACGAAACTACGCATGGAATATCCGAGACGACGACACGGTTTTTACGCCGGTTGTTACTCTCCATGCAACGAACTATGATCAAACTGATATGAAAAAATTATGACAGTAAGATACCACAGACTGCGCATCATAGTTATGATTCTGGGGAACGCTGGCACCATTAAATACAGCCGGCATATAGAGTTAAAAATTTTAGTTCACGGGCGAATATCAATGATTTAGAACTCGAAATCTGATCTGGAACAATAGGTAGATTAGGTGAAACGAGGCCTGCGTTGAAGTAGTGTAAATCTGATTGATTTCCCCAGTTTCAATTGAGAAGCACAAACTAAAATATACAAATGAAATCAGGCCATAGGTTCTAAACAGTTAACGGTTGGGTGCAAACGATATCAGTTTTATGCAAACACAGATTAACAAATGGGAGGCATCAACCTCTGCAACTGAACGAACTACTTAGGGTTTACCTGCGTATAGGATTGAGTTCCACCCTTGCTTCGCACGCTGGTTACACAGACCAGATTGCCGGCTGTAGAGAGATCAATCAAACGAAAGGTAGGACAACTTAAGAGCTGCTCCGGGACTCAGAAAAATAAAACAACAACAAAAAAAATATATAGAACCTAATAATATGTTAACCACTGCGGCGGTGTATAAACATTTGAATCGCCTGCGAATAGTTGCTACACGGTGATGCTTATTGAAGGAAGCCGTGATAGCGTGGTTAAATAACCCTGATGAGAAAAACAATAGGGTTACCGCAGCACAGTTTAGAACAACTATACAAAGAGAAATAACACAGCGAAGGTAGAAGGGCAAAAAGAGCGCAGCCGGTATATAAATCGAGGATTTATAAGCGCCAGCGAACCGTCTGAGATGACCTCTCTGCAAGAGCAACCAGTAAATGGATGAGACACTGTCTATGAAAGCCAGAAACTATACAAACGATGGAACGCAGGAATAACGAGAACCTTACGCTTGAACCTCCTTGGCCCAGTAGTCCAACCTTTCGCGATGACTGAGAGCCCTGCACAAGAATAACGTAGAATATAAGTCGTGAGATAGGTGAGTAGCCACCATTCTAAATCATAGAAATAACTGGGGAGGGGCAGATGAATAACTCGGCACGAAAACCCCAATTTAACCAGAGGAAGAAGACCCCGCAACCCTAACTCACTGCCCCATAAAATCTGCGAATCCTGAGGTCGATTGGGAAATAACTCAGCCACGTCGATGGGCGAGTACCAGGCTATAGTAAGGTGCGCAGAGAAGGTATGGGGAGATGTTACACATCGCATGCGTGAAGGTAAGGAGCTAACCTAGAAATAATAACTTCCTGAGACAGAACTCGGCCTATAGTACTGGTACCAGTCAAAGATGACAGTTATCAAGCCACCCGTCAATTCCTGCTGAGCATGTAACGAGTTACGCCGGCTGAAGGTACCTTCCTTTCAGAGGAGCGACGTCGTCCCTGCCTGCAAAACCATCAAAGTAGCAAAACCAAAATCAGACGTTAAACTCTGTCGGACAGAGCGCGGTGCGACATGAATATTATAAACAAAAAAATTTAAAACGCCTGTTATACACTCCTCGTATGAAATCACAGTATGTATGCATTGATCGGAATCCAAATGATAATTAAATCGCGCCAGGGTTAAATGAGTTCAAATGGATTGGAAGTTCAACTACGCCGAGACGCAGACCCGGATATTATTACATGAAAGGTTAGTGGTGTAATTATAAAATGATAACGATAGGGTCACCGCGACGAATTCCGATAAGGAGCGGTAAGTAATCACTGCAAAAACGGTGTACACGTCGGATTTGGTAGGTCAAACCGTTCATAATGAATAGAATAGGCGCGGACCTGAAATCATATAACCGGTTCGAACGCCATAAACTTCTATTATGGTAGATTTACGTGGTTATATAACCCTACATATATCATTGGAATTGTTCGAACAGTGTATTATGTATTATATTCCTAATCCATATCCCGAGGAGTTGTCAAACTATGATTGACTTTATATTCTATAGGTTCGATAACCTTTTTAAAAGGGCAGATATATACATAAGTGATTTCTATTATGCGCCGATTCATGTGAGTACCCATAATGTTTGAGAATGGGGAAGTGTTTTATATATGTGTTATCTATATATCTAAAGGGGCGCGCCAATACTTTTATCAAAGTATATATATATATATATGGGATATATTTATATATATGTTATATATAGTTATGCTCATTCAAACCCCTTTGTTAGAGTATGTATATATATATATACATATGGATTTCATATACCAATGGTATATATAATATATAAGATATATTTAGAGGGGGTATGTGTTAGATATAAATGGTATCTGTGTTATATAGGGTTTATACCTACTCTATGTTAAGGGAAGTGTCCCATGTTAATATCAAGGGGGTCTACAATTTTATATCCATGGGGTTACTGTAACCATGGGGAATATAAATCCCAATTCTGAACTTAATATTCAAGTAACCAGGTAAATAAAAAGGAAACGTCAGTATATATGTGGAAAAAAAAAATTAAAAAAATTCCCTTAACTGGAGGTGTTACAAATGGTATCGGAGCCCAAGTGCAAAAAATTGGGTTGTTGTTATTGTGCTCACTGAATTCTGAATATTATTGAAGATTGTAGAGATTGTTTTTTGTCTTACTAATCAAATGTATGAGTGTGTACAGTGGTGCTAAAATGGCTGAAGAGGGAGGAATTTACGTGGATCTGCGAGATGAGTTTGCTACTCCAGATCCCAATGCCCCGGTAATGGCCATGTTGCACAGGATGCAACGAGAATTGGCTGAACTAAGAAGCCAGAATGACATGTTGTCATCAGCCAGTAAGGAGCAGGAAAAGCTCATCAGAGAGCTAACTTCCCGGAACAGCCAGGAAGGCGAAGGTTCTGGAAAAAGAAAGATGGATGAGTCTGAGGATGAGGATGCAGCTAGACAGCAACATAAACAGAAAAGAGAATTGCAGGGAGAATTCCGAAAGATCAAACCTCCCTCCTATGATGGGGAGAAGGAAGAGGATGCTAAAGCCTGGCTGCTGAACATGATCAAGTATTTCCAAGTATATGAATATGAGAGCAATCTGAAGGCCAGATTAGCGGTGTATCAGCTACAAGGAAAGGCTACACTATGGTGGGAAGAGACAAAAATGGTGCATGCCATTGATGAAAAGACAGTTACTTGGGAAGACTTTCAGGCTAAGTTCAAGAATCGTTATTTGAACGAACGATATTATGATGATAAAGCAAAAGAATTCCATGAACTTAGACTAGGACAGCTCACTATCGATGAGTTTGTCACTAAGTTTACCAATTTGCTGAGATATGTCCCTTACATTAGGGAAGAAAAAGCAAAGGTTCAAAGATTTTTGAATTGCCTACCTACTGTGTACAAGGAGAAAATTGAGTTTGACAACCCAAAGACAATGGATGAAGCTGTTAGAAAAGCCAGATTATGCTATCAGCAGTTTAAAGGTAAGGCTGAACAAGGGAAGAGCTGGCTGAACAAGGGTGAGTTCAAAGGGAAAAGACCAAAACCAACATATCTAAGAAATTTTGGCAGAGATCATCAGCGGAAAAAATTCAATAAACCAAAAGAAAGCCAAACTGCTCAGTCCCAAGTGGCTTCAAAACAAGTAGAAGGGAATAATAAAAAGGAAGGGACAGTCAGAATGAAGGAACCTTTGAAGTGTTGGGGCTGTGGAGAACCCCATATGATGAGGGATTGCCCCCATCGAAATATTCATATGATCAGCAGAGAGCGAGAGGCAACAACAGTCAATGACATAGCCAGAAGCATACCAACTATCAGTGCAGCCTTGGAAAATCGGCAAGCAGAACATCAAGCAACCATGGTGGAGATGGAGGGTAAGATTTCTGACCTACCCATTACTTTGTTGATTGATCCAGGTGCTTCTTTGAGTTACATTAGTCCTGGAATTGTAGAAAAATGTAAAATTAAACCTGAAAAATTTCAGCAGTCATGGTTGGTACAGTTGGCCACTGGAACTAAGAGAAAAGTCACACATAAATTGCCCAAAACAGCAATACAATTAAATGACTTTACAACAGAAGTAAATTTGAACATATTGCCATTAGGATCCTATGATCTGCTGATAGGAATGGATTGGCTGGAAAAGAAGAAAGCTCTGATGAACTGCTGGGATAAAACCCTGCATTGTGTGGATGAAGAAGGGAAACCTTTTACACTAAAAGGGAAACCAAAATCCATTTTAGTAAGACAAATATCAGCCTTACAATTGAAAAGAACAGCTAGAAAAGGATACCAAGTCTATGCGGTACATGTGGAAGAAGTAGAACAGAAAACTGAATAAAATCTGCTGAATGAGTTACCGGTGGTAAGGGAATTTAAAGAAGTTTTTCCAGAGGAGATTCCTCATCTTCCCCCCAAAAGAGAAATTGACTTTTCTATAGATTTGGTGCCGGGAGCCACACCTGTTTCCCGAGCCCCCTATCGAATGAGTCCACCTGAACTCATGGAGCTGAAGATGCAACTGTAAGAATTATTAGATAAAGGATACATCAGACCGAGTGTGTCTCCATGGGGAGCACCGGTCTTATTTTTGAAAAATAAGGATGGAACTTTTAGGATGTGCATTGACTATCGTCAACTGAACAAGTTGACCATTAAGAATAGATATCCACTTCCTAGGATTGATGATCTGTTTGATCAAGTGAGAGGGGCCTCAGTCTTTTCAAAGATTGACTTAAGAACTGGTTATCACCAGCTCAGAATCAAGGAAGAAGACATCAGCAAAACAGCCTTTCGAACCAGGTATGGACACTACGAATTTGTAGTCCTACCTTTTGGTTTGACGAATGCCCCTGCCACATTTATGTTCCTGATGAACAGTGTGTTGAATAAGTATTTGGATAAATTTGTTCTAGTGTTCATAGATGATATTTTGGTTTACTCCAAAAACAAAGAGGAACATCAGGAACATTTGCGGATAGTATTACAAACTCTGAAAGAAAATAAGCTATATGCTAAGTTCAGTAAATGTGAATTTTACAAGGATAAGATTCAATATTTGGGACATATTATTTCTGAAAAAGGCCTTGCGGTTGACCCGGAAAAGATAAAAGAAATTAAAGAATGGCCAGTCCCAACTGATGTTTCAGCAATAAGGTCATTCATGGGGATAGCAAGCTACTATCGTAGATTTGTGGAAAGATTTTCTGCCATAGCACATCCCATCACTTCATTGCAAAGAAAGGGTGTCAAGTTTGTGTGGACTGAAAAGTGTCAAAACAATTTCGAGCAGTTAAAACAAAAACTTATTTCAGCCCCTATATTAAAAATTGCTGATCCTGATAAAGAGTTTGTGGTATGTACAGATGCTTGCAGAGAAGGGCTGGGAGGAGTCCTGTTGCAGGAAAATTCAGTCATTGCCTATGAATTTAGGAAACTGAAACTACATGAACAGAATTATAGTGCATATGATTTGGAATTTGCAGCTGTTATCCATGCTTTAAAAATGTGGAGGCACTATCTGCTGGGGAAGAAGTTCACATTGATGACTGATCATATTAGCCTCAAATATTTCTTTTCCCAAACTGACCTGAATGCAAGACAAGCCAGATGGCTGTCCTTTTTAAGTGAATTTGATATGGACATAAAGCATATCAAGGGAAAAGAAAATAAAGTTGCTGATGCATTAAGTAGAAATGCTTGTCAACATCTAAACAGCATGGGGAGTAGTGCCCAGATGGAGGTACCGGAATTGGTGGGAAAAGCAGCACATCAAGATCCCAACTATGAAGCACTCTTGGTGAAACTACAGAAAAAGGATAAAACTGATTTCACTAAAAACCAAAAAGGGCTTCTCTATTACAAAAACAGGTTGTATATTCCAAATATAGAGTCATTGAAAAGATAAATTCTAGATGAATATCACAAACAGCCCTATGCAGGACATCCAGGATACCAAAAGATGTTAACAGCATTGAAGAAGAAGTTGTTCTGGCCAGGAATGAAAAGAGATGTGGCAGAGTATTTAAGTAGATGTATGGAATGTCAGTTAGTCAAAGTTGAGCATCAACACCCAGCAGGGCTTTTAAACCCTTTGCAATTGCAGAATGGAAATGGGACACAGTTTCCATGGATTTTATAACAGGATTACCCAAGACTAAATATCAACATGATTCTGTAATGGTAGTAGTAGACACTCTCACAAAAGCTGCCCACTTTATACCAGTAAAGTCTACCTTTGGGACAGCTCAAGTAGCAAATGTATTCCTGAAGGAGATAGTAAGGCTTCATGGAGTTCCCAAAGTAATTGTTTCAGGTCGAGATGCTAAGTTTACAACAGCATTTTGGAAGGGATTGTTTGGAGGGATGGGTACTAAACTGAATTTTAGTACTGCCTATCACCCTCAAACTGACGGGCAAACAGAAATAACGAATCAAATTTTAGAGGATATGTTGAGAATGTATGTGATGGATAGACCATCAAAGTGGGAGGAATATTTGCATTTAGCTGAATTTGCCTATAATAACAGTTACCAATCTTCTATTAAAATGAGTCCGTTCGAGGCACTCTATGGGAGAAAGTGCCGTACTCCCTTGAGCTGGAGTCAACCAGAGGATAAACTGGTGTTGGGACCAGATGCACTACAAGAGATGGAAAGAATTGTCAAACAGATACAAAGAAATATCAAGATAGCACAAGATCGCCAGAAAATATATGCTGATAAGAAAAGAGTGCACCGAGAATTTAAAGAAGGGGATCATGTGTATTTACGCATCAAACCCAAAAAGAGTACACTTTATGCTGGAAGTTGTGCAAAACTTGCACCTAGATATTGTGGGCCTTTTGAAATTTTAGAAAGGGTGGGACCAGTGGCTTACAAGCTGGCCTTACCACCCCATGTTAGAGTGCATGATGTGTTTCATATTTCATTATTAAAAAGATATGTACATGATGCTTCTCACATAGTTGATTGGAATGTTGTACAGGTGGAACCAGAAGGGGAGTTTCTGCCAGAACCGCTTCAAATATTGGAGAGGGAAGAAATTGAATTGAGGAACAGAACAGTGGCTAGAGTAAAAGTGCAGTGGAAGCACTTTACTGCTGAAGAAGCTACCTGGGAAAGGGAAGCTGAAATGATGGAGAAATATCCATTTTTGTTTAAGTGAACTCTAGTAGTTGAATAACAACACCGAGGACGGTGTTTATTTTCAGAGGGGGAATATGTAACACCCCCAATTTGTGTGTTGAATTTTTAAAGTTAGACATTTGAACTTTAAATCCTAAGGGGGTGGACCCCAAGGGATAAGTATCGTGTGAATGTATTTGCATATTTTATTTGAGGAAATAAATAAAATGATTGTGCATTTTGACCAAGATGAGAATTAGAGATCACTTGCCAAATCCATGAGGATGGATAAGGCAACAAATCCCCAAAATCTTTCAAAAATCCTTGAAAGAAATAAATTTAGATTTGAGGAGGAATCTAAAATTCCCCAATGAAGAGGAGTAGTTGGGAAGAGGTGAGAAAAAGCTGGAAAAGCTGAGGAAAAGCTTAAAGCAGCTTTAAAGAATCCCAAAATGGGAAGCCTAGGCTAAACAGGAAAGAAAGCATCCTGCTATTCTGGACGCAGAATTAGAAACATGCTTGGGGAAGTATGAGCTTAAATAAGCTGCTCCTAGGAAGATCAGAGGTTGATCTGTTCTAGGAGGTGATCTCTGCTCGGGGGTGAGTCCTGGGAGACAAAGAGGACTCTAAGGTTGGGAGGTTGGTCATTTGCAGACTGTGGTATGTTCTGAAATTCTTGTTATTCTATTTTATGATGGTATGAATTGACTACATATAAAAAAAAAAGAAATTAATTAAATGGTATGATTGATGTTAGTACTAAATTTAACAGAATCCATCCTAAGGCATTCACCTTCCAGATTCTGTTTAGTTGTAGACCAGAAATCCATAGAGTAGAAACCTCAGAAACTCTAAACCATGATCAGTTTAAATCTGAAGTTACTTAGTCTCCATAGATAAGTAAATATTTTTCCGGTTTCATATACATACAAAAGTGAAATTTTATGCTCATAAGTATGCTAGAGAAATATAGTAGCAGAATTTAAATCTACATGGTATAAAAACAAAGGGAGCAAAGTCATTTAAATTATGTAATTCGAAAATCCTTTTAGATCCAGAAATTAATGCTACTCTAGAGGAGTATTATAGCACTTATACCGATTACCATATTCTACCTCTAAAAATCTTGAAAATAAACTTCATAGCCAAGAGACTTAAGCTATGTCTAAGGTATACTATCGAATACATGTATATATCTCCAAATTTCTAAGTAAGTATTTCGTGCTAAACCCATATAACATACATTGATTTCAAATGAAACATGGATATATGAATCCTATATGTATATATAGGAACGAACCATATATGTTAACAAGCAATATACATACAAATTGACATGCTAAAATGAGATATCGACGGATGCATATATGGCAAAAGGAAATCTTTTATGCTATCCTTATCGCTATTCGAATTTATACGTAGGCGAACTACATTAAACCATGGTTGTTAGTAATTATACTAGACATTAGACCTAAGTCAAACAAAAGAATCCAACTGTAAACATTACATTGGGCCTAAATATTAGAGCAGTTTAACCATTATATGAAACGATGTAAGGCGAGATTAAAACGATGCTATATGGCATAACCCACACTTTCAATAATAAAAATTATGAAACTACGCATGGAAGATCAGCGACGACGACACGGTTTTCACGCCGGTTATTAATCTCCATGCAACGAATTTTGATCAAACTGATATGCAAAAATACCAAAGGCTGTGCATCATAGTTAAAATTCTGAGGAACGCTACCACTATTAACACATCAGGCATACAGAGTTAAAAATTTAGTTCACGGACGAGTATCAACGATGGGAGAACTCGAAATCTGATCTGGAAACAATAGGTCGATTAGGTGAAACGAGGCATGCGTTGAAGTAGTGTAAATCTGATTGATTACCCCAGTTTCAACTGAGAAGCACAAAATAAAACATACAAACGAAATCATGACATAAGTTCTAAACGGTTAACGGTTGAGTGCAAACGTTATCAGTTGTATGAAAGCACAGATTAACAAATCTGAGGCATCAACCTCTGCAACTGCACAAACGAATTAGGGTTTACCTGCGTATGGGGTTTGGTTTCCATCCTTGCATCGCATTGATCCATACGCTGGTTACCCAGACTAGAACGCCGACTGTAGAGAGATTAACCAAACAGATTGCCGGACATCTTAAGATCCCGTTCAGGGACTCAGGAAACAAAAACAGAAAACCAATAATATGTTAACAACGGCCGTGGTGAATAAACATTTGAACCGCCTGCGAATAGTTGCTACACGGTGATGCTTACTGCATGCAGCCATAATAGCGTGGTGAAATAAACTCTTAGGAGGAAAACAATAGGGTTACAACAGCACAGTCTAGAACAACTATGCAAAGAAAAATAACTCAGCGTATGTAGAAGGGCAAAAAGAGCGCAGCCTGCATATAAATCGAGGATTTATAAGCGCTAGAAAACCATCTTGACCTCCACCTTCCAGCGAACCGTCTGAGATGACCTCTCTGCAAGAACAACCAGTAAATGGATGAGACACTGTCTATGAAAGCCAGAAACTATACAAACGATGGAGCGCAGGAATAACGAGGAACCTTACGCTTGAACCTCCTTGGCCCAGCAGTCGAACCCTTCGCGATGACTGAGAGCCCTGCACATGAGTAACATAGAACATAGCCGTGAGATAGGTGAATAGCCATAGTTCTATATCAGAGAAATAATTGGGAAGGGGCGGGTGAATAACTCGGCACGAAAACCCCAATTTAAAAAGAAGAAGAAGACCCCGCAACCCTAAACCCACTGCCCCATAAATTCCGAGAATCCTGAGGTCGATTGGGAAAAAATCAGCCACGTCAATGGGCGAGTACCAAGCGATAGTAAGGTGCGCAGAGAAGGTATGGGGAGATGCTACACATCGCATGCGTGAAGGTAAGGAGCTAACCTAGAAATAATAACTTCCCGAGACAGAACTCGGCCTACAATACTGGTACCAGTCAAAGATAACAAGTAGCAAGCCACCCGTCAATTCCTGCTGAGCATGGAACGAGTTACGCCGGTGGAAGGTAATTTTCTTTCGTAGGAGCAACGCCTGCCTCGCTCGAAAAACCATCAAAGTAGCAAACCAAATCTCGTACGTTAAATCACGGACAAGATAAAAGATAAGGAATATTATAAACAAAAAATTTTAAACGCCCCGTTATACACTCCCTATATGAAATCACAAAGATGTATGCATTGACTTGAATCCAAATGATAATTAAATCGCGCTTAGGGTTAAATGAGTCTTAATGCATTACTGAAGTTCAACCACGCCAAGCACCAATTTATATTATTACATGAAAGGTTATGGTGTAGTGGTAAATGATAACGATAGGGTCACCGCGACGAATTCCGATAAGGAGCGGTAAGTAATCACTGCAAAAACGGTGTACACGTCGGATTTGGTAGGTCAAACCGTTCATAATGAATAGAATAGGCGCGGACCTGAAATCATTTAACCGGTTCGAACGCCATAAAATTCTATTATGGTAGATTTACGCGGTTATATAACCCTACATATATCATTGGAATTGTTCGAACTGTGCATTATGTATTATATTCCTAATCCATATCCCGAGGAGTTGTCAAACTATGATTGACTTTATATTCTATAGGTTCGATAACCTTTTTAAAAGGGCAGATATATACATAAGTGATTTCTATTATGCGCCGATTCATGTGAGTACCCATAATGTTTGAGAATGGGGAAGTGTTTTATATATGCGTTATCTATATATCTAAAGGGGCGCGCCAATACTTTTATCAAAGTATATATATATATATGAGATATATTTATATATATGTTATATATAGTTATGCTCATTCAAACCCCTTTGTTAGAGTATGTATATATATATATACATATGGATTTCATATACCAATGGTATATATAATATATAAGATATATTTAGAGGGGGTATGTGTTAGAAATAAATGGTATCTGTGTTATATAGGGTTTATACCTACTCTATGTTAAGGGAAGTGTCCCATGTTAATATCAAGGGGGTCTACAATTTTATATCCATGGGGTTACTGTAACCATGGGGAATATAAATCCCAATTCTGAACTTAATATTCAAGTAACCAGGTAAATAAAAAGGAAACGTCAGTATATATGTGGAAAAAAAAAAAAAAAATTTCCCTTAACTGGAGGTGTTACATTTAACCCGTGAGGCTTTTATTATTAATATGTATGTTAATACATTCGGTTACGGTGCGAGACCTGAGTTTTAATTTACACCATTTCTTTCTATGGTCCTGTTTACTATCGAGAGCTCGTGGCGTTGTATTTTCTTGCTTTTACATAATTGCACAAATCTCTCACGACGATTTTCTATTCCAGTATGAAATTTTCATTTTCTGATGATGATATTTAACACTATTATCCCCTCGTTCTTGTTAGGATTTACTCCTTTTCGTTAGTAGTGACTTGGCTAAGGTCATCTATTCCATTCGCCGAATTATCCTGGCTTGTAGCGGCCAATTTCTCCTTGGTAAGCCATTGTGTTATTGGAACCACATTATTCTGAAGTTTTTATTTTCATTTTGCTGAAGATTTTTTAGAATACTCGGTGTTCTTCATATAGGTCGTTTTTTATGAGAAAATATTCCATTCCCAAGGTAACCGGAGTTTATTTTGTGTTCCCCTCACATAATTTATATTCGAGGTGTTCTACTATCATTTTATGGTAACGATATCTCCTCGTTTTATTGCAGGTAAGTTCGAATAGCTTCGAGGGCTTTTAGTCAGTGGTATTAGGTGGATTTAAAGATTTCTTCGACTTGATATAGGTTTTAATCTTGGGATTTCAGGTCGGTATCGACGCCTCCTAAATCGGCGTGTGACCAAGCTCTTTCATTTTTATTATCCAAAACTTGGCTCAGATAATTCAAATTTTTCTTCTGTTGTTGCATAAGTTGTTATTGTAGAATCTTTTATGCTAGACAATAGGACTGTTAACAAATTTTCTTCAGTGATGACATTCTCTGAAGGGTTAATTTCTGTAGTATTACTATTGACCCTTGAAAGTTTAATTCCATGCAGTTTAGAACTTGATGTATATATTTATCTATTTACTATTTTCCTCTGTTACTCATGCATAATAAATGATATTCTCTAATGGGTCTCAGTTTATCATTTTCGTATAAATACTCATATGAATTATTTCTCCGAGAAATCTACCCGTACAATTTAGACTCAAGAAAATTATAAGCTCGCTCGTCTTATTTTATTTTCTTCTGTTCCTCCATATTGTACTAGCATGATGCATGTAAATCTCTATTTGTTGTGTGAGTGTTCAAGTCTAACTCTTTCAGTGCATGAGAAATTTCCATGCCTCCAGAGTCTATAAATTCATGTACATTATATAACACAGCAATGAACTCTATGTATACTTCTTAGTTGAGGTTTTATAATAATATTCACTTATGTTATTCATAATGTTTCTGCAACTATACACTTACAATTTTTTCTAGTTTAATGGTTTCCAGTACCTATATTGTTTAAGCCAATACTCTTGACTAAAATTTTATATAGATCTGGTGGGTGAAATATGTGTTAATTTTCACAGCTTTTATAGTTGCTTGCATTATATAGAAATTCACATGCTCATCTTATTTTCCAATAAGTGTTCTGTTTGGACCATTCCTTTGTGAAGGATGTTAGTCACACACTAGTTACATATATATTTCTCATACTACAAATGGTTGCAGATTTGGTAACTATTGTTAGCTAGGTTTCGTTACTAGCTGAATTTATATAAAACACTACATCTATGTTCTTCAAATCTGTCCTTATTGTAGAATGAAACTTACAGATAGACATGTATTTCTATTTTGAAAACATACAAGTCTTTACTTTACTTAGTAAATTTAATAAATTCCTTACCACTCACATCTTTCAATTGTCTCTAATGTCCACTGTTTTAAATCCTATAGTTAACAGAAGCAAATTAAAGTTACATAATTAGGAATTATGAGGTAACATAAATCTCCAGATTTAAACCAAAGGTTGGTTTAGAGCTTCTGGATGATTTTTCCTCATTTTTCTAGTTCCTACAACCATGCAGAACTGAGGGGGTTTAATCCCTTCTTAACTCTGTAAATGTATGGAACACTGTTATAAACCAGAAAAAAAAATATACATAGGTAACTATAGTCATTCACAACACAATTAAATTTTCAGTTGTTCATAATTACTGTGGGCATACCGCTTTGGTAATTGACTAGTCCTCCCAACCGTAGAGTCCCTCTATCTCCAAAACTCACCCCCGAGTTGAGATCACCTCCTAGAATAGACCAACCTCTAATCTGTTCAGGAATATCTTATTAAAGCTTTTTCTCCCCAAAGCCTGTTTCTAATTCTGCGACCAAAATATCAGGATGTTTTTCTTCATGTTTGCCTAGGCTTCCCTTATTTAGCGATTTTTAAAGCTTCCTTCTGCTTTTCCCAGCTTTTTACCTCTTCCCAACTACTCTCCACATCATTGGGGAAACTATATTTTCCTCAAAATCTAATTTAGAATTAAATTCTTCCAAGGATTTTTGAAAGATTTTTGGGGAATTATTTGCCTCTATCCATCCTCATGGATTTAGCAAGTGATCTCATAATTCTCATTTTGGTCAATCTGCACAGAATTATTTTATTCATTTTTTTCAAAATTAAATACTTAATTACATCCATAAAATACTTATCCATTTGGGTTCCACTCCCCTTAGGATTCAAGTTCAAATGTCTAGCTTTGGAAAAAAACATAAACTATGGGTGTTACAAATAGAAATATATCCTTTCCATAAATAAATGAAAAAAAATATAGATTTAGTAGTCAAATTAATGTATATGTAGAATGTGGTAGTATGGGGTAGCTATAATTCTTCATACTGATGTTCGTAAAGAAAAGTGGAAGAATTTATTTCAGTATATAGATTTTAAGGAGATAAAACTTTAGTTTAAGGAAATTTCGAATTAAGGAATCAAGTATTGAAAGGGAATGAAATAATTTGATATATTAAGTGGGAAGTCGTTTATCTGAATCAAGATATTTCCATTGATATATATATATATATATATATATATATATATATATATATATATATATAACCCCCCTAGTATCCTATGTGACCAAGTGGGAGATGGCATCATTCTTAAAGAAATAGGAAATTGTGATAACCCCCAAAAGTATATGGAAAGGGATAAAGGAAATAAAAATCCTAACGTACAAGAATGATTAATTTACAATAGGAATATATTACTGGTGGAGAAGAAATGGCATGGTCCGATAAGGTCAAATAGAAAGAAAATATAAGTTAAATATAGAAATAGAAGTTCTCAAGTTGTGAAAAAACAAATAAAAAAAAAAATATTGTGGATGAGAGGCATTACAAATGGTGTCAAAGCATTAGCCTGCAACACTCGGTGAATTATGTGCTCACACAGGAAATATATGCTGCTGTAAAATGTTATGAATTTTAATTTTTTTTACTAATGTTATTTTCCCGTACAGTGAACAGTACTGAGGAAGATGACGCCACAAGACAACAGTCTAGAAAGAAGAAGGAATTACAAGGTGAATTCCGAAAAATAAAACCTCCCTCGTATGATGGAGAAAAGGAAGAAGATGCTGAGGCATGGCTTCTAAATATGATAAAGTACTTTCAAGTTTACGAATATGAAAGTAATTTAAGAACTAGATTGGCTATCTACTAGCTGCAAGGTAAGGCTACCTTGTGGTGGGAGGAAACAAAAATGGTTCATGCCATTGATGAGAAAATAGTGACTTGGGAATATTTTCAACTCAAGTTCAAAAACTGATATTTGAATGAATGTTATTATGATGACAAGGCAAAAGAGTTTCATGAACTCAGATTGGGATAGCTCACCATAGATGAATTTTTCACCAAGTTCACAAATCTGTTATGATATGTTCCTTATATCCGAGAGGAGAAGGCAAAGGTACAGAGATTTCTGAACTGTTTGCCTACTGTGTATAAGGAGAAAATAGAGTTAAATAATCAAAAAACAATGGACGAAGTTGTGAGGAAGGCCAGATTATGCTACCAACAGTTCAGGGGTAAGACTGAGCAAGGAGAGAATTGGACAAACAAAGGTGATTTTAGGGGAAAGAAACAAAAACCAGATTATTTGAAGAACTTTGGTAGGAACCATCAGTGAAAGAAATTTAGCAAAATAAGTTAAAACCAAACTGCTCAATCTCAAACTGGTTCAAAACCAATAGATGGAAATAATAAGAAGGAAGGAACTGTTAAAATGAGGGAGCCTTTGAAGTGTTGGGGTTGTGGAGAACCTCATTTATTTAGGGACTGCCCACATTGAAATATTCAGACCGTGCAAGTATTGCGAGAGGCCACTATAGTAAATGACGTAGCAAGGAACATCCCCACCATCAGTGCCGCCTTAGAAAACTGACAAGCAAAACATCAGTCTACAATGGTCGAGATGGAAGGTATGATCGCTAACCAATCTGTTACAGTTTTAATAGATCCAGGTGGATCTTTGAGTTATATTAGTCCACAATTAGTAGAAAAATGTAAACTCAAAACAGAGAAGTTTCAGCAGGTTTGGGTGGTCCAGCTAGCCACTGGTACAAAACGCAAGATAACTCATAATTTACCTCAAATGACCATGAAGCTGAATGATTATCAAACAGAAGTAAATTTAAATATTCTGCCATTAGGTTCCTATGATGTACTAATAGGGATGGACTAGCTAGAAAAGCACCAAACCATGATGAGTTGTTTAGACAAAACATTACGCTGCATTGATATAGAGGGAAAACCAGTCATACTAAAAGGGAAACCAAAACCCATTTCTGTGAGACAGATCTCAGCCCTTCGATTAAAAAGAACTGTTAGGAAAGGGTATCAAGTGTATGTAGTGCATGTTGAAGAATTAGGAAAACAATCAGAGAAAAACTTGTTAGATACTTTACCAGTGATAAGAGAATTTAAAGAAGTATTTGCAGATGAGATTCCTCATCTTCCCCCCAAAAGAGAAATCGATTTTTCAATTGATTTAGTGCCCGGGGAAATTCCAATTTCTATAGCCTCTTACCGAATGAGCCCCCTGAACTAATGGAGTTAAAAATGCAATTACAAGAATTGTTGGACAAATGATACATCAGTTCGAGTGTATTTCCTTGGGGAGCACCGGTGTTGTTTGTGAAAAAAAGGATGGTACCTTCCGAATGTGTATTGACTATCATCAACTAAATAAGTTGACTATCAAAAACAGGTATCTATTACCCCGAATAGATGACCTATTTGATCAAGTTAAGGGAGCTTCTGTGTTTTCCAAGATTGATTTAAGGACAGGTTATCACTAGTTAAGAACTAAAGAGGAAGATATCAGCAAAACAACATTTCAAACCTGGTATGGACACTATGAATTTGTAGTCCTACCATTCGAGTTGACAAATGTACCTGCCACTTTTATGTGCTTAATGAATAGTGCCTTGAATAAATACCTAAATAAATTTGTACTAGTATTTATTGACGACATTTTGATCTATTCAAAAAGTGAGGCAGAGGATAAATAAAACCTTAGAACTTTGTTGCAGACTCTTAAGGAGAATCAGTTGTATGCCAAGTTTAGAAAATGTGAATTTTATAAGGAGAAAATTCAATATTTGGGGCATATAATTTTAGAACAAGGATTGAGTTTTGATCCAGAGAAAATAAAGTCTATTAGAGAGTGGCCTGTACCTACTGATGTATCATCGATAAGATCATTTATGGGGATTGTGGGGTACTACAAGAGGTTTGTAGAAATATTTTCTATTTTAGCCTATCCCATAACTTCACTGCAAAGAAAAGGTACAAAATTTGAATGGATAGAAAAATGCCACAATAGCTTTGAACAACTAAAATTGAAACTTACTATAGAACATATTATGAATATTGAAAATCTTAATCAAGAGTTTGTAGTATGTACTGATGCATGTGGAGAGGGATTAGGGGGAGTGTTATTGCAAGAAAATTTTGTTATTGCCTATGAATCTAGAAAACTCAAGAAACATGAACAAAATTACGGTGTGTATGATATTGAGTTAGTTGTTGCAATTCACGCTCTCAATATGTGGAGACACCATCTTCTAGGAAAGAAATTTATTCTGATGACAGATCACATCGGTGTAAATTTTTTCCTCACTCAAACAGATTTGAATGCTAGACAAGCCAGATGACTGTCTTTTTTGAATGAATTTGACATGGAAATAAAACATATAAAAGGAAAAGAGAATAAAATTGTTAATGCCTTCAGCAAAAATGCTTGCCAACACATAATAAACATTGGGAGTAGTGCCAACTTTGACTTAGAAGGATTAGCAAAATAGGTAGCAAATCAAGATCCAAGCTATGAAAATCTGCAAACTCAAATACTGAAAAATGAAATGAAAGGGTATACACAAAATCAGAAAGGACTGATTTGTTATAGAGAGAGATTGTATATCCCCAATGTAGACTCTTTGAAAAAAGAAATTCTAGATGAATATCATAAAGACCCTTATGCTAGACATCTTGGATATCATAAACTACTCACAGCCTTGAAAAAGAAATTGTTTGGCCGAGAATGAAAAAGGATGTAGCAAGCTACCTAGCAAAATGCATGGAATGTCAACTAGTAAAATTTGAACATCAGCATCCAGCTGGACTACTAAATCCTTTACCAATTTCAGAATGGAAATGGGTAACTATTTCTATGGACTTTATAACTGGGTTACCAAGAACCAAATATCAGCATGACTCTGTGATGGTAGCGGTAGAATCTTTGACGAAGGCTACACATTTCATACCTATTTAATCTACATTTGGAATGGCACAAGTTTCAAATGTGTTCATGAAAGAGATCGTAAGACTTCATGGGGTTCCTAAAATGATTATTTCTAATAGAGACGCTAAGTTCACTATAGCCTTTTGGAAGAGTTTGTTTGGGGGCATGGATACTAAATTAAATTTTAGTACTGCCTATCACCCTCAAACAGATGGTCAAACTGAGAGAACAAATCAAATTTTGGAAGATATATTGAGGATGTATGTGATGGATAGGCCAACCAAATGGGAAGACTATATACATTTATTACAATTTGCCTATAAAAACAGCTATCAAACTTCCATAAAGATGAGTTCATTTGAAGCACTCTATGGAAGAAAATGTCACACTCCTTTAATTTGGAGCCAACCTGAGGATAAACTAGTGCTTGGGCTAGACACTTTACACGAAATGGAAAGAATTGTTAAATAAATTCAGAAAAATATCAAGACAGCTCAAGATCGGCAGAAAAGTTATGCAGACAAGAAGAGAGTGGATTGAGATTTCAGTGCGAGTGACCATGTATATCTGCGAATTAAGCCCAAGAAGAGAACGTTGCACACTGATAGCTATGTAAAATTAGCTCCTAGATATTGTGGACCATTTGAAATACTAGAAAGGGTGGGACCAGTGGTTTATAAACTGGCCCTACCCCTACATGTTAAGGTTCATAATGTGTTTCATGTTTCTTTATTGAAAAAATATGTACATGATTCTAATCACATTATTTATTGGAATGTGATTCAAGTGGAAACAGAAGGGGATTCCTTCCCGAGCCACTTCAAATCTTGGAGAGGGAAGGAATTGAACTACAGAATCGGACAGTAGCCAGAGTAAAAGTATAATGGAAGCACTTTACTGCTGAAGAAGCTACTTAGGAAAGAGAAACTAAGATGATGGAAAAGTATCCTTCATTGTTTTCACAGTGAACTGTTGAAGTTATTTTTCAAACATCATGGACGATGTTTGTTTTTATAGGGGGAATGTATAACACCCAAAATTTCTATGTTTTTAATTTGACATTTGACCTAATCCAAAGGGGAAGTGGACCCCAATGGAGAAACAATGTGTGGATTTATTTAATTATTTAATTAATAAAAGTACATAGAATGATTATGTGTGCACTATGACTAGATGAAGAATTGAGATCTTAAACCTTGATCCATGTGGATATGGATAAGGTTAGACTTTCCCAAAACCTTCCAGAAAAACCTTGAAATGAATATTACTA
The DNA here is from genome assembly GCA_034641835.2 of Pinus albicaulis. Classification (NCBI taxonomy): domain Eukaryota; kingdom Viridiplantae; phylum Streptophyta; class Pinopsida; order Pinales; family Pinaceae; genus Pinus; species Pinus albicaulis. Next base: position 207,166,254 of record CM076572.1, read on the forward strand.
AATTAGATTGGGAGAAAAATCTAATTTCCCCAATGAAGAGGAAAGTAATTGGGAAGAGGAAGAAAAGCTAGAAAAGTGGAAAAAACAGCTTTAAAGTACCTCATTGAGGGAAGCCTAGGCTAAAATAGGAATCAAGCATCCTGAAATTTCTGGACGCAGAAATTAGAAACAGGCTTGGGAAAGCACTACTTAAATAAATTGTTTTAGGATAGACAAAGGGGTGTCTATCACTGGAAGCATGGATCTTAGCTCGGGGGTGAGTTAAGTAGATAGAGCTCTACGGTTGGTAGGAATAGTCATATGAATTGGTATGCACGCGGAACTAAACTAATTTTATAGTTATATGAAATGGCTCATGGTTAATTTTAGTGTTGCTTCAATGAGTGAATTAAATTGTGGTCTGCTGAAATGATTGATACCCATACATTTAACAGACTTAGATGAAGTAGAGATACTTGAGATTTGTATGGTTGTATGGGTGTAGTCTAATGAGATCCATCTACCATAATGTCTAAACCAATAACCAGTTTAAATCTGGAGATCAGTATCTCTCAGAGAAGATATTATTTCTATGTAGTGAAAAATAATAACGTTATTACTATGCTTAGGTGTGTATATGTTCATGAGAAAGCTACTTTAATATGTAGAATAGAAGATTTTACCTGCAAAAGAATGATAATATATTCTACTTATTGATCGGATGTGATAATTATTAGCAGAAATTACATTGTCAAGAAAGTTGATTAAAATAAGCATGTTTAATATAGTAGAAAAAACTCTGTGATGTAAGAGAAATAAAATGAAACCCATACTGCATTGAACATGTATAAATCTAAACTTAGTTGTCAAAAAGAGGTTAATAAACTGGAAGTTTTGATTCACAGTTTATGTTCATTACATTACTGTACAAATTAGTGCAGAGAAAACTCCGAATTTGATAAGTGAAACATAGTTATAATCTATTCTAATACACCATTAATAAATACGTATTTGAAATATAGACGAAATACATAAATAAAAAATAGAAATTTTAGCATGGTATTGGAATATTAAGAAATAGTCCGTGAGGGTAGGGTGGAATATAGAATTAATGAGACAACATAAACTCTATTTTATTTCTGAATCAAAATTTTGATTTTTTGATCTTTAAACTGACGAAAAAAAGGAAATCTATAAAATCTATGTACATAAATTTCATTAAAGTTATAAAGTAGAACTAAGTTGCATAAGAGATTTATGACAAGATTTATTAAAATACGTATTGCAGAAAATAAGTGCAATACAGGTATAAAAGAGCTGGCTATATATATATATATATATATATATATATATATATATATACTCAACAGATGCAAACTCACAAATTTCATTCTATTTTTATTAACAACAGAAATTAAATGGTAAGATATGAAATGGTAAGTAAATATAAGTATTTTTTTACTGTAAAGTTGGAAGTCCAGTAAAAGCCTGTATAATATGAACCAGAAAATTGTAAATAAACAGGAAAGAAGAATTGTTGATATTATTACTGTAATTATTAAAATGTAGAAACAGTAATAACCCCATTACAACATATACAACGTTTGACGGAGAAAAAAAAACATTATATATATAGGTATGTGTATGCATGTATTAAACTGTGATGAAATAACTCTTGTCATTATCCGTACTGGCATACTCCCAAATCAAACTCGAAAATTTTAAGGAAGAACTTTATAAATGAAGTGGTTCAAGTATATATCCTTAGCTCAAAATCATTGAAAGAAATCAAAGCTGGAATGCTTTCATGTCATGAAACGAGAGAGAAAACTTAATTAAATAGGAAGCAAATTAAATTTAAATTATACAGTCCAAATTTGGGGTATACCCAAAAATGTCTTTACCCATAATACAACAAGTTTCTAATTAGTTCGGTAGCTTAGCTACTATTGGTTTTTACTGTGTAAAACTTAAATCGACACATTTGTGGGAATATGAAGTAGGATTTCATTTCAGAAGAGAGGCCGGAATTCTCGTAACAAACCTGTTCAAGGAAATTTGTACTCGGTTAGTTGGAATATAAGTTGCCAAATGAAAATTGGTATTCCAACAAAGTAGAAAAATCCCAAGTGGAACACACTTGAAAACAAGGAACAAGAAAACCATGAGTAATCATAATGATTCCCAAACAAATAAGATTACACTCATAATTCGTAAGGAAATCATGCATTATGATAATTAATCTTGTGATGATGTCTAAAACCTGCATTATTAACCAGTATGAAATTAATAGTTTAAACTATTGCAGAATATCTTACATAAGACAATGTAGCTAAAAAAAAAAATTGACAGGCGATATGGAATTAGTTAAAATGATTATTATACCTGTAACCATTGAGAGAAGAAACAAAGCCTAGATTCATAGCGCAAAGTACCAATGCCGCATTGGAATCCAGACTTGCGTAACTTTTTCTACGTCATATGAAGGAGGTGAACGGTTTATTCCTTAGAGGAATTAATTCTCACATAGGCATGCAAATGAAAAACAAAGAATATAAGTCCTGATCTAAGCTTGAAAAGAAATATGAGGCTTTAGGAAAGACAGTGAATAAAACGACTCAAAAATGAAAAAAAAAATCCAACATAAATTTCATAAACATCCACTTTCTCAGATTAGGGAAGCCAGAGTAAAGAAATCTTCGCACCAGAAAGACTGTTAGAGTAAACGAAATTCTTTATAGAGTTGAATATGACTTACGAGGATAAATAATAGCATTGCAAAGGTTGGAGGAATAAACGACGTGAAGACTTTACCATTTGGCCTCACAGTGAAGAACATCACTCAAGAAACAAAATTTCAGTCTGTAGTGAGAGAGTTCCGCCATCAAAGAATGTGGATTCGAGAGTTATGCAAATAGCAGAAAATATTAAAACAATAAGGGAAACCCTAACTCTTGTGGACCTCCACCATCCACATGTCATCTGATCTGGAAGGGAGATACGTGCGGCAAAAGCATTCCAGAACTCCTTGACAAACTTGAAAACAAATCTCGAGAGGGAAAGGAAAGATACTCATAATTAAATTTTAAGTACCGTAGCACATGGGTAACTCAGACATATTAAAGGAGACGGATGTGATTTCTTTTAGATTTTAAATATATCAGGCCACCTGGGGATACGACGCCAAGAGTGTTTAAATTCATAAACATTGTATTAATAACCCAACAACTCGTGAGGTGTCATTCGTATACGAATGGGGCTCCAAGGGTTGGACGTATGGCACAAAAATTTGTTAAGGGAAACTTTATTTCTTACATATAAAATGATTTATTTGATAAAGTAGAATGAGTAAAAATAAAAAAGGAAGCAAGGTTAAATATAGTAATAGAGATATATCCTTTCCATAAATAAATGAAAAAAAAATAGAGATTTAATAGTCGAATTAATGTATATGTAGAACATGGTAGTATGAGGTAGCTATAATTCTTCATATTGATGGTCATAAAGAAAAGTGGAAGGATTTATTTTAGTATATATATTTTAAGGAGATAAAACATTAGTTTAAGAAAATTTCGAATTAAGGAATCAAGTGTTGAAAGGGAATGAAATAATTTAATATATTAAGTGGGAAGTCATCTATATGAATCAAGAAATTTCCATTGACATATATATGTATATAACCCCCCTAGTATCCTATGTGACCAAGTGGGAGATGGCATCATTCTTGTAAATAAAGAAATAGGAAATTGTGATAACCCCCAAAAGTATATGGAAAGGGATAAAGGAAACAAAAATCCTAACGTACAAGAATGATTAATTTACAGTAGGAATATATTACTATGGAGAAGAAATGGCATAGTCCGATAAGGTCAAACAGAATATATATATATATATATATATATATATATATATATATATAAGTTAAATATACAAACACAAGTTGTCAAGTTTTGACAAACAACTAAAAAAAAAAAAAAATCTTGTGGATGAGAGGCATTACAAGTGATAAGAGGAAATTGAAAATAAATTCCTTTAAAGATGGTATAGGTTTTTACAATCCACAATTCACAGGGTTTGACTTTAGAACCAGCATCAATTGATATAGGGAATAAAGAGAAACAAGGGCTGACCTTCATAACCATATCAAGAGTGAAATCAATATATGGTTTACGCATTGCACTGCCTTTCTCTTTTCAGCCTTATGCTAGGATGAAAGATAATGCATATGTTACAATTAGCAAGGAAGAAGAGGAATGATTGAAGTCCATATCACTATGACATGCAACTATTAATACTTTTAGCTCTTTATATAATGTCTTTAAGTTTAGTTTTTGTCCTCTCTATTTACTTTTAATAGAATAATGATTTTGATATATTAATGAGATAAATACATTCATCACATTCATAGTAATATTTCGGAAAGTTGTTTACATCGCTTTTCATGTTGTTCAATTTACTTGTTTTGTTAATGTGGTTTTTGTTATTTTGTTTCCAATGAACCATTCAGGTATAAACAACCAGCTATATGACATAATCATTAGAAATCAAGATTGAATTTCATATCACTATGACATGAAACTAATAATATTGTGACATATTTATAGAATGTTTTTTTAATTTCTTTTACTGTCCTCTTTATTTACATTTAGTATAATAATGATTTTCATGGATTAATGAAATGAATACATTCAACATAGTCATAGAAATATCTAAGAAATTTGTTACATCATTTTTCATGTTATTCAATTTAACTCATTTTTTTAAGTCGATATTGTTCTTTTGTTTACAATGGACCATTCATACATATACATCTAGTTATATGAGCCGATCATTAAAAATAAAGATTGAAGTCCATATCCCTATGACATGAAACTAATAATATTTATGAATGTAATTTTCTAAATATGTTGTGGTTTGGTTCAATGACAACATATTTATATTTGATATTAATATGAAATTAAAATTAGTATATAGATTAACATTAATTTAAATACAAATATAGAATTACTAACATTAGTAATATTTGATTTTAAAGATCAAGTTTAAAAATTGTGATTTCTTGTTTATTATAGTAATAAGGGTCATACCACTCATATCATGTGTACAATATGAATTTCTAATGAGGTTTATATCTGTAGAAATTTTATATCATTTGGTTCATGTAGCCTTACGTTACTTTATAGCATGACGTTTTTAAGATTAAGTTTTTTAACAATAATAAAAATGGGATGTTATGTGTGTGTGTGTGTGTGTGTGTGTGTGTGTGTGTGTGTGTCTATTCTTAGATGTTTTTGTGTCTTTGTGTATTAATTTTGATTTTTTTGTTTTCCCTTTGAAATGCAGATATGGATAATAATGATGGCATCTATTATAATCAAACGGTGAAAAATATTTCTAGAGTGATCAATTTTATTCCGTATCTTCAGAAAAAGCTCAATAAAAAACATGTCTTCGATCTTGCTTATATTGGTGAGCATATGTGTGTGCTAGATGAAATGAAAATGAATGTAAAATACTTGTTGCATGTGCACATGAGGGAGGCCAAGAAAAAAACAAGGGATTGGTTTGAAAGAATTAAGTTTCATGATCATTATCATGTTGATTTAAATTGGTGTTCATTTTTTCATCGGTCTGGTTGTGTTCAGGAAGAGGCTATTTTATAAATGAATTTTGATGGAGAGTTTAAAATCCATTATTGTAGTGCCATTTTTTGATGTAAAGACAACAAAAAATATATGTTAATTTGAATGTTATTTCTTTGGTTGCACTAATGGTGGAATTGAATATCACTTTAGTTTATTAATTCATTCATTTTATAATATTAACAATTAGTAAGGTTGATTGATACCTTGGGGTTTATAATATTAATAATCATGTGAATTTATCAATCCTTTTATGTTTAAAATATTGATTTGTAGGCTTTATTACACTCTTGTGCTTTTAATATTGATACTTTGCCCTTATTGATCACTTAGCTTATTAATATTTCTCCCTTGGGTTCACCAATTACTTTGTTTTATAACATTAAACCCCTGGATTTATCAGTTCTTTAGATTTATAATATGAATAATCCCTTGGGTTTGAGTTTAAAATATTAATTTTGGGTGTTTATTAATTTATTTGGTTTTTTATATATTTTTATTAGTTTTATTGATCCTTCGACTTTATTAATCACTTGAGTTTATTAATAATTTTTATTTATAATATTAATCTATTGTGTTTATAATATTAATAATCCCTTTTAGTTTATTGACGTTTATTATTTATAATATTAATAGTCCCTTTGCTTTATTGATGTTTCAAGTTTATAATATTAATATTTCTCTATATTTATTGATCTATTGGGTTTGTAACATTGATCCCTTAAGAATTATAATTATTTCGGTTCGTAATATTATTCCCTTCATTTTATTAAATCCAAATATTAGTCTTATAGTTTAATATTAATGCATGGTCCAATGTCACATTATGAAAAGCAGTGTCTCAATATGAAAATAAACCATGGAAAACCATTGCTAATCAGTGTTAGCCATAGTCGATCAATGTCTTCCATAGTCGAATGCCACATTGTGACAAAAATTGTCTCAATATTAAAATAAATCATGGCCAACATGGTCAAACTTTGTCTAATGTCACATTGTGACAAAAATTGTCTCAATGTTTAAATCAAGCATGGTCAACCATGTTTATTTCACGGTTTATAGTATTTATCAAAGGGATTTTATATACTTCTGGTTTATAATATTAGTCTCTTTGGTTTAATATTATTCCCCTTTGGTTTATAATATTAATAATCATGTGATTTTATCAATCCTTTTTATTTAAAAAATTAATTCCTAATATTTATTAATCTCTTTATTAATCATGTGAGCTTCTCATTCATTTGTATTTAAAATATGTATTCCTATGATTTACTAATGCCTTAACTTTATAATTTTAATAATTCATTTGGTTCATACTATTAAACACTCGGGCTTATTACTTATTTTGGTTTACAATGTTAATAACCTCTCGTGTTTATTAATCTCTTGGGTTTAAAATATTAATTCTTAGGGTTTATTAATTTATTGGGTTTTAGAGTTTAAAATATTAATTCTTAGGGTTTATTTATCGCTTGTGTTTTTAATATTGATCCGTTGGACTTATTGGTCCCTTATGTTTTTAATATTTATCCTTGGGTTCACCAATTGCTTTGGTTTATAATGTTAAACCCTTGGGTTTATTTATTATTTTGGTTTATAATGTTGATAATCCCTTGGGTTTATTTATATATTAAGTTTAAAATATTGATTCTTATGTTTTATCAATTTCTTAGGTTTTTGAGTTAAAAATATGAATTCTTAGGGTTTATTAATCTCTTGTGTTTTTAATATTGATCCCTCAAGTTTTAAATATTTATCCCTTCTCTTCACCAATTCCTTTGGTTTATAATATTTAAACCTTGGGTTTATTAGTTCTTTTGGTTTGTATTATTAATAATCTTTTGGGTTTATTAATCTCTTGAGTTTAAAGTATTAATTCTTAGGGTTTATTAATTTCTTCTATTTTGGGGTTTTAAATATTAATTCTTATGGTTTATTAATATCTTGACTTTAAAATATTAATTCATAGGGTTTTTTTTTTTTTTTTCTGAATTGGACTAATTCTATTAATCTAAAATATGGTACAAGATGATACAATCAAGAGAGACAGAAAATCGGCAACCGGAAATGATAGGACTATCAACCTCGGTTCCGAGAAGGAGTGAAACAAGCAAAAAGCTACAACATAAGGCTGGAAGCTAAAAGACGTACTTCTACCCAGAATGGGCAGAAGCCTCAACATGAAGCTTTTTCCCTTTCCTTTTTTTGACTTCGACCCAAACATCCGGGGTTCACCACCGGGGGGCCCTCCTTGTCTGAATCAGTGGAGGAGGTCATATGGACTCGTTTATGGGCAATGGTTGTATCGGAGGAGAGCATCGGACCTTCAGTGGAAGGGACCACATAATGAGGGGCTTGATCCAATTCTGCATCGCTACCTTCATCGTCAGAGCTAGAGGAGTCAGAATCCACGACTGGAGGTGGAGAAAAAGGAGCCCATCGTTTGGACTTAGGCTTGGAGAGGTAATCCTTTTTCTTTTTTGCCGGGAGAGATGGGCAGGTGTTTTGCAAATGCCCAGATTGATGGCAATTGCGGCAACAAAATGCAGAATTTTCGTAATGTAGTGTCTGGGTCGAAACAAAGTCGTTTATCTTGAGATTGATTTGGTCTGGAAGTCCTTTTCTTAAATGTAACTCCGCACATATTCTGGCATATGTGTAGAGACCTTTATTTTCCCGCCAGTAATCTGCCATAATGAAACTGCCCAAGGAATTGCCTATAGCTTTATAGATTGCAGTATGCCATAAGTGGGCAGGTAAGTTTGGAAGCCTGATCCAAAAAGGTGTCCTGGTAATGATTGCAATTGCTGGATCAAAATCTGGGAACCAAGGAGTCAAGAAGAGCCCTGTCGTTCCCATGAACCAAGGGCCTTCTTCTAAAGCCTTTTCATAATTCTTACTGTCATCAAATAAAACAATGAAGTATCCTTTTGAACAGAAACTGATCTTACAATGATGAGTCCAATTTTCATGGATCCATGCATAGAGATCCTGAGATCGCGGCCACAGTCTGTTAAATCTGCAAATGATTGCTCTTTCCGCAAAATCTTGAAGTTGGATTGCAAGACCTTCATGGGTGATGTCAACAGACAGAACTTTCTCTATCTTGTCTACCAAAAAAGGCTTAGGTTTAAGGGCTTCTGGGGGTTTGGGGTTCTCAGAGTGTACTGCATCTTTGTAGGAGAAAGGAGCAGAGGATGACTGTCCCACTGCACCTCCTCTCAAATGAAGGGTTAACACTAAAGAGTTGTTTCTGGAAATACTGTAAGTAGAGAGGGGAATAAGGTCTTCAAGTTGTTTACCTTGGTAAGAAAGTCGCTGAAGGCCCGAGGGTAGCCCAGTCTGCCGTTCTAGAATAAGCTTCAGATTCTGCACCAGATCTGAAGAACAGACCCATTGCAATAAGGTTTTTCCTGATAGTAGAACAATTTGGATCTGGAAAGAAACAGGGAAAATTTTTTGCTGTGGATCAGCCCGACCTCTGAAGGGCTGAAGAGACGGAACCTCAATCGAAAATGCTTCAGCGTTAGCGCCTTGCCGAAGCCCATCAATGCTGTGATTCCTGTGTTCCAACGCAAGGTAGCATGAGACCGAAGAGACCCCAAGCCAGTCCTCCTGAGCGGAGGCGGCGTCATCCTGGAGAGAAGAGACCTATAGCCAATATGGAGATTAAAGAGAGAGACCGCAAGGAACAACGACAATGCAGATCTCAGAGTATTCAAGAGATGCCATGTAGCCTGCAATGGCAGCTTTGCTGAACAGGGTCGAAGCGAAGGACATGAAGGCTTCAGTGGCTAGGTGCTGCCATTGTAGCATCCGAGTTTCTTTTACAGTGGTGAAAACGCGGCTCCATGTTCCTTCTGGCACCAACAGCGGGGATGATGATTCAACAGAAGCCTGTAGCCGGGATCCCCAAAGCAGAGCAGAATAGGCCTCTAAACCAGTTGATTCATGGAATCGTAGCGACCAGCTTCTGCCCCGAAACTGTGCACATCCGAAACCCTGGTCCGAAATCAGACGAATGTGAAAACACGCCTCTGCCAAATAGTGCCGGGGGTCTGTGAGCTCGGGTAGGGGGGTGAGCTCTGCCGCCAGATAGCAGAAACCAAGCCTGCAGATGGGATTCAGCGCCTTAGTATCATGACCATAGTGGTCCGCTGCCGCAACAGCCAAAGAACCAGAGAATCGAGTCCTAGGGTATTCGCCAAACTTCGCACTGCTTCCCTCCATTTTTCCTCATAGTCCTAACTCACATATACAGAATGTTGAATATAGGGTTTGTTAAGTTATTAGGCTTTTGCGTTTTAAATATTAATTCTTAGGGTTTTTTAATCTCTTGAATTTAAAATATTTATTCTTAGAGTTTTTTAATTTCTTGGTTTATAATATTAATATTTATCCCTTGTTTCACCAATTCCGTTGGTTTATAATATTAAACCCTTGGGTTTAATACTTCTTTTGGTTTATGATATTAAATCTTAGGTTTTGTTAATTTCTTAAATTTTTTACTTTAAAATAATAATTCTTAGGATTTATTAATCTCTTTTTTTTTTAATATTGATCCCTTGGCCTGATTTATCCATTCATTTTTTGATATGTATCCCTTAGGGTTAACAGATTCCTTTGGTTTATAATATTAAACCCTTGGGTTTTTAGTTCTTTTTGTTTATAATATTAATAATCCCTTGGGTTTATTAATATCTTGAGTTTAAAATATTAATTCTTAGGGTTTATTAATTTCTTAGTTTATAATATTAATATTTATCTCTGAGGGTTATAATATTTTTCCCTTACATTTACTAATTTCTTGGGTTTATAATATTAAACGTTTGGCTTTATTTTTTCATTAACTTTATAATAATTCCTTTGGTTTGTCATTTCATCCATTGGGTTTATTAGTACCTTCAGTTTAAAATATTAATGTTTATTTCATGGTTTATAGTATTTATCTAAGGGTTTATATACTTAACGGTTTATAATATTAATCTCTTAAGTTTAATGTTATTCACTTAGATTTATAAACCCTTCGTTTTTTAGTATTAATCCCTTCGGTTTATTATTTCATTGGGTTTTTAATATTAATCTGTTGGGTTTATTGATCCTCTAGTTTATTAATTCAATGGGTTTATAATATTAAAAATCCCTAAGGTTGATTGTTCTCTTCGGGTTTTAATATTAATAATTATGTGAATTTACCATTCATTTGTATTTAAAATATTATTTCCTAGGATTTATTATTCTCTTAGGTATTTAATTTGGATCCCTTGAACTTCTTCATCTCTTAGGTTTGTAATATCTTTCTCTTGGGTTCACCAATTACTTGGGTTTATAATGCTAAACCCTTAGGTTTATTATTTCCTTTGATTTATAATAATGTTTATCTAAGGGATTATAGTATTTATATATTGAATAAATTTAATAATATATTATTATTATATAATTTATTATTAAATAATAATATTATATATATGTGTGTAGTTAATATATAGTATAAATATAGTTAATGTTATTAATATGTTATAATTAAATATATAAAATATATCATTATAATTATATTCATAATTATATAATATTTATTTTGGGAAAATACATATGGTGGGTGGTGAATATAGGCCTATCAGCGTATATCAACCATATAGGTGAATGTGGTTGTAAATCTATTTCATATACGCACACGTATATCGACCAAATTGGTAAATGTGATTATGCTAGTTGTAAAGCAACAACTTCAGTGAGGGATTATCTACTATACATCCCATGTCATCCTTTGAAAGATGTTGTGTACTCTTGACCTACAAAATGAGCAACCTAAGCATATTTAAAAATATATATACATATTTTAATTCCCATTGTATCGTTATGACTTGATAATAAAGTTTCTCCGTCGGCTGCAACGATATAACTGTGGTTGTGTTAGATTTGAACATAACTGGATGAGGGGATAATAAAGAGGTTATGACCATATCTATTAATCTGTATCTTTTCTTCACAGAGATAGTAATATTTAAACATAAACCAATGAAATATAACAAAGATTCATAATCAAATACTCCATTTCATGACATAGAACCGAATTCTACATTTAACAAACTAACTCTACTAACATACTATCAGGAAATTAGAGAAGCATGCAAGCACACAAAATGCGGCACACAATCCTCCATTTCTAATGACTTTTCCAAAACAATCACTTCTTTTGGGTAGTTGCGTTGGTGGCCTTAGCACTACTAGGCTCCTTTTTTATAACATCTTTCATGACTCCTACAACAACCGTTTGACGCATGTCCCTCATTGCAAAATAACCCAATGGAGGATACTCAGAAAATGTTTCGACAACGATGGGTTTGTTAGGAATCATGTTGACAAACCCAACATCTCCATTCTTAAGTAACTTGGGCTCCTTCTACAGTTCCTTGCCAGAATGCCTATCAACCTTGGTCATGATCTTAGCAAACTAACTTGACGGAAATGTGGCAAGTGTGGCAATCGAACACGGGCATAACCATGTCCAATGTCTCCTGGATGATTCATAATAATAACATGTGGTAAAGTTGGCAGCTACCTTTGCTGGATCGTTCTTGGAATTGGATACCACATAACCATGTTTGGGATCCTTAAAAGCAACATTCTTAACGTTCAATCCCACATTGTCGCGAGCAGGCCTGGAATTTCAAATATTTTTAACCTGTCAATTGAAAATTTGGAGACGGGTGTTTGTTTTCCATGCCCGTCAATTTACGTTTTCAGAAAATTTATGACTGTCAATATTTTTTTTTGTGTTACATATAAAAAAATTAGTGAGTTCTTGCAGTTTGACATTCAGGTATCTGACATTTTTTTTTTTAAGAAATCTTAGTCTCGAGCCCAGTGTTAAATTGCAGCAGCTACATCCATCAATCTAAACTCGCCTATTACGCTTACTCAGGGGTCGGCAATGGTATTTCAGAATCCCTCAGATTAAATTGGAACACTATTTTTAAATTATCCTTTCCATGGCGTAATTACTTTATTTGGTATTATTACCGCAGTTGGGCGTGTGAATACAGATTATTTGCAGCAAAACTCTAAGGTGGGAATGGGGGAGCTGCTAGTTCCGACCTCTATAGGAATGGCGTTGGGTGTAGAATATTGGGTGCTTTGGCATATTTGCAGTTTGGACGGTTTGAGATGTATACAAAAACCACTGCAAGAACATTCTAGTATATTAAAATTGTTTAACTCTCGAGTTGCTATGAACTTGTTAGACAGTTAGTGCTAATAATATTCTAAAACCAATTAATTTTCAATTCAATAAAACTCCTATAATTGCATTCAAATGATCTTTGTGGTGATGACTCATATTGAATATTGTGTCCTTTTTTAAATCTGCTATTGAGTCATTTAGTAGGATAGTCGATCAGACTCGAGCAAACTCTGATTTCTTCCATCACATTATCTTCTCAGAGTGGCGTGCAGAGTTAGAGAAGAGTCCATGTGGAATGAGCATTAATGGAAGATGTTGTTTTGTTTTCTAACACTGTTACCTAATACTATTCTACGCATACAGAGCAAGGCAGCATGGACAACATCCACAGTTCTACGGATTCATTCAAAGTCTTTCTAAGCATACAGAGCAAGCCAGCTTCGACCGCATCCACAGTTCTACGGATTCATTCAAAGCCTTTATTTATTTGAATTCAATTAATGCCGGGAGGAAAATACCACGAAAAAACCACTCCCCTTCACATTAATCACTACCCTTTCACCAATTGCTGGGCAAATTAGAATTTTAATCCCCCACCTTTAAAATATTTGGGTGCCGCATCTTTCCTCTCACTTTAGTGTTACCCCTCCGTTACCCCTCAGTTTCTCCCAGCTTTGTTTTTCCAAGTATTTATCCCAATCACATCTGAACTTTGCCCCTCCCAAAAATTACAAATATCACTAGAGACATAGGTGCGCCACATGGAAAAATGCCCAATACATGGTGAAAACAAATCCCAAGCCACCAAGCATGGCCCAGACTCGATCAATTCACTTAGTGTTTCGTCATATTTACCTGTGTATTCAAAAATTCTTCTACAACCACTACAACAGCAATAAGAGGTATTCAATGTTCCACGTGACATGACCATCTAGAAAGACTAAACACTAACAACAACAACAAAAAACCATCCCTTGCCAAGTCCACACCACTGTAAACTCTTCTTTCTTTCTTGTAAATTTTCTTCGCAAACTCTCACCAGACGAGACAAAATCAATACCGCACTCATCTGCATATTTCAGTTACATGACAAAGTCCTTCCATGTTCACCTCACATGCTCATGAAATTTCAAATAGAATTCTTATTCATAATCTAAAAAATTTCAATTCACATCCAATCCCAAGACTGAATTTCGATAGCCATTCTCTTTCCTTACAACCGGAAAAGTCAAAAGTAGTTGACATGCGACTGCTAGATTAAATCTTACAGGGTTATATTATTTAATTGTCACTAAATTAATTAATTGATTAAGCAAAATGAAGATATTCTTCAAAAATCTAAGATCTTTCTTCCTCTAAAACAATAAGTTACTCACGAGTATTAAGTCTGGTCAAAATATGCAAGCCATGACAGAGATTTAGTAGCCGAATTTTACAAGAAAAAACTAGGTTGCAACAATAAAAGTTCAAATGAGAGTCATAAAAGCGCCATGTTGTCAAAGATAAAGCAAAAATGTGGTTTCCAATTTACTTCAAAGATGAAGAGCATGGTTCAAAGTATCTGTGTTATGAAGAAATCAAAGAGTTATGGAAAAATCAAACAGGTGTATGTGGAAAGTACCATATTATTTTAAAAGAGATGGCGACTCAAATCCAGGCCTGCTTGCAAGTTCCAATCCGATTTCAATCCGATACCTTCAATCCTCCTGGGAGGACACAGTCTCATGTCCAGAAAACTACACTTATTTGCTGTGAGGCTGCAACAGTTTGGTCTTAGACTGAGGTAATGAACATCAGATACAACCAAATTCCAATACAAACCCACCGGCACGAACTTAGCATTCAACATGCAACAATGACTTTCGACTAGATGTATGAAATAGGTAAACAGAAAGATTGCAATTTCCTTGTATCATCATTTTAAATTTGCATATCGTTAGTATAAATTAGTTGCATATCATTCCTATAGCCTAGATACGGATGGTAGCCCGAGAGAGTAGTTACTCCCTTTAATGGTAAAGTACTAAGGTAGTAGGCAGTAGGACGCTCGAACAATTAAATAGCCTTTAAGTTCAAACTGTGGTATGTACCGGCTTATACTCCTGATTCTTTTGAATTAGCGCATTATAGATTTTCACGTTTTACCTGTGAAATTAGACGTCGTTTTGACGGGTTGGACAGGTATACAGTACGTCAACCCTGACGTGGAAATTTTTTTCCCCGCCGTCAAATACGTTCTAAAACCAAAAATACGTTCTGTGAGACGTCAAATTCCAGGCCTGGGACTCGCGAGGCAATGCCTCTTGAAGAACTTCATGATGCATCTCAAAAGACTTAACTTTAGTGGTCAACCCAATGGGACGAAAGGCAACAATCGTACCTAGATTTAAGATTCCACTTTCCACACTACCAACAAACACAATCCCAATACCATCATTCTTGTAAACATTCTAAAGATGTAATCGGAACAGTCCTGATACCACCATTCTTGTAAACATCCTAAAGAAGCAACCTCAGAGGCATGTCTGAAGAACACTTAGGCTCTGAAACATCATCAAGAGCTTTCGAGAATGTTGTGTCCTTGTACCAGTCATGATTGGTAGAACGGTCAATCATGTTGTCACCCTCAAAACCGAAGATGGGCACAAAAGGAATCGTGTCTCGTTGCATCCAACACTCTTCAAACAAGAAGATACTTCCTTAACAATTTCATCATAACGAGCCTTATAGTTAAAACCTCTTTAACAAAATCGCCATGAGTCTCGAGAATCGGAAGCACCGAAGAACAACTTCAAAGCAACGTAAGAGCAGAGATACTTGCATAAGATGAAGAGGAAAAAATGACTTCAGCTCCGACATTTGCAGCTTACTTTGGTAGACAAAACTGACTTGCATAGGTTTGGCAATTAGCTTCGCCTAGGGACTTTGTGGGTGAGAGCGGGCAAGAGAGTCAGAGCTATCTTGCAGGAGGCTCTAAGGTAGAAAATATTTTTTGGTGCTGGATGGGGATGATGGCGAGTCAATAATAGGGCGTGCTTATAACTGTCTTGGCAACAAAATACTTCCAACTATCTTAGCATGATAATCCAATGGTGAAATATGTTTTGATAGTTTAATATATAATCCAATGGTCCATAGCAATGGCAAGAGAGAAAGAGGGTAGTTCTTTTCAAAGAGGAACTTCTTACCCCCTCATGATAATGTGGTCTACATATAATTATTTCGATGTCTATATCAATTAAAATATTTTAATGTTAATTATATAGGTAATATATATCTATGGTTTAAATTTTTTTATTAATATATTATATAAGGAAATTGAAAAAAATAATTACAATTAAAATATTTCAAGCTATTATGTTGGACATTTTTCATGTTTTTTAAAGTTAATTTATTAGGAAAAAGATATTTTTAAAACATTAATCTATTTATGAATTATATATTAAAAATATGTTGAGACACAAACATATTTTCAAATTTTGGAACTTGGAACTCTTAAAATATGACAAAGAATATTATAAAAAAATGTACAAATATATTTTACCAATATAAATGTTATTGTGGTTAAATATGACAAACAGTATGATAAAGAAAAATGTAATTTTTTTTCACCAATGTAAATGTTAGTGTGGTTATTCAGTTTGACGAACAAAAAATAGTTATCGAATCATTTTTATCATGAGGAGAGATGAAGACGCACGGATGGTTTGTGTAAGCTTGAATGTAATAATTCTCTTGTCAATAAAATCGTGTCCACGTAAATTATGTGCAGTAAATTATGTGCAGTAGAGTATAATTTTGTGTCTTCTTTTTTTTAAATTTTATTTGTCTTTTTTTTAATGTCTTCAAAAACAATAAAAAGCAAACTCAAAACAAAAATGCGTATCAAAACAGACTTAACCAAGTACCTCAATTATGTGTACTAGAGTATAATTTTGTGTCATTTTTTTTTTAATGTTTCCAAGTAAAAACAAACTCAGAATAAAAACTGGTATCAAAACAGAGCTAACCAAGTTCTTCTAATTCTCGTATGGTCATGAGGGTTGTGTGCAGAGAGCAAGAGGAAGAGGGACTGGTGATGTAGCCACACGGAGGGCTCGAAAGCAAAGACCCATCTATCAAAACCTATGTATGAGGGCTGACGAAAAGCTGGAGTAGCATTGTAGCACAAAGGGAAATCCTGAGCAGCACAAACAGACATAGATAATTCTATGTAGTGTCTACCTGGAACTAAAATCTTAATTTTTAACAATTGAAACCCTAGACATTGTTGGCTGAATTTATGTTCTGTCACTGTTTGCCCAAACCCTAGTCATTGTTGGCCAAATTCATGTTGTGAAGAGGCCACTTAGTGTGCCGTAAGTTTTCAGGCCTTGTTGAATGGAAAATATTGCTGCTTGTTTGAGCATAAAAACAAGAAGTTGAGTTGTAGTGGTAAAATGGATAAACAGTGGACGTGGATTCACAGTGGATAATATTAGGGTACACCTTCTTTCTCTAATTTTTCCCTAGATGTGTAGAATAGAATAATTGCGTCAATAAAACCCTTGGTAAAAAACAAAGATTCAGTATTTTTGTTTTGATGATTTAGATTTATAAGGGACTCAATATTTTGAAACATAATGGAATCAATATGTGGAAACTAGTTTTTTTTATAGAGTTGTTTTTAGTAAGATTTTTTTGGAAGTTTTTTAGGTTGGTTTTTCTAGTTTAATTTCTCTAAATTTATTGAAATCAAATGTTGATGGGTAACCATGCATAATACAAGTTTTTTAGGGGTTTTTAAGGGTGTTGAATCCATATATAAAATGAAAAAACCAGTTTAAATAACAAAAATCAAGATTTCATTCCATATATGAAGTGAAATTTTTTTTTTAAAATAACACAAATCAAGGTTTCACCTCAATTTCTCATATATAATGTCAAAAAACCAGTTTAAATAACACAAATCAAGATTTCACCTCAATTTTTTGAGCACCACATGAAATTCCAAAAAAATCGCACTAAAAACAACTCCACTTTTTGTAGGTTTCAAATAGCTATTTTTTTTAAATTTATGCAACAAAGTAAGGTATATAAAACATATTCAAATAAAGAGTTTTTTTCTTTTATTATTAAAGGAAAACAAGGTTTCAACAATTTTGTTGTGAAAAAGTCCAGTTGTAAACACATTTTTAATTTTATTTTTTCTGATTGGGAAGAAGAGTCTATACAATAAGTGGAAGTCCAAAATTTGAAGTTGAAAACTTTAATGGAAAATATAATAGGTTGGTAGCTGTTATTTTTTATTTCAATTGTAGTCATAGATGTCAAATTTAGGCATATTTTTTAAGGCATTTTATCATTAGGTGTCTTGATCAAAAGCACATGAAATTGGATAGTCTTGTAAGAGACATTTACAATTGTGTGTGTCACTTAACCTAACTCCTTAGTGACGAAGAAAAATATTTGTTTAAAGTTCAGTCATGGTTCACTAGATTCATGGTTCTGAATGGCCAACAAGCATCTTGTCATACAAGATTGGAGTACTGGGGATGAGAACTTGAGTGTTAAACAAACATATGCTGGATTAGCTAGATTTATCGAGGCATCCATACCTCCGGGAGAGAAGAAAAAATCATAATTTAGAAAGAGGGTGGATCCTTTGCTGGTGGACTCCGAAATACGACTTGATAGAGATAGGTGGCAGACCAATAATGTGTCCGAATGAGATTGCGACATGTGGTGATGAATTTTACATGTTGACATGTGGCACATTGTGGTTGTGACGCATGTATGTTTCTTTCGTCTTTTTGGGTGGCCAAGTGCATATTTTTCCAATAACACGTGGTTAAGACCTATGTCATAGGGTTCGCCAAATTTGAACAAATTCAAACCTGAAAGCGAAGACAACCTAAAGAAAAATTTTATAATTAAAAAAAAAAAAAAAAGTAGTGTTTGAGGTTAGAGTTCGCGGAGTTTCTGTGAGTTCTTTTAAGGTTTATGAGAAAAACCATGGACAGCACATTGTTTTCTCTTGTTGTGCTTCCAGCCAATTAGTTTCCTGGAGTGGCCACTCGTTTGTCTTTATTTACTCGAATTCGAACCCGAACAGTGTGACATAGGTTAAGACATTACATGAGTGGTGGTCTGAAAATAACGGGGCAAATAAGGTGCTAGTGACCTGGAAGGTGAGGTTGTAAAGCCTCGGAATTGATGCTAGGGAGTGGTTTGCAAGGCTCCATAGTGTTAATCATTTTGGAGAATTTTTGTCCAAAGGCACAATTCCGTTTTCCCATTCGTCTTAGTGGGTGTGTAACATGATTGTGTGCCCATTCGTCCTAGTGGGTGTGTAGCATGATTGCGAAGAGAAACATGGACCACGCCCTCAGATCCCTAGATGTAGGTCCCAACCAAGAGAAGAAAAGCTTTAGAAGCTGAAAGTGTCCCAATAAGTTCTTGGTTCCTAACCTCAGTAACATGGGCTTAAATGTAAGCATCGAAGGGCCTATCGAGCACTGTCCATTGCCCATAGTAATGGGAACAATGAAATGTGATAGCGTAGTCCAGTGGTGAGAAAAAGACGGGGAAATTTCTATCAACTGCAGCTCGTCACGTAACAGATTGCGAACCCTTACATTTCGTTATAGTTCGGGGGGAAGGAAGGCCATAATGATTTTCCTGCCATCTGGATTGTACAAGATCACAAGGAATTTCATAAAGAGTATGAAGTTGTTAAAATTTCATATGAGAAAAATTGCAGGGGCCCCCTTCATTAAGGCTTCGATAGACATGCCACCCCCAAGTGTTGTATATGATGTGGATTTGATCTGGTGACTTTACGTGCAATAGATGGCATTAACTATTTGACAACTGTGTGGCCTGCAATTGTCCAGGGATAAACACCCTTGGGGCTTAAGTCTTTGGTTCATGACCATAATCATATGCATACACTAGGCAGCTAAACATCATGAGCTATGAGCTATGAGATGGAAATTTTACGTTAGTTTCAAAATTTTGTTGACTAATTAATGTCATAGTTGAACTAAATTAAAGGTGTTGCATATATATACATGACAAATAAAAGATGTGATGTATCCGGTTCCCCTGCAAGAAAAATGGTTGTAGTTATTGCCGACACAAAAGATGACAGGTTGTTTTGAATAGGAGTAGACATTAAACATAACAGGTTTAAATTGGTGGTTAAAGGCTAAGTGTATAGACAAGTTGAGATTCGAAACGGTTGTGCATTTAAAACCCATAGATGTAGAGAATTACGTACGAAATTGTAGAAGATAAACGAGATCATAAAGTGTATCACATGCGAGATGTTCTATTTGTGAGTAACCTTGATTGAACCAGAAAATCATAGAAATAATACTTGCATGTAGATATGAAAAAGAAGATATGATATTTAACAAGTGTATAAAGTGTATCAATGGTATATTTCATGAAATAGGTTTTAGGTTTGAGTGTGAAAATTGATGAAAGAGGAATATGATGGGTCTTTGTAGTTGGTTTCTTTAGCATGTTGGTGCTTAAAACTTATGGAAGTTGTTTTTAAAAGAAAATGGGGTTTTAATCTATGTAGGTGAGTATTTATATAATTAGATGTAATTTGGAGTTGGTGTTTCCACGAAGTTGGTGCTTGCAAAGAAAAGGTGGTTGGATGTCTTGTAGGTTGGTTCTTATATAATTTTATGTAATATGGAGTTGGAGCTTACATTTTATCTCATAATAAAAAATAATTTGTGGTGTTCTCCCGTGTGCATTTCTCCATAAACATTTTGTGTTGAATTTTTATGTGATTGGTGCACTATTTTCTATTATTGTATTGTTGAGTATGTTAAATCGTCTAATTAATTGTTAAAGCATTAAAAAATTAATTAACCCCCCACCCCCTCTCATTATTTTTTAGGTTTTTGACAATTAGTATAAGGGTGAGTTCCTTCTACAACAATGTAGCAACTAGAAGGTAGATATGAGACATGGCCAACGATAATGAAAATTTCACCAAAAATGATCCTATGTTCATATGAACAAATTATACATTTTGGAAGGTAAGAATACGAAACTACATAATGGCTCTTAGTGAAAAATGATTATAAAAAACCATATGTGTTGGTTGATAGAAATGATAATCGTGGGTTCACTTAAAATGATAAAGAAATGAATGCAATGTTACTTCATCTTCTTGAAACTATGCATTTCACAAAAACCAAAGAATATTCAATAAGATGATGAGTTACTGTGAAGGTGGAAATAAGGTAATGAAAGCTAAACTCATAGTCTTCATACTGCAACTGAATCATTAAAGACAAGAGTGGATTAGGACATTGCAATTTTTTTCCTTTGCATGGGTGAATTAGTCAACACCACAAGAGGACTTGATGAATTTTTGAATGACTCCTTTGTAGTTCAAAAGGTGTTGAGATCTCTCCCTGCTAAATTCAAGTTCAAAGTTTTTTGAGTGGGTATAATATTTATCCATTGGTTTTATAATATGAAACCCTTGAGTTTATTAGTTGATTAGATTTATAATATTAATAATTCCTTAGTTTTATAATTTAATTCATTTGGTTTTTTAATCTTGGGTTTAAAATATTAATTCCTAAGGGTTATTAATATCTTCAAACAAATAATTAAAACACAATGGATTAATAAACCTTGGGAATTGATAATCTCGAAGGTTTAATATATGATCGTTTTAAGACTTAAGGTTTTTTTTTGTAAGTTTAGAAGATCCTTCCTATTTTCCATTAATCAAAAAAGATAAAAGTAGTTTACAATGAATAATGCTGGATGGCCTCAACTTGCCCGTAGGAAACCAGGTCTATTGGGCACCTTAAAGAGTTATATACCAACCAAAATTGATAAATTTTGAACCTAATGTTGTCTACTATATCCAATTTTCTTTCAGTTACATACAAGAACATCAGAAATGCTACCCATAATATGCATATAATAATTAAAAGAAGAAAAGGATTTCATAAAACTCAATCATCAGATGACTCGATAGGCATCAGGTACTTAACATTGAAACTGTGCATATCCACTTTATTAATACTTTGCAGTTGGAATTCCATATAGCCCATGCAGATTTCCTGGTTGTGTTGCAGAAGGTGGATTTCTTGGATATCCCTTCTCATTTTAGCTAAAATAGATGCAAAGTTTGGGTCCCCTCCCATTTCCTGAAGATTGACTATGGTTTTTGCGAGTATACATTTCATTGTCCAATAATTATCGATATATTGTTGAAATAATGACAATATACTTCTAACATTACCTGGATCCTTTAGAAACTCCATCACTTCCTCTTGTATTTCACCCTCCTCTTTGGTTTGGCAGTCACACTCCCAACCTGAAATGAGTTATTTTTCTTGAGAAGGAGTACTTGACCCGCACGCATAAAAATAATCTTCCATAATTTCGTTTCCAAAATTTATTCCCCTCTTGCTGGGGCCCGCTTTGGACTTACCCTTGTTCTACTTTCATTTGTCCTTTGCATCCTTTTTCATGGCTTGACGTTTCACCATTCTGTCTTGCGAGTGGAGTACCAACCGTTGGATTAATTGACACTGTCAGGGTGAGTATGAGACAAAGGGTAAAGGACCACCTGTATATGATTTAAAAATACCTATGAAGTGCAAAAAAATTTCAATAATTGATTTAGTTAAAAAAACAGAGGAAAAGATCATGAGTGTCGAGAGTAACGTCCTCATTTTTAGCTGTGTAATGCATGTCATCATTCTTTATTCGAGTCACCCATCGAGCTATGATATTGGTAATAGGATGGACAAGAGAGGTCGTTGTTTTCCAAAGAAAAAAAAATTCCTTAATTGTCGCGACAAATCATGCATGGCCAGAATGTTTCCATTCTCCAGCAGCATGTGGACTGACTCACAGCAG
Source organism: Pinus albicaulis (assembly GCA_034641835.2). Taxonomy (NCBI): domain Eukaryota; kingdom Viridiplantae; phylum Streptophyta; class Pinopsida; order Pinales; family Pinaceae; genus Pinus; species Pinus albicaulis. Next base: position 207,188,946 of record CM076572.1, read on the forward strand.
AAAATCCACTAAGTAGGAATTAAACCCCACTGAACAGGACATAAACCCCACAAAATAGGATAGGAACACCACCAAACTGGACAGAAACCCCACAAAATAGACGGATTCACAACGATCCCACACTTTTGACACCATACTTTAGCAGTTCCATGATTAGAATTAGAGCCAAAACCCCTAGTATTTGGATCATTGTAAAAAATCTAAGTAGGAAAAAACCTGGATTGGGTATCTGGCATAGCGCTACCCATGAAAATTTCATTAGAGGCCATACATTGAACTTCATAACATTGGAGGGCCAAGCTGTGAAGTTTGCAGACATGGAAGAAGCTTGGTCTAGTAATACAGAGGTTGTAAATAACAGTATTGGGGGAATGAGTAATAGGATAAGATATGTGGAACTTTGAGATGGGAGAAAATAAACCAGAGTCAATAGCAGGTCATGTAGAGCCAATTGAAAGACATGCAGAATCAAATTGGGTAAAACCAGGCTCGAGGAAATAAGAAAACAAGACAGGTAATGCAGCCTTCATAGAAACTAGGACATTAACACCGAGCTCCTTAACAATCTATAATATACTAGAACATAGAAAAATCAGAACCCTCAGCCCTCATACAGATGAGGTAAGCAGGTTTAGAATTAAAAAAACACAACAGGACAACAAGACAATTCTCATAAACTCCACAATGCTCAAGACAACAAAACTTCGAAGGCTTAATGACTATAAGATTCCAAGTTTATTTCTGTAAACTGTCCCAAAACCAAAAAATCAAACAGTACCCGCGGAAGTTCTCATATCTTTCATATGCGTAAACCATAAACATAGTGAAGAACTAAATTATGTCTCCTAGTGCAACAAAAAACATGATATAGAGGCTTAGAACATACCCGAAGAATCACCACACAACCGTCGTCCAACCCTTCGCCCGCTCTCCAACTTCCTTGTTTGATCTCAGCTACGCAGATAACTGCAAGACCATATTACCACCTTTCTCATTACCACCCTTAGCCTTCGTAAAATTCCTCATGCACCGGTGCTGCTTCCAACACCCATCTAACACCCTGAGTTGGCTACCGCCTGCTTTTAATTCCGTCATTATTTGGCGTGGGGGGTAGTACCCACCATCCTCTATGCGTTTCCACATTAACTATCCATGTGGTACGCACGAGCTCATGCCACCTCTCTGTTTAGACCTTGAGGTTTATAATACTAAATAGTAAAGTTTAAATTTCATGATATATTTTTATTACCTATTATATGATTAAATAATATATTAGTATATAAAATATTTTTGTATATATATATATATATATATAATCATTATTAATGATAACATAATGATAGAGATAAATATATGTTATTAATAGTAATAAAATATTTTTTTCCTAGGTTATGCTAAACTAAATTAGATCATAAAAGAAATTTTACATAAGCATTGGGCTGAGATGGCAAGCGATGCTTCACCATTCCTAGCCTTGGTAATTTAAAAAAAAAAGCATGTTTGGGGTTGCCTCATCTAAGGAAACTAGCCCCTTAATAGAGTCACACCATGTTTTAGAAAATATTCTGTAACACATAAAAACAAAATAGCTATAGTATGTCCTGACTTCACAAAAAACCAAAATGAACCATGCTATTGCGTAGTCATGGTGTTCCTTCATCTTATTTTTTTGTGGCGTCCTCCTCCTCGATGAGGCATCCATATTCATGCTCTATCGCCTCCTCCTCAGTTGTAGGATCACAAGGGAGCTTCAGAGGGGCCGCACAGATGATAGGAGCAACAAGGTACTTTGCATCTAAAACTTTGGTCTGGAATCCATATGAATCCATGATCCAAATGTCTGTCTCCTTCTCTGTTGGCTCATGAACAGGGGTCGGATCGGTTTTGCGAAGAGTGGGCATCTCAAAATGCATGATGGTAGATTTTTTGGGGCCTCTTCTGCCCCTAAGATTCTTTAGAGTTAAGACAATCTCTTCTTGGGTGAAGTCAGGCATTTGAGTAGCCTCCCTTTCGTGGCTACCTAATGAGGTCTTGGCCGCCGTGATAGTGCCCCGAGAACACACCTCTATGGCTGCCCTTGATGGGCTTTTGACGTTATCGAGGGGCCATGGAGAGGCTATGGAGTAGAGAGATGGATGTTGGGAAAAGAGCAGGGAGATGCATAGCTGGAGTACGTGTATCAGAGGTGTGCGGCAGTGGGGTGTGCAATAGGGGGGCACACAGTGGGGGAGCTCATCATGGATAACGCGGAACAGGGAGAGAAAAAGGAGGAGGGGCTTTCAACATGGGGGCGCACAACAAGGGGGCTCAAAGTAGGGGGTGCACAACAATGAGGATTTCGAAGGGAGGAGAACACAACATGATGGCATGCAACACGGGGCTCCCAGCAGGGGGAGCGCAGCAGGGGGAGCGCAGCAGGGGGAGTGCGCAACGGGAAGGGAAATGGAAATGGAAATGCGCAAGGGAAGATGGAGCAGTAACGTGATGGCGAGGGGGATAAAAATGATCTCTCTTGTGGCTGGATGGAGAAGAAATTAGATAGTTAAATGAGGAGCTCTAGTGCCTTTTGAAGAATTGTGGTATGAGCGCATATGGGGTGAGGGACTGTGGTACGAGCGCAGATGTGGTGAGGGATAGTCCAAGCATGGAAACATGTGATACGAAGTATGGCAAGAGATCAGGTGTGGCACAACAACATTATGAATGATTTACGAATTGAGTTTCCGCATCATGTTAGAGTTGGCGTTCCAGGGCGTTGTCGACCTGAGCATGGGCGTATCTGTCCTTGCATAATTTGGACGTGTCACTTGCATCAAGGGAAATTCAATCCTCTTGGAGGAGATTGAGGTAGCTCTTGCGTAAGCTTTCATCCTTAATCTGAAGAAAATTAAAGGGGTAGAGCGTTGAGTGGCTATCCAATCCTTCGTTACCCATGAGGTCTACTACAGTGTTTTCCTTTCTGCCCACATGGTGGAATGTAATGGCATTGTGATGTTGCAGTGGTTGTTCCAGATTATTGAGGCGGTTGACTAGCTGTCATGTGCAGGACACCTTTGTGGAAGAAGAGGCAAGGAGGATATGGGTGTTCATTTTTATAATGAGTTGAGAATCTCCTTCCATTTCCAGTGGGAAAAAATTAAGCTCAATCGCTATGGAGATACGTTGTATAAACCCCTCCAGTTCCGCGGAGTTGTTGCTATCCCACCCCAGGTTTCTATAGTAGGGACGTAATGGTTTTCCACTAGAATATCTGGATATTCCTCCAAATCTGGCTTCCCTTGTGTTTCCTTTGGAAGCTCTATCGAATTTTCATCTGAAAATCAGGTCGGGGGAGGATTCCAGTCTTCAGGTGTGTTGATCCTACCTATGAGTGGGGGTGAGTTCTCCACTGGGGGTTCAATACTCATATACTAATTCTTCCAGACGGTGCATTCATATGTGGTTGTTGGGAAGTCATCCTTCCCCCAATGGGCCATGACAAGGGTTTTGTCTAGGTTGTTGTGTACATTGGCCCAAATCTACTCTTGTTTTAAAGCTGCATCTTTAAATATCCTGGTATTTCGTTCTTTCCAGAGGTTCCATATGATAGGCTTGGAATGAGCTGCTAGAGATGATTTAGGAGATTTTTGGAGTAGGGGTTATCCTGCCACCTGCTAATGGTGTTGGCGATTCTTCCTTGATCTCGATTTGATCTTCTAGATAGGATCTCAATCCTGTCCCAGAAAGTGTTGGATATGGGGCAAAGGTCCAGCAGGTGATCGATAGTTTCGATGTCATTTCGACATAGAGGACACCTCGAAGGGCTCACAAAGCCTCTCTTCATAATATTCTCCCATGTGAGGATGCATCATTTACTTAAAAGCCATAAAAATCTAGCTACTTTGGGCCAGAGCCTAGCTGTCCATATCTTCTTCCATAGTTGATTTGTGGGACCAGGGGTTGGAGGCTGAAGGAGATGGTAGGATTCCTTATTTGAGTAATTGCCACTTGTAGTATGGCCCCAATGGAGTATATCTAGTGCTTGCTAAGTTCTAATTCTCCTTTTTATTAATTCCTCCCAAATATTGTGGCAAGTCGTACAAGTTCGCTCTACTGAATGAATCCATAATTAGGTCATCGTAGGAGATTGGGCGTAAATTTATCTTCAAGAATCCAAATCATGTCATAACTGTGGCATTTGAAAGAATATTAAAAGGGCTACTTCAGGGCCGAATTTCAGATGTCAAAGTTCCCAAATGAGAGAGAAAATTCAATTTCAATATAGAGCTCCTCAAAATCAAGAAAAATGTGTGTATTTTTTTTTTCAAATTGCATAAGTCTTGTTTGAAAAAACAGTTTTAAGTTATTATAAAGGCCTATTGAGCATAGATATCAGTATTGGGCTCTAAAATGTCTCCTAAAAAAAATTTAACACCCATTAAGCCCTCAGAGTACTTTACTATGACTCATGAAGATGAATAATTCCAACATGATCTATCAAAATTACAAGAGCAAGTGCACCAAATTTCACTCTCGGAAAGAGAAAACACAAATGAAATAAAAATTTTGAAGAAAGGCATGGAAGCGAAGATGGATGGTTTGAAGAATAATATGGATGGTTTGAAGAAAGAGTGGAAGCTAAGATGGATGGCATGGAAGCTGGGATGGAAGCTAATATGGATGACATGGAATAAAAAATGAAAGAAAACATGGAAAACATGAAGAATGATCTAAACGCAAACATGGAAGGTTTGACAAAGTTGATACAAGAAATTTTTCGTAATGGCGAAAAGATAGTAGAGGAAACTCATCATGAGAAAAAATAAATGTTAATCGTGATTTCATAAACTCTAATGTTGGATGGAAAAACCACCATATTACAAATATGGATATGAGGAATTTTTATGGCAAGGATCTCGTAACATGGATACTACAAATGGAGCAATATTTTGATCTCAATAATGTGCAAAAAACACAAAAGGTACACATTGTAACTTTACATTTGGAACAAAATACATTTTTATGGTATCGATGGCTTTTCTCTCACAAAAAAATTGTCACTTGGTCAATTTTCATGGAGGAAATGATAGCACATTATGAGGATACAAAGAGAAACACCTTCTTTAGCCAATTGATAAATCTCAAACAAAACGGTTCACTGGGGGAGCACATTGAGGACTCCCAAAAATTGAATATAAGGGTAACTGATATTCCAAAGGAACAGAAGATTGATGTCTTCATAGGGACTTTAAAGGGTAACATCCAACATGAAGTTTGCGTTTGGGAACCTAATTCATTGGAGAAGGCGTTCAGGTTGGCAAGAAAAATTGAATGTAAAATTATGGCAACAAAGAATCCTATCACTCACATCTATAAAGACTGAAGTGTTGCTTCTACGAGACTTCCACAACCTACAAGGTTGACACCACAACAATTGGAAGAAAAAAGAGAAAAAGGGCTTTGATACATTTGTGATAGCAAATACACTAAAGGTCATACGTGTGCTGAGAAGAAATTATTTTACATAGAATGTGTAGAGGAAGAATAAAATGAGCAAAAAACTTTAAAAGAAGAGTATATACACCAGGAACCAACCCTAGAAGAAGAATAAATGAGTCTTACCATATCGTGTAATGCATTGGCAAGAATTACCACTCCTCAAACTCTCAAGATAGAAGGACATATCAAGAAGAAAAAGGTAATAATGTTGAAATATTCGGGTAGTACCCATAATTTTATTCATTGTAAGGTAGCTAAGGAATTGAATTGTTTCCTATACCCAACACGAGAATGTCAAGTGATGGTTGCAAACGGAGGAACTATAAATTGCTTTGGAAAATGAAATAATATCAAGCTAGCAATGTAGGAATATGTATTGAATAGTCCAATGCTTTCCATTCCAATGGGAGGTGGTGATGTTGTACTAGGAGTACAATGGTTACAAGCTTTGGGGACACAAGCTTTTAATTTTCAAGTTCATTTCTTCAAATTGTTTTCGAAAGGAAATGAAATCGAATTACGGGGTATCGCAAGGAAGCCAGGAAAGATAATAAGCTATAATGTCATGAAACATCTTCTAAATAAAGAACAACGAGGAGTAATTGCACAATTATGCTCACTAGAAGTTCCAACATCAAAATCATCTATTTCTCCAGATCTCCAAAAAGCCTTGGACAATCATTCCAAGATTTTTGAAACTCCCAAAGGACTCCCACCTATTCGTGAGCATGATCATGCTATTCATTTGATTCCAGGAAGTGTTCCTCCAAACATCAGGCCTTATAGATATCCTTATGTCCCAAAGAGTGAAATTGAACATATGATTGCAGAAATGTTAGAGGCTGGTATAATTCAACCTAGTCAAATTTCTTTCTCTGCTCCTATAGTATTGGTGCACAAGAAGGATGCATCATGGTGCATGTGTTCGGATTACAGGGAGCTCAATAAGCTAAATATTAAAGATAAATTTCTCATTCCTGTGATTAATGAATTATTCGATGAATTACATGGAGCAATTTATTTTACTAATTTGGATCTTCGTTTAGGATATCATCAAATTAGAATGAAGACTGAAGATATTCTGAAAACAACATTTTGAATTCATGAGAATCATTATGAATTTTTGGTCATGCCTTTTGGCCTTACCAATGCACCTTCAACATTTCAAGGGTTGATGAATTCCATTTTCAAACCCTTCCTTAGAAAATTTGTGCTAGTATTTTTTGATGATATACTAATCTACAATAGGTCTTGGAAGGATCATGTTCAACATGTTGACATGGTGCTCAAACTATTGGAGGAGAAAGATTTATATACAAAAACATCGAAATGTTTCTTTGGAGTACAAGAGGTGGAATATCTGGGTCATATTCTATCGCAGGAGGGTGTTAAAGTAGACCCTAACAAAATTAAATCCATTAAGGAATAGAAAGTCCCCACAACCATAAAGCAGTTGCGCAAATTTCTCGATTTAACAGGGTATTATCACAAGTTTGTTAAGAATTATGGGAAAATAGCAACACCTATAACAACATTATTGAAGAAATATGCATTTTCATGGACTTATGAAGCAACTAAGGCCTTTGAACATGTTAAAGAGACAATGTGCTTAGCACCAGTATTAGCTATGTCAGACTTCACAAAAACCTTTATTGTGGAATGTTATGCCTCAAGAAATGGAATTGGTGTTATTTTAATGCAAGAAATAAGACCCATTGCTTTTAAAAGTCATCCAATCAAAAGAAAGTATTTACAAAAGCCTATTTATGAGAAGAAAATGTTGGCCATACTAAATGCACTAAAGAAATGGCGAACTTACCTAATCGTAAGAAACTTCAAGGTAAAAATTGATCATGATAGTCTTAAACACTTTTTGCAACAAAGACTATTTTCAGAAGAGTAGCAAAAATGGGTCACAAATATGTTGGGTTATGACTTTGAAATCATCTACAAAAAAGGGAAGCTAAATGTTGTTGCAGATGCACTCTCAAGAGATGATGAAGAGGTAGAAGCATTGCTTTGTGCCATTTCTATTATTCAACTAGATTGGATAACCGAAGCAAGGGATGAATGGAAGAAGGATGGAGAAGTGTGGACACTCATTCAAAATTTCCAGGAAAATGCCAATACATCTGATGCATTTAGTTGGAAAAATGATTCCTTATGGTACAAAGATCGATTATATATTTTCAAGAATTCCCAACTAAAACAAAAGATTCTTACCAAGTATGCACACTTTGGTATGAAGAGTGTCATCATGGTAGTAGCTGATAGACTTACCAAGTATGCACACTTTTGTCCATTATCTCATCCATTTAAAGCAAGTACAATTGCTACTAAATTTATGGAAACAATTCAAAAGCTACATGGAAACAAAGAGGATTATTGTAAGTGACAAAGATCCCATTTTTACAAGAAATTTTTGGACAAAATTATTTTCTTGTTTGGGTACTCAGCTAGGTCATAGCTCATCTTATGATCCTCAATCTGATGGTCAAACTAAGATAGTGAATAAATGTTTGGAAAGATATCTTCGTTGTTTTGTATATGATAAGCAAGCACAATGAGTCAAGTGGTTACCTCTCGTTGAATGGTGGTATAACACTTCCTTCCATACTGCAACAAAAATGACCCCATTTATGGCACTTTATGGATATCATCCACTGTCCATCACATCTTCTTTAAGGGAAAATTCTAGGGTTCAAGCAGTGGAATATCACATTGGGCATCAACAAGAAGTTCTCCAACTCTTAAAGGATAACCTAAATTTAGCACAAAATTGAATGAAACAACAGGCAGATCAACATCACAGCGAAAGAAGTTTTGATGTAGGAGACTGGGTATTTTTACGACTACAACCATACAAACAAATGTCTCTCAGGCAAGCTAAAAAGGATAATTAATCATCACCAAAGTACTATGGTCCTTACAAGGTGTTGCAAAAGATTGGTACTATGGCATACAAATTGGAGCTCCCTGCTTCTTCGCGAGTGCATCCAGTTTTCCATGTTTTATGCTTAAAGAAGGTTATAGGGGACAAACTTCCAGTTCAAACAATATTGCTAGAACTGGATGAGGAAGGAAAAACCATATTGGAACCTGAAGCAGTCACGGAAACAAAAACTCGACAGTTACGAAATCGATAAATTTCACAGTATCTCATCAAATGGAAGAACTTACTCACTGAAGGTTCTACATAAGAGGATGAAAATTTTATACAGAAGCACTTGGAGCTACTCAAGCATTGAGGACAACACTTTTTTGAAGGAGAGGAGCATGTTAGGTTTCTATATTACTAGTATAGTCCCTTATTGTTGTGAGTGTAACCCCCTTATTGTTATTTTTGTACCACTGCAACCCCCATATTGTTATTATTGTGCCCTTACACTATTATTGTTAGGTCGGCTAGGATTACATTGTGCCTCCATAGACTCCTATATATAGAAAGGAGGTTTTGGTCAATTGAATCATCCAAAATTTGTTTATTTATGTAATGTATTCGAGGTTGCCCTCTCAAAGTGGCTGATTTCTAAGACATTGATCTTTCTTCTCTTCTATTTTTGAAACTAGTTTCATAACAAGAATTGACTAGCTAAAAACAAACATAAAACTAAAATCAAACCAAAAAAAGGCAGATCACAAAAATACAGATAATTAAAGGCAGATCACAAAGATACAAATAATTTCCCTGAGAGAGATTAAAGGTAGACCCCATAGGGTGAGTTGAGAGACACTATGAACTCATCGTCCCGCACGTTTCCGTGGTAGTTGGCAGTGGGTAGAGGGATGGAAAATTCATCGCTGAATTTGGTGGAAATCTCAGCCATAACACTACACTTTGATATGCGATCTTATGTAATGAACGGGCAATAGTGACGAATGCGTGTTAAGTTGTAATGTTAAATGTACGAAGTAAATATGTATTTTAACGTTTACATTATCGAAAAAAAATTATTAAGGGAAGAGAAGATCAAAGCGTGAGGAGAAGACTCGGAATCTGGCCTTGCAAATCCGGACAATACCAGTAAATTTGACAGAATTATTTCACAGAGAAAACGCTGCTGGAAGATTTGAAAAAAGACAAATTTGGGAAACGTAGAATATTATATTACACAATGACGGAGTATTGGGAAAGGCATTACTTATGAGGAAAAACGCTTACGGTCTATTTAGGAAAAGACAAATCCGTTGCTGACTATTTTATACAATAAAAGAACCCCAAAAGAGTTTGTCGCATTTTTATAAATTTCCAAGAAAAAGATTCTTCGCAATCATCAATTTCTATTTCCCTTTTAACCCTCTTTAAACAAGTTAATATATTTTATGAGGATTATTTTAAAACACTTTTAAATATATTCATAAAATGTTTAAACAAATTAGATTTTGAATACGTCAAGCAATATCCTCTATCCTCTCCCTCGATCACCAAAATTCGATTAGTTAATTGTTATTGATTCATCACAAAAGTATTGTCATTAACATTTAATAGCTAAAATTATATTTCATTTTTTAAAGAATTTAAATTTATTTAATATTCATAAAATGTTAAAATAAATTAATTTGTTCATACATCAATAATATCTTCCCTTCCAACAATTGGTTAGTTAATGATACAATACTTGTCATTAATATTTAAAAGTTAAAATTATATCTAATATAACTTATTCATATTTATATCTTTATATATTGTATCATTTTAGCATATTAAAAACATAGTTCACAGTTAAATAAACATGATATCATCCTGATAATGTATGAATACACTACCCTTTTATAGTGAATCTTAACTCGAATTCACGTGTTATAAGCATTGTGAATTCTTCTCAATGTGAGTACCGAATTGTATTTAATTTACCTACTTCATGTTTTTTTAATTGGTGTTGTTTTTAGTGCTACTTTTTGAAGTTTCATGTGGGTAAAAATTTTTGAGGTAAAATCTTGGTTTTTGTTATTCAAATTGGTTTTTTTTTACTCTATATATAGATTCAGCATCCTCAAAAACCTTTAGGGCACTTTGATTGTGTAAAGTTAGCAATCAAACTTTTCTTTTCAATAAATTCTGGCCGAAATTTAGAGAAATTACAACGTAAAAAATCACCGTAAAAACCTTCAAAAAATCGCACTAAAAACTATTAGTTTTTAACTTACTTACTTCATGTTTTGAGTGACGAAGAGAAATATTTGTTTAAAGTTCAGTCAGGGTTCACTAGATTCATGGTTCTGAATGGCCAACAAGAATCTTGTCATAAACGATTGGAGTAGTGGAGATGAGCATTTAATTTTCATATGAGAAAACTTTCAGACACCCCGCTGATAGACATGCCACCCCACAAGTGTTGTATATGTTGTTGATTTGATCTGGTGGCTGCACGTGCCCTGCCATGGATGGCGTTAACTATTTAACAACGGGGTGGCCCGCAATTGTCCAGGGATAAACAACCTTGGGGCTTAGGTCTTTGCTTCATCACCATAATCATATGCATGCACAGGCAGCTAAACATCATGAGCTACGAGCTATGAGATGGAAATTTTACGTTCAGGTTCAAAATTTTGTTGAATAATTATTGTCATAGTTGAACTAAATTAAAGGTGTTGCATATATATATTAATAGCTAAAATTATATTTCATTTTTTAAAGAATATAAATTTATTTAATATTCATAAAATGTTAAAATAAATTAATTTGTTCATACATCAATAATATCTTCCCTTCCAACAATTGGTTAGTTAATGATACAATACTTGTCATTAATATTTAAAAGTTAAAATTATATCTAATATAAATAATTCATATTTATATCTTTATATATTGTATCATTTTAGGATATTAAAAACATAGTTCACAATTAAATAAACATGATATCATCATGATGGTGTATGAATACACTACCCTTTTCTCGTGAATCCTGACCCGAATTCAGGTGTTATAAGCATTTTGAATTCTTCTCAATGTGAGTACCGAATTGTTTTTAATTTACTTATTTCATGTTTTTTTAATTGGAGTTGTCTTAGTGCGACTTTTTGAAGTTTCAGGTATCGGAAATTCAGTGAAAATTTTTGAGGTAAAATCTTGGTTTTTGTTATTCAAATTGGTTTTTTGACTTTATATATGGATTCAGCATTCTCAAAAATCTCTAGGGCATTTCGATTGTGTAAAGTTAGCAATCAAACTTCTCTTTTCAATAAATTCTTGCCGAAATTTAGAGAAATTAGAGAAATTACACCGTAAAAAGTCACCGTAAAAGCCTTCAAAAAATCGCACTTTTTAATTTACCGACCAAGAGAAATATTGGTTTAAAGTTCAGTGACGGTTCACTAGATTCATGGTTCTGAATGGCCAACAGGAATCTTGTCATAAACGATTGGAGTAGTGGAGATGAGCATTTAATTTTCATATGAGAAAAATTTCAGACGCCCCGTTGATAGACATGCCACCTCACAAGTGGATGATATATAGATTCAGCATCCTCAAAAACCTCTAGGGCACTTCGATTGTGTAAAGTTAGCAATCAAACTTCTCTTTTCAATAAATTCTGGCCGAAATTTAGAGAAATTAGAGAAATTACACCGTAAAAAATCACCGTAAAAACCTTCAAAAAATCGCACTAAAAACTACTCGTTTTTAAGTTACTTACTTCATGTTTTGAGTGACGAAGAGAAATATTTGTTTAAAGTTCAGTCAGGGTTCACTAGATTCATGGTTCTGAATGGCCAACAAGAATCTTGTCATAAACGATTGGAGTAGTGGAGATGAGCATTTAATTTTCATATGAGAAAACTTTCAGACACCCCGCTGATAGACATGCCACCCCACAAGTGTTGTATATGTTGTTGATTTGATCTGGTGGCTGCACGTGCCCTGCCATGGATGGCGTTAACTATTTAACAACTGGGTGGCCCGCAATTGTCCAGGGATAAACAACCTTGGGGCTTAGGTCTTTGCTTCATCACCATAATCATATGCATGCACTGGGCAGCTAAACATCATGAGCTACGAGCTATGAGATGGAAATTTTACGTTCAGGTTCAAAATTTTGTTGAATAACTATTGTCATAGTTGAACTAAATTAAAGGTGTTGCATATATATATGCACGACAAATAAACGATGTGATGTATCCGGTTCCCATGCAAGAAAAAATGTTGTAGTTATTGGCGACACAAAAGAACGATGTGATGTATCCGGTTCCCATGCAAGAAAAAATGTTGTAGTTATTTTGAATAGGAGTAGACATTAAACATTACATGTTTCAATCGGTGGATAAAGGCTAAGTCTATAGACAAGTTGAGATTCCAAGCGGTTGTGCATTTAAAACCCATAGATGTAAAGAATTACGTAGGAAATTCTAGAAGATAGACCAGATCATAAAGCGTATCGACATGCGAGATGTTCTATTTGTGAGTAACCTTGATTGAATCATAAAATCATAGAAATAATACTTGCATGTCGATAAGCAAAATAAGATATGATATTTAACGAGTGTATCAATGGTATATTTGATGAAAAAGGTTTTAAATTTGAGTGTGAAAATTGATGAAAGAGGGATCTGATTGGCTGCACAGGTACGTCTTTGCAGTTGGTTTTTGCAGCAGGTTGGTGCTTGGAAGTTGGTTTTGAAAAGAAAATGGGGTTCCAACCTCTTGGTTGTGAGTACTTACACAATCTGGTGTAATTTAGAGTTGGTGTTTCAAATAAGTTGGTGCTTGCAAAGAAAAGATGGTTGGATATCTTGTAGGTCGGCTTTTACATAATTTTATGTAATATGGAGTTGGATCTTACATTTTATATCATAATAAAAAGTAATTTGTGGTTTTCTCTTGTGTGCATTTCCGCATAAACATTTTGTGTCGAAGTTTTATGTGCTTGGTGCACTATTTTCAATTATTGTATTGCTAAGTATGTTAAATTGTCTAATTAATTGTTAAAGCATTAAAAAATTAATTAACCCCCCACCCCTTTTCATTAGTGTTTTAGGTTTTTGACAATTGGTATAAGAGTGAGTTCCTTCAACAATAATTTAACAACCAGAAGGTAGATATGAGACATGACCAATGAGAATGGAAATTTCAACAACAATGATCATATGTTTATGTGGTGAAATTATACATTTTGGAAGGAAAGAATACGAAACTACATAATGGCTCTTAGTGAAAAATGATTACAAAAACCCATATGTGTTGGTTGATAGATATGATAAGTGTGGGTTCACTTAAAATGATAAATAAATGAATGCAATATTAGGTCATCTTCTTGAATCTATGCATTGCACAAAAACCAAAGAATATTCAACAAGATGATGAGTTACTCTAAAGGTGGAAATAAGGTAATGAAAGATAAACACATAGCCTTCATACTGCAACTGAATCATTAAAGACAAGATAGGATTAGGACATTGCCAATTTTTTCCTTTGCATGGGTGAATTAGTCAACACCACACGAGGACTTGATGAACCTGTGAATGATTCCTTTGTAGTTCAAAAGGTCTTGAGATCTCTTCCTTCTAAATTCAAGTTCAAAGTTTTTTCGGTGGGTTTATAATATTTATCCATTGGTTTTATAATATTAAATCCTTGAGTTTATTAGTTTCTTAGATTTATAATATTAATAATTCCTTAGGTATATAATATAATTCATTTGGTTTTTTAAACTTGGGTTTAAAATATTAATTCCTAAGGGTTATTGATATCTTCAAACCAATATTTAAAACACAATGGATTAATAAACCTTGGGAATTAACAATCTCAAAGGTTTAATATATGAGCGTTTTAAACCTTAAGGTTTTTTTTTTGTAAGATTAGCAGATCCTTCCTATTTTCCATTAATCAAAAAAGAGAAAAGCAGGTTACAATGAATAATGCTGGATGGCCTCAATTTTCCCAGAAGAAACCAGGTCTGTTGGCCACCTTAAAGAGTTATAGGGCAACCAAAATTGATAAATTTTTAACCTAATGTTGTCTTCTATATCCAATTTATTGTCAATTACATACAAGAACATCAAAAAGTGAATGCTACCCATAATATGCATATCAAAATGAAAAAAAAAGAAAAGGATTTCATAAAACTCAATCATCTAATGACTCGATAGGTGTCGAGTCCTTAACACTCTGTCACACCTCCCATTTTACAACAATTTTTTTTTTTTTTTTGGTTGCATCTTTTCCAGTTTAATGCTAATGAGGCATTCTGTCATATCGTTGTAGGTTTACACAATCATTACGTTGTAGATTTACACAACTTTTCTTTTCAATTGCTATTCATATCTCCACTCTATCTTACCACATTGCAATTTATTTGATTTGTAATAATTATAATTATATTAATTATAATTACATCAGACATAACCTAATGTCTTTATTCTATCACCCCACTTCCATATTCAATCTTCATTTTATATCATAAACCTTTGGACTCTAAATCGATTTATATAGAGGGGAGGTTCGATTGGGTTCTACATGAATCCCATGTTATTATAGTTCCACGGACATGTGGAAATCCATGCGGTTGTTTGCTCTTACCCTTTGTTGATAACATATAACCTTGGCGGGATTAGACTTACCAACTATGCGATTCTGGAATTCGTCCTGCATTCTCATTTCCGTCTTGTCAACATTTATATGAATTTGGGCGTATTTAATTGGACCTCCACGTAATTATCAATTTAAAATTCTGTTCAATGGAATTGGGAATGGCGACGTCCATCTGTCTTCCACGTTGGGCTCTCATAAGGTGTTACATCTCGTCGTAAGGTTTATAGTTGGTTTCGTTCCACTGGTGATCACGTGGTTTTGGTTCCACGTAATATTGGATTCATTCCCCCAGCTTACTTCGTTCCCAAAGCGATTTTTCCACGGCATGGCCAGATCGATCTTCATTTATTTCACTGCTTGTCATATTTAATTTTCAACAGAGGGTGTACATTACCTATTAACTCCTCGATCCATGGCTTCACCATGCGGATCTCGCCAGGTCGACGACTCAGATGCATCTTGCTATTAGGGTTTCGTTGTTTGATTCAGGGAACATTGTTATAAATCGCTCTTGGTATTTTCTCGACGGTTCTTTTACCTCCCTCTGCGTTTGGTTTATCTCTAGACCGTGAGTGACAACGCCATGGACGCTATGTGTGACTCGTTTCAGGCTTCGCCTTACTCCTGTGCGTTAACTTGCTCTGTCGGTAAGATCTTTTGTTAGAGTTTGTAAAATTTCTCTCTATATTATTATTATTTCACAGGCTACCATCTCTGATTGAGAGCTTCACGCTTTTCTTCGTACCAGTGCTAAAAATTTGGCTCATCATTTTTTGTAGTCCGGTCTAGATTGATAGGTATAACGAGCGGCTCTATTTATTTTGCAGAGAATGTGTTTTCGCCTTTCCAGGAATTTGATTGGCTTGTTTTTCTTCCCTAGCCTTTGCGTTTTCTTGTGCGCCTTCTCAGGAGTGAGACTGTACTCATGCTATCATGGCTTCGTAGCCCAACCCTCTTCTCAATTGAAGGTGGTTACGAGGGTATTAATCTAGCGCCATAAGGACTCTACGCTCCTCGGCCCTCTGGTTAGAAATTTTGTTGTTTGACCACGCGTAGGACGAAATTTCTATTTGTTCGTTCTCTAGAGGTTTATCGTTTTTATTCGATTCTTGAATGCAAACCTCTATTCATGAAAATTCCATGGTTATATGTAGCAGGTTAATAATGGAATAGGGGTTTCTCCCTTACCAGGTACGACGCCTTTCTCAGTCATTATTTTTACTTGATTCATGTTATTCGTATTCTCTATATTCAGTGTCTTATTTATTTTGGGTTTTATCTCTCGCAGGTAAATTCGACTTGCGTCGTGCTCTCCTTCTCACTTACAGAGATACGTGACTCCCTTAGACATTAACATTTGTTTCCTCGTGCTACTTGCAGTTCGGTATTAACTGAACTCTGTCAGAAGAAATCCATTCTTCTCTACTGGTTATATGGTTTGTCGTTCGACATTTAAACATTGTAATGATACAATTGTAATTATTTTGACACTATAATTAAATCCCAACTCTGAATATTTATTGATATCTGTTCATGGGACATTATAAGGTTGTTCTCGGATTTGTACTATATATCCATATATACCTCTGTCATTCATGGGTTTTCATACTACCCATTTTTTATTTCAGTTATTGTTGTTATGAGTATGTTCCAGCAGTACTCTCTCCTTGCTCATTTTGACTTGGTTGAAACTTAATACTTAACTTTTGGCATTTCAATTTATATATATATATTATATATACACATATTCATCATTCTGTGTAGTTTATTGCCTTCAAGCTCTTAGGCCATACAATGGTTAACTATATTCATAATGTGGTGATATTCGAATGAATAACATAATGTAATATAGAGTTTCCTATACCAGGAGAACCTAGCTTCTGTGATAGTAAAATTTAAATATCTGAATGTATTCAATAGTCTTATTTTTCGGCATAACCTTCTCAATTTCTTTCACAAATTTATTAAGCTAACCCTAAAGTCCAAATGCCCTTTTCTGGGTAATTTAAATAACCAGAGTGATATGATTATCTACAACAGAATGGCACAGTAGTTCTATGCAGATAATTGAGGAAGAAATTTGTTATGAATTTGCACAGAATATGTATCCAAAATATCTACAGGGTTGAATGCATCTGTATTTCTATCTTTATGTTTAGAAGACATTGGGATTTATAATCTACTAATTTACCCTCTTGATTTGGGTTATTATGATAGACTAGGATACATATATTTCAATATGCCAGGTTGTGGTGAATATGCATGTTGGATATTTGCTCAACTTTCTTTTGTGTTTCAATTCTATTCTATAATATTAGAATGGTTCCATAAGATAACTGTCTATGAGCAGTCTTTTGTAAATTATTAGTTGCTTTCGTCTGCTATAGTATGTGTTGCCTACATGCAACTTTCTTGACCATTAAATTTCTGGTTACATGTGAATGGTGTGCTGACCCTGAGGTCAGTTTATAAAATCTCTCCTTCCATTCTTTCATGCACAGTGTAAGTTGCAACTCATTTCCTACTATTTTCCAATACAATACAGGAACTTCAAATTCTCTCTCTCAGGTATGTATATATTAGAATCATTCTAGGAAACAGAAGCAGATTAAAACTAATTCATAAATTTTTCCTCTAAAGAGATAAGTATCCTCAGATTTAAACCAACATTGGTTTAGAGACTCTGTTGGATTCTACTTCACAGAATTAAATTCTACAACCATACAGAGTTTCAAGGGTAAATTCCTTATGATCAGTTCTGTTAAATGTAGAATTTATATTCTAATATACAGTCAAGTTTTTATATGTAGCCAATTCATACTATATGAAGTAGAACATCAATAAATTTAGGGACATACCACTCATGCAATTGACCAACCTCCCAACCTTAGAGTCCTTCTGTCTCCCAGAACTCACCCCCGAGTTGAGATCATCTCCTTGCAACAGACCAACCTCTAATCTGTACAAGAGCAGCTTATTTAAGCTATTGTTCCCCAAAGCATGTTTCTAATTCTGCGTCCAGAATCTCAGGATGCTTTTCTTCCTGTTTCCCTAGGCTTCCCATTTTAGGGATTCTTTAAAGCTGTTTTATGCTTTTCCTCAGCTTTTCCAGCTTTATACCTCTTCCCAACTACTTTCCTCATCATTGGGGAAATTCAGATTTTTCCTCAAAAATCTAAATTTAAAATTAATTTCTTTCAAGGATTTTTTGAAAGATTGTGAGGAAATATTTGCCTCATCCATCCTCATGGATTTAGCAACTGATCTCATAAATCTCATTTTGGTCAATCTGCACCACATCATTTTATTCATTTCCTCAATTAAATATTTAATTACATTCACAAAATATTTATCCTTTGGGGTCCACTCCCCTTAGGATTAAAGTTCAAATGTCTAACTTTGAAATTCAAACACATGAATTGGGGGTGTTACATATTCCCCCTTTGAAAATAAACACCGTCCTCGGTGTTGTTATTCAACTACTAGAGTTCATTTTGCAAATAAAAATGGATATTTTTCCATCATTTCAGCTTCTCTTTCCCAGGTAGCTTCTTCAGCAGTAAAGTGCTTCCATTGCACCTTTACTCTTGCTATTGTTCTGCTTCTCAATTAAATTTCTTTCCGCTCCAATATTTGAAGCGCTTCTGGCAGAAACTCCCCTTCTGATTCCACCTGTACAACATTCCAATCAAATATGTGAGAAGCATCATGCACATATCTTTTTAATAACGAAACATGAAATACATCATGAACTCTAACATGGGGTGGTAAGGCCAGCTTGTAAGCCACTGGTCCCACCCTTTCTAATACTTCAAAAGGACCACAGTATCTAGGGGCCAATTTTGCACAACTTCCAGCATAAAGGGTGCTCTTTTTGGGTTTAATACGCAAATACACATGCTCCCCCACTTTAAATTCTCGGTGCACTCTTTTCTTATCAGCATAGTTCTTCTGGCGATCTTGTGCTGTCTTGATGTTTCTTTGTATCTGTTTAACAATTCTTTCCATCTCTTGTAAAGCATCTAGTCCCAACATTAGTTTATCTTCTAGCTGACTCCAGCTCAAAGGAGTACGACACTTCCTTCCATACAGTGCCTCAAACAGACTCATTTTGATGGAGGATTGGTAGTTGTTATTATAGGCAAATTCAGCTAAATGCAAGTAATATTCCAACTTTTATGGTCTATCCATCACATACATTCTCAACATGTCCTCCAAAATTTGATTAGTTCTTTCCGTTTGACCATCGGTCTGAGGGTGGTAAGCAGTACTAAAATTCAATTTAGTGCCCATACCTCCAAATAGCCCTTTCCAAAAGGCGGCTGTAAACTTAGCATCTCGGTCAGAAACAATCACCTTTGGCACCCCATGGAGCCTTACTACCTCCTTCAGAAACACATTCGCTACTTGAGCTGTCCCAAAGGTAGATTTCACTAGTATAAAATGTGCAGCTTTTGTTAAAGTGTCTACTACTACCATTACTGAATCATGTTGATGTTTGGTTTTGGGTAATCCTGTTATGAAATCCATGGAAACTGTGTCCCATTTCCATTCTGCAATCGGTAAAGGTTTTAAAAGACCGGCAGGATGCTGATGTTCAAGTTTGACTAGTTGACATTCAATGCATCTACTTAAATATTCTGCTACATCTCTCTTCATTCCTGGCCAGAACAACTTCTTTCTCAAGGCTGTTAACATTTTTTGATATCCTGGATGTCCTGCATATGACTGCTTGTGGTACTCATCCAAAATTTCCCTTTTGAGAGACGCTACATTGGGAATATACAATCTGTTTTTATAACAGATCAGCCCTTTTTGGTTTTGAGTGAGATCAATTTTCTCCTTTTTCTGTAACTTCACCAGAAGTGTTTCATAACTTGGGTCTTGGTTTGCTGCCTTATTCACCAAATCTTCTACTTCAATCTGAGCACTACTTCCAATGCTATTAATATTCTGACAAACATTTCTGCTCAATGCATTAGCAACTTTATTTTCTTTCCCTCTAATATGTTTTATATCCATATCAAATTCACTTAAAAAACACAGCCATCTGGCTTGTCTAGCATTCAAATCAGTTTGGGAAAAGAAATATTTGAGACTAATATGATCAGTCATCAATGTAAATTTTTTTCCAAGAATACAGTGCCACCACATTTTCAAGGCATGGATAACAGCTGCTAATTCTAAATCATAGGCACTATAATTCTGTTCATGTATCTTCAGTTTCCTAGATTCATAGGCAATAACTGAATTTTCCGGCAAAAGAACTCCTCCCAATCCTTCTCTACAGACATCCGTACATACCACAAATTCTTTGTCAGGATCTGCAATCTTCAGTATAGGGGCTGTAGTAAGTTTCAGTTTTAATTGGTCAAAACTGTTTTGGCATTTTTCAGTCCATTCAAATTTGACACCTTTCCTTTGTAATGACGTGATGGGATATGCTATGGCGGAAAACCTCTCTACAAATTTGCGATAATAGCCTGTAATCCCCATGAATGATCTCACTGCTGCAACATCAGTTGGTACAGGCCATTCTTTTATAGCCTTTATCTTTTCAGGGTCAACAGCAAGGCCTTGTTCAGAAATAATATGGCCCAAATATTGGATCTTATCTTTATAAAACTCACATTTGCTAAACTTGGCATATAGCTGATTTTCCTTTAGAGTTTGCAATACTATCCTCAAGTGTTCCTTATGTTCCTCCTCACTTTTTGAATAAACTAAGATATCATCTATGAACACAAGGACAAATTTATCCAAGTACTTGTTTAACACACTGTTCATTAGGCACATAAATGTGGCAGGGGCATTTGTCAAACCAAAAGGTAGGACTACAAATTCGTAGTGACCATACCTAGTTCGAAAGGTTGTTTTGCTGATGTCTTCTTCTTTAATTCTAAGCTGGTGATAACCAGTCCTTAAGTCAATTTTCGAAAATACTAAAGCTCCTCTCACCTAATCAAAAAGATCATCAATTCTAGGCAGAGGGTATCTATTTTTAATGGTCAACTTATTCAGTTGACGGTAATCAATGCACATCCTAAAAGTTCCATCTTTATTTTTCACGAACAGCACCGGTGCTCCCCAAGGAGATACACTCGGTCTGATATACCTTTTATCTAACAGTTCTTGCAATTGCATTTTTAGTTCCATCAGTTTAGGAGGACTCATTCGATAAGGCGCTCAGGAGACAGGTGTTGCGCCCGGCACCAGATCGATTGAGAAATCAATCTCTCTTTTAGGGGGAAGATGAGGGATTTCCTTTGGAAAGACTTCCTTAAATTCTCTTATTACTGGTACAGCATCCAGTAATTCCTCTTCAGTTTTCTGTTCTGTTTCTTCCACATGCACTGCATAAACTTGGTATCCTTTTCTAGTTGTTCTTTTTAATTGCAATGCTGAAATTTGTCTTACAGAAATAGGTTTTTGTTTCCCTTTGAGAATAAAAGGTTTCCCTTCCTCATCTACACAATGCAAAGTCTTATCCCAACAGTTCATCAAGGCTTTCTTTTTTTCTAGAAAATGAATTCCTATCAGTAGATCATATGAACCTAAGGGCAGAATGTTCAAATTTACCTCTGTTGGAAAATCATTTAATTTGATTTCTGTTCTAGGCAGTTTATGTGTTACCTTTCTCTTAGTTCCAGTGGCCAGCTGCACCAACCATGACTGTTGAAATTTTTCGGTTTTTAAGTTACATGTTTCTACAATATTTGGACTAATGTAACTCAAAGAAGCACCCGGATCAATTAGAACAGTAACAGATAGGTCAGAAATCTTACCCTCCATTTCCACCATGGTTGCTTGATGTTCTGCTTGCCGATTTTCCAAGGATGCACTGATAGTTGGTATATTTCTGGCTATATCATTCACAGTTGTCGCTTCTCGATCTCTCATGATCATATGAATGTTTCGATGAGGGCAGTCCCTCAACATATGGGGTTCTCCACAGCCCCAACATTTCAGGGGTTCTCTCATTTTGATTGTCCCTTCTTTTTTACTGTCTCCATCTATTTTTTTGGAAGCTACTTGGGACTGAGCAGTTTGACTTTCTTTGGGTTTATTAAACTTTTTCCGCTGATGGTCTCTGCCAAAATTTTTCAAATAGGCTGGTTTCTGTTTCCTCCCTTTGAACTCATTTTTATTTACCCAACTTTTCCCTTGTTCAGTTTTTCCTTTGAACTGTTGGTAACATAATCTGGCTTTTCTAATAGCTTCGTCCATTGTTTTTGGGTTGTCAAACTCGATTTTCTCTTTGTATGTAGCAGGCAAGCAATTCAGAAATATTTGAACTTTTGCCTTCTCTTCCCTTATGTAGGGTACATATCTCAATAGATTTGTAAACTTAGTAATAAACTCATCAATAGTGAGCTGTCCCAGTCTAAGTTCATGAAATTCTTTGGCTTTATCATCATAGTAACGTTCATTTAGGTAGCGGTTCTTGAACTTAACCTGAAAATCTTCCCAGGTGATTGTCTTTTCATCAATGGCATGCACCATCTTTGTCTCCTCCCACCACAAGGTAGCCTTACCTTGTAGCTGGTAGACAGCTAATCTGGCCTTCAGATTACTTTCATATTCATAAACCTGGAAATACTTGATCATGTTCAATAACCAAGCTTCCGCATCTTCCTCCTTCCCATCATAGGAGGGAGGCTTGATTTTTCGGAATTTTCCCTGTAATTCCTTTTTATGTTTGTATTGATGCCTTACTGCATCCTCATCTTCAGACTCATCAGTTTTCCTCTTTTCGGAACCTTCGACTTCCTGGCTGTTCCGCAAAGTTAATTCCCTGATGAGCTTTTCCTGCTCCTCACTGGCTAATGACAATCTGTCATTCTGGCTTTTTATCTCAGCCAACTCTTGTTGCAATTCCCACAACATAGCCATCATGGGCGCATTTGGATCTGGTGCATTATCCTCATCACGCAGATCAACATAAATTTCGCCACCTTCTTCCATTTCAGCACCACTGTACACACTCAACATAGATCAGTGAAAATAAAAATAAAATAAAACTTTTTTTTTTTTTTTTTCAACAGAATTTAATTTATACAGTGAATACACAGCAACAGTGAGCACAATGTCACCAGCCCAGTTTTATAACTTGGGCTCTAATACCATTTTTCACACCTCCCATTTTACAACAATTTTTTTTTTTTTTGGTTTGGTTGCATCTTTTCCATTTTAATGCTAATGAGGCATTCTGTCATTTCGTTGTAGGTTTACATAATCATTACGTTGTAGATTTACACAACTTTTCTTTTCAATTGCTATTCATATCTCCACTCTATCTTACCACATTGCAATTTATTTGATTTGTAATAATTATAATTATATTAATTATAATTACATCAGACATAACCTAATGTCTTTATTCTATCACCCCACTTCCATATTCAATCTTTGTTTTATATCATAAACCTTTGGACTCTAAATCGATTTATATAGAGGGGGGGTTCGATTGGGTTCTACATGAATCCCATGTTATTATAGTTCCACGGACATGTGGAAATCCATGCGGTCGTTTGCTCTTACCCTTTGTTGATAACATATAACCTTGGTGGGATTCGACTTACCAACTATGCGAGTCTGGCATTCGTCCTGCATTCTCATTTCCGTCTTGTCAACATTTATATGAATTTGGGTGTATTTAATTGGACCTCCACGTAATTATCAATTTAAAATTCTGTTCAATAGAATTGGGAATGGTGACGTCCATCTGTCTTCCACGCTGGGCTCTCATAAGGTGTTACATCTCGTCGTAAGGTTTATATTTGGTTTCGTTCCACTGGTGATCACATCGTTTTGGTTCCACGTAATATTGGATTCATTCCCCTAGCTTACTTCGTTCCCAAAACGATTTTTCCACGGCATGGCCAGATCGATCTTCATTTATTTCACTACTTGTCATATTTAATTTTGAACAGAGGGTGTACATTACCTATTAACTCCTAGATCCGTGGCTTCACCATGCGGATCTTGCCAGGTGGACGACTCGGATGCATCTGGCTATTAGGGTTTCGTTGTTTGATTCAGGGAACATTGTTATAAATCTCTCTTGGTATTTGCTCGGCGGTTCTTTTACCTGCCTCTGCGTTTGGTTTATCTCTAGACCGTGAGTGACAACGCCATGGATGTTGTGCGTGATTCGTTTCAGGCTTCGCCTTACTCCTGTGCGTTAACTTGCTCTGTTGGTAAGATATTTTGTTAGAGTTTGTAAAATTTCGCTCTATATTATTATTATTTCATAGGCTGCCATCTCTGATTGAGAGCTTCACGCTTTTCTTCGTACCAGTGCTAAAAATTTGGCTCATCGTTTTCTGTAGTCCGGTCTAGATTGATAGGTATAATGAGTGGCTCTATTTGTTTTGCAGAGAATGTGTTTTCACCTTTCCAGGAATTTGATTGGCTTGGTTTTCTTCCCTAGCCTTTGCGTTTTCTTGTGCGCCTTCTCAGGAGTGAGACTGTACTCATGCTATCATGGCTTCGTAGCCCAACCCTCTTCTCAATTGAAGGTGGTTACGAGGGTATTAATCTAGCGCCATAAGGACCCTACGCTCCTCGGCCCTCTGGTTAGAAATTTTGTTGTTTGACCAAGCGTAGGACGAAATTTCTATTTGTTTGTTCTCTCGAGGTTTATTGTTTTTATTCGATTCTTGAATGCAAACCTCTATTCATGAAAATTCCATGGTTATATGTAGCAGGTTAATAATGGAATAGGGGTTTCTCCCTTACCAGGTACGACGCCTTTCTCAGTCATTATTTTTACTTGATTCATGTTATTCGTATTCTCTATATTCAGCATCTTATTTATTTTGGCTTTTATCTCTCGCAGGTAAATTCAACTTGCGTCGTGCTCTCCTTCTCACTTACAGAGATACATGACTCCCTTAGACATTAACATTTTTTTCCTCGTGCTACTTGCAGGTCGGTATTAACCGAAATCTGTCAAAAGAAATCCATTCTTCTCTACTAGTTATATGGTTTGTCGTTCGACATTTAAACATTGTAATGATACAATTGTAATTATTTTGACACTATAATTAAATCCCAACTCTGAATATTTATTGATATTTGTTCATGGGACATTATAAGGCTATTCTCGGATTTGTACTATATATCCATATATACCTCTGCCATTCCTGGGTTTTCATATTACCCATTTTTTATTTCGGTTATTGTTGTTATGAGTATGTTCCAGCAGTACTCTCTCCTTGCTCATTTTGACTTGGCTGAAACTTAATACTTAACTTTTGGCATTTTAATTTTTTTATATATATTATATATGCACTTATTCATCATTCTGTGTAGTTTATTTCCTTCAGTCTCTCAGGCCATACAATGGTTAACTATATTCATAATGTGGTGATATTCGAATGAATAACATACTGTAATATAGAGTTTCCTATACCAGGAGAACCTAGCTTCTGTGATAGTAAAATTTAAATATCTGAATGTATTCAATAGTCTTATCTTTTGGCATAACCTTCTCAATTTCTTTCACAAATTTATTAAGCTGACCCTAAAGTCCAAATGCCCTTTTCTGTGTAATTTAAATAACCAGAGTGATATGATTATCTACAACAGAATGGCACAATAGTTCTATGCAGATAATTGAGGAAGAAATTTGTTACGAATTCGCACAGAATATGTATCCAAAATATCTATAGGGTTGAATGCATCTGTATTTCTATCTTTATGTTTAGAAGACATTGGGATTTATAATCTACTAATTTACCCTCTTGATTTGGGTTATTATGATAGACTAGGATACATATATTTCAATATGCCAGGCTGTGGTGAATATGCATGTTGGATATTTTCCTCAACTTTCTTTTGTGTTTCAATTCTATGCTATAATATTAGAATGGTTCCATAAGATAACTGTCTATGAGCAGTCTTTTGTAAATTATTAGTTGCTTTCCTCTACTATAGTATGTGTTGCCTACATGCAACTTTCTTGACCATTAAATTTCTGGTTACATGTGAATGGTGTGCTGACCCTGAGGTCAGTTTATAAAATCTCTCCTTCCATTCTTTCATGCACAGTGTAAGTTGCAACTCATTTTCTACTATTTTCCAATATAATACAGGAACTTCAAATTCTCTCTCTCAGGTATGTATATATTAGAATCATTCTAGGAAACAGAAGCAGATTAAAACTAATTCTTAAATTTTTCCTGTGAAGAGATAAGTATCCTCAGATTTAAACCAACATTGGTTTAGAGACTCTGTTGGATTCTACTTCACAGAATTAAATTCTACAACCATACAGAGTTTCAAGGGTAAATTCCTTATGAGCAATTATGTTAAATGTAGAATTTATATTCTAATATACAGTCAAGTTTTTATATGTAGCCAATTCATACTATATGAAATAGAACATCAATAAATTTAGGGACATACCACTCATGCAATTGACCAACCTCCCAACCTTAGAGTCCTTCTGTCTCCCAGAACTCACCCCCGAGCTGAGATCATCTCCTTGCAATAGATCAACCTCTAATCTGTACAAGAGCAGCTTAGTTAAGCTATTGTTCCCCAAAGCATGTTTCTAATTCTGCGTCCAGAATCTTAGGATGCTTTTCTTCCTGTTTGCCTAGGCTTCCCATTTTAGGGATTCTTTAAAGTTGTTTTATGCTTTTCCTCAGCTTTTCCAGATTTTTACATCTTCCCAACTACTTTCCTCATCATTGGGGAAATTCAGATTTTTCCTCAAAAATCTAAATTTAAAATTGATTTCTTTCAAGGATTTTTTGAAAGATTGTGGGGAAATATTTGCCTCATCCATCCTCATGGATTTAGCAACTGATCTCGTAAATCTCATTTTGGTCAATCTGCAACATATAATTTTTATTCATTTCCTCAATTAAATATTTAATTACATTCACAAAATATTTATCCTTTGGGGTCCACTCCCTTTAGGATTAAAGTTCAAATGTCTAACTTTGAAATTCAAACACATGAATTGGGGGTGTTACACACTCGAACCGTGCATATCCACTTGATTCATACTTTGCAGTTGGCATTCCATGCAGACCAAGTAGACGTTCTCATGGTGTTGCAGAAGGTGGATTTCCTGTATATCCATTCTCATTTCAGCTAAAATAGAGGCAGCTTTTGCATCCCCTCCCATTTCCTGAACACTGACTGTGGCTTTCATGAGAATACATTTCATTGTCCAATAAGTATGGATAGAATGTTGAAATAATGATAGTATACTTCCGGTATTACCTGGATCCTTTAGAAAATCCAACGCTTTCTCTTTTATTTCACCCTCCTCTTTGGTTTGGCAGCCACGTTCCCAGCCTGAAATGAGTTATTTTACTTGAGAAGGAGTACTTGACCCATAGGCATCAAAGAGATTTTCCATAATTTGTTTTCTATGCTTTCTTCCCCTCATGTTGGGGCACGCTTTGGACTTACCCTTGTTCTACTTTTCTTTGTCCTTTGGATCCTTTTTTATTGCTTTACCCTTGACCATTCTATCTTGTAGCTGAAGTGCCAAATGTTGGATTAACTGACAGTGTCAAGGTCAGTACAAGACCAAGGCTAAATAACCAACTATATATGATTTAAAAATATAAGTGAAGTATAACAAAATTTCAATAATTGATTTAGTTAAAAAATAGAGGAAAATATCTTGATTGCCGAGAGTAACATCCTCATTTTTAGCAGTGGAATGCATGTCATCATTCCTTTTTTGATTCACCAATCGAGCTATGAGATTGGCAATCGGATGGATAGTAGAGGTCTCCTTTTTCCAAATAAATGGAAATCTCCTTAACTTCCATGACAAATCATGCATGGCTAGAATGTTTCCATTCTCTAGCAGCATGTGGACTGACTCACAATAGAAACTCCACTGAATAAGACATAAACCCCACAAAAAATGATAGAAACCCCACAAAACAGGATAGGAACACCACCGAACTGGACAGAAACCCCACAAAGCTGGACAGAAACCCCTTAGAATTAGAGAGAAACACCACAAAACAAATGGATTCACAATGATCCTACCCTTTCGACACCAGACTTTAGCAGTTCCATGATTACAATTAGATCCAAAACCCCCCCTCTTCGTAGCATTAGAAAAAATCTGAGTAGGAAAAAACCTAGACTCGGTATTCGGTAGGGTGCTACCCATGAAAATGTCATTGCAGGCCATACAATGAACTTCATAGGATTGGCAGACCATGTTGTGAATTTTGCAGACAGGGAAGCAGGCCGGTCTAGTAATACAGAGGTTGTAAATAGCAGCATTGGGGGAGTGAGTAGTAATATAAGAGATGAGGAACTTCGATATGGGAGAAAAGAAACCAGAGTCTATAGGAGGTCATGCAAAGCCAATTGAAAGAGATGCATAATCAAATTGGGTAAAAATAGGGTTGAGGAAATGAGAAAAGAAGACAGGTAATGCAGCCTTCATAGAAACCGGGACGTTAACACCAAGCTCCTTAAAAACATTTATAATATACCAGAACTTCAAAAAATAAGAAACCTCAACCCTCATACACACGAGGTAAGCAGGTTTAGAATAAAAAAACACAAGATGAAAACTAGACAGTTCTCATAAACTACCCAATGCTCAAAACAACAAAACTTAAAAGGCTTAATGACTGTAATATTCTAAGTTAATTTCAGTAAACTGTCCCAAAACCCAGAAATCAAACAAAACCCATGGAGCTTCTCATATATTTCATACTTAGAAACCATAAACAAATCGAAAAACTGAATTGTGTCTCATATCGCAGCAATAGACATGATACAGAGGCTTAGAACATACTCAGAGAAGCACCGCACAACCGTCGTGCAACCCTTCACCCCCTCGTCAACTTATTTGTCTGATCTCAGCTCCACGGATAACTGCAAGACCATATTACCACCTTTCTCATTACGACCCTTAGCATTTGTAACATTCCCCATGCACCAACGTTGTTTCCAACACCCATCAGACACCCTGATTTGGCTACCACCTACTTTAAATTCCATCATTATTTCGCATGGGTGGTAGTACCCACCATCCTCTCTACTTTTCCACATCATACCTTGTCACTCCCTCTTTAGCATGACAACTAGCACTCATTAACACTACTCCATGGCACACGTTCCTCTTATTCATTAACTTCCATGAATTTTGACCTAGTTATACCTTAATTTTTTGTCCTAGTACTCCTTAACACTCCTCAACATTCATTATCACTCTCTAGCACACCTTAGCACTCTTCAACATTCTCTTCCACTTCATAGCATGCATAAAACTTTCTAACACATATTGGCACTTGGCACATGTTGGTTATTGGAAAGTCTTAGCATGTATAGAATACGTTTAAATGCCTTGGTATAATTTGGCACCGTTTAATATTAAATTTATTTGAGGTCAACTGTTGGAAAGTATGTGAGAAGCAACAAAGGAATACTTGGTACTTAGAATGCACTAAGAATTTGCAGTTGGCACCTATTGGCACCTAGTGTTGGTGTGCCTAGCATGCCCCTCTTGGAAAAGGTAAACTGATGACTTATTAACCCTCTTATGTGTTCATTTCCTTGTAGTTTAACTTATTTCTCCATTTTTTTTCCTTGACAGTCCCTGGCATGCATTGACACACCCTTGCACATCTTGGCATGCCTTATCACTTGGTGCATCTTAGCATGTTTGACATGCCTTCGCACTATATGACACATCTTAGCATTCCCTAGCACACCTTGGCACTCATGTCCTCAAATCTAGCCTTTACATTTGTCGACGACTTGAGAACCCAATCAATTCCTTGGATACTGTAGTTCATGTGAAAATATTGGCTTGCTTCAACTGCAAAAACTTGGCCAATTTCACCTACTACATGTAAATTGTGCCTTGTTCTCCTAAGAATTGCCTATAACTCATCTTATGCCACTCCTGTCCAGGCTCAACTTGTCCCACTTGACTAGTTACCAAGACAAGGATCACACAATCTAGACATGGCCATAAAAAAATTAAGCAACATAGCTTACATAGGAAATATTTCACATGTATGTTCATTTCATATAAACAGTAGCACATTAAGTGAGAGTTTCCAAGAACCACAAGATGCACAAGGCACACAAGATATAATCCCACACAAGTCGAGTGCCCAAAAAATTATACACAACAATGTACAATATGAAATTATCTAGAATAGTTTAAGACATGAGCATGTAGCCAAAGTGTGCCACATCTCATATAAAATGAAAAATAGCTAAAGGAAAAACAATGTTGTGCCTAGCACAAAGTGATCTCACTTTGTCTAAAATTTTTATGTCGAGGCCTGTATAAGAACCATAGGCTTGCCTCCTGTAAATCCTATTCTTAACATCTCCTAACACACTTCATCCTTGTTAGACTTGAATTCGTTGACACTCCCTGGAACACACTCTTATTCATTCCTTTCCATGAATTTTGACCTAGTTATCCATTGATATGCGCCAACACTCCCTAACACTCTTCATCATGCATTGACATTGTTTGAAATGTATTAGCATGACTTTTCATACCTCATGTGCATGCCTTGACCCTCCCTAGATATCATGCCCTTACAACTACCCTGACTTAATTTTCAACTTGGGAACCCAACTAAGCCCTCGCTTGACTACAAGAGCTTGACCAAGTTACGGTTAATACAAATAGACTATGTTGTTGAATTTTTTATCTTGGGAGGTACTCCACAAGCCTAGTGAGATGGGTTTGTGTGAGTTTGGTCACAAAAGGATTTGTGGGAAAAGATACCAAGAAAATGGATTTTCGACCCAAGATGGGGTTTAAATCTAAAAGGAAATTAAAAGGAAAATTAATATTTCCTAAGGTCTAAATGGATAAAATTTTTAAGTTCTAGAGGGTTCTTAAGAGGTCTAGGAAAAACTATGTATGGAGGCATTAGGATGAAGGAAAGAACATCAAGTGAGGAGGAGCTCCTTTTATCAATAGGGCGAAGAGAGATGTAGTCCTAAAGTAGGTCGAGTAAGAGGGTCGAGTAAGGGTTGCTAAAGGGAGCCCATGATCATTCTCTAAGAGAAAGATCATCATGCAAAGTTTCACAAGAATGTTGCATAGCTTAATGTTTGGTTCGAGCTAGGAAGTAGGATGGCATATTTTTGGTTCTCTTACGGTAGATCGAGCTTAAGAGAGATTTCTCATAAGAATCTGGACATGTGATTTCAATGGTGCCTTTTTGTGAAGGCTGCATCAAATTCTGAAAGGTTGAAATTTGGAATAAGAAACATTGAAATTGGAAAACAAAAAGGACAAAAAAAAAATGCACCCACACTAGTGAGGAATTCTGATGCACAAGAAGTGAGGAATGTGGGGTGTCTAATTTATTTTTGCCTTAAATAAATTCGACAATAAATTGTAATTTCATCTCATAACAACTTGTGTCAGTTAACTAAGTCATGATAACTGAGTTAGCTCAAGAAATTCGAGTTGACAGTCTAAGATGAGGCATGTAGAGGTATTAATATAATAATTTTGGAGTCCAGTTGCAATTGATGCATTAGTGCGGTGCATGTGTGAATTATTTAACTCAATTAAATGAGTTAAAATCAATTTAAATAGTTCTAACTATGTGATGAGCTAGTGAGAGGTCAGCTAGTGAATTAAATTAGATTTAATTCACAATGAGTGATCAATTAGATAACTGATAATTCACTATTAATAGCTGCATGAATGTCAGTTCTCAGGAAGACCCAGTTGAGACAGAGGTTAAAGGGAACAAACTATTAGTTGTATTTATACAAAAATTTCCCATGTGCAATTATAAAGTCATTGGGATGCCACGATGGATTGTGAAATCAAGGAAGACTTATTTTCCTGATTAATAGAGAGCTAATTCCCTAGGAATTTCATGAGTAAGGAAGGCTTAAGGAAGGTTGAGAATTGGCTAAGTACTAGACTGAGTTTGCCTAGATCAGTGGGAGACAATTGGCAGAGTGCTAGAGAATCTCATGAGAGATTAAGCATTGTATTGTTTCATGATTCCTTGAATTAATATACAATAGAGATAGAGAATTTTTTAGCAATTTCTTTCCCCAAATACATTTTTTGTTGTGTGATTGATAATTTATTTCTCTTAATTATATGTGATTGTGCGATCATGTTTTGTTTCTGAAAATTGTAGGAAGGATTTTGTATCTTGTTTTAGTACATTACAAGATCAGATTGACTCTCGTTGGTTAGATTTGCTACATGGTATGAGAGAAAGATTATTTTGGGGGTTGAGTTTGCAGAGAATATCTGAAATTTTGGTGTAAATTTTTCAAAAAAAAAATAGCATATTTAGATTCCTTGCGAAAAACTACCCAAATGGAAAATCAATTCGGAGCTCGGATGAGGGAGATATCGTCGATTTAAAATCAACTATTTTTTAGAAACTTTTGTAATGGCGGGACAATTACAATGTGTGCAAGTCAAGAACCTATGTGCACATGAGGTACCAGATGCATGCAAAGCTTTGAGGAGAAAACCAGAGGTTAGAGACTTGGCTGTTGAGAGGGAGTACAAATTACCTCTCAACATGCAGCCTTAGAAGCAGTCTAAGAAGGTTGTGGAGAAGCCACAATTGGAGAAGAAGAGAGGAGACCGAGTGGAAGCGTCCACTCAAGCACATACCTCCATGAGGGGGAAATTTCGAGCTAGATGGGAAGAGGGAGCACATGCAACCATACCTCTAGGTGGAAGCCACAATGATGTGTAGACATAATCCCAAGATAAGAAATTTTGGCAAGTTCCATTGAGATGGTGTGTCTCATGGATCAAACCTAGCTACGAGGAGTCCACATTACAATATTAACATGAAGGATCAGTTAGATTGATGCAGTCAAATGTCACGAAGACAAAAATCACAGTGAATATTTCAGATACTAGAGCGTAGATCATAGTTGGCAACAATGAAAATGTCAACAATAGTGCAAAGAGTCTAGTAGACAAGTG
Source organism: Pinus albicaulis (assembly GCA_034641835.2). Lineage (NCBI taxonomy): Eukaryota > Viridiplantae > Streptophyta > Pinopsida > Pinales > Pinaceae > Pinus > Pinus albicaulis. Next base: position 207,221,900 of record CM076572.1, read on the forward strand.
CAATAGCTAGCAGCAGTCACAAGAATCTAATGACAAATTAATTATATTGATTCATTTGTTCGGGGAATATTTAGTTTGAGGATTTGTAGGTGCAAACAACACCATAGAAGTGTTGCATGCATAACTCCAAAGGTATCATATCAGGATAGATTGAATTCCTTTGTTGTTCAAACGAAGTGTTGAAATTTTGAACAAGAAACAGTGAAATTGGCAACCATAAAGGAAAAAAAAAATACGCCCACACTAATGAGGAATTTTGATGTACTAGGAGTGAGGAATTTGAGGCGTCAAATTTATTTTTCCCTTAAATAAATTGGACAATAAATTGTAATTTCATCTCATAGCAACTTGGGTCAATTAACTAAGTCATGATGACTGAGTTAACTCAATAAATTTGAGTTGAGCTGATTGAGGTGGATATTGGTGGCCACCCGCCTATTCCACTTGAGTTCTCACCATTGTCTCTTTCTATTTTTAGTTTCCTTAAATATAGCACAATTTACTATTTTTGACAGTTTTTCAGGTCCTAAACTTCAGGAATAGTTTTGAGGCCCCGAACGAAGTTTTTTGGGCATGAAAGGTTTGGCGATTTCATATAAATCGAGCTAGAAGTTGTAGTCCTCAAAGAGATATTTTGAACGAGGTATCATTTGTGTCAAATGAAGATCATATGACCAAGTTACGACCTCGGGAAGTTGGCTGCCAACTACCCCTAATGAGGCCCATAAACTCTTAGTGTTACATCTCCTCAAGTTAGGGTATTCTCTTACTTTTCAATAATAAAAATGCCTTTGAGCCTTATTTTAACACATTTCAGAGGCATGTAGCTGCCACATCTCTTCTCAAATATAAGCTACCATCGCCCAAGCTAGTTTGTTTTCCATTCTGTTTATAAGAATTTTTCAGTATTTGATATTAATGAAATGAAGTGTTATTCCTAGTGCATCTTTGTGTTTATGTTTATTTATGTATTATATTTCATTCTTGCATATGTCCAGATCATTAGGCTCTAAGATGAGGCATATAGAGGGATTATAATATGTCGGGGGTCTAGTTGCAGTTGATGCATTAGTGGGGTGTAGGTGTGAATTAGTTAACTCAATTAATTGAGTTAAAATCAGTTTAACTAGTTCTAACTGAGTGATGAGCTAGTGAGAGGTCCACTGAATTAAATTAGATTTAATTCACAATGAGTGATCAATCAGATAATTTATAATTCACTATTAATATTTGCATGCATGTCAGTTCCGAGGAAGACCCAATTGAGACACAGGTTAAAGGAAACATAACTATCAGTTGTATTTATAAAAAATTTCCCATGTGAAATGATAAAGTCATTGGGAATCCATGATGGATTTCATAATCAATGAAGGTTGATTTTCCTAATTAATAGGGAGCTAATTCCCTAGAAATTGTGTGAGCAAGGCAGGCTGAAGGAAGGTTGAGAATTGGCAAAGTAATAGACCAATTTTTCCTAGATCGATAGGAGACAATTGGCAGAGTGTTAGAGAATCTCATGAGAGATTAAGAATTGTATTGCTTGATTATTCCTTGACTTAATACATAATAAAGATAGAGGGTTTTGGATTATTTTCTTGCCCCAGATACATCTTTTGTTGTGCAATTGATAATTTTTTTCTCCTACTTATATGTGATTGTGCAATCGTGTTTTGTTTCCGCAAATTGTAGGAAGTATTAAATATCTTGTTTTATTACATTACAAGATCAGATTGAATCCCGTTGGTTAGATTTTCTACATGAAATAGAAGAGAGGGTTGATACGATCTTGTCTTGTGGTGGTTAGTAGGCCGCAAGGTCTGTGATAAAGACCAACATAAATGGAGGAGGGCTTGCACTTTAATTTAGAGCCAGAACAGAAGTAGACGCAAGCATAATATTGACTAAGGTAACCTTATTTTGAGGGTCAACATTGAGATATGAATTTCATATCAAGATTCAGTCACAGTAATGCCCAAAATATATGGATCCATATGAGCTAAGTCGAGTTTCTTTTTTTTTCCCCAGGAAAAAATTGACATGCTAAGTTGAGTCTCTTATGGAGGCAAGAGTCATGGTTTTTTCTATGGGTGGATAGGGTTTGTTCTAAAAAAATTGGAAGTACATAAGTATAGTGCCCTAGTTAGGAAAATTTCCTAGCATGTTTAGTTCATAAGGTATGCCCTTAAGACTGTGACAAATTTGCATAGAAGAAGAGTGGTTCTAACCCTTAGAGTGAGGTTTATTTTTGCAATATAGACAACAGATCTGGAAGACGGTTTGCAGATTAAGTATGTCTAGAGATAGCAGATCCAAACGAGGGTGGAACCTGAGAAAAATACCGAGAATGCAGAAGAGTTCAAAAAATTTGAACATGATAGGCTCGTGTTCCTATCTAATCTTGGAAGAAAACTTCGAAGCTTAGTTACACAACATTATGGAAGATTATTATAAAGGTTTCCCATGCATTCTAGTCAGTAATATCTGATGGGATTGGAACAACAACACATTTTGTTCATGATAAATATATATTCATGATATTTTATGAATCACCGCAACATATATCCTTTCTGCAATTCATATGATAATATTTCTTCACACTTATTTATATCTTGTCCCAACGCATTGCGAGTCATTACCACCACCCTTGCAAAATTGAACATGAAAGGCTTGTGGTCCTATCTAATCTTGGAAAAAAATTTCAAAACTTAGTTACACAACATCATGGAAGATTATTAAAAAGGTTTCCCATGCATTCTAATTAGAAATATCTGGTGGCATTGGAATAGCAACACATTTTTTTCACGAGAAATATCCATGATAGTTTACGAATCACCCAAACATCTATCCTTTATGCAATTCATATGATGATATTTCTTCACACTTATTTATCTCTTGTCCCGACACAGTATAGGTCATCACCACCACCCTTCCAAAATTGAACGTGATAGGATCATGGCCCTATATAAGCTTGGAAGTAAATTTCAAAACTTAGTTACACAACATCATGGAAGATTATTAAAAAAATTTCCCATGCATTCTAATCAGCAATATCTGGTGGGATTGGAACAACAACACATTTTTTTCATGAGAAATATCTATGATAGTTTATGAATCACCCCAACATCTATGCCTTAGGCAAGTCATATGATGATACTTCTTCACACTTATTTATATCTTGTCCCAACACAATGCAGGTCATCACCACCACCCTTGCAAAATTGGACACGATAGGCTTGTGGTCCTATCTAAGATTGGAACAAAATTTCAAAACATAGTTACACAACAACATGGAATATATTCCCATGCATTCTAATTAGAAGTATATGGTGGGATTGGAATAACAACACATTTTTTTCACGAGAAATATCCATGATAGTTTACGAATCACCCCAACATATATCCTTTATGCAAATCATATGATGATATTTCTTCACACTTATTTATCTCTTGTCCCAACACAGTGCAAGTCATCACCACCACCCTTTCAAAATTGAACATGATAGGCTCGTGGACCTATCTAAGCTTGGAAGAAAATTTCAAAACTTAGTTACACAACATCATGGAAGATTATTAAAAAGATTTTCCATGCATTCTAATAAGCAATATCTGGTGGGATTGGAACAACAACACACTTTGTTCACGAGAAATATCGATGTTAGTTTACGAATCACCCAACATCTATGCTTTAGGAAAGTCATATGATGATATTTATTCACATTTATTTATCTCTTATCCCAACACAGTCCAGATCATCACCACCGCCCTTGAGAAATTGAACATGATAGCCTCGTGGTCCTATCTAATCTTGGAAGAATATTTGAAAACATCATGAAGACACAAAAGTGAGAAGAAAAAATTAGCTCATAATCAGGGAATCTACCTAGTGACTTCTTTAAGGATCATAATTCAAGACTTTAGTGCCTTCTAAAGATCATTTATTTTCCCATCAAATAAAAAACAAAAATAAAATTTCATAGTGACAAGAATGGGAACCAATTTTAAATGTAATAACTAACTTCCCTAGTGATAGTACATTTTTTTTTTAAATGAAATTAGTTTCCCCACCTTTTAAATAATAGATTCCTCCCCAAGTGACCATTTAAAGATACCTTTTTTTTCAACTGATTCCAATAGGCAAATGTCTTCTCTCTAGTATTCTATGAGTCCTCCTTACAATTGGAATGTTTATCTTCCCATGAATATACCTCAGATTAGAATTCTAGTTTTCTCTTGTTTATGAATAAATTGTCTCTATATCACTATTGTCTGTCTCTTTTTCAGTGCTTTCTTGAATCAGTGAGATAATGTAGCTCATTTGGATTCCAAAATCCTTGAGTAACCCATTTTCCAAACAGTCATATTCTATTTTTAATTCTGCTATTTGGTCCTCCATGGCATTTTCAACGTCGTTTCCTTCTAAAAAATCATACATTCTTGATAAGTATCCATTGTCTTGATTTTCTTCTTCCATATACTTCATATCTTTCGTGACATTTTCCAAATTCCAAGATTTTTCATTACACTTCTCATGTGTATCAGGGAAAATGGATTTCATATATTCAATTTTATGCCTTTTTAGGGCTTGTTGTAAGGTTGTAAGCTTCTCTTAACTATGTCTCCTTTCTTTAGTATCCTTGACTTTGATACAAACAATTGTTAACCAACTCTTTAAAGGTAAATTTAGAGTTATTTAAGAAATGAGAATTATGAACATTCATCATTATTGCTCAATATAAATCATGTCCTTTGAAATAATTTGGAAAGATAAAAAATATCACATATTTTTAAAAATTTCATTAAATAATATATAACAAAAAAAAATCATGTATTTTTGGAATAATAAAATAGTTGTATTTTTTTTATTCCTTAAACTAATTGATGTTAAATCTAGTTTCATTTTAAAAACATAAATTTGGATGTATGAAAATTTAGATACATTTTATTAAGTAAAATTTTAAAAGAATAATGGTTCTAAACATTTAAAAATAATTTTATTAAATAATTAGTTTAAATCCAGAGTTAAGATTTATTTAGGCCATCTTAGTTCCCCCTATAAAGAAACTACATTCCACATGAATACCATGGGTCAATACCATGGGTTGTATTCATAGTTTATCATTATTTTATTTTATTATCTTTACTTTATTGTATTTTGACCTAGTTTAGTTAAAATGTTCATTACATTATGTCAATATTTTTATTTAATTTACTTTTATTTGTAATTTTGTGTAATTTGACATAGTCAAAATGTTAAACATGACATTACAACATTTCTATCATCTTAGTTTCCCCTGTAAAGAAAATACATTCCACATGAATACCATGGATTGTATTTATAGTTTATCACTATTTTATTTTATTATTTTTATTTTTTATTGTATTTTGACCTAGTTAAAATGTTCATTACATTATGTCAATCTTTCAAACATGGACATAGTGGTAGCTAGGGGAGTTTTTTACAAATAGTGACGCCTTACAAGGAATATATATATATATATATATATATATATATATATATATATATATATATATATATATATATATATATATATATATATATATATATATAGTTTTCCCAATGTGATTTGTATGATGACTTAAGTTATGATATAATTATTTTAATTTTTATGGTTGTTACAAATAATTTGATTATACAAATAAACATGTCTATTTTGAAATTAAGTTTAAAGAATTTCTATTCACAAATTAAGAATATCCATTGTTATAAATCTTGTGACATATTTTGTTACTTGTTATTAACTTTTATTATTTTTTAAATTTTGAAAAAGTAATATAAAATATATGTTTATTATACATTGATACTTATATTCACTAAACATTTAACTTATTAAAAAGTTTATCTAATAAACACATTTACATTTATTTATATGAATGAGAGAAATGAGACTTTTAACAATCCAGTATCAACATCATCATGTCATGCTCAACATTTGTATTAAAGGAAAAATGTTCTCTCTCATAACATTGCTTGATTCAGGGGCAGATATAAATGCCCTACACAATAAAATCATCCCATCCAAATATTGGGTAAAAGCTTTCAAAAAATTTGTTGGATTGGGAAATAAAGAACTACAATATGAGGTTCCAGAAGCATCCATTTGTTTTCATAAACATTGCATCAAGTTATCATTTGCAATTGTAGACATTCCTATTGACTGCATTTTAGACAGTTTTTTCTTACCAGCAGTAGAACCTCATGGATCAGCCAGACTAGAAAATAATAAGGCTGGTTATTTCATTACTATGCCTAGTGCTAATGGGAGTCCAAATAAGATCAAGTTGCCTTATATATCCACTCCCAGAGTTTCTACCATGGTCTAAGCCATGGAAAAACTAAAATTGGCCAGTAATAAGCTTGAAGATCTGAAAGATTTAAAGGCAACACTAGGAATTAGAGAACAATTGGAGTCTCCACATATTCAAAAGAAAATCTCTATTCTAAAAGAAAATATTAAAGAAGAATGATATGCCGAAGGGCCAAATCCATTTTGGCATAGGAAACAACACTCCGTTGAATTGCCTTATAAGTCATATTATGAAGGAAAACCTTGTAAAAGTAAGGCAATCCTTATGAACAGAGAGTACAGAGAACTATGCAACAAAGAAATTGAAGATTTTCTGAAAAGAAGATTGATAAGGGAGTATGACAGTCCTTGGAACTATTATGGCTTCTATGTAAATAAAAGATCAAAACAGATCAGGGGAATTCCCAGATTGGTCATCGACTATAAGCCTCTGAATACTGTTCTTGCAAATAATACATATCCAATTCCACACAAAAGTGAGTTGTTGGCAATGATTGTAGGTGCCAAAATATTTTCAACGTTTGACATGAAGTCTGGATTTTGGCAAGTTTCAATTAAAGAGGAAGATAAGTTTAAAACAGCTTTCAGCGTACCAGCAGGCCACTATGAGTGGAACGTAATGCCTTTTGGGTTGAAGCATGCACCATCCAAGTTCCAAAAGGTGATAGATTATATATTTAATCCATATTTTGATTGGTTAATTGTGTATATAGATGATATTTTAATCTTCTCAAAGAATTTTCATGATCATTTCAGACATGTAAATATCTTTCTTAGAGTTGTAAAGAATGGTGGCCTGGTTCTTAGTAATAAAAAGATAGAGATGTTTCAAACCTATATCAAATTTTTAGGCAAAACTATTATAGAAGGACAAATCTCTTTGCAGAAACATGCCCTATAATTTGCAGATAAATTTTCAGATGTAATTCTTGAAAAAACTCAACTGCAAATATTTCTTGGATGTTTAAACTATGTGAGCATATTTTACAAAGATTGTGCCACAGACAGAGCCTTGCTTAATCAGAGGCTTCAGAAAAATCCAAAGCCATGGAAAGAAGCACACACTGAAGCAGTCAGAAATATCAAGGCAGCATCTTCCTATTCTATTTTTTGTCGATGATGAAGCTGACAAGATTGTTGAAAGTGATGCCAGTAATGAAGGATGGGGAGGTGTCCTAAAATAGAGGAAAGATGGCACAAAACAAGTAGTACAATTTGCATCAGGTAGGTGGAGCCTAGCAGAGAAAAATTACTCCACTATTGAGAAATAATTTAAAGGTACATGGAACTCTGTGGATAAATTTGAAATCCACTTAGTCAATAAAAAGTTTCTTTTAAGGACAGACGCATCTGCCATGAAGAAAGTCTTGACTAAAGATATCAGAAAAGCTGGTGAAGCCAAGTTTTCTAGATGGAAAGCTCTATTTGCTAACTTTGATTTTGATGTAGAACATATCAAAGGAGAACAGAACAGTCTTCTAGACTTTCTGAGCAAAGAATATATATAGCCAGCTCAAGTCATGATGATTGTAACTGAATGGGACCATAATCAGCAGCAAGAAGTGCTCAGATCCATAGCTGAAAGCAAAAGTTGGACTGAATATAGAGATACATGGAACCCAACTTGGCAGTTAAGAAATACCAAAGTATTGGCTGCAAACATGCAACCACATACGGATATCCAGCATCTAGTACCAGAAACGAGAGTGTATCCTAAAGGAAATAAGTGGATACATGATATGGTCTATTCAAGAAGCATGATGGATGCACATGTTGCTGAAGACAGTATTTCAAATGATTCTCATGACATTAGTATGATTTGGTCAGAAGGAGGTGACAGGCGCCGAATATATCATCGATACTTTTGTATCAATAGGACAAGAGATCCTGCATGGATTGTTGGAAGCACACTATGGCCAGGGAATAATCCTTCATTGATTTTTCCTGACACCGTTTATGATTTTGTAGGATACAAAAAGCTATGGTGGGACATACTAAATGTTGATGGTAAAGGTGAAACCCACTACACAAAGATAAAATTTGGGCCTACATGGATAATGCAGAGAAACCGCAAAAGTGAATGGTTACATAGCTGGTGGAATGACTATGGAGTTAATAAAACTGCTATAGTTCAAGTCTATCATGAACCCTATATTCAAAACCATTGCACTTGCTGTCTCGAAACAAACTTTGAATGTTTTCACTCTACATATAATGATGTAAAAGGACTCCTATGTGTTAATGATGATGACATCCTCCACCAGTACATGACTCGACACTATGAGTGGTTAGTCATGACCAAAATCAAGCACCAAATCATACTTGGTAAACCCATGATTGTGAGGCGTATTTATACCAAAGCGTGGGATGAAAGTGTCTACAAAAGACTCAGGTTTCCTATATTTCTATCCTTGAAGAAACAAATCATAATACCTCAATCTCTTAGTGGTTTTCATGGGTTCCCTGAAAAATATCCACATTGTTATTATGTCTAGTCACAGACTGACAGTGACCAGTTTTCCCGTGGGCTTTCCAGTAAAAAGATTCCACAGTGTAAATATTCTTTACCACAGTTCTCGTGGGCATTGTGTACTTAAAGGCATCCACTTTTTTTTCTGTTAGTCACATGCACATGTTCGGAGAAGGAATCGCTGTGCGGATGTCGCCTCGGCGTTACCCGAAAGAAATGATTATGGATCCACATCATTAGGTTGGACCCATTCCGAATTGATTAGTTGTCCCCCCTCTCATCCTATATAAGGAGGGTAAGTCTCTTTCATTTGGCATCAGGAGATAGGAGATCAGATGTTAGAGTGTCAAGAAGTCTAAGTCTTATGTGTTTTTAGAGTCGGAGTCTGCAATCTTCCTTCTCTGCATCTGCAAGCTCTAAGCTCGATCTGTTTGCATCATGAAGATCAGATCCAAGTCCATAGGTTGATCTGAGAAGCCTACATATCAGTGTGCTTGTCACTGATAAGAACCTAAAGTGGCTAGATCATATAGTTGAGTCTGTAAATCTGTCTGTGTGTTTATGTTCCACAGACTGAGTCTATAATTGGCCAGGTAGCCTCCAATAAGCTATCTCATTAATTGAGAAGAGTATCCCAGTAAATTCCATTATAGTCAATCTCATTAAAGAACATCTAAGTTTGTAAGACTTTATTCTATAAATCTATTAAAATCAATAAAGAGAAAAGTTTTCTGCATCATTTGAGTACTGTAAACTCTGTTTTTTTTAAATTGCTACTGAGGTAGTATCTGTTTCTCTCATTTTCACTTGAGGTTCACAAGAGGTTCGTGAAAACTCCTAGGGATACCAAGGCCATTGAAGGCGAGGGAAGCCATGTGTAGGCCGCAAGAGCGTGACGGTGCAAAGTAGGTTCGTGTATGGGTTCATGTATGGGTTCGTGTAAAGGACTGTGAGAGAAGAAGACAGAGAAGAGACTCAACAAGGCCAAGACATCCTGTATTTCTGCTGCAAGCTTCAATCAAGAAGCCCTTGCAAGAAATTGGTATCAGAGCCAGTACTATCTCACTGGTTCGTTAAGGTTAGTACTCAAATCTAATCTCTTTATTGAATAATGGATTCATCAAGAAGATCAATTTATTTCCAAGAGATAGAGGATAAAGATCAAGCTGAACAAAATCCTCTTAGAGATATGTTTTCTAGTTCTTCTAGCTGTGTTTTAAATTCTGCTGAGTTAGAATTCAGAGAAAGTCAGCCATCTACAAGATGGCAGTTACCTGTAATAAATGCATCTGAGGTTTACTCCGATCTTTCTGCATTTAATTTGATTGTTGCAACTAGAATCTCCATAAAAGAAACTATCAGTCAAATTCAGGAGAATTCTGAGTGTATACAATCCATTCCCCTTCTAGATCCTAAAACTTTTCAGACTGAAGCAAAAGGGATAAAGACCTAGAACCTTCATTTGGGTTGTATCCGAGTTGGGATAAGTGCTCTGACACATAGAGGGTTGGATACATTTTTGTTAGCCACAGTCAGAGATTTAACACATAATAAATACACAGATTCTTTGATAGGAGGGATAGTAGCTCCATTGTCAAATGGCCTAGTATATTTTGACTGCTATCCAAATTTTTCAGTATATGTTTTTGATGAACATATAAAGGACATTTTGTAATTACAGATCCAGACCTCTGGATTCGATATGAGGAAAAATATAAGTAACATCTCTATTCAAACTAGAGGATGTTTCAAGCACACTAATACCTTATATCCTGCTGTCCTTCATACTCCTAGTCAAGAATCTAAAGCCAGTGTGGTTGTTCTAACAGATTTGAAAAATCAGAAGATAGAACACCAAGTCATTAAATGGGAAGATCTAAGTTTCCATGAACACTGGGTTGTCAATAATCCCAAACCTCCCGGAATGCAGATTATCACCTCAGCCAACATCCAAGAGAACAAATCCTCTGCTGTCATATCTTTTCCCAGAAGATCTACCATTGATCATCGAAGAATAGATAATCTCTACAAAAGTCTATCACTGTATAAAAGCCCTAAATTTTTTGATACTACTTTTTCTTCTCAATCCACTGTACATTGCCATCATATTGAGTTGTTTGAATTTGCACAGTTAGTCAATTTTAATTCCATTGAAGTCATTTGTCTAGGATGTAAATCTGCTGTCAATTTAAGCCAACTTGCTGAAATGGTCATTCATCATAACCATCATCCCAGGACTGGAGAAGCCCCTCCTTCCACATCTGTTAATCCATGTCCAAATCCAAAATGTTCAAACATTCCATTTACACATGAGTCTGACCATGTGATGATGATGCATAGTCTACCTTCATTGGAAGATGAAGATCCTAGGCTAAAAGAAATGTTCAGCAAGTTAAGACCTCCTGGCATGCCCAGATATGATATTGGATACTTGGAACATCTGAATGAGTTAATTCCAAGTAGCAGATTTAAATACATTCCTGCTGATTGAAAAAATTCATCAGTCCCTGAAATGCATAATTTTTTCTCAATCATGGACGGGTGTCCAAAGCATAAGATAGATACCCATTGGATCAAAGCTATGTTGAATTGGGATCTAATCACACACCCTGAGGCTAATGCTTTTGATAATAGCACTAGCAGAGAAGAAAGAATAAGTCTTGCTACAGAATGGAAGGAATACATGGACTATAACAATGAATGAATATCTTTCTATTCTTGGAAAAAGATGTCTGAAACAGAAGTTGTCATGATGACAAACATAGCCATAGATTCCACCTCACAACATTCATCGACTACCCTAGATGGTAGTAAGGTTGAGACCAGCACAACCTTTCCTCCCTATAAAGGTATAATAATAGGAGAAGCACATACTTCTGCAAAGGCCATTCCTTTAGTGCTTAAAGATGATAACACCTTAGGCATAGATGGGAGAATCCAGAAGGCTAGTGAACAAATCAACTGGACCAATACTGTTGTTAAAGGTTTAGATATGAATGTTGCCAAAGCAGTCAAAGTAAAAGAATATTTTGATAATCTTCAAGTTTCAGTTTCTGATGTAAATAACACTTTGAATCATATTCAGTTTGCAACTTCTTTTGCGATAAGTTATTCTAGAGAATCCTTGGATAAAATTGAAGCAGTAGAGGCAAAATTTGAAAAAGAACTCCACTCTACCCAAGCGTTAATAGAAAAGCTTTCTGTACAGTTAGATAAAGCTCAAATAAAGACTGTGTAAAAACCAGTCCTAGCTTCATTCCTTTATAAAAGGAATATCCAGATTCAACATCCTATCAAACCAGTTGACAGATTTCCTCACCTTCTTCCAAGAGAAGAAGCCTAGTCTAGTAAAGAAGAAGAGCCTACAAAAAAGATAAGTGTAGCTTCTTTACTCAAAGAAAGAGAAGAAAAGTCTCCCTCAGGACCAGAGACCAATATCTTTCCAATATATGAACCATTGGAAAGCCAGTATACAAGATATCCTTCTCCTGATATAAAAGGGAAAGTTCTAGAGGCCTACACATTCCATCCAGATGCTCACAGAGAATGGAATGTAGACAATATGGCTGTAGGTCAGATAAGGCAAGTAATTGACTTAATGTTCATTAACTATAAAATGATGTGCTTAAGAGGCAAGTCTGAAGTTGAGGCTTGTAAAACTATCATTCAATGTTTTACTGGCATTCTAGAAAAATGGTGGGAGATAGAATCATCACCAGCCCTCTTAAGAAAAATGGAAAATGAAGTATTAAAAGATGAACAAGGTGATGTGGTTCATAACCCTAATGGTACTCCTCAAAACAATATGATAGGAGCTTTGACTTCCATGATTCTAGAACACTGGTGTGGTTAAGAAATAGAGATAGCTGATAAAAATGAAATGATTCTTATGAACATTAAATGTCGCCAGCTATCCCAGTATGAAGACTTTCATAGAGATTGGAGGCAAAGGATCTTTCTGGCAAAAGACCCAGCAAATTTACTCTGGAAACAAGTCTATCTTGCTGCACTGCCTTCCAAGTTTATTGATTTGCTTAAACAACATGATGATTTCCAGTTACCATTTGAGTCTTATACTTGGGGAGAAATATACACCATCATTACTAAAACAATGGTTGGTTTATGCACTAATATGAAGATGAATAATTCTCTACAGAAATTGTCCAGAATTCCTGACAGTAAATCTAGTTGCCATAAATATGGTCTTTCGTTAGATGATCCTATTGTTAAAAGAAGAAAGGCTAAGAAGAAGGAAAAGAAAGCACAAAAGCAGAATAATCATCATCCAACCAGATATGACAGAAACAGAAAGGGTCGGTAGAAGTCTAGAAAAGGATATTATAAATATATCCCAAAGACCCATTACTATCAGCCAGCTGACATTCACCTGCACTCTCACAAGTAGGATAAATGGGACAAGTTGACCTATTGGTTATGTGGAAAAATAGGTCATAATTCATCAAATTGTCCAGACACAGCTGACTCCAGAAAAAACAGAGGTAGAAAGTCTCAAGCCGCAGCTCGAGGAAAGAAAATTGTCAAAGTTGAAACTCAGATACTATGTCTTCGTTGTGGATCCAAGAACCACAGGTCTGAAAACTATCCAAACGTCGTGTTCAGAGAAAAACTTTAGCAATTTCAAGAATAAGACACCTCTGCCTCACAAAGTTCATATTCTTCTTCCGATGAGGATGAAGAATTACATGTCCAAGCCACATGTTTTTGTTCAGATTCAGACGAGTGCAATTGCCAATCTGAATCTAGCTCTTCTTACAGTGATTCTTCTGATTGTGAAGAATCAAATTCTTTACAACAGGCTATAGAAAAATTCCTCATGGCATATAATGCTAATGATGCAGAACTAAAGATTATGTTTCAAATAAGAGCACTTGATGAAGGAGAGATGAAAGAAAAGCTTCTCGAAGCATTTTTATCTCAAGTGCACATCACCAAGAAAGAATCTTCTTCAAGGCCAAGATTTATTGAGGCCTCTTTAGAAAGAAACACAAAATCCTTCTGGAGGAGAAAACTGCAAGATAAAGTGCGCCAACTCACTTTGGGGGAGGTAAGTAGAGAGATTCATACTTTTAAATCTGAAATTTCTACTTTAGAAGAAAAGAGTTTCTTCATTAGAAAAAGGGGAACAACATGAAGAAGAAGAAGAAAAATATTTTGAATCAAAGAATACAAATGTTCAAATTTTTTATGGAAAGAAAGATACTGCTACTGGTTTCAAAGAAATGAGACTTTTAACAATCCAGTATCAGCATCATCATGTCATGCTTAACATTTGTATTAAAAGCCAAATGTTATCTCTCAGAAAATTGATTGATGCAGGGGCAAATATAAATGTCCTACACAATAAAATCATCCCATCCAGATATTAGGTAAAAGCTTTCAGAAAAGTTGTTGAATTGGGAAATAAAGAACTGCAATATGAGGTTCTAGAAGCATCCATTTGTTTTGATAAACATTGCATCAAGTTATCATTTGCAATTGCAGACATTCCTATTGACTGCATGGTATGAAAATTTAGTGAAAATAAGCTAAGAACCAAATTCTTATAGACAAATTTCATGAACATCGACTCATGTGAAATAGAACTTAATATCATAAAACGAATAACATCATAATGGTAAATCAGGCCTCCATTTATAATTGTAATTTGGCTTTGGTCTACTTGTGACTTATCGATGAACAATTTCCACAAGCAATTTGGTAGAAGTTAGATGAGCTACGGCCATAAACACTTTGCACGAAGTTTCTTATCCTCTAATTTTTCGACCTCTTTAATATGTCACCACACAAATTTACGCAGCTTAAATACTAAATCACGCTTCATATACACCACCACTAATAGGATCATCATTTTTCGTCAATAGGCACTTGATCGACCAGAACTTTGAATATCTGGTCCTTTATTTCCTTGTTCAAAATGGATATGCCATCTCCATATTGCTAGACGAATTTAGGGCCTCGTGCTATATTGAAAGTAAATCTTGCAACACAATGGTACACTGTCCTCCTTGAGAAACTTTGGGTTCAATTCCTTAGGGGACAAATGAAGGATGCTCTTGATTTGATTTAAAGCATTTTCGATCGTACAATCAGGGTTTTATTTATGTAACACTCTATTCTTGAAGCTATCTCCCCGCGTTCCTTCTCATCCTTCATTGCAATAGTGAAAACATGTGTGAAAGGTGTGAGTGACTATTTTTGCATAGAATTTTATGTGTTCTACTCAGTTTAAATGATCTTAAAATAAACGTAAATTTAGATTTCAAGTACCTCGAAATCTCTTAACTCGTCGATAAGTGTAGCCGTAAATTCTGAGAGCTCCTGGATCTTAGATGGAGAATATATTTCCTCCAGAATGTTGTTTGGAAGAAGTTGACCCATCAAGAGCATCGAAAAGAAATTTGGAATGCACATCCCTGAGCTAGAGAGGGCGTTATTTATGTACTCACTAAACATGGGCACATATTCAGTTGCTATCCATTTCACTTCTTGCAGATAGACCTCAACATGTCGTTGCCACTGGTAAAAGTACATCAATCGTTAATGTAAATCCTTATCAAATTCCCCTTTCTCTCTTTTAAAGTTATATTTCAAATAAAATGATTATAATTTTCATGGTACATGGCATTCTTAGTACATTCGTGGAATTAAATTGATAATAATAACATTCCATGAAACTTATCCATTTATTAAATCACATATCTTTGTAAACACATACACTATCTTTTAAAATGGTTGTTATATCCCACTTTTGCTTTTGTTAAAATATGTAATTACCTCCAGCATGTAGAGTTAGACATACAGTTAAGTGAATCAGTTGAGTTGAGTTATAGATAGATTTGGTGAGTGAGTTAGAGAGTCAGTTAAGTGAGTTGATCAAGTTCAGTTATGTGAGAATGTGTGCATGTCAATATAGGTTAAATACTATTCACCGGGTTCATTGTATTCATTGAGTGAGATTGTGATTTAGAGATTAATTGAAGAGGTACAAATCATAGTTTTGTGTGTGAAATATTTGTGTTATTTATGTGATTGAATCCTCTGCCTATCCAACAAATTGGTATCAGAGCGAGGTTACAGAGAATGGGAGAAAGACAGATTAGAAATCATCCGTGTGAGAAGAAGTTTTTTTTTTTCTTTCTTCTGCGTATTTACGCTATAACACAGCTTTTAATCATAGACAGAGCATTATAACGCAGGTTCCCACAATAGAGGATCGTGTTAAAAGCGAAAATATTACACCGTTTCTAAAGCACACAGGTTTTTCAATATTTCAGTGCGTTAAGGCACTAACACGGGAGCGTAGTGTCAAGAGCCGCGTTAGGGCGCCGCAGTATTGAAGTGTGGGCATGTTAATTCAACGGAGTAATAATTGTGTAAAGCCATCTCAATGCTTTTATGACTTCATTAAATCCCATTCGTTCACGTGAGTATTTCTTATTAAAAGAAATTTTAAAAAGGGAATTTGGAGTTTTATACTAAAAGTTTCTTTAAAGCTCCTCATAAAGGTGGACTGGATTTGTATACATGGAGTATTCAAAGGAGATTTCAAAGGATTTAAATTGAAAGGTTTTTTGAAAAGTGAGGTATTAAGATTTTGAAGGGATTTTATTGAAAGGTTATTTGAGAAGGGTTAAGTGCATGGTATAAATTTTTTTAAGTTCTTTATATTAAAAAAAAAAAAAAAGGTGTATAAGGAATATTTTGTGGCTATTATTGGCAAGATAATTTAGGGCTTTGCAAAGTCCGATAGTCCACAAACAATATTTTGGTGTTTTTTCAAGCATAACAAGTTTGTTGGAGAAGATTGTGCCTTATAGGGGTGCATATTAAAAACCATATATTTTTTTTTGGGGCGATACAGAAGATAGGCTCATGCAACCATGCATGCAACTATGACAGAAGTCATAGGTCATAGAGCACGACTAAAGAAGATTAAGAAAAGTGATAGAAAAGAAGAGGCAAAGATAGTTGACATGTTTAAGGAAGTTCAGGCCACAGCCAATGAACTAATATGTCTAGGAGAAGAAAAAGATTCCATAGCTTTGAGTTTCATTCAACATGCAATGGATGAAACGGTTATGGGAAAGGTAGCAAAAACTACAACTTCCAAGGAATCATGGAAGATCCTGGAAGTAAAATTTTGTGCAAGGGGGAGTGACATGCAGTAGTAGGATATGTCACATGCAAAGAAGTCAGACACAGATATAAGAGTAGATGAGCAAGACTTTGGAAGGACAACAAAGCTTGAAGCCTCTGTATGTGAAACAGAGTTGGCCTAAACAGAGTTTGAGAAAAAAGAGAAGTTGAAGCCGTTTTATGTGAAACAGAGTTTACTGAAACCCATTATGCACGCATGCATATGGATGAAGCAGATGCAACAAAGATTGCAAAAAGAGAAGTTGAAGCCTCTGTATGTGAAACAAAGTTTGCTGAAACCCATTATGCACGCATGCATATGGATGAAGAAGAAGCAACATGGATTGCAAAGAGGGAAGTTGAAGCCTCTGTATGTGAAACAAAGTTTTCTGAAACCCATTATGCAAGCATGCATATGGATGAAGATGAACCCTCTGTATGCGAAACAGAGCTTGAGCATATCAATGCTCAATCACTCCACTATAACATTGATGGCGCAGAAGATGGTGAATCCCATTGTGATGAAACACATGTGGACGATGACTGCAAAGTGAAATGTGCATTTGTGAATCCAGCCGAAGCGGGTGTGTTTGGTAAATCTGAAATTGGTAATGAAATTGGCAATGAGCACATGCATGCTTGGATATCACACCATAGTGTTGATGAACATGATTTTGATGTTATGTGTGGTTTCTTTTTTGAAACAAGAATTGATTATGGTAATATTGTAAATGCTATGTTTGATGAATCATTGAAGGTTGAAGTTGCCTTTGTAGCAGCAAGATATGAAGCAGTTAGAACTGCTCATGAAGTAGTGTGCGAACAAGCAGCAGCTAAGTTTGGCTTAGATCCACCTATCAATAGAAAAGAAAGTTATTTGGTGGATCCAACAATTGGAATTGTTGAAGTTAAATTTGATGAAAAACCATTAACTCGTGATGATTCTTGCATATGATGCAACAAAAAGAACATATTGATATGTTGTTATTTGGTGAGAGAAACCCACTTGAGTCTGGAAGCGAAGTGGAAGACAACATGTTTGCAGTAGCAGAGG
The DNA here is from genome assembly GCA_034641835.2 of Pinus albicaulis. Lineage (NCBI taxonomy): Eukaryota > Viridiplantae > Streptophyta > Pinopsida > Pinales > Pinaceae > Pinus > Pinus albicaulis. The sequence goes on from CM076572.1 coordinate 207,239,907, forward strand.
TTTGTAAAATAGTTGGAAAGAAGGCAGAGAAGGAAGAGAAAGAGCAGGATGCTCTCACTGAAGAGCATAATAAAGATGTTTTTAACATTGTTTTTGAATATGCAGGTACTCAAAATAGCATGGGAGCAAAAAATGAAAACAAGGTTGTTAATAACTTTGATGCAGATTTAAAGTTCATTGAAGAATGGATTTAGAAGCCAATTAAACAAACTGATGTGAGTATTAAAGCAGCAGTTGGAATAAAAGAAGTGAAGAAAGCAGCGGTACTTGATGATGCATGTGAAAAAAATGATATGGAAGTTTTTGAAAACAAGGAAGAATGCAGTAAAACCATTTTTCTACAATGGAGTCGAGAAGAGATCAAATTCTGCTATCAAGAAATATGGCAAAAAGAAATTCAAGAATATGAAGCGCAAGAAGCAGAACAAAGAAGAGAATTTCAAGATGTAATGTTGTGGCAACAATCCATGTTTGAACAAATATTTGAAGAGGATGGTGTAGAAGACAAGATTATATTTTTTTTCAGCACAAATTCAAGACAAATCAAAGAAAAATTGCAGCAACAACAAGTGAAGAAAGCCTACAACAAGGAAACACAACAAAAAATGAAGCAATTTCTAGGATATAGAATTTGGAAGCAGAGAAAAAGAAAATGATAATTTGCAAAAGTTTTGAGTCATTGTAAGCCTAGTTGAGACATAGACCAGCAGGCATGTTTGAGTTGTCATGAGTTATATTTTAGTTTAGCGTCGTAATTAAGGGGGAGTGTTAAAATATGTAATTACCTCCCGCATGCAGAGTTAGACAGACAATTAAGTGAATCAGTTGAGTTGAGTTATAGATAGATTTGGTGAGTGAGTTAAAGAGTGAGTTGAGTGAGTTGATCAAGTTTAGTTATGTGAGAATGTGTTCATGTCAATTCAGGTTAAATACCCTTCACTAGATTCATTGTATTCATTGAGTAAGATTGTGATTTAGAGATTAATTGAAGAGCCACAGCTCATTATTTTGTGAGTGGAATACTTGTGATATTTCTGTGATTGAATCCTCTACTTATCCAACACTTTTTTGCAACCTCAGCAGCCAATTCAATCACTATATTGAAAAGAATTTGGAATGCACTTTTTATGTGGTCTGCAAGGTCATCAATCAACGAAGGATCCCATCTGAAAATGGCACAAAAAATAATAAATATGAGAAGCTTTAAGATATATAACAGGCGAATTACGCTATGAATAAATCATACGGCAATTTGCACAAAGTCTCTGTAATTTGAATTCACCGTCTCACTGATTCCGTGATGGTTTTGAGTTCGTCCAACATTCCGTGAGTGTCATAGAGGTCATCCAGAACGGCTGCGACGATACAAAGTTTAGTGAAGGCAATTCTGCTATGATAATACTCGTGCTCGGAAATGCATGTGACCACCCCAAAAATAAAATTCCATGTGACGCTTCCGATAGAAATTCATCTGCGCAATTTCTGTGTCCCTCAACCAGCTACGCAGAACATTATAGATTATAGTATTACAGAACTTCATCTTTAATCAAGATGGTATTTAATATATCAAGGTAATTAATTTCTATCAAAACTTTTTATAGTTTATGGTTTCGTAAGTGATTAATTATAATTCTTTTAATAGTAGGAGTTCTAAAGAGAGTTATAAGTAATTTTAAAAAACCTCTTCATATATATATGGCATAAGAAACATTAATATATATCTAAAGTATTTAAAATAATAACTATAATTAATAATTTAGTAAAAATGAATTATTTGATTGAGTTGAGAAGTTTATTGAGTAAAATAATTTATTTTATAATTAGTTTATTTTACAATTTTTACAATTCAGGATGATTAGATGTGTTTGTTTGTTTGCTCTAAATAAAAAAAAATTATGTTTGTTAAAAAATGAATATTATGTAAAGTAATTAGAAGAAATTTTTTTTTGAATTTTTATAATTAAAATGTTTATTTAACCTCATATATATTATGAATAACATTTAAAAATACAATTTAAACAGTAAAAAATAGCATATTGTATTTTGCATATTAATATTATTAAAATGTTTATATATATATAACTCTCATCAAATACTAATGGCAACACCTATTTCTTTGGCTATTGACCATTTAATTTAGTGTAGGATATACTGCTCATCATCCAATTTAAAATGGTTTAAATCTGACGATGAACAATATATCCCAAACTGCATTAAAGAGCAGATAACCAGAAAAATAAGCGTTGCCATTAGTATTAGATTAGGCTCGCCGAATACTAATAGGCTTTAAAAGTGAACTAAACATAATATGATAAATGACAATTTGACGCTCATGAACAACCAACCAGAAACAAACTGACGCACTGACACTTCATTAGCAAATTCAATTATTAATTATACTTAAAATATCGTTTTGACCATGTATTTGGCGGTGGATATGAAAAATAATGTTTTACATCTTTTCGATGTACAACGAACTTTTCAAAACACACTCGATGCAATAAAGTTATAACCATGAAAATGTAAGTATTACTACCTGGTAATAAACTGTATTTCCTTCTGATGTATGGATAGCAGAATATTGAAATTCAATTTGGCTAATTCCATAACTTTTTGGCTCAAATCCGACCTTCATGAAGAAATGACAGAGATTTAATATGTAATAACAATTTTGAAATTTGAAAATAAAATCATATATACTTAAGCAACAAGATACGTACTTGAAACACAAATGGTTTTGGCTTTGTCCATATATTTCAATAAAGTTCTTTGCCTCCCATCTGGGCACACTGCAATAACATGAAAACTCCAATGCGTACTTCACCTAAACAACAAGGAGTCAAGTTAAATCCTTTATACACCATGGGAACAAAAACCTTTTTTTTTCAAATATTTTAAGTGGGACCTTGAAAATGTAATAGCTCTTTACTTAATTCAAAAGGCATTGATCCACGTTGGTCGCATCCGCGGGTCCAGCTAAAACTTGATTTAGATATTGTCATTGTGAATGCATTCACCTATTTCATCACTTTCTCGGAGAAGGCGTAATCCTAAAGCTGTAGCGTTGAGATCTCTGTTGAGGGAATCTCTTCATCCCACGCCGATCCCCTTTCCATTCCAATTTCTACGGAGTTGATCGGTCACCGTTGAAGGAACAATTGCTAAACACCCAAAAAAAATCGATGGGAAGATATATGTAAACGCCGAAGTAATTTTCTTCTTGTGGAAATAACTAACCTGTAAACGTAATCTAGAGCAGCTGTTTTTATTTCATATTGAAAATGTCTATCGATCCCGAGGCATTCCAATGTGTCAACGATGTGAAGACGTTTGATTAAATCTTGATTGGTATCTTCTATTTCGCTGAAAAATAATTGCTTGATCTCCTCAATAAGCTTTCCTGAGCGTCCATAATATAAATTAAATATATATATGGCAAAGATAGAGGTAGGTGTCATGATTGATTGATGGCTTGTTTGTGGAAATGACAAACCTGTAAACGTAATCTAGAGCAGCTGTTTTTATTTCATATTGAAAATGTCTTTCAATCCCGAGGCATTCCAATGTATTCACGATCTGAAGACGTTTGATTAAATCTTGATTGGTATCTTCTATTTCGCTGAAGAATAATTGCTCGATCTCCTCAATAAGCTTTCCTGAGCGTCCGTAATATGCCGGTGCCTGCTTCTTCCAGTGCAATACAAATTAAATATATAAATGATAAAGAGAGATAGGTGTCATGATTGATTGACGGCTTGGCTTGCTTTAGAGGCGTATTCTACATATATAAATATATATTATTTTTTAATAAAATAATATTAATTATAATAAAATTAAAAAGAGTAGATATTTGACTAGTTTTAATTAAAATAATTTAATTTATAAAATATGTGCGATTACTATTTTTTTATTATGTGTTTTCAGTTTGTTAATATAATTAGTGACATTAATCTTTTGTCTTAAATATTGAATTTCAGCTTCTTCTTTTTTTAATAAAAATAAAATATTTTTTAAAATATGGTTTAACAACATTATAGTAAAATATAAAAAGTATATACATATTTAGTTTATTTTAATTGAAGAAGATGTAATATAAATATTTAGTTATGACTCTTATTCTTATTCATAAATAATAAATCTAAATGTTCTTATTAAATAACTGGCCTAATGGTTTAGATTGTGTCTTTTATTCTAAGAGGTTACAAATTTAAAATAAGAGGAGTATATTATGCACAACTTCCTAAACATAGGAGTCAACTCTCTTGACTTACAAATAAAAGGTCTTATACACCAATTTGATATCTAACTTAACTATGACCTTAAATTTATTATATATATATATATATATATATATATATATATATATATATATATAATAACAAAATAAAATTTAATAATATATATATGATTGTGTAATTCATTCCAATCTTAAAATTAAATTTTAAATTGATATATAATGTAGAAAAACGTCTTTCAGAATAATGACATAATTAGGATTTGGCAGACATTTCGAACGAGCTAATGTGGTTCATCTTCGTCGTTAAAAACTAGTCGTTATTTAATTAATCAGTTAGAAAATTTAAAAGTTTTAATTATTTAAAAATATTATTTAGAATGGTCAACAAATATTATAAATTGGTAAATTGATTAAATTATAAAATTAAAAATTTTAAAATAATAAAACGAAAAATTTTAAAATAATGGGAGGTAAATAAATAATATAGAATAAAGAAAAAAAATAAGAAAAAAAAATGGGGAAGGCATAGAAAAAAAATATATATATATATATATATATATATATATAAACGAGGGAAAAATCTAGACCAGATGAATTGGCATAAAAACAAATGTCAGAGAAAAAGATAAAAACATAAGAGGAAAACGAAACAAAGGGACGAGGATAAAAGAAAACAACACCCAGGGGGCCGAATCACCTAGAGAGGCCTGGAATCCAGCTCTTACTTAATTTCCACCCATTATCTCTGTTGATGTTTTTAGGATCTCTCTCAATTTCAATAGCCTCCCTCAGATTTTTATGATGAAAGTGATCCACCCTGGCAATGACTTTGGAATCTTCAATGCAAACATGGTGACATGATTTCCCAGCATGCTCCGCAAGAGCAGAAGTGCAGGATCGACTGTGCCTAGTGTCTGCAGCATGCTCGTGGATTATCTATCTAATGGATCGACCAAGTTCCCCAATATGTGACTTTTATCATAGAAAACCGAGGGAGGCTACTGAAATTGAGAGAAATCCTAAGAATCTCAACAGAGATGATGGGTGGAAATTAAGTAAGAGCTGGATTGCAGCCCTCTCTAGGTGATTCGGCCCCCTGGGTGTTGTTTTCTTTTACCCTGGTCCCTTTGTTTCGTTTTTCGTCTTCTGTTTGTATCCTTTTCTCCGGCTTTTGTTTTTACGCCAATTCCTCTCGTTTAGATTTTTCCCTCGTTTCTATATTATTATTTTGTTATATATATATAGATATATATATATATATATATATATATATATATATATTTGATGTTATATTTTTCTACGCCCTCCCCGCTTTTTAATTATTTATTTATTCTATATTATTTATTCACCCCCTTTATTTTACTATTTCTCCCTTTGTTATTTAAAGTTTTTGATTTTATAATTTAATCAATTTACTAATTTATAATATTTGTTGACCATTCTAAATAATATTTTTAAATAATTAAAACTTTTAAATTCTCTACCTAATTAACTAAATAACGACTAGTTTTTAACGACTAGTTTTAATAGCTATCATTGGGAAATGATGTATCCTTCTATTTATTCAATGAGATTGATCTTCTCCTTCACCTTGTCTTGAGGATGAACCACATTAGTTGGTTCAAAACTTCGACCAAATCTTAATTATCAGATTAATTCCAAAGACATTTTTCTACATTATGGATCACAAAAGTATTAGGTCTAACATTGATATATAATCTTTAAAAATACTAACAATAAAAAATTTAATATAAATTATAATGTATTCTCTTATGAAATACAAGAAAGAATGTTTTATGCCCTCTTGTCTTACAATTCATATACTTAAAAAAAAATTCATGGTGTTAACAAACACTTAGATATAGTTTGTATAAGTCAAATGCTCAAAGAGATTTTCATGGCCTTAATGAACACCATCGAGAAATCTTAAACATAATGTTAATTCTTTTTACATTAAAATAGATTTGCATCTCATAAAATTTGATCCCTAAAAATAGATGAGTTCATAAGGAGTTTTATCGCTGTTCATATGAACATGACCCTTGTTCAGAATATTTATTGGTATGTGTTGCTTCTTCTCAAAAGGTATCGGGAGTTCCTGATTCATCAAGCATAGCCCGAGCGATTTGTTAAACTGTTCTATTCATCCTTTCTGCTACGCCATTTTGTTGTGGGGTTCCAGCTACATAAAACTATCTTTTTATGCCATGATGTTCATAGAAATCAAAGAATTCATCTCATATATATTATCCTCCTCGGTTAGATTTAAGACATTTGATTTTTAGATCTAATTTATTTTCAACCAAAGCTTCGAATATCTTAAAATTTTCAAATGCTTCATCATTATGTTTCAGTAAACTGATCCAACACATTCTAGAGAATTCATCAATAAATAAAATATAGTATTGTTCTCTATAGGGTGAATTTTTCCTTACAGGACCACATAAATTAGTATGAATAAGTTCAAGAGGTTTTCCTGCTGATCCTTATTTAGCATTGAATTGCACCTTAGTTTTCTTACCAAATTGGCATGATATGCATATGGAAATTTCACATAGAGTGATGCTGGGAAGATCACGAACAGCTTTGAGTCTACTAGATTTTCTTATTTTCAAGAGAAGCTCAAATGTCCCAACCTTCTGTGCCATAACAAATTTTCTGAAGATTTACCCAAGTAGCATTGCTCTTGGCTGCCTTTCAATACATACAGATTGCTTGTTGTTCCAGTTCCTTTTATTCCTATTTTTCATGTGTCAGGTTCACGTACTGCACATTCTTTTGAACTAAAGACAACTTCATTTCCTTGATGACACATTTGATTCACACTTAACAGGTTATGCTTTAATCCATCCACATACATAACATTGTTAGCTTTCACCTTTTCTTTTAGAAAAAAATAAACTTTTCCTTTAATGATAGAAGGAGAGTCATTTCCAAAGGCAACATTATTTTCTTTCTCTAGAGTATTGTATGAAAGGAGTTTATTTTTATCGTCTGTTATGTGTTTTGAGCATCTGCTATCAATGTACCATCGATTTTCTTCCCCTTCTCCAAATAAATCTATGCCACAACTTTCAACCTGTAAGTCCTTCTTTCTCCATACCTTGGAATTTGAAGGTATATTCTCTTTTGGCTGAAGTTCACTCCTACACTCAGATTCTTCATTACCAAAGTTATTGCAATAAGAAAATTCAATTTCATATTGAAGAGGAGAAAAGTTGTTATAAGTATTATTCTTTATTCTAGACTCATTTCTTTGCTTTCTTGCTTCTCTGGTCATGGTGGTTTTGTATGCAACACATTGAGCAGCTTTATGACAAGAATTCTGAAATGAGAAACACTGTTCATTAAAGATGAAATTTCTGTGATCATGAAACCTTGTATTTATGTTTACGTGTTGATTGATATTTTTTTTATTGTTCTTCCTTGTATTGAAGTGGTCATGCTTTACCTGTGTAGTTTCTTTTTTATTTTGCTGAGTGATAGAATGTTGCAGGATCACTTTAGTTGCATTTAGATAGCTTGGTGTTGAAGACTGAGAAGATTCTCCAATACATCCAAGACCTGTCTTTATAAGAGGAGAGAATTTTACCTTGATAATTTCATCTAAGGTTTCAGATCCTTTAGCAAATCTAAGATTTAAAGTTTTCACTTTCTCAATTTCCTTTCTTAGACTTACTATTTCACATTCTAATTTCTCATTGTGCTTCTCCTTTTCTATAAGCTAATTCTTTAGAGTATCTATTGTAATTTTGTTTTCTTCAAAGCATATTTGGAGATGATTTATTTCTTCAAGAAAATCATTTTCTTCTAATGCATCCATAAAAGTATATTTAGCCTCACTAAAGTCTTTTTCAAAAGCCATGACTAGTCTAATATCTTAAGCATATTCTCCTTCTTCACTATTTAATAGACCATCACTATTTTCAAGAGTGTAATAGCTTTTCCTATTGGTAAAACGTTTCTTATTTACTTTTTCCACTTCCTTTCGCTTTCCATGACTATCTTTATGGGGACAGTTAGCAGCATAATGACCAAATCTTCCACAAGAAAAACATTTAAAAGGAAGCTTACCTCTGAACCTTCCAGTGCCAAGTTGTAGCTTCTTTACAAAGTTTATCTCAACTTCTTCTAAAACATACCCTGATCCTTCTCATTCTTCTACTTCATTTCATTTTGCAGTAGCTTTGAAGACAACTTCTTTGACTTTAGATGGAGCTCATTTTCTTATTTCACAAGCAATCAGAATCCCATGAAGTTGAACAACAATAAGAGTTTGTAGATCCTACTTCTTTTCAATAGCAAACACTTTTGACTCAAATTTGGGAGTTAGAGATCTTAAAACCTTTTCTACCAGAATAGTGTCGGTTATGGTTTCACCCAGATTTCTCATACGATTTACAATATCATCTAGACGTAAAAAGAAACTAGTAATGCTTTCCTCATTATGCATTCTGAGTTTTTCACATTGAATTCTGAGAATTTGGATTTTAGCACTTTTTACCTTGGCATCACCTTCATAGCTCATAATTATTTTATCCCATTTCTCCTTTGCTGTATTCAACTGCATGAATTTAACAAATTCTGATTCAGTCACACTTCCCAATAATTCATTGACCACCTTTGCATTGGTTTCATAGTTCTTTCTTGCGGCTGGATCTGTTGGAACTGATGCTAGATATTGATAACCTCCTTCAACTATAGCCAAGACATCTTCTCCAAGAGACTGAAGATAGGATCCTGTCGTTGTCTTCCAAAAGATTAAATTGTTTCTGTTGAAGAGAGGAGGCCTAATAGATGTTGTCCCATCTTGATTGCTCATCTTAGCTAATCTTCCTTCTAGCGATTAAGCTTCTACAAAAGGACCCTCTCTGATACCAATTCTCGGGAAAAATACTAAGGGGGGGGGGTTTAAACTCAACAATAATTTTAAATTTTTCTTTACTGAATTCCATACGCGAATTTAATGAACCCAACTCACGTATGCATGCGAAGATACCAATAGAAAATTGTGTATACAGAAATAACTTTATTGTTAGATAAAATTTTAGAAACAAAATTTAACTCAGCTTATCAATTATGCATCAGTTAGTTAAGCAGTAAATATGTGCAATAACAGTTGAATAGATGATCACATAAGAGCATCACACATGAACACCAATATTTAAGGTGGAAACCCAATTCAGGAGAAAACCACCACTGCTGTCGTCTATGTCTTCAATCTTTATTATATGGAAAATTGTTTACAATTTTGTACTGATGTAGACTCATATCAGTACACAGGAATCTACCTGCAGAAGGCTGCAACCTTCTCTTGTTTTCCAGTTTCTATTAGAAGGGAGCTACAACCCCCTGATCTCGTTTACATGCCACTACTGGAAGGGAGCTTCAAGCCCCTAATCAGAACACCAACTTCTACTGGTAGGAAGCTTCTACTTCCACCCTGAAGGCTTGAACCCTCAGAAACACTTCAGATCACATTTCATCAATTTTCACACTGGATCACACAGCTTTAAAAAATTCTTCGTAAAGATCAACAATAATAAACTTCACCCAATACTTCAATCAAAATAGTGATATCACTCTAACCAGAACACAGTAATAACCATATTTCAGAATCGGTATGAAGAATCAAATTCAACCCTGAACATTCCTTATCTCAAAATACATACACTACTTTTCTTTAATGATCCCGTGCGTATACATGCTTTTCTTCACACCAACCTACGTATATATCTGTGAATACTGATATTCCCGAATATGGTCAGTCTCATAACCAGATCTGAGGCTTTCAGTCAGATATCTTTTTAGTATGCAGAAACCTTAATCTGTCAGTCATCATTAAACATATTTACCCACTCATTCATCATATTTTTACATATTCAACTTAGCAGCATATACAGTATTCAAGAAACCCAGATCTACATGAAGACCTCACTGATAGAAAAGAGAATTACAACACCAATAAAAAGATAACCTCTGCAATAAGCTTCAGAAAAACCTAACTTTTGTACGTGCTTTTTCTGATACAAATATGTCTATATATGTTCTTTCAATGAGATGAACTAGCGTATAGATCTATAAATATTTAATTCTACATAATGTTTTCGATCTATAGAACATACCCATTTTTTTTTTTTTTTTTACTTTAGCAAACTTGCGTCAGGTCACAAATCTAATCATCTCTTCAATAAATCATGCAAGTAAATAGTCATTTTAGGTCTAGAGATCCTGATCCATCATTGTATTGGAGGGTGCATCATAGATTCAAATCTACCAATAAAACAGAGTTCATCCCATGTAGATATACTTCAGAGAGAAGTATTCAATGACAACCCTTACACATGCACACATTGCACTATGATCTTCTTCTCCTTATATAGATGTAATCATTACCAATACCATGAGTCAAAACCACAAAACTGTCGATGGTATTCTTGGATGGAATAAAAAAACATGACAAAAAGCTCATTATTGTGGGCTAATACCATGGTAATGCCCCCTGGTATCATCTTTTTAGAGCACAAAAGGCATACACGACTTGGATCATTCTTATCTGTGTGTATACACGACTTGGCCTATACAAACCCGTCTATAGAGCCTGCAATATGAATATTAACCAATCTTCTGCTGGACATTACACATTTATTTTGATAGACCTTTTGCAAACTACTGAGCTTCACCATAATAAATATGCTCCATATTTTACCAGAGAGTTCCCATGAAGGACAACATATTAAGACATAAGAAACATATTGCCAAAAACTGTGTCTTTTATTCTAAGAGGTTAAAAATTTAAAATAAGAGGGGTAGATTAGGCATACCTTCCTAAACATAGGAGTGAAGTCCCTTAACTTACAAACAAGGGGTCTCATACACCAATTTGACATCTAACTTGACTATGAACTTAAATTTATTCTATATATATAATAGCAAAATAATATTTAATAATATATATATGATTGTGTAATTCATTCCATTCTTAAAATTAAATTTTAAATTGACATATAATATTTAAAAAATACTAATAATATAAAAATTAATAAAAATTATAATGTATTCTCTTATGGAATTCAAGAAACAATGTTGAAGTTTCAAGTTTATACCCTCTCGTCTTACAATTCATATGCTCAAAGAAATTTTCATGGTGTTAACAAACACTTAGATGTAGTTTTTACAATTCAAATGCTTAAAGATATTTTCATGGCCTTAATGAACACCATCGAGAAATCTTAAACATAATTTTAATTTTGTTTACATTAAAATAGATTTGCAGCTCATAAAATTTGATGTTTGAAAATAGATGAATTAAAATGGATTTGCATCTCTTAAAATTTGATCTCTAAAAGCAAATGAATATATAATATTATTAAGACACAGGTGAATATATACTAGTAACTTGCTAGTGATAAACATAAAACTAAAATGGAAATGGAAGATGAATATATACAGGGATACAGATGATTATATACTAACAACTAGCTATGGACAAACATAAGACTAAAATCAAACCAAAATAAAACTAATTTCCATGAGAGAGAGATTGAAAGTATACCCTATAGGGTGAGTTGAGAAAAAGTATGAACTCATCGTCGCACAAGTTTCTGTGGTAGTTGGTAGTGTTGGAAGTAATTAATCTGGCAATGCACCGCCTCACTGCACTATCGTCACTGCCATGTCATCACCGCCATGACCTATGCAGATTTAAAGGCGTGTAACTGCCTTAACCCATTGATCATCGAAGGGTCAAATAATCGACTTTAGTTTTTTATGAATAGAGTTGAGCTATGATATAAGGACAGAGAGTCTAGATGCATAGTATGAGTGGGTGTAACACAACTCTAGTTGCTTTGCCATTCCATTGATATGTAAATGAGTTCGTCGTTTCTCTGTTTATGTGTAACTTCATGTTGTTGTTTTGTAACCCACTGTTTACTCTGTTTAACTCTTTGAATTTGAAATAGAGCCTATGGTTTCAAGATATGAAGAGTGTATGCAGTGAGGGTTTGTGTTGAGCAGGGTCATGAGGGCTCTCATGTGTGCTTAGCACTTTGTGAAGTCATGCTGGAGTAGGGAGTTGTGTGGTGGGAGGAGCCGACGTAGTGAGCTTCTTCATAGTGGTTCTGAGATCATGTTGTTTGGATAATTCCTCACGTTGCTATTAGTATACGCATCATTGAAATTTGTTGAGAAGCCCATTCATAAGAAAGGTGTGTGAGGTAGCTTGTGTGGTTTTTTGGAAGATTTGTTGCTCCTTGTGCTCAAGCCGTTGAGCTACTCATTGAAACTTGTGTGCAAGAAGAGGTTTTCGGTACTTTCTCCACGTTAGAGGAGATTTCGGTGTTGTCAATTGAATAAGTCATCACAGATCAGTGTTTCTTGCGTTGTTGTGAAGATGTTGTGGCGTGGTAGCACTACTGTGTGAAGAGCGTACTTTTGTTTGCACTGCAGAGGCACATATTGTTGTGTGACTTTAGATTTTTGGGCTTTGCATTCCAAGCTAGGAATAACTTATGAGGAGAAGTGACAAGCATAGGCTTTGAATTCAGAGAAGTTGTGCATCATTGTGTTTTTTATTGGAAAACATTGTCTGTTGGAAGGTGAGCTTGCTATTGGAAAACATTGGTTTCCAAGCTCACACCATAGTGTGACAGAGGTCTCATGGTGTGTTGATCGTTTCAACTGCGATTTTGAACCAGAGGGTCGAGATTTGTGACGTAGAGAGCCTGGACCTGTAGATCAATGTGGATCGTTGAGTGAGACTACTATGCGAAGCGTGGAGTCAGTGGCGAGAGTTGGGGGCTTGGTGTGTGTGGATTCTGGTGAAACTCCCTGGTGTGGCTACTTTCTATCCAGTTCAAACCCTGGACAGAGTGCGTGGGAGTGCATGGGTCAAGCAGTGTGGAGATTCCTCGAGAAGCACTAAATCTGCGTGGTGTGAAGGAGGCGTAGTCAAAGTGCTTGTGTTGCGACTATTGGGAGTTGGAAAGCTGACCTTGGAGAGCGAGTTATAGAGCTAACACTAATCTGAATATTTGGTGCACTCCTGTATAAATTCATGAGTTTCTAATGAAGTGATCAAGCTCCTTAGGGAGTCTTCAAAGTTTCTAATATGGTATCAGTAGTTCGGATTTAAAAAAATGCCAGGTGCATATATTATATAATCTGCATGGGAGATTAGATGGTCATTGTTGAAGTTTTTTTTCTTATATATGTTGAAATTTTAAATGATATTTTTTAAGTTTAAGCGGGAAAAATTATTTTAGGACCATAATATTTGGAAAAAAATATATTAAATATTTGAAAAATCTTTAAAGGTTTTAAAGAGGTTTATTAAAAAGTGTTTATTTGAAGAAATTTTTGGGCTTTGCAACAATTCATTTTTTTTCTTGTGTTCAAATTCATTTTTTGGTGTTTCTTTAAGCATGATATTGAGTTGGGTGAAAATTGTGCCTTACGGGGGTGCATATTGGAAACCATATTTTTTTTTCAGGGGTGATATGGAAGATAGCTTCATGCCTCTGCTATAAGACATAGGAAAGACAGTAGTCATGGTTCGGAAAACGTGATTGAAGTTGATTAAGAGAACGAATAAAAAAGAGATGGAAAATGTTGTTGCAGTTTAGGATAGAGCCAAGGAACTGAGGAGTTTAGCAGATGACGGAGAAGAGATCGAGGGAGAATGGTGTATCTTTGATCTGCTACTACCACCTATGTTTACTAGTAAAATTTTTATTTTTGGGTTATTTTAATGCTATATTTTCTTCGAGCTAAATGTTTAATTGAGTGTCACTGTAACAGCCCATATGATAAAGTATGTGATTTTTTAGCATTGGATTTTATCATACAAGAATTTGATGATATTTCTTTTTGCAAGGTAGCAAAATCTACAACTTCCAAGGAAGCATGGAAGATCTTGGAAGCATAATTTGTTGCAAGGGGGAGTAATCAAGTCGAAGAGCGTAGTTTCCTACAACTTGTTGAAGAAGTGTTTGAAGATGAAGTTGAAGATGGATTTGTAGTAGAAAATATATAGAAAGTGAGTTATTGTCTAATTTTTTAAAGGAAATTTTTTAAACCTCATACCCTATTATCATGGGAAATCGAAGAACTTGTGTGAGAAAATATGATCGAAAAAGAAAGCCCGAGGAACGTAGAGAAGAGACGAGACAATATCGCAAAAGAAATTTAGAGGCTCTCTCAAATATTGAAGAGGAAAATCAACCTCAAGCAGAAATTGAAGCAGGTATGTAAATGTAAATATTACATGCTCTATTGAGAGAAAATATGATCGAAAAAAAAAGCCCGAGGAACGTAGAGAAGAGACGAGACAATATCGCAAAAGAAAGTTAGAAGCTCTCTCAAATATTGAAGAGGAAAATCAACCTCAAGCAGAAATTGAAGCAGGTATGTAAATGTAAATATTACATGCTCTATTGATATATATTTAAAATTTTTCTAATGTAAAATGTAACGCTTAATTTTTATTTGATAAACTAGTTTGAAAAATATTTTGTTTGATGTAAACAGACAGAGATATTCCTCAAAATATTGAAGAAGAAAATCAACCTCAAGCAGAAATTGAAGCATGTATGTAAATGTAAATATTATGATCTATTGATATATTTTTAAAGTTTTCCCAATGTACAATGTGAAGCTTAATTTTTATTTGATGAACTAGTTTGAAAAATATTTTGTTTAATGTAAACAGACAGAGACACTCCTCAAAATATTGAAGAAGAAAATCAACCTCAAGCAGAAATTGAATCGAGTATGTAAATGTAGATATTATGATCTATTGATATATTTAAAATTTTCCTAATATTTATTGACATATTTATTAATTTAGTTATTTATTGAATATGTACTATTTTTCGAATATGTACAGATGAAATCACTATCGATAATGAGATGTTAGAAAATGTCGACACTCACACATATGGAGATAAAAAACCTGACTATTTTATACGATATCGTGTCGAGAAAATTTTGGAAATGTTTTTCAAAACTGAGGTGACAGTTCAAGCTCAAATGTTGAAATGTCTCTTATCATCAATGAAATTAAAAGAAGCGACGACACTATTGGGTATTCGAAAATCAACCAAAGATAAAAAAATGAAAGAAGAGGTGATAAAAAATATGAGTAGTGCTATAGAGTCAATTAGGAGATCTAGAGATAAAAATGTTTCAAATATACGTAAAGGAATACAAATGGCAATGGTTTCACCAAGTACTTAAGAGAATCGTTTGAATCTAGCATCTATGGCACGAGCACTGGGAACCTCGCGAAAAACTCTGCACAAACATCGAAAATTTCGACTGCAAATAGACGTAAATGATGAACTCGCTTGTTGGAGAGCTATTTGTAGGCAACCATACAAAGATGGACTTGGAGAAGATGTTAAAAAAACAATATATGAATATTGGAAGAACAATTCGCGTGTTTCACCCACTGCAAGACATGTGATGCGAAGAAGAATAGCGCGAAATCAATACGAAGAACATGAAAAACATCTCTTGGAAACCACTCAAATAGAGTTATTCAACAAGTTCAAAGAAGAGAATCGGCAAATTCAAGTTTCACTCAGTGCTTTTGTTCAACAAAAACCATGGTATGTAAAACCTATCACCGTACGCGACACTTGTTGTTGCCGTTATCATGTGGAATATGAGTTATATTATGACACATTCCTTGATTTCGGTAGAACATTATGGAATGATTCACCTCCTCCTTCCACTATCCGTGAATTCATATCTCAAATTCTATGTGAAAGAGAAAGCGATGAACTATTTTACAAAAAGAAATGTGTTGGTGGTAAAAATGCGATGATTGTGGAAATTTGACTAAATTTCAAAACAAATATCGTATTGATATAAATGATCAATCATTGTCCAACATGAAAGTGAAATGGAAGAGATACGAATATACCAGTACATCGATTCAAAGTGCAGATAGTGTTAAAGGAATCGAATTACGAGAAGAAGAAATTTTTCTAATAGACTTTTTGAGAAAGTTTGAAGCAGAAATTTACAAATACACCATGCATTCCCATAAAGCTCGATGGCAAGACTTGCAATTCAAAAAATCTCGTGAAGTTTTTCCACCAGGAACCATTTTGTCAGTGATTGATTTTGCAGAAAACTACACATTTTCTCCACAAAAAGAAATTCAGAGTGAATACTATCACTCTGACCAAGTCTCCATGCTCGTTCATATTCTATATAGACATGCTGAACAAAATGTCGATCATATAGAAAGCACGAGTGAAAATCTACATATCATTAAAGAATATCATTTTTATATCAGTGACGATCGTACGCATGATACATGTTTTGTACAACATTGTTTTGGAAAAATTTATGATTCATTGAAAAATCGTGGAATAACATTCAATGAACATTGGATATGGTCAGACGGATGCGCATGTCAATTCAAATCTGCACGATCATTTTTTTGGTTGTGTCGTCTTCATAAGAAAACCTCCATTAAACATTGTTGGAATTTCTTTGAGACTGGCCATGGAAAAGGAGAACATGATGGTGCAGGAGCATGCATAAAACGAGTACTTCGAAGATATCAAATGAACCACTTTGCACGCCGACTTGCAAACGCTGAAGAAGTTGTTCAATGGTGCAAAAATGCTCTAAGCCATGAGATTAACTCATCACGAGAAGTGCAAAGGTACATTCAATTTAATTTATATTGGTAATCTAATTTTAAACATTGTACATTTATCATGCAATTTGATTATTTTTAATTTTATTTTGATATCATATTTACAAATTCTTTTTCTAATTTTCCATATAAAGGTTTTTCTGGCATATTGGAATCGGAGACGTAAATAGATCAATTGGAAATGAAGTTGGAACAATAAAAGGGACTCGAAAATTTCATTCAATTCAAACAAAATTGTCCACAAATGTGTTTGCATTGGATAAAAGAAAATATTCTTGTTTTTGTGATGTTTGCATAGACAACACAAAATCCAATGACATCTGTGAAAACAAAATGTATGTGAACGATTGGAAACATACAGAGCTAAATACAAAGGGAAAAATGTCCGTTGCAATGATTGAAGAAATGGAATCAGAGGAAACTACAATATCATCCGATGGTGATCGAGTTTCTGATCTTGTTAGAGAAGGTAACAATTGAATTACTTTTTAATGATTTAAAGATTTACAAATTTAAATTTAAATATGCATAATTAAATTTTAAATTTATTTTATTGTGCAGGAGATGTTTTTGCTGTAATTGCACCTATTGACAACGATGAAAATGTGAAGTATTATTTGATGCGTTGCACCGAACAAAAAATGAAATTATTACAAGACTATAATGATCACGGATTTCAGTATGACAAAGGGTCTATTATACTGAAAGGTTATTTTTTCAAACAAACTCGTGAAAGTGGAGACTTTGTTTACTTCGAAGACTATGAACCTGATTCCATAAGTTGTCAATATAGTCACTTGGTGTGTGCAGCACGCATAAAGTTGATAGAAGTTCAATCAAAGAAAAATCAAAAATTAAGAAATGGAAAACGTCAAAATCCGATCATGAACGGATTATTGAGGATGGAATTCCATTAGAATTTTTTTGAGTGAAGTGTCCAACAATTTATTATCTTTTAGACCTTTCAGTACTCAACTAAAAATTGAACTGCTTATGTTATTTGTGGTTTGCAAATGTTACAAATTGTTTGGGTACAAGCACGTGCTCTAGTTTCCACCGAAAATAGTTTTTCTATACATGTGCATTGATTAAAAATGTTAAATATGTATTGGATATATATATTCTAGAATGAAATTAATTGTTCTTGTATATTAATTGTTTTTGTATATGTTCTCCGACCATATGGTACAAACTATTTCACTTTATTTTGTAAAGTCAGATTCGGTCCCCATATGGCCTAGCCTCCAAGGGGCGAGATAACAAGTGGTTGTCCCCACTTGCCCGAATCTCGACTTTTAAGTACAATTTTACTGTTTATGTCGAGCATCTTACATGATGTCCTAGCCAAAGATAGATTCTCTTTGTTTCAAGTTTCTAGTAAAAGTTGTCACTGAATGCCCCGCTCGAACTCTTGTAGCAAACACCATACCTCATCTCTCTTGCTCTCCAATATTATTAGGTTTAATTATTATAACACAAAAATCGTTCTAGACATTATCAATAATTTTTTGCGCTTAAAGTAAAATCAATGAACATTATTAATCCAATGTCTTTACAAGTAATGTACCATCGTACATGCAATTATATCAAATTAGAAATCAACATATACAATGAAATCAATGGGGATTGTCTTGTTGCAAGTAGTTCATAATTTCAATTTACCATATGTGCAAATGTAGGTTGAAACCATCCAAAACTTTAAGTTGTAAATTGAAACCATCCAAAACTTTAAGTCTTAAAAACCTTTCGATTATATATTGTGCATCATTAAAACATTTAACATTTAAAGTTTCATTAAATATCACATGCAAAATGTAGATTGAAACCATCCAAAACTGGAGTTTTAAAAACTTCACATGCCACATGCCAATTATAATTCAACAATCCAACAAAAACATTTAATAAATTAAATATCACACGCCACACTAAGACGACCACACTAAGAGGATTGGTGCACTTCGTTTGGAAGGAGTCAATATATGTCGTATTGGAGCGATTAGACAGAATTCGAAAAGGAAAGAGCTTGAACCAATTCAAGCAAACCCAGGATCGAATTGTTCTATGGAGCTTCATGAGAAGAGATATGTGAAAAGCACTGTTAAGCCATGCCAATTATAATTCAACAATGCAACAAAAACATTTAACAAATTAAATATCACACGCCAAAGTCGTTTCAAGTTTTTGGTAAAAGTTGTCGTCGAATGACCTACTAGAATATTATAAATACTCACTTTGTAAGATCATTTGGCATTCAGAAAAATTCGAAAGTCTTAGACTGTCAATCAATTTAAAGTATCATTCACCATAGGGAGTGTAAAATATTCAATGTAGGTTGGTGACGATGCTCACTCCTAGATTGAAGCAGCGCCAATGACCAATTATTTAATGAATTCCAATGCACTAGACCAACGTTGGTTCAACCTACTTGGTTTTTCACGCAAGAAATTCCAAGGATGGACTTTCTAGACAACCTGCTGAAATTGAAAAGCTTGACATGGAGATACGACAAGGTGAACAAAGACTTCAGGAACTCTTTATGGAAAGGGCTCACTTGAAGGAAATAAGCACCACGTTGCGGGGTAAAGTCAAGAACATGGAAGATAAGATCAAGAGGGACTTTCTTGATCCGAAACCTATTGGTTTGAAGAAAGAAAATGCATGTGTTGGCACACTTGGAAAAGAAGACGACCACACTAAGAGGATTGGTGCACTTCGTTTGGAAGGAATCAATATATGTCGTATTGGAGCAATTAGACAGAATTCGAAAAAGAAAGAGCTTGAACCAATTCAAGCAAGCCCAGGATCAAATTGTTATATGGAGCTTCATGAGAAGAGATATGTGAAAAGCACTGCTAAGCCAAGGGCTAGTTCGAAAAACATATTGGAAGAGGAAATGTTGAAGAAGATTGCGAAATTAAGGCACAAGACAAGGAGGAATGATGATGAAAGTTCCTTGGACTTGAGATTCATGTCTACAACCGTACATGGGAAAAAGTTCTCTGCTTTGATAGACATGGGGCTACCCATAGCTTCCTAAGTCGAAAGGCAGCTTCATCTCTTAGAAAGAGGAAGGCTAGCATCGAGAAAGAGTTGAGTGCTTTGAAGGCAGTCAACTCAAGGATAAAAGTAGCACGACTGGTGTCATGAAAAGCACACATGTGAGAGTAGGGTCATGGTTTGGAAAGATAGACTTAAGAGTCATCGACATGGATGATCATTCTATGATGGACCATACCAATGATGGACCGAGACATGAACTCTTAATTCTTGTGATCAATCTTAAACTATTTTATGAAAGATAGATAAACCATTTAAATATTTAGCTCAAACTCTTGTAGTAAACACCATACCTCAAGTCTCTCTTGCTCTCCAATATTATTAGGTTTAGTTATTATAACACAAAATTCATTCTACATTGTCAATAATTTTTTGCGCTTACACTGAAATCAATGAACACTATTAATCCAATGACTTTACAAGTAATGTACCATCATACATGCAATTATATCACATCAGAAATCAACATATACTACATAATGAAATCAATGCGGATTGTTTTGTTACAAGTAACATTTCAATTTACCACGTGCAAATGTAGGTTCACATTCTATCATTCATGTAGTTTTAAAAACTTCAGATACCATTAGAATTATAATTCAACTATCCAACTAAAAAATTTAACAATAAATATCACATGCCATGCCAATTATAATTCAACTATCCAACAAAAATATTTAACATTAAATATCAAATGTCAAATGTAATTCAATGACAACATTACTTCACATTCACATGCCAAAAGTACTAAAACCATCCAAAGAAAACTCAAATCAATGAACAAGTTATTAATCCAATGACTTTACAAGTAATGTACCATCATATGTATGCAATTATATCAAATCAGAAATCAACATATATAATGTAATGAAATCCAATGACTTTACAAGTAATGTACCATCATATGTATGCAATTATATCAAATCAGAAATCAACATATATAATGTAATGAAATCAATGGGGATTGTCTTGTTACAAACTTTAACATTTCAATTTACCACATGTGAAAATGTAGGTTCACATTCCATCATTCATGTAGTTTTAAAAACTTCAAATGCCATGCCAATTATAATTCAACTATCTAACAAAAACATTTAACATTAAATATCACATGCCATGCCAATTAAAATTCAACTATCTAACAAAAACATTTAAAACATTAAATATCACATGCCATGCCAATTATAATTCAACTATCCAACAAAAACATTTAACATATGTCCAAAAATATGTCCAAAAAACATATTGTAATAAAATATGTCCAAAAATTGTAAATCTCACTCAAGTATCAAACTGCATCAAGTTTAACAAATTTTAAAACCATCTAAATTTTGAAATAAAATCAAATCTACTGTATGTCTTGTCCGTCAAATGGAAGATCTAGCCTCTGGGTCCCGATTGGCTCGCTACCTTGTAAAGGGAAAACCTACATACACAATGTACATGTACTTGAACATTAAAATTTGAAGTTTTAAAAATTAACGAGAATATATATATCTAGAACTTCATGTAAAAAACAAAATATAACAAAAAAATCGCGCAAGACCTCGTAAGGTTGCCTCTCCATTTGATGAAGAGTATCTGCCATAGAAACATCTGTAGTGGTAACCTGTACAATATACATGTACAGTTAAATATAAATTTATATATAACTATATATACATAAATAATTTATATAAATTAAAAACTTTCAAATGAAAATGCACGTGTGTACATATATATAAACTTATTTGAACAATAATATTAAAAAAAAAGAACTAAAGACAACTTCTTCAAATGTTGTGGATGTCCCTATCTCCGTCGCTAAAGTCCTCGGATTAAAAAAATCTTCTATACAAACCTAAATTCAAAAAATTTTAAATAACTCAAAATATAGATCTCTCTCTCTATATCTCAATTTTTTATGGAACTTTTTGAGGTAACATAAATTTTGAACTTGTGAAAAATTGTCCATACTTTGTCATCTCCCAATGAAGTAGAAGGTATATCTCCTAAAGAAGAAGAAGGTACCGGGATCCCAAAAACATCAGACGGAATCGGTACCTGTTAAAACATTTTATCGAATTATATATATACATACATGTACATGTGTGGCAACAATTATTTATTTTAGAGTCACTTAAAAAACACTAACATACATGTGCCAACATATCATGATGTGCAGACCCATCTGCATCGTTTGAGCCAGAGGTCCCGAACGTAATATTAACATTTTCATCACGCATCATGCCTGAGAACTGCAAATGGTGTTTTAACATATAATCATACCTTTTTGTTAGATTAATGTACACATACAAATAAATGTATACACATGTGTACATACACATGTATTTATTACAAATTGTACACATGTATATGTAAATATAATTTCAAATCCTAAGGTCACTAACACATACCGTTCCGGTGCCCTCTTCCTCATGAAAAATTAGGTCTTGCAGACCATTGCGACAATTTATTGCGTATGTTCGGAGATCTTCAACATTCATGTTGTAAATCTCCTCATCTGTATGATAAAAAAAATTGGCACGTGCATATTGACGTGCTCTTTGTCGATTTAAGCCAAGATCGACTCCACTCAATCCGCTATGAACATTTTCAATCATAACATCTCTTGCTTCACGACTTATTTGAGAAGTCGCATCAATCTCTGATCGCAAGGTTTCGACTCGAGACGGTCGACTCACCAATGGCGGCTCAGGGCGAGGCAACTCCACATCTCGCTTTGCGCCCTTACGTTGACATAATCGACCTCTCCCCGGGCCAAAAAATTCTGAAGGAAGATCATTGTAGTTGGGTTTCATACCCTTAAAAAATTCTGCATAAAACATTTGTGCAAAATAAAGAGGAACCTCATAGTTCCATGGAAGCCTTCCAAAGGCCGCAAGATGTCGACTATACAAATATTTTGCTATGTCTGGGTGCTTGAAATACTGTACCTTCAACATCTTTCTTTTTGGCCCTTCCTTAAAATTAAACATTGACTTAGCGTCCTGTCTTGAAACTTGTTTTTTTATGTCCTGCCATTTATCGGGACCTATCACTGCTTCTCTTCTCTGTCTCATCACTTCTACAAACGAATCAGTGGTTGGCCCCAAATCTTTGTACACTTTTACCATTTCACTCAATGAATGTGCAACTATCCGTAGGCTTTGTCTACTCTCAGCAGGTATAGTCAAATCCTGGAGATCTGTCTGCAATTTTGCATAAAGGCTTTCACACCTTTGTAAGGTGCATTCCGCCATGTTCCTTTCCCATGGTATATCAGTAATCTCAGCCGGATAAGTTGTGCTAGGTTGACAGCCTTCTTCTTCAATGTAGCGCGCTTCCCTGCGTCTTTTTTGACCACTGGCTCGAACATTTTGAGCCTCTGCATCAATATATATATAATTTCATATATTAGAAAAAACATGTGTAAAAAAAGTTGTAAAAATTTAATGAAAAAATATTGAAATTTATGGAAACCTTGATGTTGTTGGTTAACATCATCTCCAACATGACCCTGCTAAGAACCAGCCCCAGAATGATGCCGCTGAGAACCAGACCCACATCGACCCTGCTGAGAACCAGCCCCAGAATGATGCTGCTGAGAACCAGACCCACAACGACCCTGCTGAGAACCAGCAGCCATTGATTGCTGGCCTTCGGGGGACTAAATATCACCCCCTTCCGGCACCATGTTACCTCGACCGGTTGAACCTTGGCCACACTCCATTGATGGAGTAGAAAGCCTTCTCCTCTTGCCTCCTAAAAATTAAAATATGAAACTTGTTAACAACTAATTTCACTCACAAAGTTAGTAAAAAGATCAATTCCATATGTACACACATGTATGTAGATTTAAGATTATATTTAAATACCCTGAACATCCTCCGATCCCCGAGACTCCATATGGGATTCGGTTGATCTTCGTCGTTCATCCTCCATGATGTATATCTATTGGTCAACATTCACAAAATAGATTTCAAAAAATCAATACCTCAGAGTAAAATCCAATTTGGGGATGTTAAATCCAATATGTTCTATATTTCTTACATTTCAGCCCTCCTATTTTTCTTTCCAACCAAGGTTTATAAAATAACATGAGAAGCAGCATGAGACTTAGAACAATCTTTTTCATTATCTATATGGAAGGCAAGAATGATTATATCCCCTTGAGCTTAAGGGTATGTAGTTTGTCAATTTTTATCATATATTTTTTGGTAAGTGTAAATGTTTTTTTTTATCTATAGTACACGTCATGAGTTCCCCACTTTTACCTTATGTAAAGCATGATTCTAGGATTACTAAAATTTGTACTTGGTTTTTTAAGAATATATCAAATAAAGTTTTTGAGAAGCAAATATGGCTTTTTCCTTAGAATTTGGCACTATGAATTTCCTTACCCATATTTCTTGTTAATGATTATAACCTTAAAATGGCTAATATTGGTTTGTCATCATCATCTAAAAATGACTTGGCACATGAAAATTTACCATGTCCATCATCATCACTTCACAACATCTCATACATGACCCCTTCTACATATTATATGCATAAATTTTTGAAATGTCATCCTCTCTACCTATCCCATGAATGGATTGTGACAACAGGTGAATAAAATACAATTTATAAGCAAAAGATAGTTTCTAGCTTGTCCTCCTCCATCCGCCCCATAGCTAGTGATTTCTCAATTTTCCACTTCCAACTTTCTATTCTCGAAATTCATTAGCAGCTAATTTTATCGATAGCCACACCACTATACATATAATTATCATATTATACACTACTACATTAATGAATTCTAAGTTGTTTGTTATTGTAAAGTCCAATAACAAACAATGTTAATTGAGTTTAGTAGTGTATATAACAATTTCTTTGACTTCCAAGTGTGTTGTGACTAAATAGTAGAATTAACTACCAAAATGAATTTCCAAAATAAAATGTTGGAAGAGAAAAATAGGCAATCATTAGATATGGAGTGCGTGGAGGAGGACAAACTTATACTGATCATTTCCTTATATCAAATTTCCTTTATTCAGCTAATGTCACAATCAATCGTGGTCTAGATAGAAGGGATGACCTACCATAAATTCAATCATATAATGTGTAGAAGGGTCATATGTAGATGGTGTGAAACGATGATTACAATCATGATAATTTTTCATCTACTAGACCATTTTGAGATGATGATTACAAACTAGTGCTAGCCCATTAAAGGTTATAATCATTGGTGCCTAATGTGGGGTGGAAAATTTAAATCAAGTTCGTATCAAAGTACAATTTAGCTCATTTTAGTCAAGGTTAGTTAGAAGAATTAGCTATTGGTTTCCCTCCTTCCCTCCCTTCTAAAATAATTATGTTTTGCGGGTCAAAAAGCCAAATTATGGAGACAATTATCACCAAATCCAACGTACGATTATGCATGATGGAGACTATCTAGCGCTTTCCCTTGTTAGAGAAAGTACATGAGCTCTATTATTTGAGCTAAGAGTCAGTTGTTTGAAGAGGCATGTTTTGTCAACTTGTTTGGTTGATGGTTTTGTACACCAATATGTAAGAGTACATGGACATATTCACATAATGTGAATTTTTTTTTCTTTGAAGGAGAAAATGATGTGTTTTCAGTTTGATGGTTTTGTTTGTGACAAGATGTCACAAGATTTTGGTGTAAGTGGTGGTGCTACTATTGAGGCATGATGTATGGTGACCAACACATCCTGATATCGTCGGAGATTGAGACAATGTCAAGTGTATAATGTTTGTGTTTCACATAAATAGACAAGATGTCGTTGGTTCTTAAACCCTTATTACGTGATGAGGTGGCAACATCACATGATGGAGTGGGGAGAAATGGGGGTGCTTAAGGGGTATGAAGGATACCCTTCAACTCATGAAGCATGGGGCATGAATTGGTGGGATGACCTAATGTGTCTCAAAGGGCACACGCGCGACTAACCTTGGGTATTTTTGGTTGAAGGCTCTTTCTATTAAAATAAAAATTATAAATAACTATGGAAACTTGCATTAACAAATTATCCTACAAAAATTATTGTAGAAAATTTTCAAAATTGAAATGCAACCTTAAATTCCTTGCATTCTTTCATCAACTTTGTTAATAATTGAATAGTCTACTAGTTGACTATATTACCAATTGCAATGAATATTGTCTTTTCCTAATGTTCATTGTGAAAATGGATCCTCACATTAATGTGATAGGATCTTTTTCATCTCTCAAGTTACTAGGTCAAAGCATCCTAATGGGTAAATTAATTGTGAGATAAATTACAAGCATTAAATGTCAATCCAGGTTCTTATACTTCTGAAGTACACTTGCACAATATATGCTAAAGCAAAAATATGGAGACAATTATCACCAAATCCAACGTACGATTATGCATGACGGAGAATATCTAGCGCTTTCCCTTGTTAAATATATTAACAAGGGAAAGCGCTAGAGATTTTCCATCATGCATAATCGTACGTTTATGCTTATAGAGTGAAAAAACTAAAAGAATCAACTTGTAGGGTCATTTAAATGGGGGGTGGAGAATTCCTGGGTCTTTTCAAATTCAAAGTATGGTGCATGTTGCATGAAGCAAGATGTTGAAAGTAGAGTTATGTTAGACACACATAAATGCAACAAATATGGAAATTTGTAGATGAGCTCTATTATTTCCTTTAATATGTGATCCATGCCTTTCTCTAATTCATATTTTTATCTCTTCTATTAATTATGTTATTCTTTCTATGTATTGTTCTAGTACAAGGGGGTGAAATAATTTCGTATCATTTTCTAAGTGGTGAGGTCGTTTGAATCTCCAATAGTTGTGTTGGTGTGGTGGGAACCATGCTAGGAGTTGGGCATTCCATTGATATCAAAGAAAGTTTTCATGCTCAGACATGGGAATGTGTCTCTTTCCCTACGCAAAAAAATAGTTCTTGAGGTAGTTAATCTTCATAGACAGGTCATCAAGCAAGTCAATGTGATCATCCCTCCTTCCCTCCCTTCTAAAATAATTATGTTTTGCGGGTCAGTAAGCCAAAATATGGAGACAATTATCACCAAATCCAACGTACTATTATGCATGATGGAGAATATCTAACGCTTTCCCTTGTTAAATATATTAACAAGGGAAAGCGCTAGAGATTCTCCATCATGCATAATCGTACGTTGATGCTTATAGAGTGAAAAAACTGAAATAATCAACTTGTAGGGTCATTTTAATGGGGGCTGGAGAATTCAGGTCTTTTCAAATTCAAAGTATGGTGCATGTTGCATGAAGCAAGATGTTGAAAGTAGAGTTATGTTAGACACACTTAAATGCAACAAATATAGAGCTGAGGATTGGGGTTGTCTCATTAAGAGGGTTGAAGGAAAGATTAATAATTGGTGTTATAGATGGCTCACTTTAGGGGGATGGATGACTTTTAACAAGTCAACTCTGGAAGGTTTACTTGTGTATTAGTTTACTCTAATAAAGATTGCAAAGTCCACTATTAACAAGATCCAAAAATGCATGAGTAATTTTCTATGGAATGATAGAAAGTGTAGTCCTCTTAAGCATTTTCTCAAGTGGGACATGTGGGCTCAGCCAAATCAAAGAACGTACAATTATGCATGAAGGAGAATATCTAGCGCTTTCTCTAGATTCATATTTTTATATTTAAATGTCTCTTTCCCTACGCAAAAAAATAGTTCTTGAGGTAGTTAATCTTCATAGACAGGTCATCAAGCAAGTCAATGTGATCATCCCTCCTTCCCTCCCTTCTAAAATAATTATGTTTTGCGGGTCAGAAAGCCAAAATATGGAGACAATTATCACTAAATCCAACGTACGATTATGCATGATGGAGAATATCTAGCGCTTTCCCTTGTTAAATATATTAACAAGGGAAAGCGCTAGAGATTCTCCATCATGCATAATCGTACGTTGATGCTTATAGAGTGAAAAAACTGAAATAATCAACTTGTAGGGTCATTTTAATGGGGGCTGGAGAATTCAGGTCTTTGTAAATAAAGTATGGTGCATGTTGCATGAAGCAAGATGTTGAAAGTAGAGTTATGTTAGACACACTTAAATGCAACAAATATAGAGCTGAGGATTGGGGTTGGCTCATTAAGAGGGTTGAAGGAAAGATTAATAATTGGTGTTATAGATGGCTCACTTTAGGGGGACAGATGACTTTTATCAAGTCAACTCTGGAAGGTTTACTTGTGTATTAGTTTACTCTAACAAAGATTGCAAAGTCCACTATTAACAAGATCCAAAAATGCATGAGTAATTTTCTATGAAATGATAGAAAGTGTAGTCCTCTTAAGCATTTTCTCAAGTGGGACATGTGGGCTCAGCCAAATCAAAGAACGTACAATTATGCATGATGGAGAATATCTAGCGCTTTCCCTTGTTAAATATATTAACAAGGGAAAGCGCTAGATATTCTCCATCATGCATAATCGTACGTTGATGCTTATAGAGTGAAAAAACTGAAAGAATCAAATTGTAGGGTCATTTTAATGGGGGCTGGAGAATTCACGTCTTTGCAAATTCCATCATTCCATCATTCAAACACAAAAGTTGAATTAACAGTTGCATGGGCTCTTTTGTTTTTTGTAGCGTCCTCGAATATCTCCTCTATGCACATCCATATTTAATGTCATCATTATAGGGCGTTGGTGGTACCACCCACATCCCTCACCACATGTCATCATGGTCTTACCGTGTGGCCCGCACGGTCTCCTACCACCTCACTCCTTTCTCTGTACACTTGGCACCCCAATCGGAGAATACTTTGTTAATGTTAATCATGCTTCAACACTCTCACTAATTCCAAAGCTAAAATAGGCATATATTCATTCTTGAAATAAGTTAATTTCTGATTATGTTTTAATTAAATATAATTAATTAAATTTTAGTATTATAAATAATAATTAATTAGTAATTATATTACTAATAATTAAATATTTATTTTATTATTAAAAAACTAAGGAGAAGGGAAGGTAGCAGGGGAGCGGAGTAGCTCAAATTGTGATAAGTACAAGAGAAAAATCAAAATAGGGGGTTTATGGACACATTGAAGAATGTCGTAGATTCATTGAAAAATATGTGAGCACTAAGAAGTTTTATTGGTGCAGAGAAACAATTGGAATTACTTCCATGGATTGTTGATCATGTACTCTTATAACCTCCTATATGAAAAGAAAACAAGAAGTGGGAAACTTTTGGCTATGTGGTATACTATTTGCATGATTAGCCTTATTTACACCCCAGTTCCTAACGAGGGGGTTTTCCCTACCCCATATAATTAGTGGTGTGGGGGGTACAAGGGGTGACGACACGAAATCATTGAGAGATATAGAAAAAGCATTCTGGTTTTCCTAGTTTTGGGTATCTAGGGTAAAATCTTTGTGCAAATAGTGTTTTTGCTATTGAGTTTTTTTATGTTTTATATTGAGAATCTATTTGTATGATTTATCTAATAAGGGTTAAAACCTACATTATCAAGTGTTTTCATGCATCAACAAACAAATAAAAGAGAGGAAAAAAATATTTATTTTTAAGTAGATAAACATGATATGCATGTAGGCAGATAATATTAATGATAGGATAAATGAAAATAATATCGGTAACCTATCCACATAGATAAATGGATTATAATAATTTTTTTTATTTTATAGTTTGTTATGGAAAACTACAATTTTCAAAACTTTAATAATCAATTGGGAACTATCAACAAGAAACATGGATGAAAACAATGGATCTTTATTCAAGTAGGTAGGTGGCAATAGTAATCACAACCTATTGACTGATAAACAATGTACAAATAAATAAACCATATCAATCTACCACCTAAGTGGGAATAATCTTTAAGAACATGTGTTTTCTCCTTGGAGGTCACAAGTTAAATTTTAGAGTGGGGTAGGGTATTTAAATGTAACAATATATTATTTGTAGTTATTAATGTGGAACTAGAAAGGTACCGACACTCTAATTCTTACTTACATGCTACAGATAAAGGGATGAATTACATTTCTTCAAAATACCCTGATACCCCCTAAATAAAACATGTCCATGAATTAATAGTACATATTAGTTGATCTATAAAAAAATTCAAATCCATGAAGTCATAAGCTACATCAACACAACCATACCTCCTAAACCATGATTGCTTCATAAACCATTTAACCTTGCCATCAATTACAAATTCATATAGAATATATTATAGGTTGCATAAAAGACATTCAAAACACATTTGATCTTCTATTGGAAATTGTCCTTTTATAAAATAAAAAAAAAAATCAAGAATTCCAACAAAATGTAACACAATAGTATTATAATTGTTTCATAGAGGATACAAAATTATTAAATATTTTCTAGCAAATAGTATCATAGCATTCCTAAAAAATATCCTAAATATTAAATATTTTCTGGCAAATAATATCATATCATTTCTCAAAAATGTCTTTAATCAGTGCAAAATTCCCAAAGCTATATCATTCATAATAATTGAAATTTCCAACTACAAACTCAAATTCAAATATTTGAAAACAAATTACAAACACTTAATCATTAAAGCATACCTTCACTTATGTATAAAAAAACAACCAAACCACAACACATGTCACAACAATCATAACAAAGAAAAAATCACGTATATGAAGTTTATATGTTGATCACTTAATATTTATGAGGATGATGTTTTAATAGCATCATCTTCATTATCCTTACCTAAATTTGACTATACCTTAAATAATAGATCATTACACATTCTATGAGCCTCCATATGACACAATTATTATGACATAACATTTATGTATGATAAATGATAAAAGATTATTAATAATGATTCTTTTTTATTACTTAATATTTATGTGGATGATGTTTTACTAACATCATATTCATTATCCTCACCTAAAACTGACTATACCTTGAATAATAGATCATTACATTCTGGGTTGGTGACTGTCTACAGTCTTTTTTTGAAAACTGACTGATTATGATTTTGTATATGTTTCGCACAGAACAATAGTTTTTTATACTACAGACATTTGTAACAGGTAGCTGATCATTAATATGAATAGTTACGAACTTTTTCACTGTGAAAAAAATAGATCATTACACATTTTATGAACCTCCATATGACATAATTATTATGACATAACATTCATGTATGATAAATGATCAAACTTTATTAACAAGGCTACATAGCTAGTGTTCCATGCTACTTGGTGTAATTATTAAACTTTGAATATAGTTAAATTAGAGTAAAACACAATAAAGATATACATGAAGGGAAAATAATGTGTTTTTTTAGTAGCCATAGAATACTGCTACGTTTGCATTCTATTTGATGGTGTTTTCCCTTCAAAGTTTCTAATCTTGTGCATACCCCATCTTGAAACTAAAACAACCTTTTTGCTAAGATTGACTTTAAATGTTTCACTGTATGTCATGTGTAAAGAAAATTAAAGCAACAATTTTTTCAATATATGGATGTTAAGGAATATATGGTTCTCCCTTAGGCCAGCCGACCTACATTCACACATTCACGTCGGCCTCCCTCCAAACAGATGTGTCCTTTCAAATTTTGCAAACCACTATAAATATGTGGACAAAATTTTCATTTCAGAGACAGAATTCCGTATATTCATCTCTGAGATTTTTGGATGGGCAGAATAGAAAGTGGTTCAGATTTCTAATTGCAGTGAAGATAGTTTGTAGTTAAAGAAGAAAGGGAAACAATGAATATTTTTTAATGGGTTCGAAATCTACAAGACAACGTGGACAATGGCATAATTATTTTGAAACAACGTGGACAATGGCATAATTATTTTTGAACTAGCGTGTATACTCTTGAACTCATAATTGACATGATGACCCCTGTGGCCTGAATATATATTGTTTCCAGAATTTTGTGGCTACCTTGCTGTCTTGACTATGTCTGTGGCTCTTTATTATTTCCATGCCTCGTGAATTTATTTTGTGTTTGCGATTTCGCAGACATACGGATCTTAACGGTGATGGCCGGACGATGGCAATGTCGACCGACACAATGACAACACAACCAATCAGCTCGACAGCGTGTAGCTGATCGGCTAGCAGACAATGACAGCGCGGCAATCGATAACGGGAACCCCGTAGCATTGGCGCCAACATGATGAAAGCAGTAACATATACTTGCTTTGTGGGTAGTTTGCTCTATAAAAGGGCTTAGGCCCAGAGACTTTTTATGATCATTAAATTTGAACTCCTATTACCAGGACTTTCCAAACCTCATTAAAATTGATTCTGTTTGCTTATGATGTTGCGTCGATCCGCAGGACTCAGGTTGGTAAATTTGTTAATAAAGTTCGTCAAACTATTGTGAGTTCGGCGACCTATATAATGTTCGTGAGACTATTCTTAAAAAATTTTGGCGCCCGGTCTCATGTAACCCATTCGTTGTATATGCAAGTTGATTGTTTGGAGCCTACGGTGTCTGTGTATTGAAACTTCATCATATTTGTTTGTCCAAGAAGTATTGTTGTTTTTGCAGATTAAAAGTGTGATGTGGTTGTTGGGATATGCCAGCGGATTTATGAGATGATTTGAGTATGTAGTGGACGTAAGAATTTGATTGCAGTAAGTTTCAGCTATCAGTGGTGGTGTCATGGTAGATGAGGTTGAAGCTGGCATCAACATTGATATCAACATTGGTCTGATTTCTTTAATGAGCCGTCTAAGCAATGGCTAAGGCGTGAAGTTGTGATTTTTGGCTGCCATCCGCTAGACTACTGAAGCCTATGAATAGCCATGGGTTGTGCTGGCAGTCGTGGCGTCCATTTGGGCTGCTTTCTGCAATAGGGTAGTAATGGACATCTAAGCCCCGACGGTGGAGCTTTGAGGGCTGAAAAGTAAATGAAAATTTCTATGCATCAGGGGTTGTATGGAGACTCAACAGAGAGGTGAGTGCATTTTTATGGTATCGAGCCTCTGAGAACGATAGGGGCTGTTAGATGCCATCAAAACGTTTCATTCGATGATTAAAAATGAAACTCAATTTAATATTGGCACTTTCATAATTGATAATGGTGATGATTATACTTCTAATGCTTTTGAAAATTATTTAAAGGACAATAACATCAAATATCCGACTACCATACCTTATAATCCCCCAAAAAATGGCATTGCAAAATGTATGAATAGAATTTTTCTCAATATGGTTAGATGTATTATGTTTTTTAAGAATGAGAAGTTGGTTTTTTGGGGAGAAGCAGTGATTTTTGCAATACATATTAGAAATAATTGTCCTTATTTTGTTCTTAATAACTAAACTCCATATGAACTTTGGTATAATAAACTCCCAACTATTTAAAATTTTAAAGTTTTTGGATCTAAATGTTATGATTTAATTCCTAAGTAACAATGAAATAAATTGGGTGCAAGGAGTCGAAAATTTATATTCTTGGGTTATTCTAATACTTCAAAAGCATACAGGCTATATGTTGAAGAAAACAAGAAGTTAATAATTTCCCGATATGTTATTTTTCTTCAATCAGATAAAGATAGTTCCCCTGTTGAGAATAAACTGAATCATTTGGATAAATTTGCATCCAAAAAGTTCTATTTTTAATCTGATAATGATGTTCCACATACTGAAGGGGGGTTCCCATTCTAGACCATTATGTGGTATTTCCATCTTTGAATCATGAGAATGTTACTATTGAAGAAAATTTGGATGATAATGTTGTTCCCTTAGGGTCAGAAAGTGTTCCTGAAAAACTTGTACTTTAGGATAAGAAACCATCACAGCCACTTCAACAACCTTTACAAAGATCCAAGCATGTTCGAAGATTTTCAAGCAAGTATGACGATTTTGAAATAGGAAGTTCTTCTAAAGGTGATTTAGGTAATATTTCTCATGATTGTGAATTTAATCATTCTATAATTAGTGAACCTAGTTGTTTTGAAGAAGCTACTAATTGTGATGAATGGAAAGATGCAATGAAAAAGGAGTATGATGCACTTATTAAGAATGAAACATGGAGGTTAGTGGATCCCCTGTTGGCATCAAACCTATTGGTTGCAAGTGGCTGTATAATATCATGTATAAGGCAGGTGGTTTACTTGATAAATACAAGGAAAGGCTTGTAGAAAAAGGTTGTGCTCAGAAGGAAGGTGTTGATTACATGGAGACATTTTCCCCTACAACAAAATGGGGCGCCATTAGAACTTTGTTTTCTCTTGCATCTCAAAAAGGGTGGGAGATACATCATATGGATGTAAAAACAACGTTTTTGAATGGTGATTTGAAGGAGGATGTTTATTTGTTTCACCCAGAAGGTTTTGTTATTAAATCTAAAGAACATAATGTATGTAAGTTGGTCAAATCTTTGTATGGATGATGCAACTCTTTTTGTTAAGAAGATTAGAAATTCAGTTGTAATATGTAGATGAATCGATGATTACATGGAATAATGATGATTATATAACATCCATTAAAATATAGTTCCAGAAAGTTTTTGATATGACAAATTTAGGTTTGTTACAATATTATTTAGGGATTGAAGTTCATAAGAAACCCAAATGCATTTTTATTTCTAAAAAAAGTATTTTGGACAACTATTGAATAGATTTGGAATGTAGGATTGTAACCCTGTTTCTAATCTAATGGAGAAAAAATTGAAGCTTACTTCTATTGAAGGAAGTACTTTTGAAGATCCAACCAAGTACATACAACTTGTTGGAAGTTTGAATTTTATAACCACTGCTCATCTTGACATAAATTTTGTTGTAGGGATACTTTCTAGGTTCATGCATCAACCCTATGAAGGTCATTGGAATCCAACAAAATGAGTGCTCTCGTATTTAAAAGACACTCAAACATATGACATCAAATGTTCTAAAGTTGTAGACTTTCATCTCACTAGCTATTTAGATTTAGATTTTGATGGAGATAAGGAAAATGGGGTCTCTACTTCTTGTTATTTGATGAATCTTGGATCAACAAATATTATTTAGAGATCACACAAGAAATTTGTTCCTGTTAATTCTATCACTAAAGGTCGAATATGTCGCAACAACTCAAACTACA
The DNA here is from genome assembly GCA_034641835.2 of Pinus albicaulis. Lineage (NCBI taxonomy): Eukaryota > Viridiplantae > Streptophyta > Pinopsida > Pinales > Pinaceae > Pinus > Pinus albicaulis. Next base: position 207,274,928 of record CM076572.1, read on the forward strand.
AAATAAATCATTTGGCTTATCATAAATTGATATCTATCCATAATTACTAGCCATTCAATTAATATGATTAAACTAATTAAAAATATTTTAAAAAATTTAAGTTATAGTTAAATAACTGAATATAATTTAAAAATTAAACTTTAAGAAAGTTTTAAAAAAATGTTTAAAAAATTACATTTATATCATAAATTGTATTATAAAATTTTATGATATAACTATAATTTTTTTCATTTTATAAACTATTTTTTTATATAATATAAAAGTTCAATTTAAATAAAATATAAAAATTCACAAATATTTATATCACTTTCTTATGGATTAATATATAGAAAAGTTTTTATAAACAATTAATTTTATATTAATAATGAAATAATATTTCCATCTCAATAAAATACAATTCATAAAATAAAATTTAATTATAATAAGATTAACATTTATATATATATATATATATATATATATATATATATATAATAACAAATAACACACAATATAAAAAATAATTGTTTACAAAAATAAAATTATATAATTTTTTTTTTAAACAACTGCAGAAAAATTATGAAACTTCGTTCAAACAGTTTTTATAAACAATTAACTTTATATTAATATTGAAATAATGTTTCCCATTCTTATAACATACAATTAACTTAAAATAAAATACAATTCATAAATTAAAATATAATTATAATTATGTTATAATAAAATTAACCTTTTACACCAGACATATAAAATTACACCAACAAATAAAACAAAATATAAAAGTAACGTTTAAAAATATTAAAAAATTAAAAAATTCTTTATAAAAAGATTGTATGAAACTTTGTTCAAGTATGTATGTCTATCAAGTCTATCAAGCTTAGAATATATTTGTCAATATCTTTAATTCAATGCGAAAACTTTTCCATTTGTAAATGGTTGTTTTGACATTTCTACATCACAATGATTTAAAAAATAAAAATAGATTTACAAACAATAAAAATTACAGTTTCATATTTTACATAATAAATTTTCAAGGTGCATTTTCATGTGATCATCTTCCCAGATCATCTCATCCCACCACTCTTTCTCGGCGAATATTGTCTTCAAATTGGGTAACTTGTCCGTCCCCACTGGAAGACTCTTCAACTTTGGACAGTCTCCTATAAACAACATGCGCAGTCTGGGCAGTGTACTTTCATTCCATTCACAACATGATGCTCCCCCAATGCTTTCTAAATTATCTAAGTCTCCGAGAACTAATTTCTCTAACATTAAAAATCCGCCGGAATTACCTATTCCCAACTCTTTCAAACCAAGGCAATATCTCAACTCTAGACCCTTCAGGTTTGGCATCCGTTCCAACGGAGAGAGCTCCGTAGCTGGTCACAGTTCCACAACCATATGCTTTCAAGATGTTGGAAGTTGCAAATGTATTCCGGCAGACTTGACCCAGTACAAAAAGCTGAAGCTTACTCATGTTCTTCATGTCCTGAGGAAGATCGACCATTGCAGCACCATCAAACCATAAGTATAAATGCCTCATGTCCAACCATGTTCCCATTATCCCCTCCGCAATTCTGGTTGATGTTACTCCCTCTTGCACTTCTCCCTTTACCCATATACTCAGCATCGTCAGATTTCTTAAACCCTTCAATCTCCAAATGCTTGCTTCTGCTTCCACACTTAATTTAACTCCCCATGCATCGAGTGTGCTTAATGAAGTAAGTTGGGAGATTTCATGTCGAATCGCCTTTAACCTGCTACAGTTGAACAGACTAAGATGCTTGAGATTTTTAAGGTCACCAAGCCTAGACGGCAAGGATTGTAGTCCACTACAATGCTGAAGATCCAAAAATTGAAGGGAAGAGAGATGGCATATCTCGTCTGGCAGATCTTGGATATTTGTGAGTCCTCGTAAACTGAGAAACTCAAGCTGCTTTAGTTGTCCCACTGACGACGGGATTGACTTTATTGTGCTGCGGTGCAGATGGAGAACCTTAAGAGACGTCAGACTGACAACAAATCCTGCTGGAATCTCTTCAATTGAATCATGAATGGATAACATGAGACTCACCAGTTTTGGACATTGCAACTCGTTGGGGAGATTTGTAATATCATTTGTGCTAATTGATATCCTTTTGCAATCCTTATTCTGAATCCCTGCAAAATTTTGCAGCTGTTGACCTGCCTTGAATAAACAATTCTCCTCCCCCTCGCCAATATATATTGCCATCTCACGAACAACATGGTGAACACTTACGTATTGATGATACTCTGGCAACTGCATGATATCCTTCTCATCGGCAGCATTTTGGAAGAAGCAACGATCTACAAGAAGATTAAGGTAGCTTAGCCCTATGGCCATGTCCATTAAATAGTTTTCCTGTTTGCTCCTGACGAACCCCTCTGCAATCCACATTTGCACTAATTCCTGCAGTTTAATTCGTTCATCTTTGGGATACAGTGCAGAATAGAGGAAGCAATTCTTGACCCCTGAATTGGGCAATGCATCATAGCTCCATCTTAATAATGGATGCAGAGTATCTGGATGAGAAGAAGAACCTGCATTTTTTATGGAAGAGAAAGAAGTCTTCCATTCATCTACTTTCGTTTTCCCCCTCATTGCTGCGGCGACTAAGGTGATCGCCAAATGAAAACCTTTACACTCTTCCACAATATTCTGAGCACACTCCTCTATATCCGTAGGAACAGGGTCGTCCTTGAAAGCAATTCTCCTGAACAATGTCCACGCCTCATCTTGAGACAAATGTTGTACTGACTCTTCTGCGGTCATAGCTGGATTCGGATTTCTGTTGACAATCTTTTGCTCTTCATCTTCATCTTCATCTTCGTCTTCAGACTCCTCTGAATTCGGATTTCTGTTGACAATCTTTTGCTCTTCATCTTCATCTTCATCTTCGTCTTCAGACTCCTCTGAATTCGGATTTCTGTTGACAATCTTTTGCTCTTCATCTTCATCTTCATCTTCGTCTTCAGACTCCTGTGGATTCGGATTTCTGTTGACAATCTTTTGCTCTTCATCTTCATCTTCGTCTTCAGACTCCTCTGACGTTGACGTGGACTCTTCTGACGTGGTCATAGCTGGAATCGTAACTCTGTTGACATTGTAGTAAGCAGTTGCAAACATTGAAAACTCTGTTTGAAGGCCTTGAAAGAGGTAATTAAAAAATACCTTCCTTTCCTTGACTTGTTGTTTAGGGGGTCTCCCTGGCTTGTCCATGCAGAGACAGTGGAAACGCCGTTGTCGTTGTTGTTGTGATGGACCGTAGCTCTGGAGTATGCTCTTTGCTTCTGTAAGGGAATTATGCAGCAGTTGCAACCAAATCTTGAGGGGCTCCGGGGCCGCTTTATCTTGATCTTGGAAGAAGGTGGTTATGTCGAGCAGAATATTGTGGAGGGGCCTCAAATCAGTTTGTAGAATTCGACGCTGGACCTCCTCCTCTATAACGTCCTTCATCAGTGGGATGATTGGAGCCATAACTGGAGCGATGACAGCTTGGCGACCTCTAACAAATACTGAAATGTCACTTTCAAGAGCTTGAAAGAGATAATCAAAATGCACCTTCCAATTTTTCACTTGTTTCGACGCTCTCTGCGGGTTGTTGCTAAGGCAGTCGAGACACCGTTGCTGCCGTGAATTGGAGCGCTGGAGTAGGCTTTTGGCCTGTGTGAGGCAATTATGCAGCAGTTGCAGCCACACCTTCAGGGTCTCACGGGCCGCTTCAGGCAGTTCATCTTGGAGAACGGTGCTAATATAATGGAGAAGATAATCCATAGGAATGAAATTAGCTTGCAGAATTCCACGGTCTTCCTCCTTCTCAATTACTTCTTTCATCAGTTCGAGGACTGGCTCAACACTGAAAACGTTGCTTCTGGCCATGGCTTTCTTTAACGTTCTTGTGGGCTGATCAGAGAAGAACAGAAGGGAGGGAGAGATACAGGAACTGCGGGAGAGGGCAGGGAGAGGAATGGAGTGTCGCTGGAAATGTAAGGATCAGCAATCACTCAAATAGCATTCCGCATTTCATGCATTGCCGCACAGTAAGGGCATTCCACATTCCGCACCTCAGATGGCTAAAGTTTATGCGAATTCTAACTTTAAAGTGGAAGCGTATGCGAATTCTAACTTTAAAGTGGAAGTTTTTGCCAATTCTAACTTTAAGTGACAAAGCAAAGAATAATCATGGCTTTGCGGTGCAGGAGGGGCATCCGCACTCTGCAATTTAGGGGCATTCTGCACAGATGGCAAAGGTTATGCGAATTCCAACATTAAAGTGAAAGTATATGCGATTTCTTTTTTGAAAGAAAATTGTGGTACGAATTCTTACTTTAACTGAGAGGGTACGCCATTCGTCCATTGCCACCCAGGTGGTTCATGGCCGTGGTTCATTGGTATTTTTTTTTTTTTTTAATAATTCTACTGACAATTCACGTTTCTGCCAAAAGCACAGAATAAGCATGATTACAAAGAGCAAATGTAATAAAAGAAATAAAGGAAAATAGCGGCGGTGTTGCTTTGTTATTGCAGTTTTCATTCCCTAGATGAAAGTAATTAAATAAAAGCATGGCCTCTTTGATGTTTGTGTGGTATATACATTTAGAATATTTTCACTTCTATGAAAGTTAAAGTTAATTTTATATTGGCTTCTTATTAATAATAAGTATTTGCTTTTTTTTTTAAACTATATTTAAAATTGTTTTTGAATAAGTATTTGTTAAGCTTTTGAAAAAAAACGTACGTTTATGGGATTTTAAGAAAAAAATGAAAACTAAAAATTGAATTAAATGAATAATGGCCATATCAATCTTATTTATAATAACTAAAATAATATTAAATTGTCACTCATAATTAAGGGTGAAGTGAATTTTATCTTTTTTTGGCATGACACTCAATATATAATTGGAAAATGTAAAACTATGTTAAATCCAGTAGAACTAGCTAAAATCACAAGCCTTTTGTTTGAATAGGAACAATGTCTTCCATTTACTTGGAATGTGCTAGAAAATATGTTATGAGAGATTCATAAAAATCAAAGTTAAGATGAGTGGAGTCTCCATTGAACTAAAAAAGATTGATTATATTATCCGTTGTGTTGAATATAACAATACATTATTATTTATAATAATGGGAAGGGGCTCTGTATTAGATAAAGATAGCTCTCATAACTAGGAAAATAACAAAATTTCTTACTTGAGTTTAAAATTAACAATAATTGGCATGGGAAACGACCCATTAGAAAATAACAATACTAACATTACCCTTAAGAAAAAATTAGGGAGCAAGCATATCATAAAATTGGGTCTCAATAATGAGGCCTTATTACGTATCCAAGTACAAAAATAGACCATCTCATGAAAAGTGATGAGCATTACGCATTTATGTAACCATGGAGGGGAATTAGCATTTTGCACCACACATGCTAAATATGATCTCAATTATATCTCTAAAGTGAAAGTTTATACAGTAAGGAGTTATCTTATTTTGATGTTGTGACAAGTTCCAAAGGGTCCCTAGTTTCACACACATCAAATTAGATTGACACAACAAGAAACTTTATAACATCGCAACAATCGATAGGTCATAGCATTTGATTCCTTGGCAAGGTTGACGTGGAAAAAAGGGGCTAGTTGAGGTGGCACCATGTTGTGTTAGGGAAAATACGACAAATCTTGGGACGCCTGCCCCCTCCCCCCTTGTTAAAAGATAGAAAAGCAAGGGGGCTCTAGGGTGGTGTTTTAGTCGTTTGGTTGAACTACCCAGTAAGGAAAATTTGGTATGTTAGAGGAATCTAGCAAAGAGTTAGTTGCATAAGCGCCAAATTCCAACCCCCAGGATGGCTATTGATTTTGGATCAAATTATTTCAAGAGAAGTGCCAATGGAAGGTGTCAATTGTTTAGGTATTGGGTAAGTTGGTGAGGTTTATGCACTATAGGAGCTAGGCCCAAGGTTTTGGCTCGTGGTCTTCTGAGAACAAGAGCCAACTATGAAGGGGATAAATAAATTTGTTATTCAAATGCCAAAATTTGGTTGAAAGTTAAAAGGGTCGTATGGTTGTTAGAGTGTAGTTATAGCCATTGGTTATATGTGTAAGAGAGCTAGCAGTCCATGGATGAAACAAAAATTTGGCGTTCATGTGCTAAATTTGGTTAAGAAGATTAAATCACACAAAATGAAGTATACAAAATACATGTAGCATGTATAAGTATAGTTGGGTGATGTCAAGAAAATGAAGTTTCCATGCACAACTGTGAGTGATAATTGTCAATGTGAGCTACTATCGACATGGAGTTGGACATAAAGTTTTATATGTATGAGGAAAGATAAGGGAACTATGCAGTTTGAAACTTTCTACCAGATTTCTGATTAGAAAGATTGAGTATATTGTGTGAGATGGTGAGTACAAATTCTTGATTGGTGTAAGAAAGGGGGCTATTAGAGACAAAGCGAAAATGGGTGATCTATATTGGCCGATTCATAAGTACATAAACTGATAGACATTTCAATATGAAAATGAATAAAATATAGATCTAATTGGCTACTAGATTCTCGTGCCTATAAAGATCAGAGGATAGTGCCTCTAGCAAGTTGGGGCTTGTAGAGCTGATGGGGTTGGTGCCTCTTATGAGTTGGTGCTCACAAAAAAATTGATGTAACTAGGATTTGGAGCTCAAATTTACATCATAAGAAAAAACCATTTGCAATTTTCTCCTGTATGGGTTTCCACGTTAATTCTCTATATACAAAATGCCATGTGTTTGTTGCTTTTCTTTATTGTTGATTGCATTTAATTATCTAATTGATTGAATATGTGAAAAAATTATATAATATTAATTCACTCCCCCTCTTAGTATTTGTTGATTCCCAACTGTACTCTAATATATCCACAATCCCAAGGCCAAAAACTAGTGGGCCTTCATCAATAAGTATATCTTTAAGACCCTTTTCAAGGGCCAAATAATTATGTTGCACTTGTTGTTATGCTTCATGCACTTTCCCCTATGAAATATCAGGAGCATCATCTGAGTGCTCAATTTATCTAGCTATGCATACAATTATAACATTAACCAACACATTCTGTTGATGCATCAAAAACATGCCACCATGATAATAAATGTGAATTTCAACTTGAACAAAAATCCCATAATTACAAAGTGGAAAAGTAAAAAAAAATAAAAAAAATTGTGGTGTTACTTTTGTTATGTGGAATTTTCATTCTTATACAAAAGTACTAAAATAAAAGAGAGAGGTGGCATTGGTATAGGTGTGATATTTAAATTTGGAAGACTTTAATTCTTATGAAAGTTAAAGTTAATTTTATACATGCAAGGCATTTAAGGTTATTATTAATAATAAGTATTTGAGATTTTTTAAAGTTTTATTTAAAGTTAAAAAATAAATGTTTATGAGATTTTAAGAAAAAATGAAAAATAAGAAATTATCAAATGAGTAACACCCACATCTATATTGTTTATGGTAATGAAAATAATATTAAATCACCACTAATAATTAATTTTGAAGTGAATTCATGCTTTCTTTGGCATGACACTTAATAGATATCATAGAATGTAAAACTATGTTAAATTTAATAGAATTAGCTAAAATCACAAAACTTCTACGTTGAACAAGAATAATATCTTCTATTTACTTTGAAATGTGTTAGAAAATAAGTTATGAGAGATGCATAAAAATCCAAGTTAAGATGAGTGGAGACTCCATTGAACAAAATAAAATCTTATTAACTTTATTGGTTGTCTGGAATACAACAAGACATCATTATTTATAACAAAAGAAATGGCTGCAAATTTGCAATTTAAGAAAAAACCATTGGAGCTCAAATTTACATCATAAGAAGAAACCATTTGCAATTTTCTCTTGTATGGGTTTCCACGTTAATTCTCTATGTACAAAATGCCATGTGTTTGTTGCCTTTCTTTGTTGTTGATTGCATTTAATTATCTAATTGATTGAATATGTGAAAAAATTATATAATATTAATTCACTCCCCCTCTTAGTATTCTTTGATTCCCAACTATACTCTAATATATCCACAATCCCAAGGCCAAAAACTAGTGGGCCTTCATCAATAAGTATATCTTTAATAGTTATGTTGCACTTGCTGTTATGCTTAATGTACTTTCCCCTATGAAATATCAGGAGCATCATCCAAGCGCTCAATTTATCTAGCTATGCATACAATTATAACATTAACCAACACATTCTGTTGATGTATCGAAAACATGCCACCATGATAATAAGTTTGTGTGAATTTCAACTTGAACAAAAATCCCATAATTACAAAGTGGAAATGTAATAAAATAAAAAAATTGTGGTGTTACTTTTGTTATGTGGAATTTTCATTCTTATACAAAAGTAATAAAATAAAAGAGAGGTGGCATTGGTATTGTTACACCATTTTTTGGTCATCTAACCTATTACTATTAGATGGACCCAAGTACACCATGTAAGACCAATTTTACCCTAAGTAAAATTGTTTTCACCATGTAAAATAACTTAGTAAAACACATTTATTAGGTTGTTTATGGTCTAAACAGGAAACCCCATAAGGAAATATTAAACAAATCTACATTTGTTTGGTTTTCCTCAACGAATAGTTAGTTAAACAACAATTTAATTATTATTCCTGGTCATATTTAACTCAAAACAGGAAAATTAATTAGATAAACCTTTATTTATCTTATTATTTTCTAGGAATAATTATTTAAACCTTATTTAAATAATATTCCTTGTTAAATTTGACTAAATCATTTATAAATAATCAAATAAATTATTATTTATTTTAATAGACCACATCCTTAAAATAATAAATAAATAATTTATTTATTTATTATTTACAAATAAAGAGATTTGACCCAAGTCAAATTCTTTTTCCCTCCAACAAATATAATAAAATATTCCATAAAAGGTGGATCTAGATTTGGTTAATAATATTTTAATTATGCACCAATATCTAGACTAACTCAATATTTTGTTATAAATAGAAGGGTTTTTCCTACCATTCACTACCTTTCGTTGCCTTGAGATCACTCTGGATCTATACTTTTGGTTTGACTTTGAGCCACCATCATTGTCATATTTGCTACCATTTTTCTTGTGAGCTCCCTTTGAGTTCCATATTTTTCTGGGTTTTCTACACCATCAAGAGAGAGATATTTTAGATTTGAAGTGCTGAGGACTTCCAAGAACCCATCCCATTAAGGGGAATTGGTAACATCCTTCTATGTTTTCCTCCTAGGTGCCATTAATACAAAAAATTCTTTAAAACATATTTTTGTCTTGTCTATTTGGATGCATGGAGAAAAACCTTACTTTTATTTACTGCTTAATGTCTTTTAATGCATAGATCTAGATTTTTACAGATCAACTAATTGCAGATCTAAGGATATTGGCAACCATATTTTGTTGTTAGGGTTGTTTTTTATGCACAGCTAAAGTGGTCTTTTTCCGTACACTGGAAATTAAGATTCATACTAACAACTGGCGACTCCACACGGGTTTTCAATTATGACCATTGTCGTTCTTCAGATTTGTAATGTTTCCAAATTTAGCATAGAGCTAATTGGAACATCAATTTTGCTTATATAGGCTAGGAAGTGAATAAATGGGTAAGGAGGCCCATGAGTAGGAATAAAATCCCTCATAGTGTGGAAGGGATCATCAGAGTAGCTCTATTTTTCACCCTCAAATGTGAAAAGGGGCAAATGCATGAGGACAAGGTCAAGTTTGACCAAGTCAACAACACTGCCATAGAGGGAGTGGATCACTTTGGAAGACAACACAGTGTGAATGGGGGAGAGATCATTTGGTGGAGGAAACCCTAATGTCTGGAGGCCAAGGAAAGAAGGCTTTCATTTGTACAAAGGGAGGACAAGGCAGCCATAGATGGATATGTTATTGAATATAGAATTTGGTCTGCATGACTATTTGCTGTCTTCAGTTGTTTAACTGAGATTGTTGTGTTGCTTAACACAAGGGATTACCTGTTTAGGAATCCTTCTCCCTTCTTGAGAGGCCTCTTGAGGGATTGCACTTCATTCTCCACATTCCAAGCTCAAGGCCAAGCCACCCCCTTCAGCTACATCGTTATTCCTGTAGCAGGAAACGTTGTGTTGCAAGGTGTTGCAGTGGGGGGTTCCACAACACCGTTTCCTTGGCTCATCTTTCAAAGGAGGGAGCTTCTATTCCTCTGGGAGGTTAGTGAGGAAGATTCAAGAGCTGATTGCAGATCTTTAGCATCAGGCCAAGCACTTCCCATCTCCTACAGTGCAGTCCATCTCCTTGACTGCATTATTTTTTAGCATATTTGTAGTAGGGACTTGCTCCACTATTTTGGAGGGTGAGATCTTCAGGGATTAGATCAGCGTTTCACCTGAGAGATCCATTGGATGAGATCTATTCATCATATGCAGCATCATCAACTATCTTCATCCATTTCCAGTTTCTGAGTTGTATCTACTACCCTGCAACTCCGACATTTTGTATTTCTGCATATTTCAGCCAATCCTTCCAGGATTGTCTAGAAATTTCCTTTGGGAGTGTTTATCTTTGCTCCCCATATTGTATGAGCTATGTATTGATATATTCATGTATTGAAATCAGTTTGCAGCAGTTATCCTTCATATACTGCGTAGTCATAGCCATGGCTTCCTTCATGTAGCAGTATTTTCCATTTATCACGTATATGTTCTATTGAGGGTTGTATTGCCCCACTTGAGTGATTTTTTCCTCAAGGATTTGTATACATTGTTGCTACTATAATCTAATATGATGGTTATGTGGATCTTTTGGCATTCCATGTGTTAATGTATCACTGCTACTCCATTGGTGTGTTTACATATTACTGTTGCTCCACATTTGGAATATCTTAAGATATTCCCAATAGTGTAGAATTTCCCTATTTTAGGATATTACAGTGGTATCAAAGCATGATCTTTGGCTCAGCCTAAGAGTTTCAGCCATAAGAAGATAGAAGAGATCAAGATGATGAAGAGGATGAGCTTACTCTCATTATTTTTCAGATCCAGGAAGGACCTCTCCAAGGAGGTTAAGAAGATGGAAGAAGGAGAAGAGGAAGGACCATGCACTTCCTACTCTCAAAGAGAAGAAGACATGAAGCATGAAGAACACTTGGAATCTGAAGTTCTAAGTTAATATCTTGCTGAATACCAAGCTAAACCTAGAGCCTTCAAAGAGACTCTAGCTTTACCAAAATTTATTCAACTGAAGGAAGAAAGAAGACCCTACAACTATGGGATGATGAGAGGCAATACATTTCTATTGTCCGCTTTTGACGGATCATTCACATGTGCAGCAGAGGCTTGGGTGATGAAGTTAGAGGCTTTCTTCCTGCTACATTCTGTAGTAGAAGAAAGGCTGTAGAAATTGCAGCACCACACCTTGAAGGTGAAGCAAATACTTAGTGGTTCAGCCATTGGAGCCATGCAAGGGTATCTACCCTTGTTGAGTTTTCTCAAAGATTGATCAAGAAATTTGGAAAAGAGGAGGAGAAGCCCTCACCACCAGTTGTGTAGAAATTTTGAATAACTAATATATTATTCACCGAGATTCTCCTGATCACACACTATTTTAACTTCATGCACAATACAGAATCTCTTCCACCATTGATCATTAATTGCGGAAATAAAAAAAATCACATGCTCACATTAAAACCATAAACAATCACACATATGAACACAGTATTTTATGGGAAAGCTTAAAGCTGAAAACCCCCAACTATCTGTATATTATATGTCATAGATATCATGTAACAATCATTATACAAAGCTCCTCACAAGCCTTCCTCATGACAATCTCCAATTGTTACACATTGAACTGCTCCGATCTAGCAAATCACATGCTCCAATCTCCGCCACCGATAGCTTGCCTCATCGCGCAATCCCGTCAAGAATGGCACTCAATGAACTCGAATTGGTCCACTTTCGATCGTAATCCTCATTGGCATCTCCAATTCATCGGTTGTTGCAAATCATGCATGAAAAGATAGTTCACAACTGATAGTCACACTCGCTCTTTCACCTACCTCTTTCACTGTCTCCACTAAATCATTTAATGTGTACTGTAGCACCGATGTATTCTTTAGTTGATTTATGAGTTAATAATTAGTGAATTAATTAATAATTAATTCACACCACTCATCACTAGTGTATTTATCAGTTAGAATAAATACAACTAGTTCAACTAAGTTAAATCGAACACAACTCCACCAACTGTCTCATCAACTCCACCAAACTCTGCCACATGAGTTCTAACTGGAAGTATCCATGCAATAGCTCCACTTAACCCTCAAGAATAGCATAATTCCTTCTGTCAACTCCTGTGCCACATCTGTGCACTTAACTGAAGTGCTCCAAGAGAATAAGATAATGTTTATAGTCCAAATATTATTAAAAGCTAATAATATTCGACATATCCATTTTTACACTGACAATCTAAAAATAGATTCCGCCCAATATGTCTAAAAATAGACATAGTCTAAAAATAGACTTTGCGCCAAAAATAGCCTGCGGGCCCACTTAGTGAAGGCGACTTCTTTCCACTAAGCTCATCATCTTGTTGCAGTCTCAACAAGTTGAAGAGGCATGTACCAGCACTGTTGTAGCCATGGAGGAGAAGCCTTCATCTTTAGCAGTTTTGGAAGCCAACACATATGAAGAGGAAAATCTTGCAGCCCTGCAAGGAGATTCCACATTTCACCAAGGTATGCTTAAATGTCCATCTCTTGTCATTTCAGAAAATATTATGGATGGGTCCACATCACTGCATACTGTTGATTTAGAGCAGCAGAATTGCACTGTGTTGTACAAGAGCAGTGATGAAGAAGAGAGGAACCATTCCCCATGGGAGCATTCAAATGGCAGCTTCATTCAGGAAGCCATGAAGGGAGCAGTAAGAAGGAGTAGACATATGGAGATAAGAACTCTTTCTCCTCTCTAGATGATACTCTCTTGATGAGCATGCCACAGAGTTTGTCAAGGGAATTGGAATTTGTTGAAGTGGAACCAAGAAATGGCACCCTACCACGGGGCTTCTAATTTAATTTTCCCTTAATTAAATTTGGAAGAGAAATTTTAATTTCATCTCATAACAACCTGTATTAGTTAACTAAGTCATAATGAATGAGTTAGATTAGGAAATTCAAGTTGAGGGTTAGAGAGCTTGCATGTAGAGTGATTCCATGATTTAAGGGGGTCCAGTTGTAGTTATGCATGAGTTAATTAGTTAACTCAATTAATTGATTTAAAATAAGTTTAACTATTTATAACTGAGTTATGAGCTAGTGAGAGGTCTAGTGAGTTAAATATGATTTAATTAACTATGAGTGATCAACCAGTTAACTAAAAATTCACTATAAATAGTTTTTGCATGTTAGTTATGAGGAAGACCCTGTTGAGACTGTTATCCTCCTGTATTCTACAATTTCACTAATTGACTATGGATTTTCTACAATCTGCTAAACATAGCATTCCTTGACTATCATCTATCTTTAGAAATATCACTGCCTTCATTATCTTCATAAAACCATTTTCACTATCTCTCAATTTGCCTTCTCAAAATCACCCTTCTGCTCTAAAAAATCATGTTTGGGCTTAATTCCCTCATTTTCACTGTTATTACCTACCAAAAGCCTCATATCCTCATTTTCCCCCACTAAAAACCCCCCATTAACCCCCTCACCTTCACCATTCTTCGTTATTTTCACTAAAACAATGTAAAAAGTCCCCTTTTACATTGTTTTCATCGTAAAATTAGACTTTCGGGACCCACCTTTTATATTTAAACTATGTTTTATAATATAAACCCGAACCTTTATGTTTTTTAGCCCAATCCCTTTATAAATATTTAAGCCCCGGTATTAATGTTTTTAACCCCCCGCCTTTGTTAAAAAACATTTTATAAACCCTCCCCTTTTCTTTAATAAACAACGCTTCCGCTTGTTTTATTAACACCCCGGGCCCCGCATACACCAAAACCCGCCATCTGTCTGCCCAAGCCCCACTCCCTCTGACTTTCCCATTGCTCCTTTCACCCGACCACCGTTGATCTCTGCCCCTCGAGATCTAACGGCCCACAGCCAATATCGCGCCATTATTTGCACGGGGGTTAAACAACCCCAAACTCTGCGAAATGGGTGGCATTCACCCATATACCCTCCACCACGCATCACCCACTGAATGGAATCACACGCCATCCCCCAAACCCACTTACCACTCCTCATCCCATGCGAAAACCGCCCCCTCGCTTGTGAAAACCACTCTTCCTCCTTCGCGCCAAATCTTGATACCGCCATCTGATTCAAACGTTCCAAAGCCATGTGGCTCTGCGATGAAGCCCAATCCGCCATTACCACCTCTGCAAATGCTCCTAACACCCAAAAAACCCCAAATAAACACAGAAAATCCCCTCAATGCAGGTTTTAAGCTAACAGGTTATTTTTATTGTGCAGTTTTCATGGCAGGAATGCGAAAATTGCATTACTAGGGTCCAAAATTGATTGAATAAGTATTTTGGGTGACGATCCAAGGAGATTTGTTTTATTAGAAGGACTGAAGGCATGAAATCGAGCATAACCACCAATGAATCATGATCATCAGTGGTTATCCAAGCACTCCGATAGCATAAGATGCCCTCCCCTACGTAGCAAAATTGCAGAGAGAGGAAAAAACAATCAGAAGACCGTAACAGTGAAGGTTAATGGATTAAAAGGTCAAATCCAAGGATTAAAGAGATTAATCAAAGATTAGAAGACAGAGAGGCAGAGATAAAGAAGATAGTGAAGACAAATCAAGTTTAAAAGCCTAAAACAGAGTTCAAAGGATAAAACAAATATAGATTAACACAAAGGCAGATCTGAATGACTCAACAAAAGTCGTTTACTTCTTCAGAGACACATTTTGCCACCTATAGCATGTTTTCTTTCATTAAAGAGATCAACAATTATTGAAACAGTCAGAGATATTTCTCAGCTACTCAGTGGTTATTGAAAAAGTTTTTGAAAAGCCTTAAAAGTCAAATATTTCCAAAAGTTAGCTCAAACAGCTAAGTTAGGAGTTATTATTACAGTGAGTAAGTCATAGATATTTTTTCCTTGGGCCTTGCATGGTCTTAAAGGTCAAAAATGCATTAACTCTGTAATGAATACAAATCTAAAACCCTAGATTAGGATCACCTCCTCATTTTGCAGATAAATACTGCATGTATGATTAATTTTTTAGTGTTGGTTGGTTGGTTAGTTGGATGATTGCTAGTTGTTGAGCTAGTTGAATACTGCAAGGTTGGATTTCAGAAAACTCTGATTTGCAGAGATCTATTGTACTCGAGTAATGTAACTGTGTTGAACATTAGTAATACAAGCACGTTCACAGGATTCTTGAGCTATGTTAATGGTGAAGTTTTCCTTCTTTGTCAATGTTTTCCTTATGTTTTCCATTATGTCCATTATTTCTCTGATAAAAGAACATAAATTTCAGATTAGGGTATGTTGTCTTGGCACCCTAATTCTGTCTTCTTTCTTTAAATTAATGTTTTCCTCTGCAAGGTCTGATTGGAGAATTCTTAATTGGTCTTGGTTCACCTAGCTTGTTGTCTTGGGAATGATTTAATAAAGTCAATCCAAAGAAGTCTATGGTATGCCTTGTCCTTTGGTGTAGCTTGAAATATTGTTTTTAAGGCCTTTCTTTGAAGTATACTTAGTAGATTCCAGCCAAGGAAGTCTATGGTATGCCCTATCCTTTGGTTTGTTTCAAAATGTTGCTTTGAAGGTATTTAGAGTGTTTGATTAAGGAAGACAATTCTATCTTCCTCTTTAGTTGCACTCATTGTTATATTAAATGTTTTCTTTGTTTGAAAGTAATTCTAGGTTTTCTGGATTGTTGTCTTAAAGGTTTTCTTATTAAAGTCTGGCCAAATAAGTCTATGGTTTTCCCTGTCCCTTGGTTTGTCTCAAACAGTTACCTAAAAGGCTTTTCTTGTTAGAGTAGAGTTAAAGGATTCTTAATTGCCCTTTAGTTTTGTTGTTTTCACAACTTACTGTCATTTCATATTTCATCTAATCTAAGAGATCCACTTGATATAGTTAGCTTTCCCTATGAAAACCCTTGCAGAGTTGATGAACAATTAAATCCTTTTATGACTCCATATCCCTATGGATTAATGTTTCTCACAGTATATCTATTCAGCTGAAACATTCCCTCGATTAATCACACCATTGATCTATCAATTAACCAATCAACCAATCAAAACAAACAAGTTCTTAGAACTTCATAACTAACCTAAAATCAGAAAAAAAAAGAGCATAAAGGCATATCACTTATAAACACTTATATAGAGAGAGCCCTCTCCGAGTCGAGGAGGGTTAGGCCCATGGACCCCAAGGTGGTTTGATGTGGTTCCCTGTATATTTTTTTCTTACCAATATTTCAAATCATAAGGAGCCAACATAGCGGTGACCATACTAGGGAACTGAGTAATTAAAAGCTTTAATATCACCTCAAGAACTCAGAAATCCTGATTTAAACTTAGATGAGTCAAGTGTTAGCCAAGAATGGCATCTGGTTTCTGATGGTGGATAACAACCAGACTTAAAACTATTAAAAATCCTCCATCTGGTGACTCCATTAGTTTTCGGTAGGCTTGCTTACTCCACTAGTTCTCTATAGACTCCGCTGGGAAAACTTATTTTATCATTAAAACTCAACAGAACCCAGTTAATAATACTTTTTGGATTAAGTATTTCTTTCATAGGTTGGTTTGTCCTTTAAGACTGTCATAAACTCTGAACCTTTCTGATTTTTGGGTCCAAGTCCTAGCTTCTAGAAGAATTTGTACCAGATCCCATCCTGACCCAAATCCTCCTGCAATAGTTGACAATCTTGAAAGCATCCTTAGGAAGTCTCCTAGATCTAAAAATCCAACTGTTGGAAGATCTATCCAGAAAGAAAGTTCCCTACCTGAAAGCCTTAAAGACTTGTAGAATTTTTGGTTGCTGATGGTGGACAGTAGCCTGCCTCAAAAAAGTTGAAATATTCCACCTGGCGACTCCACAGCTCTCGAAAAGCCTAAAGACTCCACTGGTAAAAGACTCCAGACTGGATGTAAAGATGCAATGACCCTTCCCTCTAACTAATTAACAGAATGAAAAGTTTTGTGGCAGACCCTCTATCTAGTGAAGTTTTAAATCAGTTATCAGAATTTCAGCTCCATGATGATTTCCTAAAAGTTGTCTTTCTCATTTTAAAATCAAGCAAATTCAATCCTAAAGTGAAGAAAATTTTTCTAGAGATAGTGGTTGAAAGATATGAAACTGACATTGAACTTTTAAATTCTCAAATTCAGTCATACAATTTCTGAGATCCTAAAAAATTCTTGGAAAGTCTCCCTTCCCCTAACTAAGAGGAAATTGTACTACCTCTTGACTTACATATGAAGGATGACTGTGCTTTCAAGAACCGGACTGGAGATGAGGTTTTCAGAGTTAATATTGGAGATATAACCAACCAACTATTCATGGAAATCCTGGATGAAAACTTCTTACATCATGCTTTTACTGATCCTATAGCAGATTACGTGGAGGTTCTTATCAACTCAATTTTTCAAACATATATTATTTATAAGAGTCAAGTGCATCAAAATTTACCACTACATATGATAACTTTGGTTATAAGGGCGCAAGATCAAGTTATACTGCTATTTTTCCTGACAAGCAGTCAAGTTGTCCACCTATTTTTTCTATTGATTAACTGAATGCACTAGCATTGTTCTATCATTTAGAACAACAGAAATTTCCAAATTAGATTAGGGTATGTAGGTATGCAAAGAAAGCTGATCTAAAAAAGAAAAGAAGAAAAGAGGGCAGATAAAAAGAAAAGGTAAAGCCCCATACCAAAAAAAAATGAGTGTTGCAGAAAGTGTGCAAGTCCAAATGCCCACTACTTTGAAAAGGAAGTCTTGTTCAATCATACAGCCTAATCATGATTGAAATTTTTTTGAATTTTTGCTGATAAGTTAGAAAATGATGATTTTCCAAACTGTTTAAACTTGGCTTATCAGTAGATTAGATAGGAAAAGATATTGGTTCCAAAGTTCAAAATCTGAACCAAAGAAAAAGAAAGGAATCAATGAAAAATTCCAGATTATACCCCTCAGTTTTTAGCTTTTACTTTTTACAAAAATAAAATCTATGTGCAGCTTGTCCAAAATGCCACAGTTCATGAAAATCAAACTACTTAACCTTGATTGGGTCATTCTTTCAATTTCCTGTTGATAGATTAGAGAATGAAAATCTGTCAAACTATTTAATCTTGACAAATAATTAGATTAGATAGAGAATAAAAGAGCTCATCAGTCTAATATGAGAATTTGGATGATATAAGGGTAGAAGTAGACAATTTTTGCTTTCAAAAAGAAAAATGATGTCAAGTGTTTGCCAATAAATGCACCCAGATGAAGAAAAAATGCTAGAAAATTATGATGGGTAGGTAGAGTTGAGTTGAAGCAAGCATGTCTTTCAGATTTTAAAAGTCATACCTTCAAAGAAGAGCAGCAGATCAACAATTTCAGAATGAAAATCTACCAAGTACAAGCAAGGCACTGATCTACAAATTCCAGAGATCTGAACTCTGAGGTTCTTGACACCTCCTAAAAAAGCTTCCCTCCCCATCTGGAGCCACTGTTATCATCCTGTATTCTACAATTTCACTAGGTGACTATGGATTTTCTACAATCTGCTAAAGATCGCATTCCTTGACTATCAGCTATCTTTAGAAATCTCACCGCCTTCATTATCTTCATAAAACCATTTTCACTATCTCTTGGTTTTCCTTCTCAAAATCACCCTCCTGCTCTAAAAACTCATGTTTGGGCGTAATTCCCTCATTTTCACCCTTCTTACCTACCAAAAATCTCATCTCCTCATTTCGCCCCACTAAAAACCCCCATTAACCCCCTCACCTTCACCATTCTTCGTTATTTGCACTAAAAAAATGTAAAAAGTCCCTTTTACATTGTTTTCATCGTAAAATTAGACTTTCGGGACCCACCTTTTATATTAAAACTCTATTTTTTAATATAAACTCAACCCTTTATGTTTTTTAGCCTAACCCCTTTATAAATATTTAAGCCCCGGTATTAATGTTTTTAAACCTCTGCCTTTGTTAAAATAAATTATATAAATCCTCCCATTTTCTTCAATAAACAATGCTTCCACTTGTTTTATTAACCCCCCGGGCCTTGCATACACCAAACCCCGCCATCTGTCCACCGAGGCCCCACTACCTCTGACTTTCCCATCGCTCCTTTCACCCAACCACCATTGATCTCTTCCCCTCGAGATCTAACGACCCACAACCAATATCGCACCATCATTTGCACAGGGGTTGAACAACCCCAAACTATGTGAAATGGGTGGCATTCGCCCATATACCCTCCGCCACGTGTTGCCCAATGAATGGAATCGCATGCCATCCCCCAAACCTGCTTACCACTCCTCATCCCATGCAAAAACCACCCCCTTGCTTGCAAAAACCACTCTTCCTCCTTCGTGCCAAATCTTGATACCGCCATCCGATTTAAACGTTCCAGAGCCCTGTGGCTCTGCGATGAAGCTTGATCCGCCATTACCACCTCTGCAAACACTCCTAATACCCGAAAACCCCAAATAAATGGATAAAAGCCCCTCAACGCAGGTTTTAAGCTAACATATTGTTTTTATTGTGCAGGTTTCATGGCAGGAATGCGAAAATTGCATTCATATGGTCCAAAATTGATTGAATAAGAGTTCTGGGTGACGATACAGGGAGACTTATTTTATTAGAAGGACCGGAGGCGTGAAATCGAGCATAACCACTAATGGATCATGATCATTGGTGGTTATCCAAGCACTCCGATAACATAAGATGCCCTCCCCTACGCAGCAAAATTGCAGACAGAGGACAAACTAGTCAGAAGACCATAACAGTGAAGGTTAATGGATTAAAAGGTAAAATCCAAGGATTAAAGATATTAATCAAAGATTAGCAGACAGAGAGGCATAGATAAAGTAGACAACGAAGACAAATCAAGTTTAAAAGCCTCAAACAGAGTTCAAAGGATAAAACAAAAATAGATTAACACAAAGGCAGATCCGAATGACTCAACAAAAGACATTTACTTCTTCAGACACACATTTTTCCACCTACATCATGTTTTCTTTCAATAAAGACATCAACAGTTATTGAAATAGCCAGATATGTTTCTTAACTACTCAGCAGTTATTGAAAAAGTTATTTAGAAGCCTTAAAAGTCAAATATTTCCAAATGTTAGCTCAAACAGCTAAGTTAGGAGTTATTATTACAGTGAGTCAGTCACAGATATCTTTGCCTTGGGCCTTGCATGGTTTCAAAGGTAAAAAACGCATCAACTCTGTAATGAATACAAATCTAAAACCCTAGCTTAGGATCACCTCCTCATTTTGCAGATAAATGCTACATGTATGATTCATTTTTTAGTGTTGGTTGGTTGGTTAGCTGGCTGATTACTGGTTGTTGAGCTAGTTGAAGACTGCTAGGTTGGATTTGAGAAAAACCTCAGTTGCAGAGATATATTGTATTGGAGTAATGTAACTATGTTGAACATCAGTAATACAAGCACGTTCACAGGATTCTTGAGCTATGTTAATGGTGAAGTTTTCCTTCTTTGTCAATTTTTCCCTTCTATTTTCTATTATGTCCATTATTTCTCTGATAAAAGAACATAAACTTTAGATTAGGATATGTTGTCTTGGCACCCTAATTCTGTCCCCTTTCTTTATCTTAATGTTTTCCTATGAAAGTTCTAATTGGAGAATTATTAATTTTTCTCTGGTTCCACCTAGTTTTTTGTCTTGGCAATGATTGAATAGAGTCAAGCCAAAGAAGTCTATGGTATGCCCTGTCCTTTGGTGTAGCTTGAAATATTGTTTTTAAGGCCTTTCTTTGAAGTATACTTAGTAGATTCCAGCCAAGGAAGTCTATGGTATGCCCTGTCCTTTGGTTTGTTTCAAACTGTTGCTTTGAAGGTCTTTAGAGTGTTTGATTAAGGAAGACAATTCTATCTTGCTCTTTAGTTGCACTCATTGTTATCTTAAAT
Organism: Pinus albicaulis; assembly: GCA_034641835.2. Classification (NCBI taxonomy): domain Eukaryota; kingdom Viridiplantae; phylum Streptophyta; class Pinopsida; order Pinales; family Pinaceae; genus Pinus; species Pinus albicaulis. The sequence continues at coordinate 207,296,069 of CM076572.1, forward strand.
GTTTTCTTTGTCTGAAAGTAATTCTAGGTTTTCTGGATTGTTGTCTTAAAGGTTTTCTTATTAAAGTCTGGCCAAATAAGTCTATGGTTTTCCCTGTCCTTTGGTTTGTCTCAAAAAGTTACCTAAAAGGCTTTTCTTGTTAAAGTAGAGTTAAAGGATTCTTAATTGCCCTTTAGTTTTTCTGTTTTCACAGCTTACTGTCATTTCATATTTCATCTAATCTAAGAGATCCACTTGATATAGTTAGCTTGCCCTATGAAGACCCTTGCAGAGTTGATGAACATCTAAATCCTTTTATGACTACATAGCCCAATGAATTAATGTTTCTCACAGTCTATCTATTCAGCTGAAACATTCCCTCAATTAATCACACCATTTATCTATCAATTAACCAATCAATCAATAAAAACAAACAAGTCCTTAGAACTTCATAACTAGCCTCAAATCAGAAAACAAAAACATAAATACAGATCACTTATAAACACTTATATAGAGAGAGCCCTCTCTGAGTCCAGGAAGGCTAGGTCCATGGAATCCAAAGTGGTTTGATGTGGTTCCCTGCAGAGTTTTTTCTTGCCAATATTTCAAATCACGGGGATCCAACAAAGACATAGGTTAAAGGGAATATAACTATCAGTTGTATAATTAGAAAATTGCATAGGTCAGTTATAGAGTCAGTTGGAGTCCTTGGATGGATTGGATAGTCAAGGAAAGGTATTTTCCAATTTAATAGGGCATTAATTCCACAAGGAATGTGTGAGCAAGCCAGGTTGAGCAGAGGTTCATAATTGGCTTAGTATTTTTCCAATTTTGCCTAGATCAATGTGGGACAGTTGGCAGAGTGCATAAGTTCTCTTAAGAGAGAATGCATTGTATTGTTTCATGACCATTGAATCTATACAATATACATATAGCGGGGTTTTAGGCAACATTCTTTCCCCAGATAAATATTGTGTTGTGCGATTGATTTTCTTTTTCTCTTAATTGTTTATGTGATTGTGCGATCATCTTTGTTTCCGCAAATTGTAGAAGGGATTAATGATATTGTTTTAATATATCATAAGATCAGATTGAATCCCCCTGGTTAGATTTTCTACATGGTATCAGAGCACTAGGGATCACAATAATAAGAGAAGGCAGAGTTTGTTTTGATCAGGTTTGAATTTGCAGATTATTTCTATGGTATCCAACAATAGATCAAGATTTATTCAGAAATCTTCTGTAAAATAACATTATCAATTGATAAGCCGACACATTTCGAACTACTTAGTGTAGTTCATCATCAGGAGAATGGTGATTGTTCTTATCTATATCAATCAATATAAATATTGTATATATGTTACAGTCAGGTCAAAACTTTAACTAGAAATTAATGAAGACTACTGTTAAGAAAATAAAATATTATTAGATTTAGTCAATATAGTTAGAAATAAATATTAAAATAATTAAAATGAATGAAAAATAATACTAAAATTAGTAACATTAGGTTAGTAAAAATGTAATAAAACGAGAAAAATCACAAAGATGTCATTCAATGGCTTGAGACTCGAATATGCACTCGAGGGAAATTCAATATATATTGCATGGAAGGATAGGATGGAGGCAGTGCTTGAGGACAACAGACTGAAGGCTTTCATAGATGTCGATGTCTCGCAGCGTGCAGCAGTAGATGCTCAACTTCTTGATGCATGGAAGAAGAGTGTTGCAAAAGTGAGAAGGATCTTGTTAGAGGGAGTTCGGGACCATATTGTATCGAACCTCAATGGGAAGGCGACTCTATATGCAATGTGGAAGGCCTTGATATATTTGTATTAGAATAGCAGCGACTGTCGAAAGTTGGAGCTGAAAAAAAATATCAGGAAAATCAAAATCGAAAAGGGCGAGATGATCCATAAATACATGACCAAGTTCACCACATGTCGAGATGAGCTTACAAGTGCTGGGTCGCTGTTGCTACGGATGATTTGGCGAGCCTATCTCTTTTAGGCCTTCCAAATAATTGGCATAGCTACTAGGACTCTATTAATGGGATTGAGAAGCTTCCAAATTGAGTGTGACTTTGGTCGGATTTGCCACAAGAAGAAATCAAGCAGAGCACGAGAGATGGATCCTTGTCAAAGACTGATGATGAGGAAAATTGTGCCTTAGATGGAAATATGAAGAAGGGAAAAGGGAAGGCGTCCCATTCCAAACCCTAGTCTGGAAAGACAGGAAAGAATCAAGACTTTTCAAAGGTGAAATGTTTCAACTGTCATGAGCATGGACACTATGCCACAAATTGTCCACAAAAGAAGAACAACAAGAAGGTCTCAGGAGGAGCATCATGGTGTCATCAGTGATGGGATATGTTTGGTACTTGGATAGTGGTGCCTCATTCCACATGACCAGCAACAGAGAATTCTTCAGTAGCTTGGAGGAGAAGGATCTCCAAATGCACATCGAGATGGGTGATGATGGGAGGTATAGCGCTACTAGGATTGGTATAGTTACTTTCTAGAAAGAGTTAAGTAAACCCCTCATTGTAAAATATGTCATGCATGTACCCAGTTTAGAGAATAATTTGGTTTATGTTGCTATGTTGGAAGATCATGGATATGATGTGATTTTCAGTGAAGGAAAGGTGTTCCTTCGTCACAAAACCATAGGACATGTGAAAAATATCAGGGTTCGGGTGAAGAACCTATGCAAACTTTTTGTAGATGACTGCGCAACATTGAGAAGTAAAGAAGTGAAGGTGTTGAGCTGAGACAACAGTGAGTTATGGCACATGAGGTTAGGCCATATTCACCACAAAGCTTTGAGGATCTTGCAGCAGATTTCTACAAGGCTTCCAAAGAGTATACTTGCACAGAGAGACACATGCAAGGGTTGTACTGTGGGGAAGTTTACAAAGGCCACCTTTTATGAGAAGGAAAGCTGAGCAGCGATGATCCTTGAGATAGTTCAGTTAGACGTATGTGGACCGTTATCAACACCATCCACAATAAAGCACATGTATTATGTGATTTTTGTTGATGATTTTTCAAGAAAGTGTTGGATTTTCTTCATGCAAAATAAATATTAGACGTTCTCCAAGTTTTGGGAGTTCAAAGCACTTGCCAAGAAATATACAGGGAAGAAGGTGAATTCTCTAATGAGCGAAAATGGTGGGGAATAAATCTCTAATGAATTCAATAACTTCTATGACTCAGAAAGAATTTCAATATAATTGATTGCACCTCATAACCCACAGCAGAATGGGGTTTCAGAGAGTTGTGGTAGTAGCACGAGCTATGTTGCATGATCATGGCCTACCGTTGTATCTGTGGGAAGAGGCATCCAATACATCAGTATTTGTGCGAAACAGAAGTCCTCATTAGATACTTGGGATGAGTAAACTAGAGGAGGCTTTTTCAGGTAAGAAACTGGATGTTTCATATTTAAAATTTTTGGTTCATCTGTCTATTTCCATGTCACCAAAGATGCCAAGAAGAAGCTTGAGCCAATATGTAATATCCCAAAATAGGGAAAATCAACAAGGTTGGGAATATCTTATAATATCCCAAGATTGTAGATCCAGCAATACATGAAACATAAAAATGGAGTAGCAGTGAATAATATCATACCACGATGAATGGAAACCATAAAGCCATTTTATTATATATCAGCAACAAATAAGGGCAATACACATCAAATGATCAAGGCAAACAAGCCTCCCAAGAATACATAAGTCAAAAGTGAAGTGCTGCTACATAGCAGAATGTCTATGGATCAAAACTGCACAGTCATAGATGGAGCACTGCTATAGGAAATAAATAAAAAACATAGATCTGCATATAGATGGCTGATACAATAATGGGAGAGAAGATCCAAGCCCCCAAACACTATTTCTAGACAATCCTGGAAGGATTGGCTAAAATATGAAAAACTGCAAAAATGCCGAAGTTGCAGTCCAAAGAATGAATAGCAACTGCAACTCAATAACTGGATGGAGATGGTTTTAGATGATCCACAAACTGAAAAAATCTCCTCCAATGGATCTTTCAAGTGAAAGGCTAATCCTATCAATGAAGATCTCACCCTCCAAACAATCTGCAAACCCTCACTACAAATGCTCACTGAAAATAGCGCAGTCTAAGAGAGGGACTACACTGTAGGTGATGGTAAATGGTTGGCCTAATGCCAAATATGGTGGAATATGCTTAGAAACCTTCCTCACTAATCTTCTAAAGGATAGAAGCCTTCCTCCTTTGAAAATGAGCTCCAGAAATTGTGTTGTGGAACCTCCACTACAACACCCTGCAACACAACGTTATATTTCAGCAGAAATAACGCTGTAGCTGAAGGAGGTGGCTTGGCCTTGAGTCTAAATGTGGAGAATGAAGTACAGGATCCTCCAAGAGGCATCTCTTGAAAGGAGAAGGAATTCATAAATAGGAATACCTTGTGCTAAACAACACTGCAACTCTGCTAAACAACAGGAGACTGCACAAAGTCTAAACAGAGCATAAAATCAATAATCCATAAGCTAACCTCCAAATGTCCGCCTTGCCCTCCTTTTAAACAAATGGATGCCTTCTCCCCTTGGGTCCCACTCATTAGGGTTTCCTCCACCAAGGAATCTTCCTCCCACTATCTCTGCGATGTCCCACAAGATGATCTCCACCTCCTATCCGAGTGCTGTTGACTTGGTCAACCTTGACCTTGTCCACATTCAAATGTCCTCTTTCACACATGAGGGTGTGAAATCCAGCTTCTATGATGATCCCTTTTCACACTATGAGGGATTTTATTTCTATTTCTGAAATGTATGGGCCTCCTTACCCATTTATTTACCTCCTATATGTAAACAACAAAAATTAATATTCCAATTAGTTGTATGCTAATTTTGGAATATTACAGTCCTCCCCTCCCAAATGTTGCTTGTCCTCAAGAAACTATAAGGATAGAACTGAAGGGCCTCCTCTTCTCCCTCTGTAGCATCCTCATAATATAAAATCTTCCAAGGATCAAGATGCTGTCTCATCAATACATCTCGAAGTTGCCCCTCCCAAGTATGTAAGCTAGCTTTTGGTGAGCATCCCAAATAGCTATCATCATGTAACAATATAATATCCATGGAGGCAACAATGGGTTGTATAAAGGTCCCCTTGAGGCATGAGGGATGATATAGATTGGGATCTACCATCCCCTTGTGAATCTCCCATCCCCAAGCTATCATCCATACAAAGTGAGTTACCTCACAACATGGAAACTCATGAAAGTCTTCCTCCACCTTAGGCTCATGCAAAGTAGGTGGGATGAGAATCTGAACTTGGTAGACAAGGTAGCCTACCCCACGTTGTCCCTCTCATCACTTATGATAAGTGTAGAGTTTTTGCTGATCTTGGGCTACAATAATGTTGCCATCAAGTGGCAAGAAGAAGACTAGATCTCCAAAGATCTCCTCTCCAACGCTATGAATCATGCTGGCCTAAACTATCCCATATGTGATGAGTTAGAAATAACCATCATATAGCATCCAATGAATCTCATGGCCCACCTCATAAAGAGACAAGTGTTTTGCTATGGTGGCCATATCATCTCCCATTCTCCCCTTAGAACATGCACTGCAAAAAGTGTGGGAATCATCTTCCCCAAGGGACACATCCACCCAATGTGTGTCTCTCCCAATCATGCTCCCAAGAAAAATAGAAACAATAGCAACATAGGGAAACATAATGAGAATCATACTCACTGCCATATGTAGAAATGGAGAAGGAAAATGGTCCCTCATATGAAACCAATGCAGCTTGAATCTCAATTGCAATAGAGAATGAGAAAAGGTGTGGTTTCTCAACCACTTGCTTGCTGCCCCATTCTCCTCATATGTTTGGAGAAAGTGTATGACGTATGGTGAAAAGTGAGCATGTTCTCCACAAGAGATATCCTCCCCAAATCCTCTTAGGGAGTGTCCATCAATAATGCTCATGGCCTCAAGTAGACCATGAAGTATAGAAGGAAGTGTGCTCCTTCCTTGAGCAATGTCTTGCACATATATGGTTAAGGAATGCACATATTCATCATATAAAACATTATGCAACCAAAAAATATCCTTACCATATGCTTTGCTCATACAAATGGAGTGGCTCATAGATGAGTCTCCTCTCATCCTCAAGGAGAAAAGAGGTGGTTGTGCTAACTCCTCCCAAGAGTTATGTATATCCTCCATCTTCACATTATCCATGCATCTCCTCATATGTTGATTTATCTCCTCCTCAAAGCCTTCCCAAAAATACCCCTCCATAATGGTTTGGTATGCTCTCATAGAATAAGTGGGGCTGAAAAGGAAATCCTCAAGTGTTGTTTGTAGCAACTTCTCCTTGAGCTTGGAAGCTCCAGATAAGAAGATCCTACCATGATAGTAGATGACCCATATCTAACTGAATATCCATCCTCATGTAGCTGGTCATCCAATATCATACAAGTGAAAAGATCCTTGGAATACTCCAACAATAGTTGGGAATTCCAATAGGAATTTATCCTCCATAGTGACAGTGCTGATGAACTATCATGAAGAACATCTGTCATATGGTTGTATTCTACTTTGACATCTCCCATGCCAAAGATGCAAGTTGGAAGGCTATTATCCTTCCCATGCTGCTTCTGCCACAGTGCAGAATCTGAAATGAGAGTGGGTAAAGATGATGTTGAGAGAATGTCTCTCTCCTCCTTGAGTCTACCCAAGGCTCCCAGCGCTGTACCAAGCTCTCCCAAGGTCTCCACCCCTCTAAAATCAATGAGTGGTACCTAAAAATGTGAAGCATCCATCCTCCTCTTCTGATCAAGTGGTCTCCCCGGTGCAATGCCACCATACAATGAGACATCATCATCAAGAGTAGACTGCATACATGGATGGAAAGATTTGTCCTTTCCCTCACTATGCAATCTAGTCTCCCTCCTTGGTGCATCAACCTCCTAAAATGGATAGGGGTGTGTGCTCCTCATCACATGATGTTGATCCTCCTCCCTATCTCCTCCTTTTATCTCCATGGTTTCACACCTTATCAACAATGGCACATGTAGAACATGAGTTGTGCCTTGATCTCCACACATGAGATCCTGGGGATTTCCTTGCAAAGATGCAATAATCCCTCTAGTTGGAGCAAGAGCTCCTCCTTCCTCTGCATGAGGTGCTAGATCAACTCTAGATATAACAATGTTGTTGCCCTTAACCTCCTCAACATGAATGGGCAACCTCCCAATGATTGGATCCTCTTTTGGAAAAAGGATCTCTATGCCTTCTTGTTTAGGAGCATGAGATAAATGTCTTGCCTCTAACAAGGTATGATGCAAGATGTCAGCCTCCTCATTGGTTTTCTGAAGTGGAATGGTATTTACAGTTTCATCCATCACATGCAAGTTTTGTGTTTGCTTGAGTTTGTTTTCCTTCACCGCATGTGTTTCAGAATTTTCCTATCAAATATTTTCATCAATGTTTTAATGAACCTTGCATAAGAAGAAGTATTTGAATTCTTTAAAGAAAAAGACTCAAATATCCACCATGCATAGGCCTTACCTCCAAGATGCAATGCTGCAACTCTGATAGCTTCATCTTCAGAAATTTGGTGCTGCTGCAAAAAGGTGTCTAGCTCTTCCACCCAAGCTTTGGTTGAGCATGTAGGTGAACCATCAAAAGTAGATAGAAGAAATATATATTGATTCTTGCTTCTCTTCACCTTGATCTTGAAAAACTCTGAAAAAGTAAGATGATCTCTAAACTTATGAGTTTGAGACTCATACTCTTGCAGAAAATTTATAAGAGTTTCCCTCCTAGTCATCCCTTCTTCTTCTTCCATCTCTCTCATTGCAACACTGGGCATGTGATTGTGTTGTGCATCATAGTATGTGTCTGCATACTCACACCCATTATGTGAAAATCTAGAGTTTGTATCAGATTCAAACCCTCTTGGAGATTCTCTATACATCTCCCTTCTTATCTTCTTGAAATCTTACTGAATGCTCAGTACAAATTTAGGAAGAAGTTTTGAGAGCCTCTCCTGTTTCTTTCCTCTAAAGGATGGAGTCTTCTTTCTATCTTCTTGTCTTCTAGATATCATATTGGCTGAGATCCATAGACTGAGCCAAGATTGATGCTCTGATACCACTATAATATCCCAAAATAGGGAAAATCAACAAAATTGGGAATATCTTATAATATCCCAAGATTGTAGATCCAAAAATACATGAAACATAAAAATGGAGTAGTAGTGAATAATATCATACCAATATGAATGGAAACCATAAATCCATTTTATTATATATCAGCAGCAAATAAGGGCAATACACATCAAATTATCAAGGAAAACAAGCCTCCCATGAATACATATGTCAAAAGTGAAGTGCTGCTACATAGAAGAATGTCTATGGATCAAAACTGCGCAGTCATAGATGGAGCACTGCTACAGGAAATAAAAAACAACATATATCTGCATATATATGGCTGATACGATAATGGGAGAGAAGATCCAAGCTCCCAAATACTATTTCTAGACAATCTTGGAAGGATTGGCTGAAATATGAAAAACTGCAAAAATTCCGGAGTTGCAGTCCAACGACTGAATAATAGCTGCAACTCAAGAACTAAATGGAGATGGCTATAGATGATGCAAAAAATGAACAAATCTCCTCCAATGGATCTTTCAAGTGAAAGGTTGATCCTATCACTAAAGATCTCACCCTCCAAACAATCTGCAAACCCTCACTGCAAATGCTCACTGAAAATAATGCAGTCTAAGAGAGGTACTGCGCTGTAGGTGATGGTAAATGGTTGGCTTGATTCCAAATATGGTGGAATATTCTTAGAAACCTTCCTCAATGATATTCCAAAGGACAGAAGCCTTCCTCCTCTGAAAATGAGCTCCGGAAATGGTGTTATGGAACCTCCACTGCAACACCCTGCAACACAACGTTATATTTCAGCAGAAATAACGTTGTAGCTGAAGGAGGTGTCTTGGCCCTGAGCCTGAATGTGGAGAATTAAGTAAAAGATCCTCCAAGAGGCCTCTCTTAAAAGGAGAAGGAATTCCTAAACAGGAATACCTTGTGCTAAATAGCACTGCAACTCTGCTAAACAGCAGGAGACTGCACAAATTCTAAATAGACCATAAAATCAATAATCCATAAGCTAACCTCCAAATATCTGCCTTGCCCTCCTTTTAAAAAAATGGATGCCTTCTCCCATTAGGTCCCACTCATTAGGGTTTCCTCCACCAAGGAATCTTCCTCCCACTATCTCTGCGTTGTCCCACAAGATGATCTCCACCTCCTATCCGAGCGCTGTTGACTTGGTCAACCTTGACCTTGTCCACATGCAAATGTCCTCTTTCACACATGAGGGTGTGAAATCCAGCTCCTATGATGATCCCTTTTCACACTATGAGGGATTTTATTCCTATTTCTGAAATGTATGGGCCTCCTTACCCATTTATTTACCTCCTATATGTAAACAACAAATATTAATATTCCAATTAGCTGTATGCTAATTTTGGAATATTACACAATAATACAGTTGGGGATATTTTTGGGGTACAATGATACACCTCATAATTATCTGGTGTAATTTCTAGCATGTCAGATGATATTGGTGAGAAGGGACGTGAAGTTTGATGAAGACAAAATCATTCCATTGTCCCTTGAGATGGAGCTTGAGTTGCATGTAGTTGAGGAGCTCTTAGCTCCAAAGGATGAACCTCATGATGTGGAGCAACTACAAGAAGAGGAATAGAGTGGTAGAGACCACTCATGCAGAGCCATCCACCAGAGATGGAAGGAATCACACTAGAGAGGCTGCCAGATTATTTTTGAATGTGAGAGAGAATGTGGGAGAGCCCACATGACAACGTAGGAAAATAATGTCCCCAGAGCAGTACACTAGATACATGGCTCTTATGAGCAGAGGTATTTATATAGAACCATACTCTTTTGAGGAATTAGTGCAGAAACCGGTATGGATTGATTCCATGGTTGAGGAGTATGAATACATTATCAGGAACAATGCATGGGAAGTTGTCCCAAGACCAGTGGGGAAGTCTGTGGTAGGCTCCAAATGGGTCTACAAGGTGAATCAGGCAACATATGGGAGTGTGGAGAAACACAAGGCTAGATTTGTGGCCATAGAGTTCTCCCAGGTGGAGGGGATTAACTATGATGAGACCTTTGCACTAGTCACAAGGTACTCTTCCATTAGATCAATCCTTGAACTCTCAATGTAGATGGGATGGCAGATACATCATATGGATGAAAAGGCAACCTTTCTCAATGGATTTATTGAGGAAGAAGTGTACATTGAGCATCAAAAAGGTTTTGATACCTTAGACAGGGAGTCACATGTGTGCAGACTCAGGAGAGCATTGTATGGGCTGAAGCAAGCACCTTGTGCTTGGTGCACCAGGATTGACAATTATTTCATCGGGTTGGGCTTCACCAAGAGTGAAGCGGATGTGAACCTATATCATATTGTGGTTGATGGTAAGCTTTTTATTATTTTACTTTATGTTGATGATCCAATACTGACAGGTGATGAGCAGCTCATAAAGTCTTGCAAAGATGATCTTGCAAGAGAATTTGAGATGAAGGGCATGGGCTCTTGCACTATTTCACTAGATTTGAAATATGGCAAAGAGATGGGGAATTATTTTTATCTCAGGGCAAGTATGCCAAGGAGACTTTGAGGAAGTTTCACATGGAGGGCAGCAAACCCATGGAGAATCCTCTTGTATGAAACTAGTGGAAGGAGGATGCTACTTTAGGTGAAGTAGTGGATGCTACTGTTTACAGGGAATTGATGGGTTCACTCATGTATTTCGTAAACACACGACCTGACATATGCTATGCAGTTAACTAGATGAGCCAATCTATGGTTAAGCCAACCAATCTATTTTGGAAGGCAAGAAAGCATGTGTTGAGATATGTCAGGGGAAATTCAAAGTATGGATTATGGTATAGACAAACAAAGAGACTAAAGATTGAAGGATTCACCAATGAAGATTGGGTTGGGAGTCCATCCAAATAGAAGAGCACACCTGGAGGCATCTTCAACGTAGGATCAACAACAGTTTCTTGGTACAACAGGAAACAAAGATCAGTTGTACTCTTTTTAGCAGAGGAAGAGACATGGCGGCCAATCAGGCTGCATGCGGGGCCATTTGGATGAGGAAGATACTTGTTTGTTTGTTTGGTCAAGAGATGGATTAGAAGGTGATACATTTTGATAACCAAAGTTTCATCAAACTGTTGGTTAATCTCGTATTCCATGATAGGTCCAAGCATATTGATATCCAGTATCACCATCTCAGAGATTGTGTTCAAAGGAGGATTATGTCACTAGAGTGCATTCCCATGGAGGAGTGAGATGTAAACATCTTGATGAAGGCACTAGCAAGAAGAAAATTCAAAAAAAATATAGGATCAGGGTAGAAAATAATCCCTTTCTTGTTGAGAGGGAGTATTGAGGTGGCACCAAGAAATGGAACCACACTGCGGGGCTTCTAATTTAATTTTCACTTAATTAAATTTGGAAGATAAATTGTATTTTCATCTCATAACAACTTGTATTAGTTAACTAAGTTAGAATGAATGAGTTAGCTTGGGAAATTCGAGTTTAGGGTCAGAGAGTTTGCATATAGAGTGATTCCATGATTAAAGGGGGTCCAGTTGCAGTTATGCATGAGTTGTAATTAGTTAACTCCATTAATTGAGTTAAAATAAGTTTAACTAGTTCTAATTGAGTGATGAGCTAGTGAGAGGTCCATTGAATTATATATGATTTAATTCACAATGAGTGATCAATAATTTAACTGATAATTCACTATAAATAGTTGTTGCATGTCAGTTCTGAGGAAGACCCAGTTGAGACTGAGGTTAAAGGGAAGATAACTATCAATTGTATAATTAGAAAATTGTACAAGTCAGTTGGAGTCCTTGGATAGATTGCACAATCAAGGTAAGGGATTTTCCGATTTAATAGAGAATTAATTCCTCAAGGAATGTGTGAGCAAGGAAGGCTAAGCAGAGGCTAAGAATTGGCTAAGTATTTATCCATTTTTTTCTAGATCACTGTGAGATAGTTGGCAGTGCAAAAGTTCTCTTGAGAGATAAAACATTTTATTTTTTCATGATCCTTGACTCTATAAAATACACAAATAGCATGGTTTTAGGCAGCGTGCTTTCCCATATACATCTTGTGTTGTGTGATTTATTGTATTTTTCTCTTACTTGTTTATGTGATTGTGTGATCATGTTTGTTTCCGCAAATTGTAGAAGGGATTCGATATCTTGTTTTAGTATATCATAAGATCAGATTGAATCCCTATGGTTATATTTTCTATAGAATCCAGTAAGATATGATATATGTAGTTTTTCAGTTGTAGGGAGGCGTGTTGGGTACAATAGGGAAAGGTAACTGGTATATTTTTATATTTATTAATGCATTGATAGTTGTGTGTTTATAGTAGTATGATGCAAGGAATTGCATGGAAAAAGAGACTGCCATTGATCTTGAATAAGGCTCATTCTGAGATTTCACTCATGAATCGTTGGAAGCACCGGGAAGCCATGGAGGTACTCATGGTGTTTGCTGAATTTTTTCTACTTTTGGTGTTTTTTGATTCATTTGTGCTTGATTGTGGTTTGACTATGATTGGTGCATGACCATGCCATTTTGTTTTTGGAGTTGTATTGTTTTTTTTCTCCTTGTTTTCTTTATATTTCCTTATTTTTCTTTCCTTTTATGGTTTGAGGGTCTTAGGAATTGGTTTGGGAAAGAAGATAGCTAATGGATATTTTGGAGAGATTAATGAATCCCAACAGGTAATGTAAGACTCGGATGAATCATGGTGCATGAATAAAGAGAAGTTGAAGGACAGAATATGACAACCAGTTGGAATGGTTGGGTCCATTGGGGTAAATGGACAGTGGTAGGACAGTCATGAGAAAGGTAATCAATAAAGGTAAAGTAAATGAATTTTAGGTATCATATTCCTTGGCTATGTTGGGAACTGTTGTTCTCAATGTTATGCATGTTTTTTCACGGATAAAGGCAATTCTCTTAACCTTGACCTTATGAACACTAGTAATTGTGCTATGATCATGATTATGTTAATGTTTATACACACACACACACACACACACACACACACATATGTGTGTGTGTGTGTGTATGTATGTATGTATGTATGTATGTATTCCATTGTCTGATAGGGTCTTCAAGGATCATTCTTGTGCTATAATGATGGGTTTATGTAGGAGAATGACATGAAAATGTTATTGGTTTATGAGGAATCAAGTATGTAGAGTAGCCCTGGAATATCTATGAGGTTAGTATCACGTGGCTTTGAATTTTATATTATATGCTTATAATTATGCCTATGTTTATGTTATGGAAGAAAATGTTGAAGGATACATCAGTGGAATGAAAGCAGTGTAATATGTGGCATGTTGAGACAAGCATTGATAGAGGAAAGAGCCACATACCTGATATTTTGGTTGTGGATGCACGCAGTAAGGCATGGGAAAGACACTAGAGGCAAGGTTTCCTAGTAAAGACAGTGCGGTCTCTAGATGTTCAACACTACTGTTGTGTACATGTTGTACATGTTGTGTTGTGTACATGTGGTATTGTGTCATGTGTATTGTGTAGTTATTGTATTGTGACATGTATATTTGTTATGTTGTACAGTGTATATGTATATGTGTTGTGTTTTACACTATGTACGTGTATGTGTTGTGTAGGGGATTGGTTCATCTCTAGAGCCTTGTGATAGCTTCGGCTCCCTAGAGGCTATGGGTTGAGATAGTTTTCCCTGGAATCTTGTGTAGCTTAAGGAGAGACTAATCTTGAGTAGTTGATATTGAGGGTAGATGCAGTATAGTCTCGGGATACCCTTGTTTCTAATATTGAGGGAGAGGTGATATAGTCTTTGGATACCCTTGTTGTTGATATTGAAGGTAGATGCAATATAGTATCTAGATACTCTTGTCACTAATATTGAGGGTAGATACAATATAGTCCCTAGATGTCCTTGTTGCTGATATTGAGGAGGAGGAGGTATAGTCTCTGGATACCCTTGTTGCTTTGTATTAGAAGAGAAGAGAAGGCACTGGGTACTTGCTGGGTTTGGAAACTGATTCAATGTGTATGGAAAGGAAAAAGAAAAAAAAGGAAAAAGCAAATAACAATTTAAAGATAAGTATCAATATTTTATTTAAGTTTTTAGCTATGCACATAGTCTAATATTATGATTTATGACGGTTGAGTTTTGATCTTACTAGATATGATACTTCTATATATGAGGATTTGATAAAGGAAACTAATATTACTTGTTGTGATATGAAGTAAACAAAATCGAAAGTGTACCTTATTGCTGAGTTATTTGTAGGTTTTAACCAAGTACAGAAATTATCTGCAAACATATTATTAAAAATAGAAAATAAACAATAGCGAGAGCATAAAACATAAAACAGATATACATAGAGATTTTTCCTATGGATCCCAAATCGGGACTACCAGCTTGATTTTTCAATATATTCCTTTTAGTGTTACAACACATATATATACATGTTGAAGAATTCCTAAAACCAAATCCATTAACCCTGGATTAGAACATAACTGTAGTTCCCTTGACCGAATCTACAAAATACCATGGGTAGAAAACCATCATGCCCCAAAACCATGTGCAAACCCATGCAAAAAACCATAGGCGGGTCGGCCCACCTAAAATACGGTCCAAAAAAAATTTCCCGGGTCGTTGCCTCGGACCTCGTGCAGGGGGCTACCCACCCCCTACCCCCCCACTATTCCTGTCGCAATAAACAAGGAGGGCTTCTCACCCCCCCATGACCCCCTTGTGCGTGCAACTATTCATGGAAACAATATAACACACACCCAACATTCTCCCACAATTTTTTTTCTTTGCGCAGGGGGCCACAAGAGAGGTTAGTCATTAGTCATCCTAGCAACACCCATAGTTTCTCTACACAAAGAGAATGTATGCGTGCTCACATACTTCGTCAATACATCTGCAACATTCTTCAAAGTGTCCACCTTTACCAACTGATGAAGAGCGAAACCCCACTACAAGCAGGTTCACATTTCATGTAATCAGTCTGAACCTGCAAGCTCCAATTCCATGTTAAAACTGCAAATCCGTTACACAATTCTTTGTTCTCGATCCTGGGCCTATGGGTTATAGACCCATTATGCTTCCGCAACGCCGCTCTGATGTCTACATATAGATATCGAAGGCGCTTGTCAATGAACCCATCGTTCATAATCTTCTATATGTCGAGCTTCAACACTTTTTCAAAGTGTTTTGGAATAATATCCAACCTTCAAAACTTTACACCTAACGTAATATTTGCAAATGGTTCAAATAACCATTAAATCTTCACCCTGATACTATGGATAGACCTCGACTGATATTGACTTACACAAACAAATTTTCAACGCAATTTTAAACACATTCAATATCAGAATGAATTATACAGGCTTAATACATTTAAATCCACCACGCTCCAATTCTCGCTATGGCTTAACTCGTTCCTTCGAGCTCGTCTCTCCGCCCTGAGGGTATAACTACAGGCCCGATAAAAATCAATAAATAGGCTTAAATGCATAATCGAACATCAATAAATTGAGACCTATGATAAACACAGTTCTACGATCACCGCCATACTCTGCATTCACTCTATGGTACTCTGGACAGGATCGCCATCGACCCTTACAGTGGTCGATGGGCGATAAATCACACAAAAAATTAACTTATAAATCCAACCATAAACATACAACTTCGAATACATAGAGATTTTAATACATATATCTCATTGTAATGAACACAAATTGGCACACAGAAGTCAACATTCTATTATATACACAATATCACAGGTATTCCAAGGCATTTAAGCCTTGATACAAAACCCTCACGCTACTACATTGTGCTCACTCGCTGTCTGTCCTCACACATTACAGATTCGTCATTTATACAAAAATTACAGAAGAACATGAATCAGTTGAGATGCCCAAAATCTCTCAGAGTCGCCCAGAAAACTCTTGGTCTTCTCAAACGCACACATGGCAGATTTAATCAGTTACACAAATTTAGTATCGAGTTAAACAAAATTTGCCCCAATTCTGCGTGACTATTCGCATACCCAGCTCTTCAGCGTCAGATTCAAATTTGAATTCGAATCGCTTAGATGCCTCTGCATCAGACTCCCGAGGCAAAAAAATTTATGACCTCCTGGTTATATGTCTTCTCTAACTGTCAGCAATCCACGTCATCTGTGGAACTGCTCCTTGTGATCTTCCTG
This sequence comes from Pinus albicaulis, assembly GCA_034641835.2. Lineage (NCBI taxonomy): Eukaryota > Viridiplantae > Streptophyta > Pinopsida > Pinales > Pinaceae > Pinus > Pinus albicaulis. The sequence goes on from CM076572.1 coordinate 207,312,395, forward strand.
TAACAGCATGCTTGAACAATTCTCACCCGCATCCTCTGCGGAATTGTCCTCCATGCTACCAGATACCTCACCAAGCTTCTCTCCTAAGCTCCGGCTTTTGGCATCTCTCTGGTTCGCTCCTGTGGAACCATTTGAGCACTCCTGCTCTAGGCTGTTGCAATCTTCTCACCTTCCTCGGCCGCTACCTTCACAATATAAGAGAAAATCACAAGCTTACAAATCTTCGCAAAACTGTACCTCTTCTTCCTCTGTATGCAAACTCTTCTTCCACAGGAAATCATTTTCCCGCTCTGATACCACTTGATGAAGAGCGAAACCGCACTACAAGCAGGTTCACATTTCATGTAATCAGTCTGAACCTGCAAGCTCCAATTCAATGTTAAAACTGCAAATCCGTTACACAATTATTTGTTCTCGATCCTAGGCCTATGGGTTATAGACCCATTATGCTTCCGCAACAAGGCTCTGATGTCTACATATAGATATCGAAGGCGCTTGTCAATGAACCCATCGTTCATAATCTTCTATATGCCGAGCTTCAACGCTTTTTCAAAGTGTTTTGGAATAATATCCAACCTTCAGAACTTTACACCTAACATAATATTTGCAAATGGTTCAAATAACCATTAAATCTCCGCCCTGATACTATGGGTAGACCTCGACTGATATTGACTTACACAAACATATTTTCAACGCAATTTTAAACACATTCAATATCAGAATGAATTATACAGGCTTAATACATTTAAATCCACCACGCTCCAATACTCACCACGGCTTAACTCGTTCCTTCGAGCTCGTCTCTCTGCCTTGAGGGGATAACTACAGGCTCGATACAAATCGATAAATAGGCTTAAATGTAGAATCGAACATCAATAAATTGAAACCTATAATAAACACAGTTCTACGATCATCACCATACTCTGCATTCACTCTATAGTAATCTGGACAGGATCGCCATCAACCCTTACAGTGGTCGATGGGCGATAAATCACACGACAATTAACTTATAAATCCAACCATAAACATACACCTTCGAATACATAGAGATTTTAATACATATATCTCATTGTAACGAACAAAAATTGGCACACAGAAGTCAGCATTCTATTATATACACAATATCACAGGTATTCCAAGGCATTTCAGCCTCGATACAAAACCCTCACGCTACTACATTGTGCTCACTCGCTCTCTGTCCTCACATATTACAGATTCGTCATTTATACAGAAATTACAGAAGAACATGAATCGGTTGAGATGCCCAAAACCTCTCCGAGTTGCCTAGAAAACTCTTGGTCTTCTCAAATGCACACATGGAAGATTTAATCAGTTACAAAAATTTAGTATCGGGTTAAACAAAATTCGCCCCAATTCTGCATGACTGTTCGCATACCCAGCTCTTCAGCTTCAGATTCGAATTTGAATTCAAATCGCTCGGATGCCCTTTCATCACCAACAACACCTTTCTATCCTCAACCATATCACTCACAAAGTGATACTAAACATCAATGTGCTTTGTCTTTGAATGATAAGCAGGGTTCTTACCCAGAAAATTTTTACTTTGGCTACCACAATATATCCTTATAGCTCGCTGCACCAACCCCATACTTGAACATAATATCTGCAACCAAACTTCTTCCTTGTCACATGAGTGGTTGCCATGTATTCTGCCTTTGTAGTTGAAAGAGCCACTACAAACTGTCTTTTACTCATCCAACTGAATGCACCTCCAAATAGGCTAAAAACATACCCACTTATAGATGTTCTTTGGTCCAGATCTCCAACCCAGTCTACATCAACAAAAACACGGATGGAAAAAACTCTTTCTAATTCTGGTCTTCCCTGGTAGCACAAACCATAATCACTAGTGCCATGCAAATATATTAAAACCTGCTTCACTGCTGTCCAACGCTCCTTCCCTGGTTTTCACATAAACCTGCCCAATACTCCCACTATATGTGCAAGGTCTTCCCTAGTACATACCATTTCATACATCAGGCTACCCACTGCACTTGCATATGGAACATGAGACATATCCTCCTCTTCTTCTTGTGTCTTGGGACACTGTTGAGCATATAGCTTTACACCTACAAGAATACGAACCTTCACCGGTTTACTATCCTTCATATTGAACCTCTGCAATATTGTATCGACATACTTACTCTGGTTTAACCAGAGCTTCCTCTTTGCCTGATCTTTCTTAATTTCCAAGCCCAAAATATATTTTGCAGCACCAAGATCCTTCATGTTGAATTTGGAGAACAATTGGGTCTTCAATGTTGGGTATGTGTTATATTCTTTCCACGACTAGCCCCACACGCTGTACGTTGCGCCGGGTGCAGCAGTCCCCCCAGTCGAGGTCCGGGGCAGCGCCTCGGCAATTTTTTTTTTTTGGTATGTGGTCCCACTCATAGGCGGACCCACCCAGGTTTTGTGCATGATTTTGCACATGGTTTTGGGGTACGATGGTTTTATTTTTTGGTATTTTGTAGATCCGGTTAAAGGAACTACGGTTCCATGTTCTATGTTAGGGGTTAACGAGATTGGGGTAGGGGTTTGCTTCGGCATGTATATATATGTGTTGTAACACTAAAAGGAATATAATGAAAAATCAAGCTGGTCGTCTTGATTTGGGATCCAGGGGAAAATATCTGTGTATATTTGTTTTATGTTTTATGCTCTCATTATTGTTTATTTTCTGTTTTTAAGATTTGTTTGCAGATAATTTATGTACAGGGTTAAAACCTACATTTGATATCAGAGCTGTTTCAGCTTCAAAGGGATGCCTTTGCTACTGAGGGGTTTTTTTTCTCGGGCCTGAGGTAGACCCTATTCAATGGGAGATCTACGAGATCGATTCTTGCGGTGAAAGAAGATGGCGAGCGGTGGGAAGATAGAGATCGAGAAATTTAATGGTCAGAGTTTTGAGTTGTGGAAGCTCAAGATGGAGGATTTGCTGGTAGATAAAGATCGGTGGATCGCGGTAGATCTAGGTACTAAACCAACGGCAATGTCAGATGAAGACTGGAAGAAGTTGGATTGGAAGGCAAAGAGCACAATATGGTTGTGTGTCTCGGATTCATTATTGTTGAATGCATCTAGCGAAGCTACGGCGAAGAATTTGTGGGACAAACTTGGGACATTTTACCAATCTAAGTCTCTGGCGAATAAAATTTTCATGTGGAAAAGGTTGTATAACCTGAGGATGAAGGATGGAGACTCGGTGACAGAGCATATGAATGCCTTAAATACTGTGGTAAGTCATCTGTCATTTGTTGATAGTAAAATCTCGGATGAATATAAGTGCATCAGTTTGTTGTGTTCTCTACCAGACTCGTGGGACAGTCTGGTTATTGCAATAGGTAGCAATACAACTACCTTGAATTTTGATGACATTGTCTCAGCCTTGCTTTTGGAGGAAATGAGACGGAGAAATATGGAGAGCTAGAATGGAGATGCCTTATCTGTACGAGGAAGGTCCCAAAACATAAACAAGAATAAGGTTTCGAGTGGGAGATCCAAATCTAGAGGGAGATCTAAATCTCCTGGAAATTTTGTAAGGTATGCTAGAAATGTGGAAAGGAAGGACACTACAAAAAGGAATGTAGATCTAAAGCTCCTGAGAAAGAAAAGGGATCTGATGATGCTCCTTCTGCAGAGGCAAAAACTGCCTTGGATGAAGGTGGGGATGTTTATTTGGCTTCTTCTTCAAATACACATGTATATCATGAGTCATGGTTCATTGTCTCAGGTGCATCCTCTCACTTCACTCCCCATAGGGAGTGGTTCTGCGAGTATGAGAAATATGATGGCGGTGATGTCTTCCTAGGGGATGATAGGAAGGCCGGAATCTTCGGATGTGGAAAGGTTAAGTTGAAGCTACAAGGTGGAAGGATTAGAACACTTCCTGGTGTTTTGCATATTCCTTCATTGGCCAGAAATCTGATTTATGTAAGCAAGATGGATGATGTAGGTGTAAAAATAGTGTTCGATAAAGATGCTTGCAAGATGGTTTGGGGAGCACTGGTATTAATGCGGGAAGTTCGGATTGGAACTCTGTACAAGCTACAAGGTAGCACTGTTATTGATGGGTGTAACAGTTACGTGGTTCCTAAAAGTGGAGCGGAAAGCCTAGCTATCTCTGGAGAAAAGACCATGTTATGGCATCAAAGGCTTGGACATACTGGAGAGAAGGGCCTTCGGATACTACATAGAAATGGTATGGTAGAAGTTATGTCTAATTTCTCTACGGATTTTGATTTTGTGAACATTGTGTATATGGGAAAGCGAGAATCGGGTGAGTTTCCTTTTGGTGCTAAGAGGGCGAACAAGATATTAGAACTTGTGCACAGTGATGTGTTTGGACCTGTGTCGGTTCCATCACTGGGTAATTATATGTACTATGTTTCATTCATATATTAATTCTCAAGGAATACATGGATATATTTCTTGAGGAAGAAATCTGAAGTCTTTGATAGATTTAAATAATTTAAGGCTCTGGTGGAAAACTAGATAGAGAAGAAGATAAAGGTGCCGAGGAAAAATAATGGTGGGGAGTTCTGCAAGAATGAATTTTAAGATTTTTGTAAGAAGTGTGGTATAGCATGGAAGAAGAATACTCCATACACACCTCAGAAAAATGGAGTTGTAGAAAGAATGAAGAGAACGTTGATGGAAAAGGCAAGAAGCATGCTTAGTGGTACCGGGTTAGGACAAGAATTCTAGACAGAGGCATCAGAGACTAGATGTTACTTGGTTAACAGATCACCTTCATCGGCGTTGGAGGATAAGACTCCACATTAGGTATGGACTAGTAAGAAACCCTCTCTTTCACTTCTGAGGGTATTTGGATGTGATGCATATGTACATGTTCTAAAGGAGAAAAGGAGCAAGTTGGATAATAAATTTGAAAGGTGCATCTTTATTGGGTATAAGGATGGTTTAAAGGGTTACAAGCTTTGGAACCCAAAAACAAGGAAGGTTGTGTACAATAGAGATGTGGTGTTTAGAGAGGTGAAAGATGTTGCTAAACATGAATTCCTACCAAAGGAACCTGAGAAGATAGAGTTTGAGCTAAATGAGGATGAATTAGACTCTACAACAGAAAAAGACTCGAAGAGGAAGAGCCACAAACTCCCGGCTTTGAGAAGTGTCAGTCAAGAAGAAAACGAAGGTAATAGTCCACTCACACCTTGTTTTAGGGTTTCTCTCCTTCTCTTTGGTGGTGGTCTGACTTGTCTGATGAACAGAGATGAGAAACTTCTGAAGGGGCTATAGTGATGAAATGGCATCCTTGCACAAAAATGAGGCATGGGATCTGGTGGAGTTTCCGGCTGGAAGGAAGCCCATCGGGAGAAAATGGGTGTTTAAGAAGATGAATGTAGAAGGCAAGGTGGAGAAATAAAAATCTCGGTTGGTAGCAAAAGGTTATTCCCGGGTGCCGGGAATTGATTTTGGTGATATTTTTTCTCCTGTCACCAAAGTTACTTCTATTAGATTACTTTTATCTATTACTGCTGCATTTGATTTTGAGATAGAACAGATGGATGTGAAGACAAATTTTCTTCATGGGGATCTAGAAGAAGAGATTTACATGAAGCAACCTGAAGGCTTTATGGTGAAGGGTAGGAAAGAAATGGTATGCAGGCTGGAGAAGTCTCTGTATGGGTTAAAACAGTCACCCAGGATGTGGTATCAAAAATTTGATACCTATATACGGGGACTTGAAAGCTATAGAAGCAAGGATCCTTGTGTTTATTTTAAATTAATTGGTGACCGTGTTATTTATTTTGGTCTTGTATGTGGATGATATGTTGTTGATTGGAAATGATAAAGAAATTATCCAATATTTGAAGACCCAACTATTCTCCAAATTCGACATGAAGGATCTTGGTGCGCAAACTATATTTTGGGCATGGAAATTAAGAGAGATTGGGCAAAGAGGAAGCTCTGGTTAAACCGGAGGAAGTATGTCGAGACTATATTGCGAGGTTCAATATATAGGATAGTAAACCGATAAAAGTTCCTATTCCTTGTAGGTGTAAAGCTATACGTGTCTGCTGACGAGTGTCCCAAGACACAAGAAGAAGAGGAGGATATGTCCCATGTTAGATTTGCAAGTGCAATGGGTAGCCTAATGTACACAATGGTCTGTACTAGACCAGACATTGCACATGCAGCGGGAGTATTGAGCAGGTTTATGTCAAACCCGGGGAAGGAGCATTGGACAGAAATGAAGCGGGTTTTCAGATATTTACATGGCACTAGTGATTATGGCTTGTACTACCAGGAAAGACCGGGATTGGAAAGAATGTTGGAAATTCATGGTTTTGTTGATGCAAAGTGGGCCGGAGATTTGGACCAAAGAAGATATACAAGTGGGTATGTGTTTAGCCTATTTGGAGGTGCAGTCAGTTGGATGAGTAAAAGATAGTCTGTAGTGGCGCTTTCAACTACAGAGGCAGAATACATAGCAGCCACTCATGCGGCAAGGAAACGGTTGGTTGCGAGAGATTGTGTTCCGAAGTATGGGGTTAGTGCAATGACTATAAGGATAGATTGTGATAGCCAAAGTGCAATTTTCTTGGCTAAGAACCCTGCTTATCATTCAAAGACAAAGCACATTGATGTTAAATATCACTTTGTTAGAGATATGGTTGAGGCTAAAAGGGTGTTGCTGGTAAAGGTGGGCACTTTGAAGAATGTTGCAGATACATTGACAAAGTTTGTGAGCACTCAAAAGTTCTCTTAGTGTAGAGAAACAATGGGTGTTGAAGAATTGGCCCAATGACTAAGCTCTCTTGTGGCCCCCAGTGGAAAGAAAAAAAAAATGGGAGAATGTTAGGTATGTGTTATATTCTTTCCATTACTAGCCCCATGCACCGGGCGCAGCAGGGGGATCATAGGGGGGGCAGCGCCCTGGTAAATTTTTTTTTTTGGTGTGTGGACCCACCCATGTTTTGTGCATGAGTTTTCACATGGTTTTGGGGTATGATGGTTTTCGGCCCCTGGTATTTTGTAGATCCGGTCAAAGGAACTACGGTTATGTTCTAATCCAGGGTTAATGGATTGGGGTTTATGTATGCTTTGACATGTATATATATGTGTTATAACACTAATTGGAATATAATGAAAAAACAAGCTGGTCGTCCCGATTTGGGATCCAAGGGAAAATATCTGTGTTTATCTATTTTATGTTTTATGCTCTCGCTATTGTTTATTTTTCTATTATAAGATTTGTGTGTAGATAATTTCTGTTTAGGGTCAAAACCTACATTCAAATCCTAGATAATTTCTTTGTCATTTCCAACCAGAAACATATCATCCACATACAAGACTAAATGAATAACATGGTCACCAATTAATTTAAAATACACACAATTATCCTCTTTTCTTCTGGTGAAGCCAAGTCCCCGTATATAGGTATCAAATTTCTAATACCACATCCTTGGTGATTGTTTTAACCCATACAGAGACTTTTTTAATTTGCATACTAGTTCTTTCTTACCATTCACTACAATGCCTTCAAGTTGCTTCATGTAGATCTCCTCTTCCAGATTCCCATGAATAAATGTTGTCTTCACATCCATCTGTTCTACCTCAAAATCAAATGCAGCAGCAACAGATAAAAGTAGTCTAATAGAAGTAACCTTGGGAACAAGAGAAAAAATATCACCAAAATCAATTCCCCACACCTGGGAATAACCTTTTGCTACCAACCGAGCTTTGTATTTCTCCACCTTACCTCTTACATTCGTCTTCTTCTTAAACACCCATTTTCTCCTGATGGTCTTCCTTCCAACCGACAACTCCACCATATCACATGCCTCATTTTTGTGCAAGGATGCCATTTCATTAACCATGGTCTCCTTCCAGATTTTTCCATCCTCTAAATCCACTGCCTTCCTGACAGTAATGGGATCATCATCAGTGATAGTTAAAGAAAAATTTGAACAGAAAGAAGATGGACTATATCTTTCTGGATGCCTTCTTTGCCGAACATATCTTCTCACATCTGGATTTTGTGGCTCTTCCTCTTCTGAATTGTGTTCTTTTGTAGAGTCTCATTCATCCTCCTTTAGCTCAAACTCTATCTTCTCATGTTCCTTTGGTATGAATTCATGTTTAACAACATCTTTCACCTCTCTACATAGCATATCTCAACTATACACAACCTTCCTTGTTTCTGGGATCGAAAGCTTGTAACCTTTTAAACCATTCTTATACCCAATAAAGATGCACCTTTCAGATTTGTTATCCAACTTGGTCCTTTTCTCCTTTCGAACATATACATATGCATCACATCCAAATACCCTCAGATGTGAAAGAGGAGGTTTCTTACTAGTCCATACCTCATGTGGAATATTATCCTCCAACACTGATGAAGGTGATCTGTTAACCAGGTAACATGCAGTCTCCACTACCTCTGCTCATAATTCATGTCCTGACTCGGTACCACTGAGCATGCTTCTTTCCTTTTCCATCAACGTTATGTTCATTATTTCTGCAACCCCATTTTTTTGAGGTGTGTAGGGAGCAGTCTTCTTCTGTGCTATAGCACACTTCTTACAAAAATCTTCAAATTCCTTCTTGCAGAACTCTCCACCATTATCTTTCCTCAACACCTTTATCTTCTTCTCTATCTGGTTTTCCACCAAAGCCTTAAATTATTTAAATCCGCCAAAGAATTCAAATTTATTCCTCAAGATATATATCCATGTATTACTTTAGAAGTAATCTATGAATGAAACATAGTAGACATACTTTCCCAATGATGGAATCGACACAGGTCCAAACACATCACTGTGCACAAGATCTAATATCCTGTTTTCCCTCTTAGCACCAGAAGGAAAACTCACCCGATTTTGCTTCCCATATACACAATTTTCACAAAAATTGAAATCGAGAGAGAAATTAGAAACACCTTCTACCATACCATTACCATGCAGTATCTGAAGGCCCTTCTCTCCAATATTTCCAAGCCTTTGATGCCATAGCATGGTATTTTCTCCAGAGACTGCTAGGCTTTCCACTCCACTTTCAGGAACCATGGAATTGTTGCACCCATCAATAATAGTGCTACCCTGAAGCTTGTACAGAGTTCCAATCTAAACTCCCTACATTAATACCAGTGCTCCCCGAATGATCCTGTAGGTATATTTCTCGAAAAAAAAATTTACACCCGCATCATCCATATTTCTTACAGAAATAATATTCTGGCCAATGCAGGAATATGTAGAACACCAGGAAGTGTTCTAATCCTTCCACCTTGCAGCTTCAGCTTGACTTTTACATGTATGATGATTCTGGCCTTTCTATCTTCCACTAAGAAGACATCACCACCATCATACTTCTCATACTCACATAACCACTCCCTATGGGCAGTGAAGTGAAAGGATGCACCTGAGTCAATCAACCATGCCTCATGATCTACATGTGTATTTGAAGAAGAATCCAAATACACATCCCCACTGTTGTGTAACCAGCTCCAAAAAGAGAAGAAAAGAGATATAAACACCTTAGAAATGAGCCACTTCGAGGGGGAAACCTCCAATACATTACATAAATGAACAATTCTTGGATGATACAAATGACAAGACCTCCTTTCTATATATAGGAGTCCATGGGGCCACAATGTAATCCTAGGGGGCCACAATGTAATCCTAGCCGACCTAACAATAATAATGTAAGGGCACAATAATAACAATATGGGGGTTACAGGGGTACAAAAATAATGATAAGGGGGGTTAGACTAACATAATAAGGGACTACACTATTAATATAGGGGCTTAACATGCCCCTCTCCTTCAAACAAGTGTTGTCCTCAACGCTTGATTATTTCTTGATGCTTCTGTATAAAATTCTCATCCTCCCATGTGGAATCTTCTATAAGAAAGTTATTCCACTTGCTGAGATACTCTAAAATTGATCATACTTGTTGAGTTCTTGTTTTTGTGACTGCTTCGTAAATTCTTTCGATGTGATGTTGATCTTCTTGTTGTTTCATTAGATTCTGCACTAAAGTTAGGTTATCCTTTGAGAGTTGAGAACTTGTTACTGATGCTCTCATAGTCATCTAAACCAACTCCAACTCGTGAATCCAGATAGCTAATATTTTATCCTTAAAACCATCCAAATTTAGCCTCCATTTCTTCTTTAAACCATTCATGTCAGCTTCAAGTTGCCTTTCAGAAGATCTTCAAATTTGCTGACTTGGTAAATTTTAATTTTTAATATCTCTATATTGTACTCTTCCTCCCTATGCTATGTAAGATAGCTTTCCAGGGTTTTAATGGGTATGGAATATTTTTATATACGAAGAACTAAATATCGAAATATATGCTCAATAGGCCCTTGGTCTACTTCAAATTGATTTTTCAAACAAGATTTATGCAATTTGGGAAAAACAATTCACACCTTTTTCTTGCTTTTGAGGAGCTCGATATTGAAATTGGATTATCTCTATGATTGCAGCACTTAAATATTTGAATTTCAGTATCAACGTAGCCCTCTGAATTATCTTTCTAATGCCACAGGTCTGACCTGATTTGGATTCTCCAAGACAAAGTTGTGTCCAATCTCCCACAATGACCTAATTCTGGACTGGTTCAGTAGAGCGAACTTGTACGACTTGCCACGTGTCACTGTTTCGTCCTTTGTCTCTCAAATTGATAGCCAAGAAACTAAAGTCTGTGTGATTGCGACCACTTTTTACGGCACTCCAATCCGATGCCTAGAGAGAGAGTTATTGAACTTTTCCCACGATCACCTCTTTGAGATGAAATTCAGGAGCCTAAAAAAGCACTGTTTACCTCCACAATTAAGAGACCAAAAATATTGCGAACCAAGCCTCAATTGATCACTTCTAGATTTCAACTTCTCAATAGACACCACTCCCAGATTCCTCAACCTTCGTAGAATCTCTAGAAGAAATGCCACGATGACCCGTTTAGAGTTCAAAAGACCTAACTTCCACAGATGATATCTCCACATATAACCAAGATCAAATTTTTAGACACTCTTCCCAGATTCTACCGCACCCAAAAATTCTCTAGCCAAATCAGAAAACAGCAGGTTAGGAACACAACAAGACCTGTTTGGAGCAACAACCTAGAATCCAAAGCTCGATACCAAATGTTGTAAAACTACCTAAAAGAGAAGAAAAGAGATATAAACGCCAGAATTATTTAATTATGTGGGCAACCATTACTACATGCTAAATGAACACCAATATACAAAATGACTAAGACCTTTCATATATAGGAGTCCATGGGGCCACAATGTAATCCTAGTGGGCCACAATGTAATCCTAGCCGACCTAACAATAATAATGTAAGGGCACAATAATAACAATATGGGGGTTACAGGGGTACAAAAATAATGATAAGGAGGGTTAGACTAACATAATAAGGGACTACACTATTAATATAGGGACTTAACACCCACCTTCATATGAGGTGGTTTTTGCCTTTGCAGAAGGAGCATCATTAGATCCCATTCCTTTCTCAAGAACTTTAGATTTGCAATCCTTTTTGAATTTCCCTTCCTTTCTGCATTTCCAACACACCTTTATAGGCTTTTCTAGGGATTTAGATCTCCCACTCGAAAAGTTATTTTTGTTTCTATTCTGGGACCTTTCTCGTATAGTTAAGGCATATCCATTATGGCCCTCCATATTTCTCCGTCTCATTTCCTCCGATAATAAGGTTGAGACAATTCCATCAAAATTCAAGGTAGTTGTATTGATACCTATTGCAATAACGAGACTCTCCCACGAATCTGGTATAGAACACAACAAACTGATGCACTTATCTTCATTTAAGATTTTAACATCAACATATGAAAACTGACTTACCATAGTATTGAAGGTGTTCAGATGCTCTGTCATCGAGTCTCCATCCTTCATCCTTCGGTTATACATCTTTTTCCACAGGAAAAATTTATTCACTAGAGACTTAGATTGGTACAAAGTCCCTAACTTAACCCATAAAGTCTTCACCCTATCTTCCCCAGATACATTCAACAATATCAAATCTGAGATACACAACTGTATTGTGCTCTTTGCCTTTCGATCCAACTTCGCCCAGTCTTCATTTGAAATTGTCGTTGGTTTAGTACCTGTATCTACCGCGATCCATTGATCTTTATCCACCAACAGATCCTGCATCTTGAGCTTCCACAACTCAAAACTCTGACCATTAAATTTCTCGATCTCTATATTTCCACTTCTCACCATATTCTTTCACCATAATAATCGACCTCGTAGATCTCCCATCGAACAGGGTCTACCACAGGCCCGAGCAAAAAAATCCTCAGCAGAAAAGGCATCCCCTTGAAGTTGAAACAACTTTGATACCAAATGTAGGTTTTAACCTTGTACAAAAATGATCTTTAAAAAAATTCTTAAAAATAGAAAATAAATAATAGCGAGATCATAAAACATAAAACATATATACATAAGAGGATTTTCCCCTGGATCCCAAATCGGGACTACCAACATGATTTTTTATTATATTCCTTTTAGTGTTACAACACATATATATACATGCCAAAGCATTCATAAAACTCAATCCATTAACCCTATATTAGAGCATAATTGTAGTTCCCTTGAACAAATAATAAAATACTAGGGGCAGAAAACCATCATGCCCCAAAACCATGTGAAAACCCATGCACAAAACCATAGGCGGGTCCGCCCACCTAAAATAGGATCCAAATTTTTTTTCCCAGGAAGCTGCCCTTGACCCCATGCAGGGGGCTACCCATGCTAACCACTAGACAGGGGGGGTTGCCACACCCCCACTGTGCCCGTTGCAACAAACAAGGGGGCCCAATCGCACCCCTGCGTGTGTGACTATTTGTGGAAAGAATATAACAAACACCCAACACTAAAAATGAGGTATGATTTGAATTTATTACAATTCCTTTTGAGACTAATGTAAATTATGTGCTTGGTATAGGACAGCATGGAAAATTCCTAGTGTGGGTCATTGGAACTAACTACAATAGTGTTATAAACAATAATAAAAGGAATTGGAACATGCAATGATATGTGGATAAAGAACATTAGAATAAGGGCCATTGTGGGACATTTGTACCCAATAGTTTCCATTTATTTCCATGAGCATGATATGACTAGTATGATGGTTTTGAGGCAGGGATATGCCTTGTTTTTTGCATCTTCCAATGTGAGGAAACATTGCCAAGGGATGAATCACTCGAGGGACTAGAAAGCAGGGACGGGTATGTTGGAGAACTTGGAAGGTGATTGATTGCACGGAAGCGGGTGATTGGGTTTCTCGAGCGAATGGGAAGCAGAGAAGGGAAGGTCGGAGAATAAATTTGTTTTGGTCATCAGCATTGCTAGATGGAATCATAGGCACATTGGGAGTGTTCTGAAGAATAACAAGCAGATAGTTTTTCACTCGGAGAACAAGTAGAGCAAGGATTGTAGAGATAGACATTAGATGTGGACATTGATTTTGGTAGTGGATTTTGGACTTCCTTGGAAGGAGGTGAATCCCTGTTACTACTTTTAAGGGTGGAGATGCGAGCCTCTAGATTCTCTTATCATTGATGTAGGTATTGTATCCTTTTATTTTTTGGTTAAATTAAATGTGCACACACACACACATATATATATGTGTGTGTGTGTAAATACTATATCGAGTTGTGTTTATAAATATCCATAAATAGTATGTTTAATTATTGATTAACGCAAATGTGCATAAGTATATATGTGTGTTCATTGTAATAATACATTAAATTGTGTTATAAATCTCTAATAAGTAGTATGTTTGTCACATTTTAGTAGTTTGTTATTGTAAAAACTACATCAAGTTGTGTTTAGAAATATCCAAAAGCAATATGTTTTGTTGTTCATAAGTGTCATAAAACACCGAGGACAATGTTCCCCCAAGGGGGAGAGGTTTGTAACAACCCTGGGTTATATGTCCATGTAAAAAGGAAAAAATAAAGTAAGGTCATGGGACAGGTATTCCAAGTTGAATGAGGGGACAAACAGCACATCAGGGGCCACTGGTGGTTAATTAATGGCTATGGAAATTGGCATTGACATTGGCAAAGGTAAAGAGGAAATAAATGGAAATTAATTAAGGAAATAAAGGAAAATAGGAGAAAAGGAAGATGAAGAGACAATATTATGCATGAAAAGGAAATTAGAGAGAAAATGAAGTAAAAGAAAAATGAAATGAAAAGGAAGAGACATGAGACATCGATGATAAAAATGCACTTGATAAATAGTAGACAGTTTTTGAAAATTTGTTCTCAGCTTTTAAGCCATTTTAGAAAAGAAGAAATTACAAGAAAAGGAGAGCAAGGGAGAGCATGAGGAAGTTTTGATAACGACAAGTAAGGTTAGAAAATAATTGTGGAATTGCAAGTAACAATGCGCATGTGTAATTTACAATGTGAGGATTTGATGCATGGTGCATGCATTGGTTTATGGTTTATGTCATTGGCATGGGATTTTCCTCAATTGACAATGGTTCACAACCTTGCCTTTTCCATTTCTTGGAAAACCATGGTGTAGTGGGTTCCTTGTTTGGTTAAGCTTTGGTCGGTAGATTTCAGATCTTGGTGCGGTAATCTAAGGAAAATTACCAAGGGTCAAGTGTGGAGATGGGCGTTCTCCTACAACTCTTAACGTATGGGTGGAGATAGAAAAATTCATTTGGCTATGGTGAAGAATTTGAGGCTTCCAAGATGGTTTTGGTTTTCGTGATTTCTAGACTAGTTTACATGAAATCACTATGGTTGAGGGTTGAGGTGGTTTAACCTCCGAAAGCCCTCATTGGTTATGTTTTGGTTTATCCCACGTGATCCCATATTCACGCATGGAATATGGCACGGGGTTGATTGGGCTAAAACAAATATATAGCGAAGCCCCAATCTATGGTCAGGTGCTACGTGGAAGTGCCTGACTTGGTTGAAATTTCATATGGTAATATGTGTTATTTCTTATTGAGATCTACGAGCACATGTATTGGTTATGATATTGATTTTATGATTGGTTTGCCATGGTTTCTTTCTAGTTAAATGTTGGTAATAAGTATGGTATATTTATCATTATGTGATGTGTTATTTTTATGGTTCTATTCCATGGTTTTATAGGCTCTTGGTTATATATATAAATGCATGAGCTAATATGTGCTTGTAAAATGAGTAATAGATGGCAGTGAGCCTTCTTGATGATCCTCAGATAATTAAATGAGTTAATGAACAAATAGGCATTCATGAGCTATAGGTGATTCGTTTAAAAAGTGTTTGATAAATTTCTATTGTGTGTTATGTAAGTTTGAGCATGATTAGAGCCTAGAAGTTTGTTCTTGAGGCTCCTATAGTTGGATAATATTATTCTAGAAAAACCTGGGTTATTATCGGTAGCTGGTCTGTAGCTAACCCTCAAAATATGGATCTAGGTTACTTGTTTCACCCTTTGAACTGAAGGGTTTTGGCTACAACCACATAAGGGAAGGCCTATGCCTGCTACTCGAGCCTTCTATCACATGCACAACTTGGCATGCATCTGAGTGGGAGGTAGAGTCTATTAAAAAGAAAGTTCCATCTCAGGGTATGATCACCAGCGGTTTTTGTATGACATTTGGGTTATCAGGTGTCCTTGAGAGGTGTCACTAAGTTTCTGGTTGGTATACCCCACCTCCATTACTGGAACTTGGAAGTTGGGTCATGTCATAGTAACTATCATCTCATGTTTACCCTGGAGAGCTTGGAAAAATAGGTAAATGTGGGGTGGGGTGTTACACCTTGTAACTTCTCAGCTCAACTCTTGTACTTTTAAGGGTGTTCATCGAGTTAGGGTAGTCTTCCTCTACCCTATTCCCAGCTATCTCTTCCTCCAAATGGTACTAGAATTTATCAGTTTTGTGTTGCACCATATTTTTTCTAAACCTTTATTCTCTTACTATTCTTTGAAGTCTTCTTATGTGTTGTTACACACACATAACTATTAGCCAATAAAAATACAATTAAACACATTCACTCATCACCTTGGCTCAATTGCAATGGGTCATGTGGGTATAAGGCTATTTGAAGCACAAATTTTCAAGTTAACATGTTATTTAGAAACAAAATAACATATCAATAATATATCCTACCAATCACTGATCATCCCAACATTTTGATTATAACACACATAGGCATAGAACGCATAATTTGTAGTAAAAACACATCAAACACGCATCCTTTGAGGACTACACTCTGTAAAAGAGATCCAAATCTAGTTATTTCTGATCCCACCTGGGTCCAATGTTGAACCATGCTCTGATACCACTTTGTAACACTGCCTTCCACCCCCTTAGATTAAACCTGACTAAATGGGAGGTGTTACCTCCAATTAATTCAACCTCCATTGTCTCATCATGGAAATGGGATTACTTAATTTATCCCTTCCCCAAATTTATCACAATTAACTTTGGATAGTACAATTGCTTTTATCTCATCGAGAGATTTCCGACGATACAAATTTTATCTCAATCCAATATCTCGATTGGAATTTATTCCCATTTAAAGCTTGGTCCATGTTACCATTGACACATCAACACAGATTCACCACGTGGAAACCACATGGTACCACTTACTCATGTGAAATCCACCGTGGCACCTACCATGTCTTTAGCACCTTAGCACCACCATGCTCGTGCCATTTCCTTAGAATGAAATTCCATTCTAACCACCATGTTATGCCATACCATTTTCATATCAAATGACAAGGATGATCTTCATCTCATTTCTCTATCTACTCTACACCATCATGCCACACCCTAAGGGCATACCACTTTATCACCTATAGCGTAATGTGAATTGTTTCCCATTATTTGACGAAGATGTTTCCAACCTGTGACTTTTGTCTCTTCTGTGGATTCTATAAAATTTCGCAAGTAGTTATAAAAGGTACCACAGACTATTCTACGTGGTCCTGCGATCTGCAAGGACATGGTCCCTTATCTATGTAAGCCACCACAGTATTTTCGCATGGAAACCACATGCTCATTGGTCTCACCAACCACTACCATGTGTCACTCCCTTAGTGTTCCATATTAGCATCTTCAAAATGTCACATGTACACATAATACATGTCCCACAGGGAATTTTCCACTTCAAATTAGTTCTTAGGTCCTTCCAGGGTCCCAAATATCTGTGCAAGGAAGATATTTTTCATTTATTAATGCAGAGGGATCTCAGACATTCCCTTTGTTAGCATCACCAACACTCTCAAATCAATAGAATTCCTTGTCCCACCTCCGTAGGGCGATGGCAACATTGACATCAAGTAATGGGAAGTTTATCCATTCCACACCCTCTATCAATAGTTCCCCTTTCCACTAACCACTAAACAACATTCATGACGTGATGTTACATAAATAATTTATGGTGGTTAATGAGAGTTTTGAAAATATGCACTTTTTTAAACTTAGTTCCTTAATAGATTTTACAATTCTTCCTTGAAAAATCAACAAAGTCCATTTGGCTTGAACAAAAACCAAATCTATGTGAGCCCAACCTTAAATTATTAAGGGCTTCAATTGCCTTACATGGCCATTCTTAGCACTTTTAATGAAAAAATCAATATTAGACCACGATCAATCATGCAAAATAGAGACCCACACAGTCCTTAGTAGGTCATAAGCAACATTTGAACAATAAATCACTTTGGATCTAAGGCATGGATTCTTCTTCCTCATTGCACCATACAACCCATGGGCTTTCTGCACACCACAACAACGATTTTGTTAAACATACATTTAAAACATTATCCACGGTCCTCCAACAACATTTAAATGACTTTTATTCAATAGTTCAGGCATAACATATGATGTAAATAATACGAATCCACAAATAACTGAGCATATCAACTATCAAACATAAACATACAAATAACATAATTCAAGAATATATCTATAACAGAGGGATCCAAAATTCGATTACAACCATGATAACCATTCACAAATCATCACAATGCAACACAAAATAATAAACATCCTCATTGATAGTGTTGATACACCCATTATAAAGTAATGACATTCAACAACATTCACATTACCTCAACATTTACAAGATACAAGTAAACAACTTATCTTATTAATTTGGATGACTCCTAATTGAGGAAGGGAATTCTACTTTCCACTCAATCATAGGCCAACTTCACTGAAATATTTATTGCAGCTAAACACCCTTGAGTTGGATTTAGAGTCGGAGGAGTAAGTGCTCAAGGGAATTAAACCGATGCCAATCAATTTGATCACCCTGGACTCAAGAGACCACCTTGTCTGCACCCACCTTGTTCGATATTATCCTACAGTGTCTCCACATGTTCACCCAAGAATCTAGAGAAAACTAATGTATATCTACTAATCCTGTAGTGTAAAAAAAACACATATTTTTTCCTTTGTAAACTAGGAATCCAGAGCACATCATGTTCGACGTTCTTCACCTAACAATATTCCATAAGGCACAATGTATCCACTTGTTTTATTTCTTCAACCATGCTTCCTTGCATGCTCCCGCTCCAATGCTAACACTTGTCCCAATGTTCTCCTTATATTTTTCAATTTCACTTGTAAATCCCTGTATGCCTAACCCAAAATACATCACCCAGAACAAACCACTTGCATCTGTGAACTTTACTAAGTTCACCCATGCTTGTTCCCAGTGTGTAGTTTTCTCTTTGCACATGGCAATGTTGTATCACGTGCTCTTCCAATGTTGATCTCTCCTTGCACTCAAATGAATAATATTTCATTTACGCCATCTCCTCCTTTTCCCCCTACCGACCCCATCACAACCCTTTTCATATTAACCACACAACACATACCACAAGGAAAGATAGATGGGGCATGGGATTGTCCTCCATTCAGGGAGCCTATACTACACCTCCCTGCTTTCTATGTGGACCATTAGAACCCAGTCATAAGGTTGGTGGTCATTAGATGAACAAACTTGAATTAACCAATTCCTAAGCATCTCCTCCTCAAAGATTTGAATCCATCTCCACCCCTCATATCCAGACATTATTTTTTCATTTCCACAATATTTACATGAATTTCAATTCATAATGATAATTACAAGAG
Organism: Pinus albicaulis; assembly: GCA_034641835.2. NCBI lineage: Eukaryota > Viridiplantae > Streptophyta > Pinopsida > Pinales > Pinaceae > Pinus > Pinus albicaulis. Next base: position 207,331,507 of record CM076572.1, read on the forward strand.
GGATAACAAAAAGGGTTGTCACACATGGGGAAAACTTGAGGTACTGGTTGAATGTGTGGTTGAACCTAGAGAGTCCATATTAAATGGTTTCATGATATATGCACACATAAGTGGATCAAAGCCTATCCCCATGTCCTCCTTTCATTTAAGACTGAAGGGGTTGGATCTAATGGTGGAAAGTGAGGAGTTTTTCAGCATTGGAAAAAGTTCAATTCCCAAGAGCACTTCCATGGAGCAATGGGTGCACCTTAATATAGTGGTTGAATATGTGGTTAAACCTAGAGAGATCATATTAAATGGTTTCTTGACCCATTCACACATAAGTGGATCAAAGTCCACCCACATGTCCTCCTTTAAAAGAGTCAAATGATCTAATTAGCTTGAGTGGTTTGGTGAAAAATTCATTTCCCTAGCTGCATGGGTTCAGGTCTCCAAAGATACATTGTAACTGGTCAATTTGTGGTATTTTATTGCGTTGAGAGACTCTCTACAACCCAATATGGCATCAATTTTGTAAAATGTTATGTAAGTGTTATGTAATGTAATGTAATATTACGTTGACTCTTGACTTGAGGAACTCCATTATGGTATGCAAGAGTACCAACTTAGATTCATCTTAATTCCAAACTTGATCCCTTTCTTCGCTTGGTAAATGTGGATTTAATATGGATCTAAGCTGGTGAAATAGTTGTATTTGGTGTAATAGCAACAATTGATCTTTAGAATTACTAATTCTCCAAAAAAAATCATTCCAATTTTATATATATATATATATATATGAGTTATGTTGTCACTTACCTAAATCACACAGGTAAGTTAAACCCAAAACCTTCTAAAAGTAAAATAGAACTTATTTTTCAACAAATACACATGATAATCTACACAAATTCTTTCTCAATATAATGCTTCCTAACAAGATAAAGTAGATTTATTTCAAAATTCTAGAAAAGCAGAATTCCAATTAGACTGAGGATTGATACTTTGAAGGCTTGGGCCTTCTTTGATGAGAAAAAGTCATGTTAGGGTGATATGTGGACTAGGGGATGCACTTCACTCGAATAAAAATCACTCTTTCATTCTTAAACTGGGATTGGGGCTTGTAACTAATTATAACATTGTATTAATTAGGCTTTCACTTGTCCTTAACCTTGCAATGTCTAGGTAGGTGAAATGTTTACAAATATTTGGCAATTCTCGAGTGGTTATTGATTGGTTCTTAGGTATTAGCATATTATACAGTTTGGCCCTAAATCCTTGGAAACAAAGAATTTTTTAATTACAAGAAAATTTCGAGGAGCTGGAGGTATCACATATCCATATAGAACCCAATGTTGAAATGGAGAAAAGATAAAAGGAAGTACTACTCTACCCCATACGACATTTATTGATTACAAAAATGTAGTTAATGTCCTTAGGATGAATGCCAACAACATTTTTCTAAACTGAAATTGTTATAACCATTTGGGACATTGCATGTTTTTATGTTTTGACTAATTTATGTTCTACTTCGTTAGAAATTTTGATAGACATGTCTGGGAAGTTGTATTGGAACAGTAATTTGTATACTTTAATTTTAATGAAATAATAAATATGCAATTTTTTTCCTATAGAAAAAAAAAATTTATTTCTTTATCATCCTTATTTTACATAAAAATAATATCATTTCATTTATTTCAATTATAAAAAACTTTTCAAATAAAATTATTATATTATTGTATAATGTTTTAATGATTAATCTAACTAATTTTACTTAATCATTTTTTTTTACCTCTAAGATTTTTCTCATGTATGCACTTCTCGGGCAGTGGAATCAGAAAAACATTTTATTTTGGAATGTGACGCTTTCAGACACATCACGGACGGTTACCGCAGTATGTTAGCATCAATTCCGTGGCATTGTCTTTTCAATGATGGAACTCTTAGAAGGTTGGGTCAACTCATCATCAATTTGAGTAAGAAAAAGATTGAATTACAAAAAACAAAAAACAAGGAAGTTGGTGTTCCCATAAACTATTTTTAGTCTCGTGGAAGTTGAAATATCATTCATTCATTCATTCACACAAATTCATATACACTAATAAATATTCCCAAATTCATATTCACTCATCAATACCTCTCAAGATCCTTCCCATTAATTACCATAACAATCCATTTGATGCACACATCTTTGTGTAATGACTAAATAACCCTTGAACTTTATGACACCTTCATATGCTCAAAATAACCATTGAACTTTTTGAAAACCTTCATCGGCTAAAAATCGGATAAAGTGAACCCAATTCCTTTGATAAGGTCATTGCACTAGGTTATGCGTAGTACAAACGGTATACATGGGTCACTTGAAATTATTTGTAAAGTGACATTTAGTTTTTATACGTAGGCAGCTCGAAAATATTATGTAGAGTAATGTTTTCGTATTATTATTTAAACGCGTGCATTTCCATGGTTATCCAATGAAGTTATCTTTTTTTCAAGGATTTTGTTTAAATCTTAAATGTGCTTATTACAATTGATACTTGTAATTTAAAAGGGATTCCCACGAGTTTAAAATCTCTGAGTTGTTTCCCTTTAGTCTTAGTTTGTCTTCTTTGGTTTTTAAATATTTTATATTTCTATTTTTACATTTAAATTTGGTGGTAAGTTACATAGAGAGTTCCATTAAAATAGTTTTTTGATAAGTTAAATAGATACTTCTACACAATTTTTTTATTGTGAAATTTTGTAGTGGTTAATCGTTTTTCAGTAATGATAAACATTTTTATGAAGCTTGTATGTGAATGCTATTTCTTGTGACTTGTTAAATTGAATGCATTATATCAATATATATTTTTAAAATTTATTTAATTAAATTTTTTGAATTATAATTTTAGTTTAGTATATTTAATGTTTTTTAATTAAATAAAATTTTACAATGTTTTAAATATTTTTTTATTAAAATATTATATTATTGAGATAGATTTTTCAATTTTCATTTTTTTTTATGAAATATATATATATATATAGGAAATGGTTAACCTTTAAATACTTTTTAAATTTTCGTAAAGATTTTTAAAAACTATTAGTTTAAGTTGTTTAATCTACAAGAATTTAGTGTTGATAGGTTTCTCAGGGCATTGAATCTATTTATACATTCAAAGTACATTTTAAACAATAAAAAATCACAATTTTATTAAAAACTATATTGCTAGATTCCAACCAAAAATTCATTTCATTAATTAGTTAGACTAAGCCCCTAATAATAAATGATAATTAAACTAAAAATTATGGAAGGTCTCTTATGAGTTAGACATGTCTATCTATATTAATAGGGCTTCTATAATTTAATTTAATTAATAAGACTTCCATAATTTAATTTAATTATCAATACTTAATAGGTAGATAGTATAGATTAACCTCTATGTAATAGCTGCATAATATCTATGCTAATAGGTGTGTCTATTTTGGAATATGGATTCCAAAATTTTTAAATTAGTTATTAATAGTTATTAGGTGGACAGTGAGGATTTAATCTTCAAGGAATATTTTTAGAATTATCATAGTAGTAGACACAAATCAATGTTTGAGATTTATCTATAAAGTAGTTATGCTATTTTTGTCATTTTAATTAGACTAGCAATTGCACCACATGTTGCAAAAGAAACGTCCTAAGGCAATAGCATAGGAAAGAGTAGCCTAGAATAAATAAAATATTACAGAGAATGAGCCATTGTGAAGGAATGAAAGGAAAGTTTTCCTTCCATGGAAGCATGTCGTGGAGGTTTGAAAGATATTGATGATAAGAGTTATCAACCAGAAAAGTTTCTTATAGATATTGAAATAGGCAAGTGGGGGTGAAAACATATATGTAAACCAACATAATATAGAGCATGAGGGAGATGTATAGGTACAATTCAAAGAGCTTGAAAGGGATGTAGATGTACTTGGAAATGATGAGGAAATGAGAGATGTAGAGGAACTTGTCAATGAGAATATTGACTAATATTTTAAATGTTTTCAATGTACATGCCAAGTTCAAATTATATATATATATATATATATATATATATATATATATGGACAAAATCTTACCTACAACAAGATCGTCCCACACGTAGAAAAACATGGACATCAATCAAAAGTTGCAAGAAATTGTCTTTGATGATAATTTTCTGGATAATATATAATCAAATAAAATTGAAGAAATGAGGCCACTAATTCATGAATGAAAAGTTCAAGATAAAGTAAATTGGTTGATCATTTTTTTTTTTCAAGTTATATCTATCATAGCACAAGCTTAATTCTAAAATATATTTTTAAAGAAAATATATCTAAGAGCCTTGCAACTCATGAGGCCTATGTTGAAGTTAAGTTAAAGACCTTGTCTGATAATGCCAAGATGAATGCCTCATGAATAAAGAAATAGATCATGATTTTCTACCTTCAAAATCAAAGGTTGTTGTGGTGCAATTCCTCCATATTTAATCTTGATCACTTCCTATTGAGTCACCTATGTATTATTTCCTTCATGATCTTCGAAACTATTCAAAAGGTCACATTGTTATTTACCACTGATCTCCCTAGTGTCTACCATGTTATTTTTTTTTCAATATCGCTGATATGAAGTTTGTTTCTTCTGTTCTTTGTGCATATAATAAAAAATGTATGGAGAGGTGGCTTTCATACTTTCAAGAGTAGTAAAAATAATTCTATTGAGAAAATATCTCCAACAATGAGACAGATTCACTAGCATTTATGGAGTTGGCAAACATGCCTTGTTCTGTGTGTTGGCTACTCGACATAGCTTTCTTTATCTTGTGTAGAAGAAACAAATTTGTATTTATCTTATATTACATTAACCATGAAATTGCCAACATTCATGGCACGCTTTCTGTTAGTCATCAGTAATTTTTGCTATCTTTAGATGACTATAGGATGGTTCTAGATTTCTGAAAACAACATTCCGTTAAAATTGTCAGTTTCAGAAATCTCACTGCCTTCATTATCCTTGTAGAAACTTTTTCACTATTCTATCAGTTTTCCATTTCATGGTCACCCTGTCTCTCCTAAAAACTCATTATAGGCTTACACCTCTCATTCTCATCCTTATTGCCTTCATAAAACCTTTTTCCCATGTTCCCGAGGTCCCTCAAGTATTAATGGCCTCAAAACTATCTCTGTAGGCTCTTTAGATAAACCAAGTTCATTGGATTTTGGATCTTCAATACAGCACTTTTGACCATATTCTGTTTTCACTTAAAGGTCTCCAAGCCAAATTTCAGTCAAAAATCAGGTCAAAGGACCCTCCCACTAGGTCATTAGGGTTTTTACATAGTCTAGGGTCATCATTGAATGTTTCAGGCACTGTTTTTCCTTTGCTAGAATCTGGCTCATGTGTGAAAGAAGGTCAGTACATGGTTACTCAAGAAGGACCTTAAACTTCCAAGGAGGATTATCTTCTCAATACAAAGTTTGCAAGTGAGGAAAATGATAAATATCAACACTTCTATAGGAGTGTTAAAGGTTGTGTTAGCTGAAGGCGCTGATGAGAAGGATTGTATACTCTTGAATGAAAACTAATTACAACAAGGGAAGAGGAAACACTTAGTCTTGAAGATGATTAGGTTTTATACACTTGATTAGTCCAATAGAGTGCCAACACGCTAAGCACTTGCAGGAAATGACATGCAGGAAGCACACAAGGCCAAAAATGAATAAAGTCTATTAGAGACTATTGATGAGATTTGGGAAAAGTTGAGGTGAACTAGACATAAATAAATGAACTTGAAAGGGCTATAGAAAACTTAGAAGATAACACTGATGATTGTTTTAAAGCACTCCAGATACCTAGGGTTTTGGGAAAATGGCCAAAGAAGGTGAAATGATGAGTTGAACTCCATGGTGCAAGCAAAGGAAGGTTTTGAAGATGCTACTATGTGCAATCATCCCAAAGTTTCCAAGGTGAATTTTTCATGCCTTAAGGAGCAAAGGAAAATTCAACTTCAATGTTTTTAGCAAACCTACAAAGCAAAAGTGTCAAAAGGGTGTTAGTAAGAAAAGAGAAGGACCCTTAAACATTATAAAGTAGGTTTTCATGATTAAATCAAATTCCTCTTATCTATAAAATCTCATTTTAACACTTGAAACAAATCATTGTTGCCTTGCAAAATAATTAGAGCATTCAAAGGAGAAGAATTTGTGATTTTTCCAAGAGAATTTGGGCAAATTTGCGTGGCATTGCGCGCCTAGGATTGGGCGCTACGCCCTTGGTAGTTGTTTCCCTTGGTAGTTGCACGCCTGGAAGAGCATTGCGCTCTTGCTCGACAAGACCCAGTGCAGATTTGTTTGGTGCTGCGCACTCAGGCTTAGCACTGTGCCCTTAGCCTTGGTGTTGCGCGCTTGGGTAGGAAGGGTTTCTAAACCCTAGAAACACTCAAATAACCTCAAAATTGTTCCAAACTCCTGCCAAAGGTCCTCCAAGCAGATTCAAGGGTAAGTATAGGTCATCAACCCATCTTCAAGCATTTTTTTCATCATTTATTTGAATTAAATTGAAACCCTACGAGGAAACCCTAAGGCTTGAAGTTGAAATCACTGTTTAACATTACTTCATCCGCCTAAAAATAAAATCAGTGATAGACAGAGTCATTGCGCTGTTTGGGGGTTGTCAGTCATCTAAGCTTCTCCCTACACCCATCCCATTCATAACACTCAGTCCCTTCACTTGCAAAAATATTGACATTCCATTGCCCTCCTTCATCTCAATTTGACATCAACCCAAGAGTGTTTCAAAACATATTTTTTAACATGTCAGCAGAGGGAGAGGATAGTGGTAGTGGTGGAGAGGCTCAAATGCCAAGGAGGCATGATCACAAATGAGGAAAGATCAATAGATTTGAACCCCTAAACAGAAGGGAGCTAATGACATCTCCCCTAACTGTTTCGTGCTTCAAACACATGGGCTGCTATGAATTTTGTGAGAAGGTGTAGCAAGTGCAAAACCACCCCAAGCTAACTAGAATATTTATCATTAACTTGTATGACAAACAAGTTAATCTTGTAGGGGTCACCTTTGAATTGTCTACAGATGCCATTGCCAATGCCACAGGAATACCTAGTGTATGGGAGAAATGGTTCAAGCAAGCTAACCTTGATATGAGTTACTTTGAGCCATATCTAAAACCTAGGTATAAGGATCACCACAAGTCCATCTTTCCTTTTTCACACCCTCTTGATAGATATGCACCCATGATGAGGATCATAATGAAATATTTCACATGTGAGGGAAGATTCTCCTGCCTTTACTCATATCACATCAGGCTTCTTATGCACTTTACTAGAGTGAGGATGCTTCATATACCATATTACCTCTACAGAAGCATTGAGAAAATGGCCTATATAGTGCAAAAGAGAGATTTCCCTCGGCAAATGCAAAGCCTATTCCATCACTCACTTATCAAAATGGTGGTTATGAACCAACTACAACAGAAACGTATTCCATGGGAGACCTTCATTGCCAATGAGGTTTTCACATCTCCACAAAGCCATTAGCAGCAAGATGTCCCTTCATCTTCTCATCCTCCCATTCCTCCTTCACCATCACACCCCACTACTCATGCATCACCATCCACTCAATTTCCTTCACCCCATGACGACCTTTCCACATCACCTCTCACTCACATACCTTCACCTCATGCTGATCCTAATTCATCACCTTTTCACAATCCCTCACCATCATCTCATGGTACTTGCACATAAAACAGTGAGGGAGATGGCAATGAGGAAGAATGCAATTAAGAAGAGAGCAGTGAAGCAGATGGAAGTAAGGCAGAGAGTAGTGAAGCATATTGCAGTGAGACAAATCACACTGAGATGGTTGACATAGAGCATTTTCCTCTAACCTATCAAAGAGGTCATAGGGAGGTGTTTGATCCACATATTGTGGAATGGACACTGTCTTCTACATCAACAAAATAGCCTAAAAAAGTTAAGGAAAAGCTTGCAGAGCAGGCCATTGATGAAAAGGAAGATGAGCATGAAACTGAGCAAGAGTTTCAACTAATTCACCTTAATAGTGAGAATGAGGATGACGAGAGGATCACAAACATGCTGCTCAAGAGCAAAGATGCTTAGATTAGAGAGCTACAAGGAAATATTGGTAGGGCCAAGGGTGTGATTAACTATCTAGAGCAAGAGAACTAGCAGTTAGAGACCAAGAAATCCATAAGTGAGGTCAGACCTATCAGAGCCCAGAAAGAGGCTGGGAAGGCCAAGGCTAAGCTAGATGAGGCCTTGGGAACCTTTGATGACCAAGAAGATCAGGAAGAGCAGCTTCCTAGGAAGAGGCCAAGGACAATTGGGTTGAGGAAGGCCTTAGCCCGGGAAAGGGAAAAAGAGACAGAGTTGCAAAGCAGCTCACTCCAAGTGAGCTGGTTGCCATGGAAATAGATTATGATAGGGAATCTTGGCTAGAGAGAGCCAATTTACACCTAGAGGATCAGCTGGAGAAGGCCAAGAGAGACCTTGACATGCAAAGGAAGATGGCAAAGCATTATGCCATGAGGAACATAAGTGCAAGGGCCAAGCTCAAAAGAGCCCTTGCAAAGATTCAACTTCTAAAAGAGGCAAAGGACAAAGAAAAACTTTAAATTCTTGCTGATGCATCCCTACAAGCATCCCAAACATGATAAGAAAGGTAAATCCAAATTTTGGCATCTTTTTGCAAATTTTGAGTTTTTGACTGTTTGGCCAACAGAAAAAAGGGCCAAACGTGTAGCGCCACTGGTGCTGCGCTCTTTTTTGGGGCACCCAATTGAGGAAATGTTTATATTTTCACGATCCTTAGGCTAAGGACATCACCCTCGCCAATTTTCAAGTCATTTGGAGCAGAACTGGTCCCTCAAAAGGGCCAAAAACAAGCAAAAAAACACCTTTATGCCCTCTTTTCAGCATTGGTAGTGCGCCCTTAGCAGTCTTGGGAGAATGGAATTTTGAGCAGGAAAATGGGCACCAATTTGGAAACCAAAAGAATATTTGGAAACTATACAAGACAGTCTTGCCAATGAGCTATTATGGAGCTCATTTGGACATCGGGAAGGCCTCCAAATCTTAGCTACAAAACAAGAAATTTTCCTAGTGTTGGTGTTGCACTCTTGAACCATGGCACTGCACCCTTGCCAGAAAGTCAACAAAAGACACTTGGAGTTATTGAAAAATATATTTTGAGGGCTTTGAAGGAAAATCACTCCAAATTTAGCTCAGGAGTTATGTTAGAATTTATTTTTGCATTTATTAAGTTAGGATATTTGTGCCTTGGGCCTTGCATGGTCTCATAGGAAAAAATGACATTTATGGGTAATTAATGAATTATAAAACCCTATATAGGGTTTTGATCCTCCTTTGCAAGTTAAATACTGCATGGAGGCTTCAATGTTTTTGTTGGTTGTTTGTTGAGCTGAGCATAAACTCTGAGTTGTAATGAAGTTTGGCTTTGGAGCCTTGTAAATCTCTTGGACTAAATATCAATGGAACCAACACATTCCTAGGATCCATGAAATCTGTTAGATGGTGATGTTATTCTACTCTTGTTAATGTTTTCCTTTTCTTTCATTATGTTCATTGCTTCTCTGGTAATAAAACATAAATTTTAGGTTGAGATATGTTTTTTTGGCACCTCAACTCTGTCTGTTATTATTATCTCTATGTTTTCCTCTGAAATTGATAATTAGAGAATTCTTAACTGCTCTCTAGGATTACTTGTTTTTTGTCTTGAGGTTTGTTTAGTGAAGTCTAGCTGGAGAATTATTAATTTCTTTTTAGTTTTACCAAGCTATTGTCTTGAAGGTTTTTCTTGTTTGGAGTATAATTAAAGGATTCTTAAATGCCCTTTAGTTTTACTGAATTCATAACTTACTGTCATCATATACTCATTTTATCTAAAAAGATCCATTTGGCTTTGTTAGCTTGCCCTATGAAACACCCTTGACCTCTTGTTTTTACTTTTCAAAACCTTTTGCAAACTCCATAGCCCAATGGTTTGAATTTATCTTACTCTATTTGTTTTACTTAACAAACAATCCAACCAAACAAAACAAAACAAACAAACCCTATTAGTATAACTAGCCTAAAATCAAAACCCTAAAATCAGTGAAGTTACATCTTTTATCAAATATAGAGAGAGCCCTCTCTAAGTCCAGGAAGGCTAGGTCCTAGGGCTCCAAAGTTGGTTTGATGTTACCCTTGTTCAATTTTGTCTTGCCAATCTGACAAATTACAGGGACTTAACACTTTCCATCACATTTGTAGAGAAAATTATAATAGACTATCACACTTTTCTTATCAGAGCTAAATGATCCTATATGCAACAATGATGGATTTCATCACTTAAGAGCAGTAAAAACAAGTTTATTGAGAAAACAACTCCAACACATTTTTAAAATAGATAACAACATTTTAAATTAAAATCATGAAAACTTAAATTCAATCCAACTTATTAAAAAAAAAACTAACATTATAAAAAACATATATAAAACTATTTACTTGTGGATCTAATGGCCTAAAACATTTCAATCGTCTAACATTTGATCCAATGGCTCAGACATGGACACAGTGGCAGCTAGGGGAGTTTTTTTCAAATAAGAATAGCTTTCATCATTTCAAGAAGTAAAAACAAGTCTATTGAGAAAACAAATCTAGCACTGAGAGAGATTTGGAAGCAATTGTTGAATTGGTGAACATGTCTTGCTCTATGGTGTTGGATATTGGGCATAGCTTTCTTGATAAAATTACAATAGAGTATCACATTTTTCTTATCATATCTAAATGTTCCTATATGCAACAACTACCTTGTGCCTCATAGTTTAAACTTCTGCAAGGAGGAGGAGAGGAGTGTCAAGGTGCAAGCTAGAATAAGAAGAGAAAGAAGAGACATTTTCCGTGATTGTGGATCAGGTTATAAACTATAATACACTCTCTCTTCATAAGACTCTACATTATATATTGGATGGAGGGAAAGGTTATCATAAAACTTGTACAAAAGAGCCCTAAGGGTTGTTGAACTTACTGTATTGTTAATCACATAATGTCAATGTTGTAAAACTATAATCTACACTAAGGACTGAGTGGGATTTTTCTTTTGTAAGTTTTGTTTGGAATTGAAAAATAAAAAAAATATAAAGCTAAAATTATGTAGTGAAAAACTTTGTTTAAAATTTCAGAATAAAAATTGAGAAAGTTTGACATCATATAATATGAAAATTGTTTATGATTATAAAGTAAAACACATGTAAGATATTTTAACTACAATTAGGTAATAAATATATGTATACAATTTTTTTTTAAGGAAGAAATTTGATATTCATAATTGATATTCATTAACAAAAAAAATCCAAAAGAGTTTGTATGTAGGTAAAAATTCTAATATATTTGCCAAGTATTACAATTAAGTAATTAAAGGTAAATTTAGTGCTATTTAAGAAATGTGAATTATGAACATTTATCATTATTGCTCAAGATAAATCATGCATGTGAAATAATTTTAAAATTTTAAAAAGTTCACATATTTAAAAAAAATTTGTTATTAATTATTTTTTTAAATATTAAGAAATACTACTCATGAATAATAAAACACTTGTAACATAAATAATATATAACAAAAAAAACCATGTATTTTTGGAATAATAAAATAGTTGTAACAAAAATAATATAGAACAAGAAAAACTATGTATATTTGGATGCATGAAAATTTAGATACATTTTATTAACTAAAATTTTAAAAGAATAATGGTCATAAACCTTTAAAAATAATTTGATTAAATAATTAGTTTATATCTATATTATTTATCAGAGGGATCAATTCTCTTTTCACTCTAAAAGAGGTTTGCATATCAAGATATTTGATCACTCTAGTTAAGATTGATCTAGGTCATCTTAGTTTCCCCCTTTAAATAAATTACATTCCTCATGAATACCATGGGCTGTTTTTATAGTTTATTATTATTTTATTTTATTATTTTAAATTACCACAATAGATAACAACATTTGAACTTAAAAATCACCAAAACCTAAATTCAATCTAACTTATTAAAAAATAAAAAATAAAACTTCACATTATAAAAAACATATATAAAACTATTTACTTGTGAATCTAATGGCCTAAAACATTTCAAAGTTTGAAGCAATGGCTTAGACTAGTGGCAACTAAGAAGTTGTTTTCAAATTCAAATATTTTAAAAAATTGTATTATTAATTTATTTATATATATATTTTAAGAAATACTTCTCATGAATAATAAAACAATTGTAACGTAAATAATATATAAAAAAATCCATGTATTTTTGGAATAATAAAATAGTTGTAACAAAAATAATATAGAACAAGAAAAACTATGTATATTTGGATCTATGAAAATTTAAAAAAAAATTATTAACTAAAATTTTAAAAGAATAATGGTTATAAACCTTTAAAAATAAATTTATTAAATAATTAGTTTATATCTATATTATTTATGAGAGAGATCAATTGTCTTTTCACTCTAAAAGAAGTTTGCATATCAAGACATTTGATCCCCTAGTTAAGATTGATCTAGGTCATCTTAGTTTCCACCTTTAAATAAATTACATTCCACATGAATACCATGGGTCAATAGCATGGGTTGTTTTAATAGTTTATATTATTTTAAATTACCATAATATATAACAACATTTGAAATTAAAAATCATCAAAATTTAAATTCAATCCAACTTATTAAAAAGAAAAAAAAACTAACATTATAAAAAACATATATATAAATATTTACTTGTGGATCTAATGGCCTAAAACATTTCAATCGTCTAACATTTGATCCGGCTCAGACATGGACACTAGGGAAGTTGTTTTCAAATAATATGATAATTTGGACATATGGTATTGATAAGCCATCTTATTGTAACAAAGCCTATTTACATGTTAAGAATCTCCATGGTAAAGTGGAAGTAATCTTCATAGTTAAAAATCTTGTTCCATTTTTTTTTTTAATTATATATGTTTATCTTTAAATATTAAATTTTTATTTTTAGTAATAATTTAAAATAAAGCTATAATTTAATTGGTATTTACAATTTTTTTATTTTTTTAATTAATTTTAACAAAGTTAGAAACTCAAGATCCATTGCTTCATGGTGTTAATATTTATCTCCAAGTTAGTTATGCCCTTTCAATAAATTCATCTAATTGATTAATTAAAGAAAATATCATATCAACATGTGTCATATTGTGCATGTGGTATTGATATTGCATGGTATTGGCTCATGACATTGTCATAAAGGCTATTTGCAAGTTAACAATTTCCATGATAAAGTGGTGTGAACATGATTTTTATGATTTTTTATAATCTTGGTAATGTGATATAAGATGATGGGATAATTGTTTTGAAGCTTATTGTAAGATCTCAAATAGTTAAATAATCAACATATCTCAAATATTTTAGTGTCCTAATTGAAATAATGACAAGCCAAAACTTAGAACACAAGGGATCTAAAAGAAATGCAGCCTTTATTTATATTATTAATTGAAGAAAATAGTAAATTCACATGCAAAAATATCAGAGCCCATGGAATGGCATGCATGGCAACTCATCAAAAGAGAAAACAAATATTGAAGCACACGCCTCACTCTTATCCCCATTTATAGGTTTGATGGACTCTCTAGAAATCTTATTTTATTATTTTCCCTTGAAAAATGAAGGCAAATACCATGGGAAGATCCCATGGGAAAATACCATGGTATACAACATGGGTAAATTCCATCCATTTTTACCATATCAAGAAAAAGGAATATTACAAATCCTCTTGCCGAAATATTTCTTTCCCTCAAGAAATCCACTTCAATCCACAACAAAAGCATTTGTATACTAATACCATGATCCCATACAAACCAATGTGTTATCCCATACATCCATGCTAAATGATCCCCAATGGATCCTTTGATACCTGGATCCCAAACATGCTTCCGACCAATCCTACCCTCAATAGATTCACCTGGATCCCAATGCCACCTAAGTCCTCAGACCTCTAGGTTATGATACCATACCCTCCCTCCATCACTTCCCGTGCCTAAGGGCCCATGTTGTGATATGCCCTTAGCTAAAAGTGTCCTCCTAATAATAATCCCATCAATAGAGTACCATCTCATAATCTCTCGCCAATCCATGTCATGGGAAGGATAAATACTTGTGCATGGAAAATGTCTACTATGTTGATGTTGCTCAATGCTCAACTTATGTTACTCCACCTAATCACCCAACATGATCCATTTGTAAAATTCTTCCCTATTATCCCCAATGTATAAAGGAGGGTTGGTAGTGCTACAAGCCTTATTTATGTACTCCTGTAGAGGGGTACTCTAGAACTCCTAACTATACTCCTCTTCCTGCCCTCTAAGAGAATTGAGTCGTTCCTCAACACTAGACAACTTGGTCGTTGATTCAACACATGCTCTTATGAGCTCCTATATTTTCCTATTATTGTGTAATACAATGTCTCAAAATGTAGAGACTCTCTGCTTCAACATCATAAGATTTATCTTGAAATTCATGATCTTTTCCTGAAAGTCCTCTACATGCAATTCTGGTGTCGTGTTGAATTCTTGTGCATATCTCTGCACCACATCCTCAATTATCATAGCTCCAACTTAAACCTTTGACCAATTCTCCAGAAATGGCTCATCTTGCATACTATACTTGTCATGCTGCACCTTATGATCATGCTCATCATGTTGGTTTACCATCACTCACTCGTCATGTAAGTCTTCTTAAATGTATTCTTCATGGCCTTTTGCACCTGTGGGGACAATTTTTTGTCCATCCTCTCTATTGTGAAACATGGATGCACCAATGGACTCTTATTTACACTTGATTTCTCATACTCTTCATGGATGTCCTCCTTGATAACTATGGGCTAAGTTCCACAAGAGTCTACTATATCGTTAGGAAGAATTACATTCTTCCTTTCCCCATGTACTTTTTCAAGCTTACTCATTATCATCGACTTGTCTTGCAAGTATCTCTGAATAACATTGTGTTGCTGCTCACCATCTATACTTTACTGCTCGGATCCTTGAGATGAATCTTGATTGTTCGAAGGAATCTCTTTTTGTTCTATCCTTATTTCCTCCTTCCTTTCACTTGGACATGAACGGTTAAGTGCCCAAGGTCCCTTGCAGATAAAGCATAGTCCTCTCCTTATTAGTTCATTCTTGTTACAAGTTTTATTTTCTTTTTTCTTTCTCCCTCCATCAATCCTCTTGTGATCCTTCCTATTGAGCACTATTATGAGTAAATTTATGTTTTGCATGACCAAATTTTCAACAAGATCATAAGTGTAACATCCATGGACCCACATATTTACCTCTTTTGTTCCTAAAACATTATTAACATGAAATAAATTCGTGATTTTTATAAACGAGGTAGTTAGGGTTCGATATGGGAAACTACCGAAGAGTAATTGTTTTCTTTTACATAATGAGACAATCTTGAAGAAGGTAGGGACTCAGGAGAGGGTTTGCAAGTTTTTCTTTTTCATGAGGAGTTCTACTTCCATAAAGAGGGTCTGTGCTTCATTAATAAGGCTCACGTAGGTGACAGAGTGGTGATTCAAAATCATCAAATGGACCATTAAGCTTCCTCATTGATCAAATAAATCAATTAAGTGGGCCGAACAAAAGGCTGTGGAGTAACCAGATTTACCAGTTTTGTTTTAAGCTCTGAAATGCCTTTTTCTTTGGAGAAAATATAGCATCGTGGAAATCTATGAAAGGAAAACGTGAAAGAGAACCAAGGTTATGTTGTTCAAATGGAGAGTTTATTTACACAAGAGGAAATATGAAAAGTTATGTTTGTTATCTTTCTAAAAAAATTACTTGTGTGTGAAAAACTATAAGAATTTAGATTGTTCTTTTGGAAATATTTACTTGATTCTTGTGTATTGAAAGAGAGATTAATCTTCTTTTAATTCTGGAAAGATAAGTTATAACATTAATCTACTTTAAAAAATTACACAGTTATCTAGATAGTGGATAATCACTATTATGATGTTTTGGGAAGATTTAAGTAGTTTAATACTTGAAAATATTTAACGAGTTCAAAGATAAGATAAGGAGTTTTCACTGAAAGAACTCTTGAAATTTTGTGCATATGGAGAACTTATGCTAGTTTTCTTAGTAAATAAAATGTATTACTGCCAGTAGATAAAGATTGGCATTATGTTAACAATTTAGAAAGATGTATGTATAAATGCATCTTATGTAAGAAAAGGTAGGATGCCTTTTATTTTTCTAAAAGGGATTTTGTACAGGTGTATGAAATGATAAGGAAATCCAAGTTATTTACTTGAAAATAAATATAGATTAAAGAGGGTAATTCTTGAAGATATTTCATGGGTTGGGAGATAAGTTAATGATTTTCTTGGAAGAAAGTCATGAAGAACCCATAATAGTTTTCTCATAATTGCTTCTATGGGAAAGATCATGTTGAAGTTTTTGTGAAAAGAATAATAAATATTATGTTGTTTTATATATGTTGCTCTTACTTAAAAATAATAACTTCTTGAAAGGAGTGCATGTCGACTTCTTGAATTGGATGTATACAAGGTAAGCTAACCTTCGTATTGTTTCCTAGTTTTATGCATAAAATAAGATTATCTATGATAATTTCTTGAAAGGGAAACATAAGAAGCTTTCAAGTATAAAGACAACAAAACTAGGTTATGATAACTTCCTGACGCAAATGAAGTATGCATTTGTTACATGAAAGGAATAGTTAATGATGGTAGAGTTCTAAGAAGGGAAGAATGCGCTGCCTACGTTAAAGAAGGGATATTATATTAAGCTCTTGCATGCACAAAGAATAGCCATTGTGTTATAGAGATGTGTTCTTTGCGTGGATAGAAGAAATATTGAGTTATAATGTTTCTTTAGGAAGAATTATTTGTGAGTGCTTTTCCATTATGTTAGTTTCATTTGGAATAGGATCATTCATATGCATGCAAGATTTATATTATCTTTCATTGGAAGGAATATACATTTGTATGTGGGAAATGATAGCCTATTTAGTTAGCCTACATAGGGAAATATTCTTTGGAAAAGAAGATGGTTTACATGCATTACACCCATATTAATGTGTTAGTTTCCTTGGAATATATATAGACATGTAATTGTATGCTTTACTGTAAACAGGTGTTTGGATACTCTATTGTGTTAAGCATTTATTTTGGGAAGAATCTTTTGAAAACTATATACATTGGCTTTCTTTACATGCACCAAAACTGACACATTAAGGGTTAGTTATTTTGATTAACTTTATGTAATCCGCATGTACGAAGACTGTAGATGATATATTACAGTTGTAGCAATTTTCCATGCAAGAATGTGTGTTAATGCAAAGGAAATATCAGTTTATATTTTATAGACATCCTTTGATGGTTCTGTTGGGGTTCCCATGTTTTGGCTAGGTTGGTAAAACCAAAAGATGAGACAACATCAGAACCACTTTCAGACCTCAGGATCTAGCCCTCCTAGGTCCAGAGAGGGATATCTCTATGATTGCCAAAGGTATATGTCTTTAAGGCTCAAAGGTTAAGATTTTAGGCTAGTTATAGGCACGAGGATTGTTTGCTTGATTGTTTATGTTTGGTTGTTGGGAATCAGGAAAGAAGGGTCCGATATAAGACCAAGATGAGAAAAGAGGAATTTAGGCAAAGGTAGATAACTCAGAGAACATCAAGGCCATTGGGAAATGGAGTCAAGAAAGGGTTTACTTGTTGTTCAATGTGCAAGCTTTCAGTTGGGCTAGTCATCTAGAGCATTTGGATCTTTAAGATGATATATGGGATGTAACATTAAGGACTGAAAGTGACTGATAGATTAGGTCAGATATCATTTAACTCCAGACCAGCTTGGACAAAATTAGAGGCAATACAAGGAATCTTAGAAAGGCTTAATTGAGATGGAAAGATCCTAGTGAGGCAGAGACGGAGTTCTAGCCCTCCCAGTGTTCTCAACTCATTCAAATAAATCCTAACAAGAGCATCTAAACATAGATTCCATTAATCCATACATTAGAGAGTAGGCAATAACATCCACTACACTGTTTAAATCAATTGAAATCAATATTTAGATACACATATAAGCAGAAAACATAAAAGGCTGGGAGAGCAGCAGCATAAGGTACCTAGCAAGGGTAAATCTTATGCCAAAGTTCTGATGCCAAAGAAAGAGGGCCAAAGCCCATTCTGCTTTAAATCCTAAGCATTCAATTCCTGTCATTTTTAAATGAAATAGTGGTCTTCTTCAGGCCTCTGCTTCTTCTGGATATGACTTTGATGTATTTCGGCTGCAGTACTCCGTGGTACTCCTGGTGATTTGAACAAAGATAAAATAAACTGCTGAGAAGTCTGCCATATAAATGCTCTGGTAGTTTCGATCTGCTGTCTAGTGGAAATTTCTTCAGAGACACGGTGTGGAATAAAAATTGTATGGGCACCCTGTACTCAATGAAGAAAAGATTCTGCTGCAGCGAAAGCCCTGATGTGCATTGATTTCCATGTGCGGTAACTTCTACGTGGTTTCTGGGTCTTACATCTGATGCTTTGCTTCTCAAACCACTGCATAGGGCTCAAAAACCTTCATTGGCGTGCCCTAACCTCTTTGCTGTTCCATTTTAAATCTTTGTTGGAGAAACTGCGCTTTTAATGGCCCCGGGGAAAGATTGTACAGATTTCTCGGCCTTGTTCTTAAGTGCAGTCATGTCCATAACCTTCTCTGGCTTGGCTTTACTAATTTAATCTCTGCATCTGATCTCTTCGGTGTTCCCTGTCGCTTTCATAGAGACTGAGAAACTCGGCGGTTTTCTACCGCTCATAACCATGCGGGACACGCAAACTGTTAATAAATCATGCATGGGAGTGACAGACACAATGAGGACGATAAGGATGGCCATGCTGGATGATGAGACGGTGGGAGTGTGCAGGTTGGTGGTGGAAAACACAGGAAAACAATGAAATATGGTCTGGAGGACGTGCACGAAGCAGAGGCAGTTTTACATGAAAAATCACGAAAAATGACCTTTGAACGAATACATATGACGGAGGTGAATATACAACTAAACACGTGGAAGGGGTAATGACGTGGGTGGACTGGTCAGCGACAGGGGACGAACAGATCTGGACCGTCCGATCTCAAAGGAGATCGACGGTTGAAACGCGTCGGACAGTGGGCCAGAGGCGTATTTGGCTTAGGTTATACAGTGTGCAGCTTCGCGAAGCGACAGCCGCTGGATGGGCGATCGCAGATCCGACAGCTAACAGCAATATCGCTCGGCGTCCTGCATCGAACTTTAACGCGCAATGAGCCAGCAGTTTTGCAACAGTGTCGGGGCCACGTGTCAAGAGCTGAGTGGAATCGCTGGGAAACAAGAGAATACCGCCCACTGCGCAAAGGCGGTGCGATAGAAACCGCTAGGTTTTGACATAGTGCGCTGCGTGGACCACAAGGGCTGGTGTATTCCGGACCGTAGATCTGGCGGGAAATGAACGGTTAAGATGTGATGATCGACGGAGCATGGGTTTAACGGTGGTTGCTGTGGGGGTGGCGATCGCCATCCCTTCTGTTTGAATCAATGGCTAGGAATATCCCTGATATGCATTGGATATTAGCGCCTTCTTGTGCTGGTGGGTGGTTCTAGCGCTGGGTCACGTGGAAGAAGAGGTGCGGGGGCTTAGCAGGGAAGGGGCTGGGCCTGCTATACTGTAAACAGTGGATTTTGGGCCCATTTTTAACGTATTTGAGGGTAGGAAAAGGCAACGATAGAAGGGAAAAGGGTTTATTAAACAAAAACAAGGGTGTATGTGTGGTTTGAAAGGGACATGGGAATGATTAGGAGGTTTAGGGGGAAAATTTGGGGGTAGAAAAAGGAAAATTTGACAAAGGAAAAAAGGAATGAAGTGGAGGTTTCTGCAGGGGTGCAAGGGGCAGAAATAGGCCTTTTGAGATGGGAATCAGTAGAGGAAATTTGTATAAGTCAAAGCATGGAGAGACTTCAACGATGATGAGTTTTCAGGAAAATGCATTCCTTGAAGGCTCCAAAACAATCTAGCCCCTTGCTTGTTTTTCAAGAATTTCATAGGGGGGCTAACAGTGGCTCCACATGGGGATGGCTTCTTCTTGAAGGAGGCAAGAATCTAGAAATGATCTTTGGAGTAGGCCAAATGCCTGCTGCTTGGCACATCCCTTGTGTACTTTGATTTACAGCTGCTACAACATGATAGAAACATCAACAGAATAACTTTTCCCAGCTAATCTACCTACCCAAACTATAGTCCTATCATTTTCCCTTTAGGGTGCATTTGAACTAGCAGACCCTTTACATCATTTAATAAACAGAAAACAAACCTATTCTAAATCTACCCTTATTGCTCCATGAGGCCAGATTAGACGGTTGGCCTCATATGCTTCTCTACCTAATCTAATCATTCGCTGGGATTAAACTGTCCAACAGATTTCTTCTCCTACATTCTAAGACAGAAAATTGAAAAACAACCAAGCCAGGGTTAGACTGTTTGACTTGCTGGAGTGAAACTTGTAGAAAACTGGAGACAAAATTGTGAAGGCATAAAATCTGCAACTTTGTAACATCCTTTTTCTCTGTGACTCGGGTTTTGATCATATTAGAGCCTCCTTTTTTTTATTTTTTATTTTATTTTAAGGAAAGAAAACTGCAATGATATATACAATGGAGAATGAAACTGGAAATTGAAATTTAGCAGAAGTAATGCTTGAGCATCCTGCCATTGACAGGACCCCCAAGCAGCTCTGTACCATCAAGTTCTTGTAGGAAAAACGCGTTCGGTCCCACAGTGGCTTGTATAATGTATGGACCCTGCCATAAGCTGTCAAACTTGCCATGTTTACCTTTGTCCTCCCTTCTTGAGTCCCACTTCAGAACCTTGTCTCCAATTTTGAAATCTGCAGCTTTGGTTCTCTTGTCAAACAATTTTTTAACGTTTTCCTGAACTCTGACAGCTCTGTTATATACCTCCTCCCTTGTTTGCTGAAGATGGATTTTCTGACTTATCCTTCTTATCATGCTGTCCTCTTCTGAATGGATCTAATGGACAAGTTTGATTACTGGAACTCCAAAGCTGGTAGGAAATACTGCTTCTGTCCCATAGACTAACTGGAATGGTGACATGCCGATGGATTTTTTTGTAATAAGCCTATCAGCCCAGAATGCATGTACGAGCTTGTTATGCCAAGAATTTTTGTTCTCTTCCAATAGCTTTTTGATGATTGCAACTAGGCTCTTGTTTGATGATTCAACCAAGCCATTACCTTGAGGGTAGTAGGCAGTTGAATGACCAAGTGTTATATGGTACCTGTGAAAAAAATCAACCATTTTCTTGGATCCAAAAGCAGCAGCATTGTCGGTGATTATCTTCCTTGGGCAACCAAACCGAGAGAGGATATGGCCTTCTAGGAACCTAATGATGACTGAGTCTGTGGCATTCCTAGTAGGTACGACCTCTATCCACTTAGTGAAGTAATCAGTGGCTGTTAGGATCCATTTGTGATGTGCAGACGAGACTGGGTGAATTTCTCCTATAAAATCTAGGCCCCATTGCATGAAAGGACCTTCAACAATGATGGGCTGTAAAGGGAGAGGGAGGAGTTTTCTCTTTCCTTCAAAGATCTGGCATTTGTGGCAGGCAATTATCATTTTGTGGACATCATTAAAAAGTGTAGGCCAATAATAACCAGCCCTGAGTATTTTATTTGCGGTGGCTTTCCAACTCAGGTGGCGTCCACATTCTCCAGCATGAAACTCTTGTTTGATTTTCTCAGCCTTAGTTTCAGGCAAACATTTCAGCAATAGGCCATTTGGATTTTTTCAATACAAGTTTTCATTCAGAATGCAGTAATTTCTGGCTTTTAGTTTTATGAATCTGGCCTTAGTTTTCGACAGTTCTGGTGGAGCATTTAGGTTGGTGAGGACATAAAGGATATGGAAATACCATGGGGAATTCTGAAACTTTTCTTCCACAGTGGGGTCAGGTAGACCTTCCTGCTCATCTAAGGCATTTACCATGTTGATTTCAAGGGCTTGCAGATTTGATTCGGCCATTAATTTAGCTAAACCCTGCCCTTTGATCAGCTTAGTGGGCTTAATATCCAGGTCATATTCTAGAATCACCGTGATCCATTTGCCCCTTTTCCCATCAGGGTCTTGGGACAAGATGTCTTTGAAAACAATGTTAGGCACATAAGCAATGGTATGAGAATGTAATATGTACACCCTAAAATCCTTTAAGGCTTTGACTAAAGCGTAAGCCTGTTTTTCCATTATGTTGTACTTCAAGGGTGAATCCCTTAGTGCTTTACTGAAAAAGGCAATTGGTTGTTCCATACCTTCAGCGTTTTTCTGCAGCAACACTACAGCTATTGTGTGTTCAGAGGCAAATGAAAATATCATGAAGTCCTTTAAGAAATCAGGGCTAATCAGAACAGGAGCTTGGGTAAGTGAAAGTTTCACTGATTCGAAAGATTGTTTAGCTCCAACAGTCCATTTAATTCCCACACCTTTTTTCAGCATATTAGTCATATTCCTAAGGTGTTCCTCTAGGTTTGGGATAAACCTCCTAAGGAAGTTAATCTTGCCAATGAAGGACTGTAATTCTTTGATGTTCCTTGGGTGTGTGATTTGAAGTATCCCCTCAACTCTCTGTGGGTCTATCCTAATTCCCTTTTCAGATATAATGTGGCCAAGAAGCTTTCCTTCTTGCAGCCCAAATACAGTCTTCTTAGGATTTAGTGACAGACCAAACCTCCTACACTTTTCAAACACTTTCCTCAGATGATGTAGGTGTTCTTCCTCAGTCTTGGAGTAGATTGTTATGTCATCTAAATAGATGACAATAAAGTGTCCTATTTCATCTGCAAAAGCTATATCCATTGCTCTCTGGAAGGTGGCTCCAGTATTCATCAATCCAAAGGGCATCTTGACATACATAAAGGTGCCCCAGGGAGTGGTAAAAGCTGTTTTGAGTTAATTTGCTGGGAGTACTAACACTTGGTTATATCCCGAAAATCCATCCAAAAGAGAAATCCTTTTTGAGCCTACTACCTGCTGTAGAATGTGTTCCATTTTTGGCAGGGGGTAGTTTTCTTTCAGTGAGGCTCTATTAAGATTTCTAAAGTCTATACACAGTCTAATTTCCCCTGTTTTCTTTCTTACAGCCACTAGATTTGATACCCAGTCAGAGAACCTCACAGGAACTATAACGCCTGCATCATACATCTTTTTAATCTCTTTTTCAACTGTAGGCAATTGTTTTGGGTTTATCCTACGAAGCTTCTGCCTGAAGGGTTTCTGATTTTCCTTTAAAGGTATCTTGTGTTGTATAATGTTCGTGTCATAAGCTTTTAAATCTTCATAACTCCACGCGAACACATAAATGAATTCCTTAAAAAGGTCAATGTACTTCTTTTTCATTTCCTCGGGTAAAGATTTCGCCAATTTTACCATTTTGGGCTTGTCTTTTGTGCCTATATTACATTCTTCAACCTCAGAGTCTGCATGTTCTATAGCGGGCTTTTTTGCTACGTCGTCAAAGTCAAAAAGGTCTTCCAAGGGTGCCAGACCTCGACGCATGTTCTTGTCTTTGGCCTGCAGCACTTCAATTTCCTCATTTCCTGCGTTTTCACGTTCTGTGGTTGAATTTCTAGTTTCTTCAGTTAGGGTGTTTATTTCTATGTTTCCGGGTGTTTCTTCTTCATCTGGGGAATCCTCACTTGGGCAGCTATATTTAGATTTTGAGTCTGAGTCAGAAAATTCAAACTCATTTCTTCCCACCAGAAAATCTTCAATCTGTTTGTCTCCTTCAAAGACCTGCCAATATTTTTCGTTGTCTAGCACTACAGGTCTGAATTTGGTCTGAATGATGATTTGCTGATCAGATGGAGTCTTAGGATATGAACTAGCTAGACAAGATAATCCATTTGCAATTACGTTTTTGTTCCTAGGAACGAACACTAATTCATATTCCATAAACGTCTTCAATATGTCCATAGCATCATTCCTATATGCCCTTAACCTAGGGTTTTTTGCAGCATATTCACCATTCACCTGTTTGATGATCAACTCAAAGTCTCCTAGCACAATTATTCTACGGGCCCCTAATTTTCTAACCAGAGTTAAACCCAGGATGAGAGCTTCGTATTCTACAATATTATTGGTGCATTTGAAATGCAGATTACATGCAAGGCTCTCTGTGTAGTCATTCTCTGTATTATGTACCCATACCCCTGCTCCAGTAGTTCTTCTAGTGCAGGACCCATCGAAACTCATTTCCCACAGAGGTTCGTTTCTCTTTTGGTCATCGTTTCTTTCCCTATGGCTGGTTTCGTTATCATGTTGTGTTATAGAGTTTGCACTAGGTTGGGGGTTCTTTCGATCTTCATGTGATGGGTAAGTTTGAGAAGAGTGACTAGTAGGCTGACTGCATCGTATTTCTTGTTTATTCTGAGTTTCATTCTTAGTACCTTGCTCATGGTTTTCTTCATTGTATTCTTCTAGAGTAGCCATTATGCTAAAGTCCATGGGCTCTGTGTCCTTGTTTGTATTTCTGTTTTCTGATTCTGGCTCTCCTAAGGATTGGTCATTGCAAAGGATGAAAGAATCCATGTCGGTGTGCATGGAGTATAAAGCGGAATTTTCAGGCTTCTCGGGGCTACTGACTAAGAATTTCATTTGTGTCTCTCTATATAGTCTTCTAAGCTAGCCAAATATTGGGACAGTGGCATATGAGCCATCCATCTACATTGTTCCTTGCAGTTTGGCTCCCCACGATCTTGACAATAGCATGCCATACTTAGGTGGCACATCTGCCACTACCACATCCATGACCATACACTTAGCTGGGATCTGGGTCAAGCTCACACATAATTCTTTGATTAGGCCAAGGAATTTTACTCTGCTAGAGTCAAAAGAATACAAATCTTTGTAAGGGCGGGTTATCTCTAGGCCTAGATTTTCCATCACTACCTTAGGCATTAAATTGTGAGATGCCCCAGAATCATGCATTGCATTGTGTAGGATCTTATCATGGATATTCAGACTGATATAGAAAGGTGGTACTACCCCCTCCTGAAACTTTCCCTCAGTCTTTGGACCAAATAGGAGGGCAGGCTGATCATCACTCAAATTTACAGTATCATTGTTTTCCCCCAGATTTAATGCTTTCAAAATTTGGCTTTTATATACATCCTGAGTGGCCAGCTCAGGGAGTGGTACAGAGATTTTTATTTTTGCAATCTCACTCTCCAAATTGAAAGTGGATTGACTCTTGGAAATGTTCAATTCTGTTTTGTTTGCCATTGCCTTAGTGGCTGAATCAGAGGACTGATTCTCAGTATGTACAAGTGTAGAAACTTTTTTATCAGGACCACTAACTGCAGTACAAGTGTTACTAGATGTCTGAATTTGTTTTTCAATGTTTTGGTTGTCTTTTTATTTGTTCTTTCCAGAAATTTCAGCTGCTATTTTGTTATTCTCAACAGTTTCTTTAGAAGATTTCTCAGGCCTTTTCTTGATAGTAACCTCAGGAGCTTTGGGTTTGGAAGTATCTTGACTCTTTTTGCTCCTAAGTTCATATTGTTCTCTGACCTGCATGATGGCATTTTCAAATCCAAGTCTGTAATCTTTAGATTCTAATCTTTCCTCATCCCAATATGAAGGTGAGGGCTGATCTTCATCCGAATAACAGTTATGGATTGAGTCTTCTGTTTCAAACATGTTAATTGTGTTCCCTTCAGACTCTTCTATGATTCCCTCATCCTCATCTAGGAAGTTTTCTTGGAATGGGGGAATTACTTTCTGATCTGACTCTCTTTGTCTGTTGGGAGTGCTATTGTTTCTTCTAATGTTTTGGTTCTGATTTTGGTTCTGGTTTTTGTTCTCATTGCTAACTGTGACAACCATTCTTTCCATCACTTGCTGTAGTATTTCCACGTTTTTAGATAATCTGTCATAATTGGGATCAGATTTGGAAGCTACATTATCATCTCTGTATGTTACCCTTTTCTCAGCTCTCAGCATTACCCTTTTCTCAATCAAGTTGGCTTCTATATTTATGCTTCCTTCTGCATGTCCTCCAATGTGGTGTACTCTTTATCCCTAAGTTGATAGGCCATGTCAGCATGAAAGCCTTCAGGGTATTTCAATAGGGCCATACCTTTGGGAGGTTTCATATGTGGGGGGAGAGCATTGTAAATGCTGTTAAATCTTGTTGAGTAATCATGGACACTCTCTCCTACGTTTCTTTTAAGGCTCATGTATTCAGGTAGGAGCTGGCGAGGATTTGCCCTAACTTCCCATTTATTGATGAAAGTCTGATATAAAGCAGGAAGGTCTTGGATGCTATTAGGAGGTAGGCTTTTAAACCATTTTTTCACATCACCTCCTAAGCTTTGGGCAAAGATTCTCATTTTGACTGTGTCATCATCTATTTCCATGTAGTCAAAAGAATCCTCCATTTTATCTACATGTTGTTGGGCTGTGATGGACTCTTTTGCAGTGAAGTGTGGAATCTTAGATTGATAATCATTTGGTAGGGGAACTAGAGGCTGAGGTAACATCAAAGGTGCATACCATGCTGCCATGATGATATTCTGATGAGGTAAAGGATTAACCTGAGCAGCTGGTATATGGATTACAGGGATACTAGGACCAGCAGAGGTTTGTTGCGCAAATCTAGGGTGAGAAAGCCGCAAGTTTTGAATGAAGTGTATATCTGGAGGTGTGAATGGAGGGGTTCCTCTGTCCCTAGTGTGTGTACCACTTCGAGGTGGTGAACCAGGAAGCTCAAATTCTAGCTGATCTAGATCACTAAATGACCTAGCTCTTGGTAATCTATCAGGTAGGTCTAGGTCAAGGTGAAAGTGTGATAGAGCTGCAAGGTATTATGGTGTAGAATTAGCTCTATAGATGTGGCTGGAAATAATTGATCTTCTAGGTGTCGGTGACTTCTTGAGGATGCCCTCAGGGTTATCAACTATTTCAGGTGGATTAGGGTTGGGATAAGCTCTTGTATAGGTGGTTCTTGAAGCCAGAATGTTGCTTTCTAACCAAGGAGCTTAACCCTACTTGTTACTTCTATTGTGGTTGATTTTTTTATGGAGGTTAGTCTCCCAGTGGAGTCTTATGTGAAACCAAGATGTATCAGCAGGCCTACTGATCACCAGTGGAGTATTTGATCTTAAAGGTGCTATGGAGTCGCCAAGTGGAAGTTTTAGGGTGTCAAAGTATTTACATTGTCCACCACAGTGCCTCTGGGATGTCACCTTTCAATAATAACCTTGAAACACAACAAAATCCAACTAGAGATTGACTGGGAGGGCATTTACCAGATATGTCACCTCTGAAAGAGGATGAGATCCGGAGGCTACCTGGCCCTTTCCAGACTTTGCCTAAGAGTACGAGAAAAACACAACAAATGGAGGTTAATTCAAGAATAGGAGGATGGAATTACCAACCTAACCAGAGTTCTAGGTTTCTGAGGTTCTAATGATGTAGAAGATGAAAATATTCAGAAATCACTAGCGGAGTCGCCATTATGTTGGGGTTCCCATGTTTTGGCCAGGTTGGTAAAACCAAAAGATGAGACAACATCAGAACCACTTTCAGACCTTAGGATCTAACCCTCCTAGGTCCAGAGAGGGATCTCTCTATGATTGCCAAAGGTATATGTCTTTAAGGCTCAAAGGTTAATATTTTAGGCTAGTTATAGGCACGAGGATTGTTTGCTTGATTGTTTATGTTTGGTTGTTGGGAATCAGGAAAGAAGGGTCCGATATAAGACCAGGATGAGCAAAGAGGAATTTGGGCAAAGGTAGATAACTCAGAGAACATCAAGGCCATTGGGCAATGGAGTCAATAGAGGGTTTACTTGTTGTTCAATGTGCAAGCTTTCAGTTGGGGTAGTCATCTAGAGCATTTGGATCTTTAAGATGATATATGGGATGTAACATTAAGGACTCAAATTGAGGGAAGGAGAACCATCAAATCCTGTATATAGATCAGGTCAGAGGTCATTTAACTCCAGACCTGATTGGAAAAAATCAGAGGCAATACAAGGGATCTTAGAAAGGCTTAATTGAGATGGAAAGATCCTAGTGAGGCAGAGACGGAGTTCTAGACCTCCCAGTGTTCTCAAATCATTCAACTAAATCCTAAAAAGAACATCTAAACATAGATTCCATTAATCCATACATCAGAGAGCAGGAAATAACATCCAATACATTGGTTAAATCAATTGAAATCAATATTCAGATACACATATAAGCAGAAAACATAAAAGGCTGGGAGAGCAGCAACATAAGGTACCTAGCAAGGGTAAATCTTATGCCAAAGTCCTGATGCGAGCCAGATGAAACGAAATGAAATGAAATAAAACGCAGAGACAAGAAAACATCACCAGCTGCTTTAGATCAGGATCCAAAGAAATGTGCTTGTCATATTAAAAACAAGAGCAATCATGTACAATATTGCCCACAGCTTGAACATTCAACCTGAATACATCATATCTCAGCCTATCTTACAATTTTGCAGAAACTATATCTCATTGAGACGGCTTACAATTCTTTGATATCTCATCAACAACCATTACAATATTTTCTCATGCATTTAATAGCTGAAGAGAAGCAGATGAGGTAGGTGAAGAACTAAATGTTGTATTAAACTCTTGAAAAGAAAGAGGGTGGAAGCCCATTCTGCTTTAAATCCTAAGCATTCAATTCCTGTCATTTTTAAATGAAATAGTGGTCTTGTTCAAGCTTGTGCTTCTTCTGGATATGAATTTGATGTATTTCGGTTGTAGTACTCCGTGGTACTCCTCGTGATTTGAACAAAGATAAAATAAACTGCTGAGAAGTATTCCATATAAATGCTCTCGTAGTTTCGATCTGCTGTCTGGTGGAAATTTCTTCATGGACACGGTGTGTAATAAAAACTGTATGGGCACCCTGTACTCAATGAAGAAAAACATTCTGCTGCAGCGAAAGCCCTGATGTGCATTGATTTCCGTGTGCTGTACCTTCTGCGTGGTTTCTGGGTCTTACATCTGATGCTTTGCTTCTCAAACAACTGCATAGGGCTCAAAAACCTTCATTGGCGTGCCGTAACCTCTTTGCTGTTCCATTTTAAATCTTTGTTGGAGAAACTGTGCTTTTAATGGCCCCGGGGAAAGATTGTACAGATTTCTAGGCCCTGTTCTTAAATGCAGTCCCATCCATAACCTTCCCGGGCTTGGCTTTACTAATTTAATCTCTGCTTCTAATCTCTTCGGCGTTCCCTGTCAGTTTCACAGAGACTGAGAAGCTCGGCGGTTTTCTACCGCTCATAACCCTGCGGGACACACAAAATGTTAAGAAATCATGCATGGGAGTGATGGACACAATGAGGACGATAAGGATGGCCATGCTGGAAGTTGAGACGGCGGGAGTGTGCAGGTTGGTGGCGGAAAACACAGCGAAACAATGAAATATGGTCTAGAGGACGTGCACGAAGCAGAGGCAGTTTTACTTGAAAAATCGTGAAAAATGACCTTTGAACGAATACATATGACGGAGGTGAATATACAACTAAACACGTGGAAGGGGACGAACAGATCTGGACCATCCGATATCAAAGGAGATCGATGGTGGAAACGCGTCGGATGGTGGGCCAGAGGCGTATTTGGCTTAGGTTATACAGTGTGCAGCTTCGCGGAGCTACAGCCGTTGGATGGGCGATCGCAGATCCGACGGCTGATAGTAATATTGCTCGACGTCCTGCAATGAACTTTAACGCGCGATGAGCCAGCGGTTTTGCAACAGTGTCAGGGCTACGTGTCAAGAGCTGAGTGGAATCGCTGGGCAACAGGAGAATACCGCCCACCGCGTAAAGGCAGTGCGATAGAAACTGCCAGGTTTTGAAATAGTGCGTTGCGGGGACCACATGGGCTGGTGTATTCCGGACCGTCGATCTAGCGGGAAATGAAAGGTTAAGATGTGATGATCGACGATGCATGGGTTTAACGGTGGTTGCTGTGGGGGCGGCGATCGCCGTCACTTCTGTTTGAATCAATGGCTAGGAATATCCACGATATGCGTTGGAGATTAGCGCCTTCTTGTGGTGGCAGGTGGTTCTAGCACTGGATCACGTGGAAGAAGAGGTGCGGGGGCTTAGCGGGGAAGGGGCTGGGCCTGCTATACTGTAAACAGTGGGTTTTGGGCCTATTTTTAATGTATTTGAGGGTAGGAAAAGGAAACGATAGAAGGGAAAAAGGTTTATCAAACAAAACCAAGGGTGTATGCGTGGTTTGAGAGGGGCATGGGAATGATTAGGGGGTTTAGGGGGAAAATTTGGGGGTAGGAAAAAGGGAACTTTGACAAAGGAAAAAAGGGATGAAGTGGAGGTTTCTGCAGGGGTGCAAGGGGTAGAAATAGGCCTTTTGAGATGGGAATCAGCAGAGGAAATTTGTATAAGGAAAAGCATGGAGAGACTTCAAGGACGATGATTTTTTGGGAAAATACATTCCTTGAAGGCTTCAAAACAATCTAGCCCCGTGCTTGCTTGTCAATAATTTCATAGGGGGGCTAAAAATGGCTCCACATGGGGATGGATTCTTCTTGAAGGAGGCAAGAATCTAGAAATGATCTTTGGAGTAGGCCAGATGCCTGTTGCTTGGCACATCCCTTGTTTACTTTTATTTACAGCTGCCACAACATGATAGAAACATCAACAGAATAACTTTTCCCAGCCAATCTACCTACCCAAAATATAGTCCTATCATTTTCCCTTCAGGGTGCATTTGAACTAGCAGACCCTTTACATCATTTATTAAACAGAAAACAAACATATTCTAAATCTACCCTTATTGCTCCATGAGGCCAGATTAGACGGTTGGCCTCATATGCTTCTCTACCTAATCTAATCATCCGCTGGGATTAAACTATCCAACAGATTTCTTCTCCTACATTCTAAGACAGAAAATTGAAAAACAGCCAAGCCAGGGTTAGACTGTCTGACTTGCTGGAGTGAAACTTGTAGAAAACTGGAGACAAAATTGTGAAGGCATAAAATCTGCAACTTTGTAACATCCTTTTTCTCTGTGACTTACGTTTTGATCATATTAGAGCCTCTTCTTTTTTTTCTTTTTTCTTTTTTAAGGATATAAAACTGCAATGATATATACAATGGAGAATGAAACTGGAAATTGAAATTTAGCAGAAGTAATGCCTGAGCATCCTGCCATTGACAGGACCCCCAAGCAGCTCTGTACCATCAAGTTCTTGTAGGAAAAATGCGTTCGGTCCCACAGTGGCTTGTATAATGTATGGACCCTGCCATAAGCTGTCAAACTTGCCATGTTTACCTTTGTCCTCCCTTCTCGAGTCCCACTTCAAAACCTTGTCTCCAATTTTGAAATCTGCAGCTTTGGTTCTCTTGTCAAATTTTTTTTTAACGTTTTCCTGAACTCTGACAGCTCTGTTATATACCTCCTCCCTTGTTTGCTGAAGATGGATTGTCTGACTTATCCTTCTTATCATGCTGTCCTCTTCTGATTGGATCTCCTGGACAAGTTTGATTACTGGAACTCCAAGGCTGGTAGGAAATACTTCTTCTGTCCCATAGACTAACTGGAATGGTGACATGCCAATGGCTTTTTTTGTAGTAATCCTGTCAGCCCACAATGCATGTACCAGCTTGTTATGCCAAGACTTTTTGTTCTCTTCCAATAACTTTTTGATGATTTCCACTAGGCTCTTGTTTGATGATTCAACCAAGCCATTACCTTGAGGGTAGTAGGCAGTTGAATGACCAAGTGTTATATGGTACTTGTGACAAAAATCAAGCATTTTCTTGGATCCAAATGCAGCAGCATTGTCGGTGATTATCTTCCTTGGGCAACCAAACCGAGAGAGGATATGGCCTTCTAGGAACCCAATGATGACTGAGTCTGTGGCATTCCTAGTAGGTACGGCCTCTATCCACTTAGTTAAGTAATCAGCGGCAGTTAGGATCCATTTGTGCTGTGCAGATGAGACTGGGTGAATTTCTCCTATAAAATCTAGGCCCCATTGCATGAAAGGACCTTCAACAGTGATGGGATGTAAAGGGAGGAGGAGGAGTTTTCTCTTTCCTTCAAAGATATGGCATTTGTGGCAGGAAGTTATCATTTTATGGATTGGCTGTGCAGTGAGTCAATAATAATCACTTCAGTATTTTATTTGAAATGTTTTCCAACTCAAAGGGTCACATTCTCCAAAGATGAAACTTCTTGTTTTGATTTTTCTGCCTCTGCTTGCTATGCAAACATTTCTCATGAATAAAATGTACATTTTCCAGCTGCCAGTTTTCATTCAAAATGCAAGTAATTTTCAAGCTTAGTTTTCATGAATCGCCTTAGTTTTCGACAATTTTGTGGAGCATTTAGGTCAGAGACATGCTATACGAATACCATGGGGAATTTTGAAACTTTCTAACATAAGTAATGGGTGGTGTGTGTGTGTGATATCTCCCCGCTTTCATCGGCGATTTACCATGTTGATTTGCTATTTCTGTGATTGATTTCGCCATTAATTTCAATAAACCTTTCTCTTTGATCAGCTGCAGAAGGACTTGTGTCAACAGAATGACACATCCATTTGCCCTTTTTCACTGTGTATTCAAGGTATGTTTTAATACAATCTTAGTAATAGTATAGTTATATGAGAATGTAATATGTACACCCTAAAATCCTTTAAGGCTTTGACTAAAGCGTAAGCCTGTTTTTCCATTATGTTGTACTTCAAGGGTGAATCCCTTAGTGCTTTACTGAAAAAGGCAATTGGTTGTTCCATACCTTCAGCGTTTTTCTGCAGCAACACTACAGCTATTGTGTGTTCAGAGGCAAATGAAAATATCATGAAGTCCTTTAAGAAATCAGGGCTAATCAGAACAGGAGCTTGGGTAAGTGAAAGTTTCACTGATTCGAAAGATTGTTTAGCTCCAACAGTCCATTTAATTCCCACACCTTTTTTCAGCATATTAGTCATATTCCTAAGGTGTTCCTCTAGGTTTGGGATAAACCTCCTAAGGAAGTTAATCTTGCCAATGAAGGACTGTAATTCTTTGATGTTCCTTGGGTGTGTGATTTGAAGTATCCCCTCAACTCTCTGTGGGTCTATCCTAATTCCCTTTTCAGATATAATGTGGCCAAGAAGCTTTCCTTCTTGCAGCCCAAATACAGTCTTCTTAGGATTTAGTGACAGACCAAACCTCCTACACTTTTCAAACACTTTCCTCAGATGATGTAGGTGTTCTTCCTCAGTCTTGGAGTAGATTGTTATGTTATCTAAATAGATGGCAGAACTATTTCATTCATAAAAGCTATATCCATTTTCCTGAAGGTGGTTTCATATCTTATCAACTTAAAAGGTATCTTGTGCATACAGCAAAAGGTGTCTGTGAGTGGTAAATATAAGCTGAAAGATCTCAGAGTACTAACACTAACAGCATTCTAAAACATCCAAAAGAGAAACTTTTGGAGCCTAGCCTGCATTCCGCCGTAGAATGTGTTCCGTATTTTGGCAGGGGTGTTGTCTTTCATGAGGCTCATTGCTGATTTCTAAAAGCTTCATACAATAATCATTTCCGTTGGCTTACAAATAGATGATACCAATGAACCTCATAGGAAATCTAACGCCTGCATCATACATCTTTTTAATCTCTTTTTCAACTGCAGGCAATTGTTTTGGGTTTATCCTACGAAGCTTCTGCCTGAAGGGTTTCTGATTTTCCTTTAAAGGTATCTTGTGTTGTATAATGTTCATGTCATAAGCTTTTAAATCTTCATAACTCCACACGAACACGTCAATGAATTCCTTAAAAAGGTCAATGTACTTCTTTTTCATTTCCTCGGGTAAAGATTTAGCCAATTTTACCATTTTGGGCTTATCTTCTGTGCCTATATTATAGTCTTCAACCTCAGAGTCTGCATGTTCTATAGTGGGCTTTTTTGCTACATCATCAAAGTCAAAAAGGTCTTCCAAGGGTGCCAGACCTCGAGGTATGTTCTTGTCTTTGGCCTGCAGCACCTCAATTTCCTCATTTCCTGCGTTTTCACATGCTATGGTTGAATTTCCAGTTTCTTCAGTTAGGGTGTTTATTTTTATGTTATAGGGTGTTTCTTCTTCATCTGGGGAATCCTCACTTGGGCAGCTATCTTCAGATTTTGAGTCTGAGTCAGAAAATTCAAACTCATTTCTGCCTACCAGAAAATCTTCAATCTGTTTGTCTCCTTCAAAGACCTGCCAATATTTTTCGTTGTCTGGCACTGCAGGTCTTAATTTGGTCTGAATGATGATTTGCTGATCAGGTGGAGTCTTAGGATATGAACTATCTAGGCAAGCTAATCCATTTGCAATTATGTTTTTGTTCCTAGGAACGAACACTAATTCATATTCCATAAATGTCTTCAATATGTCCATAGCATCGTTCCTATATGCCCTTAACCTAGGGTGTTTTGCAGCATATTCACTATTCACCTGTTTGATGATCAACTCAGAGTCTCCTAGCACAGTTATTCTACGGGCCCCTAATTTTCTAACCAGAGTTAAACCCAGGATGAGAGCTTCGTATTCTGCAATATTATTGGTGCATTTGAAATGTAGATTACATGCAAGGCTCTCTGTGTAGTCATTCTCTGTATTATGTACCCATACCCCTGCTCCAGTACTTCTTCTAGTGCAGGACCCATCGAAACTCATTTCCCACAGAGGTTTGTTTCTCTTTTGGTCATCGTTTCTTTCCCTATGGCCGGTTTCGTTATCATGTTGTGTTATAGAGTTTGCACTAGGCTGGGGGTTGTTTCGATCTTCATGTGATGGGTAAGTTTGAGAAGAGTGACTAGTAGGCTGACTGCATCGTATTTCTTGTTTATTCTGAGTTTTGTTCTTGGTACCTTGCTCATGGTTTTCTTCATTGTATTCTTCTAGAGTAGCCATTATGCTAAAGTCCATGGGCTCTGTGTCCTTGTTTGTATTTCTGTTTTCTGATTCTGGCTCTCCTAAGGATTGGTCATTGCAAAGGATGAAAGAATCCAGATCGATGTGCATGGAGTATAAAGGGGAATTTTTAGGCTTCTCGGGGCTCCTGACTAAGAATTTCATTTGTGTCTCTCTATATAGTCTTCTAAGCTGGCCAAATATTGGGACAGTGGCATATGAGCCATCCATCTGCATTGTTCCTTGCAGTTTGGCTCCCCACGATCTTGAAAATAGCATGCCATACTTAGGTGGCACATCTACCACTACCACATCCATGACCATACACTTAGCTGGGATCTGGGTCAAGCTCACACATAAGTCTTTGATTAGGCGAAGGCATTTTTCTTTGCTAGAGTCAAAAGAATACAAATCTTTGTAAGGGCGGGTTATCTCTAGGCCTATTTTTTCCATCACTACCTTAGGCATTAAATTGTGAGATGCCCCAGAATCATGCATTGCATTGTGTAGGATCTTATCATGGATATTCAAACTGATATGGAAAGGTGGTACTACCCCCTCCTGAAACTTTCCCTCAATCTTTGGACCAAATAAGAGGGCAGGCTGATCATCACTCAAATTTACAGTATCATTGTTTTCCCCCAGATTTAATGCTTTCAAAATTTGGCCTTTATATACATCCTGAGTGGCCAGCTCAGAGAGTGGTACAGAGATTTTGATTTTTGCAATCTCACTCTGCAAATTGAAAGTGGATTGACTCTTGGAAATGTTCAATTCTGTTTTGTTTGCCACTGCCTTAGTGGCTGAATCAGAGGACTGATTCTCAGTATGTACAGGTGTAGAAACTGTTTTATCAGGAGCACTAACTGTAGTACAAGTGCTGCTAGATGTCTGACTTTGTTTTTCAATGTTTTGGTTGTCTTTTTCTTTGTTCTTTCCAGAACTTTCAGCTGCTGTTTTGTTATTCTAAGCAATTTCTTTAGAAGATTTCTCAAGCCTTTTCTTGATAGTAACCTCAGGAGATTTGGGTTTGGAAGTATCTTAACTCTTTTTTCTCCTAAGTTCATATTGTTCTCTGACCTGCATGATGGCATTTTCAAATCCAAGTCTGTAATCTTCAGATTCTAATCTTTCCTCATCCCAATATGAAGGTGAGGGCTGATCTTCATCCGAATAACAGTTATGGATTGAGTCTTCTGTTTCAAACATGTTAATTGTGTTCCCTTCAGACTCTTCTATGATTCCCTCATCCTCATCTAGGAAGTTTTCTTGGAATGTGGGAATGACTTTCTGATCTGACTCTCTTTGTCTATTGGGAGTTCTATTGTTTCTTCTAAAGTTTTGGTTCTAGTTTTTGTTCTGATTGCTAACTGTGAAAACCATTCTTTCCATCATTTGTTGTAGTCTTTCCACATTTTTAGATAATCTGTCATAATTGGGATCAAATGTGGAAGCTACATTATCATCTCTGTATGTTACCCTTTTCTCATCTCTCAGCCTTGCCCTTTTCTCAATCAAGTTGGCTTCTATATTTATGGCTCCTTTCTGCATGTCCTCCAAAGTGGTGTACTCTTTATCCCCAAGTTGATAGGCCATGTCAGCATCAAAGCCTTCAGGGTATTTCGCTAGGGCCACACCTTGGGGAGGTTTCATATGTGGGGGGAGAGCATTGTAAATGCTGTTAAATCTTGTTGAGTAATCATGGACACTCTCTCCTACGTTTCTTTTAAGGCTCATGTATTTAGCTAGGATTTGGCGAGGATTTTCCCTAACTTCCCATTTGTTGATGAAAGTCTGATATAAAGCAGGAAGGTCTTGGATGCTATTAGGAGGTAGGCTTTTAAACCATTTTTTCACATCACCTCCTAAGCTTTGGGCAAATATTATCATTTTGACTGTATCATCATCTATTTCCATGTAGTCAAAAGAATCCTCCATTTTATCTACATGTTGTTGGGCTGTGATGGACTCTTTTGCAGTGAAGCGTGGAATCTTAGATTGATAATCATTTGGTAGGGGTACTAGAGGCTGAGGTAACATCAAAGGTGCATACCAGGCTGCCATGATGATATTCTGATGAGGTAAAGGATTAACCTGAGCAGCTGCTATATGGATTACAGGGATGCTAGGACCAGCAGAGGTTTGTTGGGCAGATCTAGGGTGAGAGAGCCGCAAGTTTTGAATGAAGTGTATATCTGGAGGTGTGAATGGAGGGGTTCCTCTGTCCCTAGTGTGTGTACCACTTCGAGGTGGTGAACCAGGAAGCTCAAAGTCTAGCTGATCTAGATCACTAAATGACCTAGCTCTTGGTAATCTATCAGGTAGGTCTAGGTCAAGGTGAAAGTGTGATAGAGCTGCAAGGTCTTATGGTGTAGAATTAGCTCTATAGATGTGGCTGGAAATAGTTGATCTTCTAGGTGTCGGTGACTTCTTGAGGATGCCCTCAGGGTTATCAACTATTTCAGGTGGATTAGGGTTGGGATAAGCTCTTGTATAGGTGGTTCTTAAAGCCAGAATGTTGCTTTCTAACCAAGGAGCTTAACCCTACTTGTTACTTCTATTGTGGTTGATGTTGTTATGGAGGCTGGTCTCTCAGTGGAGTCTTATGTGAAACCAAGATGTATCAGCAGGCCTACTGATCACCAGTGGAATCTTTGATCTTAAAGGTGCTATGGAGTCGCCAGGTGGAAGGTTTAGGGTGTCAAAGTATTTACACTGTCCACCACAGTGCCTCTGGGTGTCACCTTTCAAGAATAACCTCGAAACACAGCAAACTCCAACCAGAGATTGACTGGGAGGGAATTTACCAGATATGTCACCTCTGAAAGAGGACGAGATCCGGAGGCTACCTGCCCCTTTCTAGACTCTATCTAAGAGTACGAGAAAAACACAAAAAATGGAGGTTAATTCAAGAATAGGAGCATGGAATTACCAACCTAACCAGAGTTCTAGGTTTCTGAGGTTCTAATGATGTAGAAGATGAAAATATTTAGAAATCCCTAGCGGAGTCGCCATTATGTTGGGGTTCCCATGTTTTGGCAAGGTTGGTAAAACCAAAAGATGAGACAACATTAGAACCACTTTCAAACCTCAGGATCTAGCCCTCCTAGGTCCAGAGAGGGATATCTCTATGATTGCCAAAGGTATATGTCTTTAAGGCTCAAAGGTTAAGATTTTAGGCTAGTTATAGGCATGAGGATTGTTTGCTTGATTGTTTATGTTTGGTTGTTGGGAATCAGGAAAGAAGGGTCCGATATAAGACCAGGATGAGCAAAGAGGAATTTAGGCAAAGGTAGATAACTCAGAGAACATCAAGGCCATTGGGCAATGGAGTCAATAGAGGGTTTACTTGTTGTTCAATGTGCAAGCTTTCAGTTGGGGTAGTCATCTAGAGCATTTGGATCTTTAAGATGATATATGGGATGTAACATTAAGGACTGAAATTGAGGGAAGGAGAACCATCAAATCCTATATATAGATCAGGTCAGAGGTCATTTAACTCCAGACCTGCTTGGACAAAATCAGAGGAAATACAAGGGATCTTAGAAAGGCTTAATTGAGATGGAAAGATCCTAGTGAGGTAGAGACGGAGTTCTAAACCTCCCAGCGTTCTCAACTCATTCAACTAAATCCTAACAAGAACATCTAAACATAGATTCCATTAATCCATACATCAGAGAGCAGGCAATAATATCCACTACACTGGTTAAATCAATTGAAATCAATATTCAGATACACATATAAGCAGAAAACATAAAAGGCTGGGAGAGAAGCAACATAAGGTACCTAGCAAGGGTAAATCTTATGCCAAAGTTCTGATGCGAGCTAGATGAAACGAAATGAAATGAAATAAAACGCAGAGACAGGAAAACATCACCAACTGCTTTAGATCAGGATCCAAAGAAATGTGCTTGTCATATTAAAAACAACAGCAATTAGGTACAATATTGCCCACAGCTTGAACATTCAACCTGAATACATCATATCTCAGCCTATCTTACAATTTTGCAGAAACTCTATCTCACTGAGACGGCTTACAATTCTATGATATCTCATCAACAACCATTACAATATTTTCTCATGCATTTTATAGCTGAAGAGAAGCAGATGAGGTAGGTGAAGAACTAAATGATGTATTAAACTCTTGAAAAGAAAAAGGGCCGAAGCCCATTCTGCTTTAAATCCTAAGCATTCAATTCTTGTCGTTTTTAAATGAAATAGTGGTCTTCTTCAGGCCTCTGCTTCTTCTGGATATGACTTTGATGTATTTCGGCTGCAGTACTCTGTGGTACTCCTGGTGATTTGAACAAAGATAAAATAAACTGCTGAGAAGTCTACCATATAAATTCTCTAGTAGTTTCGATTTGCTGTCTGGTGGAAATTTCTTCAGGGACATGGTGTGGAATAAAAACTGTATGGGCACCCTGTACTCAATGAAGAAAAACATTCTACTGCAGCGAAAGCCCTGATGTGCATTGATTTCCATGTGCGGTACCTTTTGCGTGGTTTCTGGGTCTTACATCTCATGCTTTGCTTCTCAAACCACTGCATAGGGCTCAAAAACCTTCATTGGCGTGCCCTAACCTCTTTGTTGTTCCATTTTAAATATTTGTTGGAGAAACTGCGCTTTTAATGGCCCCGGGGAAATATTATACAAATTTCTCGGCCCTGTTCTTAAATGCAGTCACGTCCATAACCTTCCCAGGCTTGGCTTTACTAATTTAATCTCTGCATCTGATCTCTTCGGCGTTCCCTGTGACTTTCACAGAGACTGAGAAACTCGGTAGTTTTCTGTCGCTCATAACCCTGCGGGACACGCAAACTATTAAGAAATCATGCATGGGAGTGACAGACGCAATGAGGACGATAAGGATGGCCATGCTAGATGATGAGACGGCGGGAGTGTGCAGGTTGGTGCCGGAAAACATAGCGAAACAATGAAATATGGTCTGGAGGACGTGCACGAAGCAGAGGCAGTTTTACATGAAAAATTGCGAAAAATGACCTTTGAACGAATACATATGACGGAGGTGAATATACGACTGAACACGTGGAAGGGGTGATGACGTGGGTGGACCAGTCAGCGACGGGGGATGAACATATCTGGACCGTCCGATCTCAAAAGAGATCGACGGTGGAAACGCGTCGGACGGTGGGCCAGAGGCGTATTTGGCTTAGGTTATACAGTGTGCAGCTTCGTGGAGCGAAAGCCATTGGATGGGCGATCGCAAATCCGACGGCTGACAGCAATATTGCTCGACGTCCTGCACCAAAATTTAACGCACGATGAGCCAACGGTTTTGCAACAGTGTCGGGGCCACGTGTCAAGAGCTAAGTGGAATTGCTGGGCAACAGGAGAATACTGCCCACCGCGCAAAGGCAGTGTGATAGAAACCGCCAGGTTTTGACATCGTGCGCTACGGGGACCACAGGGGCTGGTGTATTCCGGACCGTCGATCTGGCGGGAAATGAACGGTTAAGATGTGATGATCGACGATGCATGGGTTTAACGGTGGTTGCTGTGGGGGCGGTGATCACCGTCCCTTCTGTTTGAATCAACGGCTAGTTATATCCCAGATATGCGTTGGAGATTAGCGCCTTCTTGTGCTGGCGGGTGGTTCTAGTGCTGGATCACGTGGAAGAAGAGGTGCGGGGGCTTAGCGGGGAAGGGGCTGGGCCTGCTATACTATAAACAGTGGGTTTTGGGCCCATTTTTAATGTATTTGAGGGTAGGAAAAGGAAACGATAGAAGGGAAAAGGGTTTATTAAACAAAACCAAGGGTGTATGCGTGGTTTGAGAGGGGCATGGGAATGATTAGGAGGTTTAGGGGGAAAATTTGGGGGTAGGAAAAAGGGAACTTTGAAAAAGGAAAAAAGGGATGAAGTGGAGGTTTCTTCAAGG
Organism: Pinus albicaulis; assembly: GCA_034641835.2. Lineage (NCBI taxonomy): Eukaryota > Viridiplantae > Streptophyta > Pinopsida > Pinales > Pinaceae > Pinus > Pinus albicaulis. The sequence goes on from CM076572.1 coordinate 207,372,437, forward strand.
GTGCAAGGGGCAGAAATAGGCCTTTTGAGATGGGAATCAGCAGAGGAAATTTGTATAAGGCAAAGCATGGAGAGACTTCAAGGATGATGCATTTTCGGGAAAATGCATTCCTTGAAGGCTCAAAAACAATCTAACCCCCTGCTTGCTTGTCAAGAATTTCATAGGGGGGATAACAGTGGCTCCACATGGGGATGGCTTCTTCTTGAAGGAGGCAAGAATCCAGAAATGATCTTTGGAGTAGGCCAGATGCCTACTGCTTGGCACATCCCTTGTTTACTTTGATTTACAGCTGTCAAAACATGATAGAAACATCAGCAGAATAAATTTTCCCAGCCAATCTACCTACCCAAACTATAGTCCTATCATTTTCCCTTCAGGGTGCATTTGAACTAGCAAACCCTTTACATCATTTATTAAACAGAAAACAAACCTATTCTAAATCTACCCTTATTGCTCCATGAGGCCAGATTAGACGGTTGGCCTCATATGCTTCTCTACCTAATCTAATCATCCGCTGGGATTAAAATTTCCAACAGATTTCTTCTCCTACATTCTAAGACAGAAAATTGAAAAACAGCCAAGCTAGGGTTAGACTGTCTGACTTGCTGGTGTGAAACTTGTAGAAAACTGGAGACAAAATTGTGAAGGCATAAAATATGCAACTTTGTAACATCCTTTTTCTCCGTGACACAGGTTTTGATCATATTAGAGCCTCTTTTTTTTTTTTTTTTTTAAGGAAACAAAACTGCAATGCTATATACAATGGAGAATGAAACGTGAAATTGAAATTTAGCAGAAGTAATGCTTGAGCATCCTGCCATTGACAGGACCCCCAAGCAGCTCTGTACCATCAAGTTCTTGTAGGAAAAATGCGTTCGGTCCCACAGTGGCTTGTATAATGTATGGACCCTGCCATAAGCTATCAAACTTTCCATGTTTACCTTTTTCCTCCCTTCTTGAGTCCCACTTCAGAACCTTGTCTCCAATTTTGAAATCTGCAGCTTTGGTTCTCTTTTCAAACAATTTTTTAACGTTTTCCTGAACTCTGACAGCTCTGTTATATACCTCCTCCCTTGTTTGCTGAAGATGGATTGTCTGAATTATCCTTCTTATCATGTTGTCCTCTTCTGATTGGATCTCCTGGACAAGTTTGATTACTGGAACTCCAAGGCTGGTAGGAAATACTGCTTCTGTCCCATAGACTAACTGGAATGGTGACATGCCAATGGATTTTTTTGTAGTAAGCCTATCATCCCACAAGGCATGTACCAGCTTGTTATGCCAAGAATTTTTGTTCTCTTCCAATAGCTTTTTGATGATTGCCACTAGGCTCTTGTTTGATGATTCAGCGAAGCCATTACCTTGAGGGTAGTAGGCAGTTGAATGACCAAGTGTTATATGGTGCCTGTGACAAAAATAAACCATTTTCTTGGATCCAAAAGCAGCAGCATTATCGGTGATGATCTTCCTTGGGCAACCAAACCGAGAGAGGATATGGCCTTCTAGGAACCTAATGATGACTGAGTCTGTGGCATTCCTAGTAGGTACGGCCTCTATCCACTTAGTTAAGTAATCAGTGGCAGTTAGGATCCATTTGTGCTGTGCAGACAAGACTGGGTGAATTTCTCCTATAAAATCTAGGCCCCATTGCATGAAAGGACCTTCAACAGTGATGGGCTGTAAAGGGAGAGGGAGGAGTTTTCTCTTTCCTTCAAAGATCTGGCATTTGTGGCAGGCAGTTAGCATTTTATGGACATCATTAAAAGGTGTAGGCCAATAATAACCAGCCCTGAGTATTTTATTTGCAGTGGCTTTCCAACTCAGGTGGCATCCACATTCTCCAGCATGAAACTCTTGTTTGATTTTCTCAGCCTCAGTTTCAGGCAAACATTTCAGCAATAGGCCATTTGGATTTTTCCAATACAAGTTTTCATTCAGAATGCAGTAATTTCTGGCTTTTAGTTTTATGAATCTGGCCTTAGTTTTCGACAGTTCTGGTGGAGCATTTAGGTTGGTGAGGACATAAAGGATATCGGAATACCATGGGGAATTTACCAACTTTTCTTCAACAGTGGGGTCAGGTAGACCTTCCTGCTCATCTAAGGCATTTACCATGTTGATTTCAAGGGCTTGCAGATTTGATTCAGCCATTAATTTAGCTAAACCTTGCCCTTTGATCAGCTTAGTGGGTTTAATCTCCAGGTCATATTCTAGAATCACCACGATCCATTTGCTCCTTTTCCCATCAGGGTCTTGGGACAAGATGTCTTTTGACAACAATCTTAGGCACATAAGCAATGGTATGAGAATGTAATATGTACACCCTAAAATCCTTTAAGGCTTTGACTAAAGCGTAAGCCTGTTTTTCCATTATGCTATACTTCAAGGGTGCATCCCTTAGTGCTTTACTGAAAAAGGCAATTGGTTGTTCCATACCTTCAGCGTTTTTCTGCAGCAACACTGCAGCTATTGTGTGTTCAGAGGCAAATGAAAATATCATGAAGTCCTTTGAGAAATTAGGGCTAATCAGAACAGGAGCTTGGGTAAGTGAAAGTTTCACTGATTCGAAAGATTGTTTAGCTCCAACAGTCCATTTAATTCCCACACCTTTTTTCAGCATATTAGTCATATTCCTAAGGTGTTCCTCTAGGTTTGCGATAAACCTCCTAAGGAAGTTAATCTTGCCAATGAAGGACTGTAATTCTTTGATGTTCCTTGGGTGTGTGATTTGAAGTATCCCCTCAACTCTCTGTGGGTCTATCCTAATTCCCTTTTCAGATATAATGTGGCCAAGAAGCTTTCCTTCTTGCAGCCCAAATACAGTCTTCTTAGGATTTAGTGACAGACCAAACCTCCTACACTTTTCAAACACTTTCCTCAGATGATGTAGGTGTTCTTCCTCAGTCTTGGAGTAGATTGTTATATCATCTAAATAGATGACAATAAAGTGTCCTATTTCATCTGCAAAAGCTATATCCATTGCTCTCTGGAAGGTGGCTCCAGTATTCATCAATCCAAAGGGCATCTTGACATACATAAAGGTGCCCCAGGGAGTGGTAAAAGCTGTTTTGAGTTGATCTGCTGGGAGTACTAACACTTGGTTATATCCCGAAAAACCATCCAAAAGAGAAATCCTTTTTGTGCCTACTAGCTGCTGTAGAATGTGTTCCATTTTTGGCAGGGGGTAGTTGTCTTTCAGTGAGGCGCTATTAAGATTTCTAAAGTCTATACACAGTCTGATTTCCCCTGTTTTCTTTCTTACAGCCACTAGATTTGATACCCAGTCAGAGAACCTCACAGGAACTATAACGCCTGCATCATACATCTTTTTAATCTATTTTTCAACTGCAGGCAATTGTTTTGGGTTTATCCTACGAAGCTTCTGCCTGAAGGGTTTCTGATTTTCCTTTAAAGTTATCTTGTGTTGTATAATGTTCATGTCATAAGCTTTTAAATCTTCATAACTCCACGCGAACACGTCAATGAATTCCTTAAAAAGGTCAATGTACTTCTTTTTCATTTCCTCGCGTAAAGATTTAGCCAATTTTACCATTTTGAGCTTATCTTCTGTGCCTATATTACATTCTTCAACCTCAGAGTCTGCATGTTCTATTGCAGGATTTTTTGCTACGTCGTCAAAGTCAAAAAGGTCTTCCAAGGGTGCCAGACCTCGAGGTATGTTCTTGTCTTTGGCCTACACCACCTCAATTTCCTCATTTCCTGCGTTTTCACGTTCTGTGGTTGAATTTCCAGTTTCTTCAGTTAGGGTGTTTATTTCTATGTTACAGGGTGTTTCTTCTTCATCTGGGGAATCCTCACTTGGGCAGCTATCTTCAGATTTTGAGTCTGAGTCAGAAATTTCAAACTCATTTCTGCCCACCAGAAAATCTTCAATCTATTTGTCTCCTTCAAAGACCTGCCAATATTTTTCGTTGTCTGGCACTGCAGGTCTGAATTTGGTCTGAATGATGATTTGTTGATCAAGTGGAGTCTTAGGATATGAACTAGCTAGGCAGGCTAATCCATTTGAAATTACGTTTTTGTTCCTAGGAACGAACACTAATTCATATTCCATAAATGTCTTCAATATGTCCATAGCATCGTTCCTATATGCCCTTAACCTAGGGTGTTTTGCAGCATATTCACCATTCACCTGTTTGATGATCAACTCAGAGTCTCCTAGCACAGTTATTCTACGGGCCCCTAATTTTCTTAGCAGAGTTAAACCCAGGATGAGAGCTTCGTATTCTACAATATTATTGGTGCATTTGAAATGCAGATTACATGCAAGGCTCTCTTTATAGTCATTCTCTGTATTATGTACCCATACCCTTGCTCCAACAGTTCTTCTAGTGCAGGACCCATCGAAACTCATTTCCCACAGAGGTTCGTTTCTCTTTTGGTCATCGTTTCTTTCCCTATGGCCAGTTTCATTATCATGTTGTGTTATAGAGTTTGCACTAGGCTGGGGGTTGTTTCGATCTTCATGTGATGGGTAAGTTTGAGAAGAGTCACTAGTAGGCTGACTGCATCGTATTTCTTGTTTATTCTGAGTTTCGTTCTTGGTACCTTGCTCATGGTTTTCTTCATTGTATTCTTCTAGAGTAGCCATTATGCTAAAGTCCATGGGCTCTGTGTCCTTGTTTGTATTTCTGTTTTCTGATTCTGGCTCTCCTAAGGATTGGTCATTGCAAAGGATGAAAGAATCCAGATCGGTGTGCAGGGAGTATAAAGGGGAATTTTCAGGGTTCTCGGGGCTACTGACTAAGAATTTCATTTGTGTCTCTCTATATAGTCTTCTAAGCTGGCCAAATATTGGGACAGTGGCATATGAGCCATCCATCTGCATTGTTCCTTGCAGTTTGGCTCCCCACGATCTTGACAATAGCATGCCATACTTAAGTGGCACATCTGCCACTACCACATCCATGACCATACACTTAGTTGGGATTTGGGTCAAGCTCACACATAAGTCTTTGATTAGGCCAAGGCATTTTACTCTGCTAGAGTCAAAAGAATACAAATCTTTGTAAGGGCGAGTTATCTCTAGGCCTAGTTTTTCCATCACTACCTTAGGCATTAAATTGTGAGATGCCCCAGAATCATGCATTGCATTGTGTAGGATCTTATCATGGATATTCAGACTGATATAGAAAGGTGGTACTACCCCCTCCTGAAACTTTCCCTTAATCTTTGGACCAAATAGGAGGGCAAGTTGATCATAACTCAAATTTACAGTATCATTGTTTTCCCCCAGATTTAATGCTTTCAAAATTTGGCCTTTATATACATCCTGAGTGGCCAGCTCAGAGAGTGGTACAGAGATTTTGATTTTTGCAATCTCACTCTCCAAATTGAAAGTGGATTGACTCTTGGAAATGTTCAATTCTGTTTTGTTTGCCACTGCCTTAGTGGCTGAATCAGAGGACTGATTCTCAGTATGTACAGGTGTAGAAACTATTTTATTAGGAGCACTAACTGCAGTACAAGTGCTGCTAGATGTCTGACTTTGTTTTTCAATGTTTTGGTTGTTTTTTCTTTGTTCTTTCCAGAACTTTCAGCTGTTGTTTTGTTATTCTCAGCAGTTTCTTTAGAAGATTTCTCGGGCCTTTTCTTGATAGTAACCTCAGGAGCTTTGGGTTTGGAAGTATCTTGACTCTTTTTGCTCCTAAGTTCATATTGTTCTCTGACCTGCATGATGGCATTTTCAAATCCAAGTCTGTAATATTCAGATTATAATCTTTCCCCATCCCAATATGAAGGTGAGGGTTGATCTTCATCCGAATAACAGTTATGGATTAAGTCTTCTGTTTCAAACATGTTAATTGTGTTCCCTTCAGACTCTTCTATGATTCCCTCATCCTCATCTAGGAAGTTTTCTTGGAATGTGGGAATGACTTTCTAATCTGACTCTCTTTGTCTGTTGGGAGTTCTATTGTTTCTTCTAAAGTTTTGGTTCTGATTTTGGTTTTGGTTTTTGTTCTGATTGCTAACTGTGAAAACCATTCTTTCCATCATTTGCTGTAGTCTTTCCACATTTTTAGATAATCTGTCATAATTGGGATCAGATGTGGAAGGTACATTATCATCTCTGTATGTTACCCTTTTCTCAGCTCTCAGCCTTGCCCTTTTCTCAATCAAGTTGGCTTCTATATTTATGGCTCCTTTCTGCATGTCCTCCAAAGTGGTGTACTCTTTATCCCTAAGTTGATAGGCCATGTCAGCATCAAAGCCTTCAGGGTATTTCGCTAGGGCCATACCTTGGGGAGGTTTCATATGTCGGGGGAGAGCATTGTAAATGCCGTTAAATCTTGTTGAGTAATCATGGACACTCTCTCCTACGTTTCTTTTAAGGCTCATGTATTCAGCTAGGAGTTGGCGAGGATTTGCCCTAACTTCCCATTTGTTGATGAAAGTCTGATATAAAGTAGGAAGGTCTTGGATGCTATTAGGAGGTAGGATTTTAAACCATTTTTTCACATCACCTCCTAAGCTTTGGGAAAATATTCTCATTTTGACTGTATCATCATCTATTTCCATGTAGTCAAAAGAATCCTCCATTTTATCTACATGTTGTTGGGCTGTGATGGACTATTTTGCAGTAAAGTGTGGAATCTTAGATTGATAATCATTTGGTAGGGGCACTAGAGGCTGAGGTAACATCAAAGGTGCATACCAGGCTGCCATGATGATATTCTGATGAGGTAAAGGATTAACCTGAGCAGCTGGTATATGGATTACAAGGATACTAGGACCAGCAAAGGTTTGTTGCGCAGATCTAGGGTGAGAGAGCCGCAAGTTTTGAATGAAGTGTATATCTCGAGGTGTGAATGGAGGGGTTCCTCTGTCCCTAGTGTGCGTACCACTTCGAGGTGGTGAACCAGGAAGCTCAAAGTCTCGCTAATCTAGATCACTAAATGACCTAGCTCTTGGTAATCTATCAGGTAGGTCTAGGTCAATGTGAAAGTGTGATAGAGCTGCAAGGTCTTATGGTGTAGAATTAGCTCTATAGATGTGGCTGGAAATAGTTGATCTTCTAGGTGTCGGTGACTTCTTGAGGATGCCCTCAGGGTTATCAACTATTTCAGGTGGATTAGGGTTGGGATAAGCTCTTGTATAGGTGGTTCTTGAAGCCAGAATGTTGCTTTCTAACCAAGGAGCTTAACCCTACTTGTTACTTCTATTGTGTTTGATGTTGTTATGGAGGCTGGTCTCCCAGTGGAGTCTTATGTGAAACCAAGATGTATTAGTAGGCCTACTGATCACCAGTGGAGTCTTTGATCTTAAAGGTGCTATGGAGTCACCAGGTGGAAGGTTTAGGGTGTCAAAGTATTTACACTATCCACCACAGTGCCTCTAGGATGTCACCTTTCAAGAATAACCTCGAAACACAGCAAAATCCAACCAGAGATTGACTGGGAGGGAATTTACCAGATATGTCACCTCTGAAAGAGGATGAGATCCGGAGGCTACCTGGCCCTTTCCAGACTCTGTCTAAGAGTATGAGAAAAACACAACAAATGGAGGTTAATTCAAGAATAGGAGCATGGAATTACCGACCTAACCAGAGTTCTAGGTTTCTGAGGTTCTAATGATGTAGAAGATGAAAATATTCAGAAATCCCTAGCGGAGTCTCCATTATGTTGGGGTTCCCATGTTTTGGCCAGGTTGGTAAAACCAAAAGATGAGACAAAATCAGAACCACTTTCAGATCTCAGGATCTAGCCCTCCTAGGTCCAGAGAGGGATCTCTCTATGATTGCCAAAGGTATATGTCTTTAAGGCTCAAAGGTTAAGATTTTAGGCTAGTTATAGGCACGAGGATTGTTTGCTTGATTGTTTATGTTTGGTTGTTGGGAATCAGGAAAGAAGGGTCGGATATAAGACTAGGATGCAAAGGTAGATAACTCAGAGAACATCAAGGTCATTCGGCAATGGAGTCAAGAAAGGGTTTACTTGTTGTTCAATGTGCAAGCTTTCAGTTGGGCTAGTCATCTAGAGCATTTGGATCTTTAAGATGATATATGGGATGTAACATTAAGGACTGAAATTGAGGGAAGGAGAACCATCAAATCCTGTCTATATATCAGGTCAGAGGTCATTTAACTCCAGACCTCTTGGACAAAATCAGAGGCTATACGAGGGATCTTAGAAAGGCTTAATTGAGATGGAAAGATCCTAGTGAGGCAGAGACAGGGTTCTAGACCTCCCAGTGTTCTCAACTCATTCAACCAAATCTTAACAAGAACATATAAACATAGATTCCATTAATCCATACATCAGAGAGCAGGAAATAACATCCACTACACTGGTTAAATCAATTGAAATCAATATTCAGATACACATATAAGTAGAAAACATAAAAGGCTGGGAGAGCAGCAACATAAGGTACCTAACAAGGGTAAATCTTATGCCAAACTTATGATGCGAGCCTGAAGAAATGGAATGAAATGAAAATGAAGAGAGATAAAGCAGTAAGGAGAAAGGCATCACCAGTTCTTTAGATCGGGATCAAAGTATTGCTTGTCATATTAAAAACAACGGCAATCGGGTACAATATTGCCCATGACTTGAACATTCAGTACGAATACATCATATCTCGGCCTATGCCACAATTTTAAAAACTATATCTCGAAACGACTTTGTCTTCTACGATATCTGTCAACATAGCCTGCAATATTTTCTCATGCATTTTATAAGTGAAGAAGCGATTAAGGGTAGGTGAAGAACTAAATGTTGTCAAACTCTTGAAAAGAAGAATTTTAGAAGCCCATTCTGCTTTAAATCCTAAGCATTCAATTCCTATCATTTTTAAATGAAATAGTGGTCTTCTTCAGGCCTCTGCTTCTTCTGGATATGACTTTGATGTATTTTGGCTGCACTACTCCGTGGTACTCCTGGTGATTTGAACAAAGATAAAATAAATTGCTGAGAATTTTGCCATATAAATGCTCTGGTAGTTTCGATCTGTTGTCTGGTGGAAATTTCTTCAGGGACACGGTGTGGAATAAAAACTGTATGGGCACCCCGTACTCAATGAAGAAAAACATTCTGCTGTAGTGAAAGCCCTGATGTGCATTGATTTCCATGTGCGGTACCTTCTGCATGGTTTCTGGGTCTTACATCTGATGCTTTGCTTCTCAAACCACTGCATAGGGCTCAAAAACCTTCATTGGCGTGCCCTAACCTCTTTGTTGTTCCATTTTAAATTTTTGTTGGAGAAACTGCGCTTTTAATGGCCCCGGGGAAAGATTGTACAGATTTCTCGGCCCTGTTCTTAAATGCAGTCACATCCATAACCTTCCCAGGCTTGGATTTACTAATTTAATCTCTGCATCTGATCTCTTCGGCGTTCCCTGTCACTTTCACAGAGACTGAGAAACTCGGCGGTTTTCTGTCGCTCATAACCCTGCATGACATGCAAACTATTAAGAAATCATGCATGGGAGTGATGAACACAATGAGGACGATAAGGATGGCCATGCTGGATGATGAGACAGCGGGAGTGTGCAGGTTGGTGGTGGAAAACACAGTGAAACAATGAAATATGGTCTGGAGGACGTGCACGAAGCAGAGGTAGTTTTACATGAAAAATCGCGAAAAATGACCTTTGAACGAATACATATGACGGAGGTGAATATACGACTGAACACGTGGAAGGGGTGATGACGTGGGTGGACCGGTCAGCGACGGGGGACGAACAGATCTGGAACGTCCGATATCAAAGGATATTGATGGTGGAAACGCGTCAGACGGTGGGCCAGAGGCGTATTTGGCTTAGGTTATACAGTGTGCAGCTTCGCGGAGTGATAGACGTTGGATGGGCGATCGCAGATCCGACGGCTGGCAGCAATATCGCTCGGCGTCCTGCACCGAACTTTAACGCGCGATGAGCCAGTGGTTTTGCAACAGTGTCGGGGCCACATGTCAAGAGCTGAGTGGAATCGCTAGGCAACAGGAGAATACCACCCACCGCGCAAAGGCGGTGTGATAGAAACCGCTAGGTTTTGACATAGTGCGCTGCGGGGACCACAGGGGCTGGTGTATTCCAGACCGTCGATCTGGCGGGAAATGAACGGTTAAGATGTGATGATCGATGATGCATGGGTTTAACGGTGGTTGCTGTGGGGGCGACGATCGCCGTCCCTTCTGTTTGAATCAACGGCTAGGAATATCCCCGATATGCGTTGGAGATTAGCGCCTTCTTGTGCTGGCGGGTGGTTCTAGTGCTGGATCACGTGGAAGAAGAGGTGCGGGGGCTTAGCGGGGAAGGGGCTGGGCCTGCTATACTGTAAACAATGGGTTTTGGGCCCATTTTTAATGTATTTGAGGGTAGGAAAAGGCAACGATAGAAGGGAAAAGGGTTTATTAAACAAAACCAAGGGTGTATGCGTGGTTTGAGAGGGGCATGGGAATGATTAGGAGGTTTAGGGGGGAAATTTGGGGGTAGGAAAAAGGGAACTTTGACAAAGGAAAAAAGGGATGAAGTGGAGGTTTCTGCCAGGGTGCAAGGGGCAGAAATAGGCCTTTTGAGATGGGAATCAACAGAGGAAATTTGTATAAGGCAAAGCATGGAGAGACTTCAAGTATGATGAGTTTTCGGGAAATGCATTCCTTGAAGGCTCCAAAACAATCTAGCCCCCTGCTTGCTTGTCAAGAATTTCATAGGGGGGCTAACAGGTTCCATGCTTATAGATAGCACATGTGTAGTGTTGTTAAAGGAAGCATGTCGTAATATTATGCTTGCATGTCATGACTCTACATGAGTAGATGGAGAAGCATCGCAAAGTGTAGATTGTGAATGTGTTGATTAGTACTTTATGAATCTTGACATCAATGTATGTTGAAGACAACATTAACAAGAGATGTTGGTGACTAGTACAAAGGAAATATTATGCTTAACCTGGTGGCGGGTAAATGATTATAGTTCATGCAGATGAGTGTGAGCTGCAGGATGATCCAATGTACGATGGTCCATTGTAGGTACATCCACACCACCAAGATATGAAGATATGAAGTTTAGTGGGTAAATGCTATCATATTTATTGTAATGGCTTTAAGCAAGATATTTGTATATTTATTTGTAAGATTTATAACCATGGTTAAGGGATGGTCTCCCTTATAAGCCATTGAGTGAGGGCTGAACACCCTCATGAGTGTTTAATAATAAAATTAAACGTTTGCTAGTTTTCACCCCACGGGGTTTCTAGGGTATATTGGTGTTCAATGATGTGATTGATTATTGTGTCAAATTGATGATGTTGATTCCTTTCTTGTTGTTGTTCATAATGTCAAGTGTGTGATGACTACATGAATAATGAAATGAGTGGAAGGTTACATCCTACAGTATTATGTTAATGTACTACAATAGAGGTTGTTAATGGTTAAGGAACTTACTATTCTTATTCTAAGTTTACACTATGAACTGGTGAACGTTCTATGTAATGATGAGTAAGGAATATTTAATAGTGATTTGGATAGTTACCTGTGGGTAACTTGTATAATTTTTTTTTAACTCTTGGCATTTCCATGTGAAATTATCGGTGTATGTTACAATAGGTGGCTGGTGATACAACTAGTTCTTTTCTCCAAATGATCAACAATTTGGATCTTAGTATCTTGGTGATTGTCGGCATCTCCTTCTAAAAACAATGACATAATCTTCTGCATGCTTGCTTTGACACATTCTGGATGAGTTGATGTAATGTTGGTGTACAAGTTCTAGAACACCTGAAATATTAAGTCGTTACATTCCAGATTCAACATGAATGTGCCAAAGCTAATCTCTTCCATGAGTTCTAATATTTTTTGCCACTTCTAAAAAGTGGGATGCCTCATGTTGTTCAACCCTTGCAGGGCTTCCACTATCAACTACAATATCTCCCTCATGATATCATTATTGTAAGGCCGTAGTGGCAATGTTAAAGTTATGATCTTGCCAAGACAAGAAAAAACTGTAATCCTGACCTCTTCACAAGGATTCTCCTGGAGTTTAGGTTGTATTAATGCAAACATGGATGGCTTGAGATCCCAATCGAGTTTCTTCCATTCTGGCTGCCCCACCTTGGACAAACACATGTCTAATCCCCCCAACTTATGAAGGTCTATGTCTGACTTTCTTTGTTACAATTCAGATCCAAGTCTAAAGAGCTTAGCCACTCTTCCCTATCCTTCCTTCACTTCCCATGGGTGCTTCAACTGCAAAATGGCATGGACTATTTTCAAGAATGGTGTGTTGCTTTGACCATAATTTTGTTTTAAGAGAGTATTGGTGTGTGAAGGACCATATATTATCACTAGTTCATCAAGAAATTTTTGGGTTTTTTCCAAAGTCACTTCAAGACGACCCATCTTCTCTCATACCATGGTAAGAAAATATGCAGGAACACTAATTCTTCAAGCAGGCAAGAACAAACCTTTATATCTCTTTTTTTTTTTTTTTTAATTTATATATTGTATAAAAACTTAAACTCACTAATGATTTTCCTTTGTAAATGTACCTAATCATACTAATTATTTTTCTTTTTAAAATGAGATCATCCTACGCAACAATTCTCCCCCAACGCAGAGAGAACAACTGCACTATACTCAATAATATAGTTCTCCATCGAAACATATTAATGCGTATGGCCACAATGGACCCATTTTGAGGCTAGGACAATGTATAGAGCCCTGTAGAAAAAATGCTTAATCTTTGCAACAAACTTATAGATATTTGCACCCAATATTCTTCTTGTCGTTCTCTTCCACTTAAGCATGATCATTTTCTTCACTTACCTCTTCCCAATCAAATGAAGGCAAAGTAGACCTGGAGACTCACCATGGCCCATTATATAATATTTAACACTTCTTTTTCCTGTAAGATCTCGTTGACTTGTGATTTCACATGTATACCACTGTTGCCAAACGTAACATCCCTAGCTGATTCACACAGGATTATGATGCCAAATTGATCTCAATGCTCATATTCCCAATGCTTAACCATCAACTCGATCCACCAAATCGATGTTCTTGGATCGATGGATCTATGTCAGATAATAATCCCACTAGTAAGGAGAATTTCCAGGCGGGGCAGTGGAATTGATTACTTAAGATTTTAAGTTCGAATTCTTCCCATGACGTCATCCTTGAATTACATTGATTCGACCCCCTCGAAACACAAGATTTTTCACAAGTGCTTGAAAGAGACAAACACTGGTCCCTAATGTTGTGATATGGCACGCGAGCCCAACCACAGATCTTGGTGCTCTCGATTCTTAATCAAATGATTCCTTGGCCTTCCTCTTCAGTGCGATTTCTCCACGGTCTTGGATTGGAAATTGTTGGATCGACCCACAAACTGGTGTTTGTCACTCTGGCTATCATTCTTAATGTGCCCATCAACTGCCCACGTAAGATCAGTTCCTCTGTGGAGCGAACGGCCCGCTGTCCAGCGCATTGTAGATCGTAGAACAGAGGAATTTGGATCTCTAACAAAAGTTGAATTCGGCTTCACTTTGTAATGACAAGATGATGCGCTCCTCAGCAGAGTTTGACGACATCTTTGTGTGGCTCCCCCACGACCTCTTTGGCTCCCTCGTACCTGCGTGTTAGTGAATTGATCCACTGTTTAATATTAGTCCATTGTTTAACTAATCGTTGTTGGATGTGACCTCATCGATTAGCAATATAATTGGAAACAAACACTCAGATCTGATAAGGGTTCGATCTCAGCCCCGTAAACTTGAACGGACAGATATGTACAACAGATCCAGATCCAATCTTCTCTTCGATCTTGGTAATAAAAATTTTGTCCTCTGATAATTGATCTTGATAAAAGAACAATTTCTTGGCTCTAGATCAATTTGATCCTTAAAAATAAATCTGGGTATGCAAGAAAAATAGTAAACCTCTAAACACCTCAAAATAATTATATGAAAAAAAGGGGCCACCTAGGGTGATATAGAGTACCACCTAAAATGGGAATTGCCCACTAGGGGAAAAGAGATCCCACTGACAATAATTTTCAATCTTGCAAATAAAAAGTATGAACTTCTATCAAAAATCTCTGAGATTGGGAGGATGTACAAATTTGATATCACTATAAGATCGGGATCGAGAACTATTAAATAATCAACACATCTAGAATATTTTAGTGTTTTAATTGAAATAGTGACAAGCCAAAACTTAGAACACAAAGGATACATGGCCATACAAAAATATGATAGCCCATGTAATGGCATGCACTACTGCTAATCAAAAGAGAAAACAAAGACTGAAGCACAATTGCGGACTATGAATGGATCCACCATACAAATTAGGCCCACACGATCCACTATACAAAACTCTAGATGATTTAAATGCCTAGCTCCTATATATCCCCTTTTATAGGTTTGACAGACTCTCTAGAAATCTTATATACCATGGGAAAATACTATGGTATACACTATGAGTAAATTGTGTGCATTTTGACCATATCAAGAAAAAGAAATATTACACTTATCATGGTTGATACCTATAACTGTTTACCAAACATTCAATTGACATATGATTATGATAATTAAGAATATTTTAAAAATTTTAAGTAGTAGTTAGATAACCTTAAATATAATCTAAATCTTAAACCTTGAATAGAATGCTAAACAAACCTTTTAAACATTAAATTTATATCATAAAACATGTAATGGAAATTTTATTTATTTTATAAATTAATTTTTTATAATATAAAAATTTAATTATACCATAAGACTTTTCTCTAGAAGAACTCCAGAGTTTTGCAAGTTGCTACTCTGCACATATTTGCACTTTTACATTTAATGTTAGACGATTGAAAGTTCTTCCACCATTAGATCGCATTGCTTTAACTCTCAATCAAATCTTGATTTGTGCAATTGTTCAAATTGTTGATCTTTATTATAACACATGAACATATTTCAGTTACCTTTACCTTTACCATTTTAGTTACCTTTGTTGGAATATGTAATTCCTACTTGTCTTCGGTTGTGACTTTCTATGTATAAATTCTGTTCCTATGCAATAGGAGTTAGCTAAACCTAAGTTCCTAGTTTGGTATGAGGTTGAGATATTCTCTCAACCAAATTATTGTGCGTCTAAGATAGCTTCTCTATCTTGAGACAATTCCTCATGTATATATGTAACTCTATTTGTTTGATTAAATACATAGCTTGTATGCTCAGTTTTTAAGTTGGTATCGGAGCCCGTATGGGTCGAGGAAAATAAATGAGTGTGTTCGTATTATATTTGGTTGTCCATGGAAGTTGGGAGAGTGATGATCGGCCTTCTAGACAAAGCGTAGTGCAAAACGATGGTGTAGAAAGGAGAGCTGTTGCATGTTCTTGCTGATTGCTTCAAGTAGACCAAAGGTTCAATCTGTCGTGGAAGCCTCTGCGAGTTTCAAGTGAATTCGGGTCATGGAAATTTTGGGCCTGGAAAATGGAACAAATGCCTATAGAGAGAATGATGGGTGACATGGTGATTTTCCCCGACTGTCTCCAATTCAATCCCGAGAAACGGGAAAACGAAAAAAAAAGGGCCAATTCGTTTCTCAAAATCCCTTCAAATCTGCAGTGTGGAGATGATTGCACTGCGCAATGAATCAGAATTCATTCAAGCTAGTGTTAACAGAGTATTGGATGTTTGTCTGTCTTTTTTATTTGACGCTGTGTGGGCTTACGATGCTGCGGCCTGACAGATTCGAAGCAAGAAAGCGAAGCCATTGAGTTAGTTTTTATCTCAGCGTTGGCGTGGATGGCAGGATTTAACTGTGGTCTCTGGCTGTTTTTTTCATTCTTTTTCGGTGAGGATCGAAGAAAATGAAAGCATGACTACATTCACATCAATTTGTGATTTTGTTCGCAAATTTTTTTCTCATCTGTGAGGAGTGCCATCAACATTTCTTTAAGATGTGTTCCAACGTGAAGGAACCTTTCAAAACTCGATATGACCTTGTTCTTTGGCTTTGGAATGCACACAATCGGGTTAATGAGAGATTGAGGATTGAAGAAGCTGCCCTGGGAACTAGTGATCGAAAGTTTCCAAAAGTGATATGGCCACCGAAGAAACTTAGTGCATCATGTTATATCTCCTCTAGCAAGAAACATAATAGCACACATGTAGATGTTGTTTGGAACAAGATAGAAGTCTACCAGCTCCACTGCTACATGGTACGACGATGCATATGGTGATGGGAGTGAAGGAGGAGCATGTGGATATGGCCTCGCTGTGAAAGCTGCGCCTTTCTAGTCACAAGTGTCTGTAGGAGGTCCAGACATTTTCCAAAACGGACAAGGCTGTGGAGCTTGCTATTCAGTAAAATGCACATCAAACGCTGCTTGTTTTGGAAGGGATGTGATTGTGGTAATCACAGATGAATGTCCAGGCTGCGGATCAAATCACTTTGATCTCACCGGTACGTCCATTAACAGCCTTGCAGTTCTGGGTAGAGAGGCAGAACTCGGCAATGTTGGAGTCGTACCTATACAATTTCAACGTGTATATTGCCAATATTTCGGGCAAAATATTGCTTTCCACATAGACAATGGAGCTAATAATTATTATTTGGCTCTATTTATTGAATTTGAAAATGGAGTTGGTGATGTTGGAGATTTGGCAGTACAAAATGCAAACTCCAATTCATGGCTACAATTTAGGAGCTTTGCAGGATTTCAAGATTGTTGTGTTAAGGAGAGGGCGCAGATCTCGTGGTGCCCCAACAGAGAGTAGTTGCATTATTATTTGCCATTGTTTAATATTTTTTTTTAAGAGTGGTCATATGAGTAATGTAAATCTGGTTGAAAGAATTGATTTAGTTATTGTGACATTTAGTTTGGCCAACTATTGTCACGAGTTTTGAGTCTATGTTGGAATCGGCCATTCTAACAATAGACAAATTTATTTGTAGGAATGATTTACTACCAAATATGATGAGTACATGACAATGAAATGGCATCTAAGGATAGTGGTCGGAGCTACATCAGAGATTGGAGGATGATTGAGTTTGTGTGTGCCCAGTGTGATGGAAACATACTTGAATGTTCAATTGCGAGGAGATTAGCTTGAAAATGGGTCTTCGTTGTTGCAGCCTGTCAGCGAGCATGAGGAGGCATGCTTGGAAGCATTCACTAGCCTTGATATTGTGAACAGGGGAAGTGGCATTACACTGTAATTCTAGGGGAATTAGATACTGAAATGAGAATTTTTTGTGTATAAAATTGTTGAATTTTATGCATGTTGACAGTGAATTTGTGGACGACGCAGGATTGGACCATGGAGTTGTGGCTGTGATAAGCCTTCATGGATGAGTTGAGCCTTTTTGGCTGTATTGAGCCTTCATGGCTGAGTTGAGCCTTTGTGGCTATGTTGAGCCTTTATGGCTGTGGTGAGTCTTTGTGGCTGTGTTGAGCCTTCGTGGCTGAGTTGAGTCTTCGTGGCTGTGTTGAGCCTTCGTGGCTATGATAAGACTTGGTGGCTGAGTTGAGCCTTGGTGGCTATATTGTATCTTCTCAAGGCTGAGCGCCTGAGCGGTGGAGGTGAATTACTGCTTGTCGAAATGTGAACTAGCAAGCAGGTGAAAGGGTGTTGCTCGTGCATGTTCATGAAGCAACATGGAGCGATCAGTTGTTAGTGATCTGATAGAGATCAAATCAAAGACAACGTACAGTGTATGATGTTGGATCTGCTCACAACAATAGTGTGGGCAGTGTTCTGGTGAACTGAAATTCAAGGCAGTTTGTCCGCAACATTGAATGGCGTGGCATGTGTTGAACGTTTGCATGCTAGTTTTTTCTTCATGGATATTGTATTACTGTCATGGTTATCGCTTGGGCTTATATTGTCATTTGGTATTGTTTTTTTGGTATGGGTAAATGTGGACAAGTCTTGAAAGTTTGTATACATATTGAGATTCGCGACCTCAATATGAAGTCATTTTGTTAGAATTCGCGACTCTAACTAATGACAGGTATAACATGGAGATTCAAGACCAGTATATCCAAAATTCAAAAGTACAAAATCTATGACAGAAATATTCAAGCGAGAAAGCTCTAGCATATAAATGGTATGGTGAGTGCAAAGGAAGATGGAAAATCAAACTTGAGAGGTTGTTTTGTGTGAGTTTCTTGGAATAGACTCATGACCATGAGTATGAGTCACAGTTTGTAATTAGAAGCAAATCTACATGTCATTTATTGTTTGTACGTGCTTTACAATGTTATAATTTCAAATTGTTGATCTTTCTTATAACACATGAACATGAACATATTGCAGTTATCTTTACACTTGGTTGTTGGAGTTGCTAATTTTTCTCTACTATCAAATATTTAGAAATCCATATTAAAAAATTTGAAACAATTGGAACAAGTTGTAGTGATTGCGAGTGCAAAACAACCGTTGTTCAGCGGGGAAAATTAAACTTCTATTGCTTTGTTATCTTCTGTCATCATCTGCACTGGATCTTTTAATTGACCCATGGCTAAAACCATTTTATATGTTCATTTTAGGGGCTTCTTCTTCGTGATTACGTCACTCTATATAGTAACTTTGCTAATATGATACTGCCATTATGAACTGTACCTATTTGTTTGGTGATTTAATAAAATGGTGATATGTATGTATTCTGCCCCATGAAAGAATTTCACCTTTCAATTTGTAAAGATATTACTTTGCACCTTTCAACTAGTAAGGGTATTACTTTGCAAATATTCTACCAAATTATTTCAATCTCCTTTGCAAACCTTTATCGGCAGTTTGGAGGTATGCATTTTTAAAAATTGGAAAGCCTATGATGTGTGCTTTTATCATAGTCTTATTTCCTTTATAGTGATTTGGTAGAATTTTAACTCTCGTTTAAGTAATGTTTGATCTTGAATGTTTCTTTATGCAAAACCTAATTGATGTGGAATTATTTCTCAATGTTGTTGCACATAAGAAACTACTATATGTTACATAGCTATTATACATTCACCTTATAACAAAGAAATTAAAATGATATGCATAAAAACTTATATATACACTTTGCAATCACATATATTTTAAAATTAGGGTGATAGGCACCCCTATTTCAACCACTGAAAGTGGCTTTGTAGAATTTTGTTTTTTCTTAACAAGATTTGATCTTAAAAGATATAAACCAAGAGATGAGATGAAAATTTTTAGAATGTTTTTTCAGTTTCACTTTTCAAAGCTGAAGAGTTATGAAAATCTAGAATCAAGCATTCATGACTTGAAGATATAGCTCAACACTCGAATGCGCTATGAGGTTAAGAAAAGGTCAAGCGACAATGTTCAGGACAAGCTATCAACCTGGACGGTGGCTTTCTCCCTTTGCTGATGGTTCAAGTAGGTTCAAGAATTCTACATCCATCCCTCATTGAATGGCATTATTCCTTAAATCCATCCCTCATTGAATGCTATTAGTCATTGATACTATCTCTCATGGAAAGCTTTCTAGATCATGTGGTTTGGATAGGATTTCAATGTTGTTGGCTTCTATCCAATGTTTTGATATTATTCATTGAGACTATCTCTTCCAAAGCTTTTTCAGATCCGATGGGATTTCAATTTTATTCGCTTTTATAAAATGCCATTCTTAAGGTTCTTCAGGATCAATTATTCAAAAGCTATTCCTCTATTTATATTAATTTTAAATCTTATTTGGAGTGATCTTTGTTTTTAGGTTTTCTGAGATTTTATGCAATTTTATTTTTCAGTGAAATCTTTCCTTGGAGTATACAATGACTATGACCTTACATGAAATATTTTGCATTAGAGACTCAATCTATAGCCCAGTGTGACCCCAATGTCAAGTATGTCAAGTCATCAAAAAATTATAAATTTTATTTTTGTTAATGTGAGTTAAAGCATTAACTTAATCTTTAATTTTATATAACTTGAATATTTAGATTATATGTAACTTTTTTAACTTATTAATGGGCTAAGATTAATTATTAAAATACAACTATATATTATTTATATAATTTGAATGGATAGTAAATTATCTCACCCATTTAATAATTGCTTTATTATACATATGAATTTGAATGGATCATAAATTTACCTTTAACAAAAAAAATTATTACATTGAATTTTTAAATTAAGTAAATTTTTAAACATCTTTACTCTTTATTAAAGTGAATACCATTTCCTGAATCAAAGAAAAAGAGTTGATTCAACACAAACAATCAAAATCCAAAATCTTTTAATATTTCTTTTAATTAAATATTTGTAAAATGAATCTTTGAAAAGAAAACCCATGTTCTATGGATAAATTAAAATCTTTAAAGATATAAATATTTCCCTATCAAAATTTAAATAAATAAAAATCTAAATAAACGAGAGTTATGGTAAACAAATAAAATCTATTTTTATACTTACTCGAGAGCTATGGTAAATAAATAAAAATATATATAAACCAGATGTATGGTAAATAAATAAAAATTTATTTTTATATTTACTCTATAAACCTTTTTATATTTAAAAAAACTTAAAAAAACTTAAAAACATGAAACCTATAGGACAAATACCATGGGACAAATTAATATTGATACCATGGGTAAATAAAAGAGGTATGGTAAGTAAATAAAAATATAAATAAATCAGTCTAGATCCATCTTAACTCGGGATCTATCAATGCCGAGAGGGATCAAATCTCTTGAGGTAGAAACCTCTTTTTTGAGTGCAAAACTTGAGGGAAAAGTTTGCACCTCTAGAAATTTGATCCCTCTCAACGCTTGATAGATGGAATTAAGATGGATCTAGACTAATTCATAATTAAATTAAATTGCTCAAAATACAATAATATCACTAAAATATTACTCTCTTTACTAAGATTTTGTAATGGATCACTCTCTTTGCATTCCGAGAGAAATTAAATAAAAATGTGTCACTTGGGAATTAAATTATTTCAATCATGCCAGATTTCAAGTGGTAAATTATCTAAATCTTTCAATAGCTTGGTCGGCAATGCAAATGAGCAATCAATCCTTCCCTTTTCGATCATCTACTATACTTGTATTTATACATAAGAAAGTATGGTAAGAAAATGTACTTATTTATAATATAATAAACTCTTTTTTAGTAATTATTATTATTTTTTAATGAAATTTTAGGATATATGATTTATAATATTAGGTTAATATTAAATTTTAATAAATATATAGAAAATTTTAAAGTTTATAATTTTTTTGGATTGATTCAAGGTTTGAATTAAAAATTTTTGAAAACTTAAAATTTAATAAATATACTAAATTTATAATATTATAATGTTATATATTTATAATGTTAGAATTTAAAATTTTGGATTTATAATATATTATTTATATTTAGATTTCATACTTTATTATAACTGTGGAGACACATTATTCCTCTATGACATGGATATGGTACTTAAATTTTTCCACTTTTTAGGAATATGTGTTTATTTTTTCATGAGAACCAATGGCAATTGGAAGAGCCAATTAGCAAATTCAACATGGTTGTTACAAGTTATATTTATTTTGTGGGGTTTTGGCATCTTATGTTGGTTATGTTTAGTCTATTCATTCCGAATATGAGTGAGGAATTTCATGAATAATTTAATATTATATTATAGATGTTTTTTCCTTAAATGTGTAAGTTAATTATTCATATTATTATTTGATTACATATAAACGTGAGTGCTTTTATTTAATGTTGTGAAATTTATAATTTAGTTATTTTTATAACTGATATTGGATATTTATTATATTTAACATTAAAATATTATATTTTAACATGTTTTTTTCCATATATAGATATATATGAAGTCTTATCAATGGTAGTTTATGGGTTCCAGGTTTTGACAACTCATGGTATTTTCTCATAGTATTTGAAACTTCATATATATTTATATATAGAAAAAAATTGTTAAAGAAAGGTTGGAAAACCATAAACATCCAAAACCATAACCCTAGGAGATGAAGCACTAAAATTATGGGCCTCGTTTGGGTAAATTGGTGTTTCAACTTTCCGGGGACGTAACTTTGGCATACGATCTCCGTTTGACGCGAACCATACCTCGTTAGAAATATCTATCCAAGGAATACAAATTTTTAGTGAGAAACATAGTTACTCCTGGTTTTCTCAAAAAACATCAGTTAGGGCCTCAAAACGGCTCCGAAAGTTCAGGACCCGAAAAACTGCTAAAAATAGTAAGTTGTGCTGAAACTAAAAAACTGAAAGAGACGATGGTGGGGCCTCAAGTGGAATAGATGGGTGACCACCAATAACCACCTAGATTAAAACCCTAAGAGGCTTCCAGAAACCCTAATTTAGCCATAAATGTCATAAATGTGCTTAATGACCATGTAAGGCCCAAGACACATAAGAGATAAGATAATAAATGAAAAACATCAAAACATAAGTCCCAAATCAAATCAGGAGTGATTTGTCCAAAAAAAACATTAAAAAACCAATTTGTCATTAATCAGTGTCTTTTGTTGACTTTTTGGCAAAAAGTTGTCTCTGTGTGTAGCACCATTTCAGCAAAAAAAGGGTCTATTGCAGGTGAGTTTTGGACCCCTTCTCGACATCGGATTTGGCCCCGTGATGGCTCGGTGGAAAGCTAGATGAGTCTACTTTCCAAAAATACTTGATTTGTGCTAAATGGATGCGATTTACTTGCTCAAAAATCAAATCTCCCATGACTGCTCTATGTGCAGCACCAGGCCTAAAAAGGAGGCAAAAAGGTCATTTTTGAGGTGTTTTTTTGATCTTTTGAGGGGGAAAAAATGCTCCAAATGACCTGAAATTTTGTGGGTAGATTGTTGGTGAAATGAAAAATCCAAAAATTTAAACTCCAGCCGCTGAGGATGCCCCAATGTTGTGTGTAGCACCTAGGGTGTTGCGCTCCTAGGGGTCAAAATTTGGAAAAAACAAAAAGTTTCCGGATTTGCCTCAAAATTGACGTGTAGACCCCTCAAGGGGTTTTAGACATCTGCTGAGAAGCATCAGCCAAGATTCTGAGTATTTCATTCACTTTGGTCTTTTTTAGCTCTTTTAGCTCCATGAGGGCTTGCTTGAGTTTGGCATTGGCAAGCATGCTCTTCCTTGCATAGTGTTTGACCATTTTCTTCTGCAAGGCAAGGCCCCTCTTCACCTCTTTGAAATTTTTATGCTTTTTTTTATAATAGTAGATGACCCTTTGTGTCCTTTCAAATTCCTTTTCCCATTATTGAAGCTGGGCATCCTTTTCTAAGAGGAGCAATTTTGTACTCATCCCTTGGTCCTCATTATCACTGTCTAGATCAACAAAAAGAGGGCCTTGAGAAGTTTTTTTGATCCTTTTTCTCCTTCTTACTTGTACCTTTTGTTCAACATTTTCCACTTTTTCTTCGCCTTTGTCCAATATTTTGGCTGTTTGAGAAGTGATGGCCCTTTTCCTTTTTAGAGGCAGCAAACACATTTCTTCTCCCTTTGTGATATGTGCATGTGACAGGGGTAACAATGGGAGTTTTAAAGGCAATGTCATCATCATTTTGGCCTTTAGTTTGCTTGAGATTTTCTGCACTTGCCTCACTCTTATTTTATTTGTCATGTATGGACTGATTTTTGTTAAGGCAGTCATGACTGCTGTCATGACTGTCATGATTCTTTCCTTGACTATCTAGTGTACTTTGATGGCTTTCCTCCTCATCATCTTGCCCCTCCTCATCATCTGGCTGCTCTTCTTCATCACTTGGTTGTTCCTCTTCATCACCTTGTTGTTCCTCTTCATCATTTTTCCCACTTCTTTCATCTCTGTTTTCCTCTTGGCTACTCCCCTCCTCTTCACTGTTTTCTTCATTTTCATCATCTTCTTCTCCACTACTCCATGATTATCTGTCTCAGTTTCCTCATGACTGTTGCCTTCTATTTGTTATTCACTAGGGCTACTATCAACCCCTTCACTTGGCAATTTAGGGGAGGAGGTAAGAGGTAAAATTCTTTGTGGAGAAGGCACATGGTGAGATGATGGATATGTGGAGGTAGATGGTTGTGAAGTGGAAGGAAAGTTTTGCTGGATGAAGGCTTGGGGGTCTGAAAACACATCATGTGAGATAAAGGTCTCCCAAGATATTCCTTGCTGCTCTAGCTGGTATAGGACAATCATCTTGATCAGGGAGTGGTGAAAGAGGCTTGGCATTTGGTGGTCATAGCTTTTATTCTTGATAACTGAGGCCATTTTATTAATTCTTCGGAAAAGGTAGTAAGGTAGGTTCATCATCTTGACCCTGGTAAAATGCATCAGCAACCTTATATGATATGAGTAGATCCAAGAGTATCTCCCCTCACATGTGAAATAACTGATAATCTGCCTCATCAATGCATCATACCTCTCCAGCAAATGAGAAAAAGGGAAAACAACCTTACAATTTTGTTGATAGCTGGGTTTCAAATAGGGCCCATAGTAACTCAACTCCAGCTTCTTTTGTTTGAACCACACCTCACCAATGTCTAGTATGCCTGTTGCTTTAGAAATGATCTCAGATGAGAGCTCAAATTGTACCCCTGCTAGATTGACTTGATGGTTTTGTAAACTATAGATGAACAATCTAGTCAAGTTTGAATGGCTGCTGACTTGCTTGACCTTCTCACAAAATCTGTAGCACCCTACATCTTGGAAGCATGAAAAGATCATAGGAGATCAAGTGAGTGGAGTGGTGTCTAGGGGCTCAAATATTTTTTCTTTTCCTCCTTGATGTTTTGGCTTGGTGGGATTATGACTCACATCACCACTGGTATGACTATCTCCCTCTAACATGATGACTGTTCTAAAAATAGCAGTAGGGTCTTTGGACTTTTCTTGAGGGTTTTTGGGCAAACTAAGTGCTTTTAGTGGATTTAGGTCAACTCTTTGCAAAATGAAAACTAAGGTGAAAATGATTTTTTTAGAGCTTGCACTTGGGGTTTAGAGGTTAGCCTACAGTCACCCAATCTTTTTTTTGTACTCAAAACCAAATTCACTTGCAAACCCTAACTCAAAAACTAATTAATTGATCTTTACATAGTCTAGGGTTTGGTCTAATTTTGACTATGGATAACTTTCTTGTTTTTAGAAAAAGGAGAGCCTGGGAGGAGAAAAAGTTTCACCAACCTTTAGACTTTTCTTGCAAAAATTTTGAAGACAAATTTCAGATTTTTGGAGCTCTTTGAGAAAATTTGAGAAATTTGGCCGAAGCGTAGCGCTTGTGCGCAGTGCCGAGAAGTCTGGGTGGTGTCCCGAGTGCTTCTGGTCTTTGCTGGGCTAGTGCGTAGCGCCGGGCCAGGTGTGCAACGTCAGGCTATGAGTGCATAGCGCTGTGTCTTTTTACACAACACACCTCCCTCCTGTGTGTAGCACCGAAGGCCAGGTGCGTAGTGCCCGAAAATTTTCATAGTTTGGCCTGAAAACCAAAAACAATTCTCCCAATGGCTTCTTCTCTTTGGAAATGGAAAATGATGCATGGGAAAAGGTTAAAGTGGCCTTTTATATTTGATTTGAAAAGAAATTTAAAAAGATCAAACCCAATTTTGTAAAGTTAATGTCTCCTATCTTTTAGTGTGCTTTTGACTAATATTTGATGTGAACACACTTTGACACTTTTTGGAAAAAATGTTTATTTATGTCTTTGTCATCTTTTGCAGAACAATATTTTTGGCATGGAGGCCTTTGTTGGGAGTCTGTTACTGAGATGCACATCAAGGTTACACTTGGATTTTTAGGCTGTTTTGATAATAACTTATACCCAACTTTATATTTCAAGAACTCTGTTTTTCTATCCTTTGGTAAAATGATCCCCTTTGAATGCAACCTCTTCATGCAGGAAGGCATAACTTGTTGGGCATCAATTCCATCCTATGACTTAGTGAAACCTTAGGTGACCTAATGGGGACTTTTTGGACTTGGACTTTGGACAGAGATTTAGACTTAGAGATCACCTAGTATAAGATAGGACCTGTGTTAAGCTTAGTGTTTTTTGAAGACCTAGGATCTAGCATACTTGACTATCCAAAGGGCCTGTAGAGACAATCAATGTCTGAGAATATTATGGAAGAGACAACAAGGCTATTTGATTGGTAGGTTTGAATAGTAGTAGGGAATCCTGTAGGTAATCAAAACAAAGGATTTGGGCCAAAAGGCAAGATATGGTGAAAAATGGGTGACAGTTGGGGTTAAAATAAATGGCTTGAGCCCATGATGGGTCTTCCAAGAGTGGTGGGCCAGTCATGACTAGATAGGAAGATGAAATAGTGAAAGTTTTATCTTAGGATAATGAAGGCTGTGAGATTTCTAGAACTCACAATATTTATGAATTTTGTTTCTAGAAATCTAGGACCACTACTTAGTCATCTTTAGATAGTGAAAATTATGGATGTCTAACAGTGGCTCCACTTGGGGAGGGTAGCTTCTTCTCAGTAGGTGTCCAAAACTTCAGATTTTCTGGCTTTTGGAGATCAGTGCCTTTTCCATTGGGTAGATGTGCTCTTTCTTCATTTGCTGATGTTTGTTTTGAGTCTATAATCTATGAGATTTGACAAGACATGATTCATATCAGCATCATTTCTACCTACCCAATCTACTTTCCTAACATTTTTTCTTCCTTGGGTACACTTGAACTGAAAAACCCTTGACATTTCTCTTTTTGGAAACAAAAATCAAACTATCTAATTATACCCTGATTTCTTCCAAGAGTTCGGATTAGGTTGATGAAATATTTTTATTTTCTACCTGATCTACTCATTTGTCAAGATTAAGTTGTTTGACAAACTTTATTCTCTATCCTACTAACATGAAATTGAAAGCACGGTAAATCAGGATTAGACAAGCTGACTCACCATGAGTTGTGGCATCAAAACAAGTTGCACACAAGTGTTATTTTTGTACAGACACAGCTTAGGCAATATGAGGGCAATATACGTAATTTGTTTAACATCCCCATTTTCCTCTTTGGTTCAGATTTGGGCATGTGGAACCAGAATATCTCATTCCTAATCTATCTTTTGACAAGTCAAAATTGAAAATTTTGACCTACTCTTTTTCACTAACTTATCAACCATAAATTTAAAACATGTTCACCCATGATTAGGCTGGATGATTGAACAAGGCTTTTTGAAATAAGCAGTGGCATTTAGACTTGCACACTTTCAACATTATTTTCTTTTTTAGGTATGGGGTTGTACCTCTCCTTCAAACTCTACCCTCTTTTCTTTTTATATTGTTTTTGTGAATTTTCTTTTCATCAAACAATGGTATGTATAATGAATGAGAAAAAAAAAACTAGGTTTCTTGACAAAAGTAATGTTTAAGCATCCTACCATTTACCAGACCTCCAAACATTTCAGTCCCATCAAGCTCTTGCAAAAACAAAGCATTTTTGCATCTAGCTGACTGAATGATGTAAGGGCCTTTCCATAGATTTTCAAACTTGCCATGTTTGCCCTTGTTTTCCATTATTGAGTCCCATTTCAGAACCATGTCTCCAATCTAGAAATCATTTGCTTTGGTTCTCCTATCAAATATTTTCAAGATATTTTCCTGTATAGCTTGTGTCCTTTTGTAAACTTCCTCCCTTGACTACTGCAAATGAATGGATTGGTTTAGCCTCCTCTGCATGCCATTTTCTTCTGATTGTACTTCTTGAAGAAGCTTCATGATTGGAACTCCCAAAGAGGTGGGGAAAACTGCATCCATGCTATACACTAGTTGATAGGGAGACATACCAATAGATTTCTTGGTGGTTAGTCTATCAGCCCATAGTGCATGCACTAGTTTGATATGCCATGCTTTTTGCTTTTATTCTAAGAGCTTCTTAATGATGTTTACCAAGCTCTTATTAGAGGACTCAACTAGTCCATTACCTTGTGGGTAATAAGCAGTGGAGTGGCCTAGGGTGATGTGATATTTATAGCAAAAGTCCACCATTTTCTTAGATGTGAAGGTAGCAGCGTTAACGGTGATGATGTTTTTAGGAAAACCAAACCTGGACAAGATGTTGGTTTCAAGGACTTTGATGATGACTAAGTCAGTGAAATTTCTAGAAGGGATGGCTTCTATCCATTTGGTGAAGTAATCAATGGCAGTGAGGATCCACCTATGCTGGGCAGATGAAGTAGGATGGATCTATCTTATGAAGTCCAAACCCCACTGCTGAAAAGGGGCTTCAACACTGATGGGGTGCAAGGGTAAAGGTAGGAGCTTTCTTTTGCCATCAAATATTTGGCATTTATGGCAAGTCATGACTAGTTTGTGAGTATCGGAAAATAGGGTAGGCCAATAGTAACCAGCTCTAAGGATCTTTTTGGCTATGGTCTTCCAATAAAGGTGACCCCCACATTCCCCCTCATGTAATTCATGCATGATTTTCTCTGCATCATCTTCAAGCAAACATTTAAGCAGCAAACTAGCAAAAATCTTCCAGTACAATACTCCATCTAAAATGCAAAAAATTAATGCTTTTTTTTTTAAGAATCTAGCTTTGGTTTTTGACAAAGAAGGGGGAGAATTGAGATAAAGAAGCACATAAATAATATCAGCATACGAAGATGAATTTAAAAACATTTCTTCAATGTATGGTAGTGTACTTTCTTCAGTTTCTTCTAACATACCAACCATATTCATGTCTAAAGCTTGGAAATTTGAGTCAGCCATACGTTTTTCAAGTCCTTGTCCTTTAATCAATTTAGTGGGTCTGATTTCTAAATCATATTCTAAAATGGTAGCAATCCACTTGCCCCTTTTACCATCAGGGTCTTGATTAAGTATATCTTTGACAACTATGTGTGGGACAAAGGCTATGATGTGTGAATGAAAAATATAAAATCTAAAATCCTTCAAAGCTTTGATTAAGGCAAAGGCGTGTTTCTCTATAATGTTATACTTTAGAGGGGCATCCCTTAAGGCTTTGCTGAAGAAAGATATGGGTTGTTCTTGCCCCATGGTGTTCTTTTGCAACAATACTGCTGCCACAATATGTTTAGAGGCAAAGGAGAAAATATAAAAGTCCTTGGTGAAGTCAGGGCTGATTAAGATTGGTGTTTGTGTGAGTGCTTGTTTTACTAGCTCAAAATTTTGTTTTGCTTCCATATTCCACTTCACTCCTACTTCCTTTTTCAACATATTTGTGATATTTCTTAGGAGCTCAGCAAGGTTAGGGATGAATCTTCTTAGGAAGTTAATATTTCTAGTGAAATATTGCAGCTCTTTAATGTTTCTAGGATGGCTGATTTGTAAGATGCCTTCTATTCTCTTGGGATCTATCTTGATTCCTTCCTCAGAGATGATGTGACCTAAGAGTTTTCCTTGCTGAAGGACAAACAAATATTTCTTAGGATTTAGGGACAGGCCTTACTTTCTACATTTTTCAAAGACTTTTCTCAAGTGGACTAAGTGCTCTTCATCAGTCTTAGAGTAGACAGTGATGTCATCAAGATATATGACTATGAAGTAACCTATGTCTTCTGAAAAAGCTATGTCCATTTCCCTTTGGAAAGTAGCCCCTGCATTCATTAAACTGAATGGAATTTTAACATACATGAATGTACCCCAAGGTGCAGTGAAAGAAGTTTTGAGTTGGTCACTTGGAAAGACTAGAACTTGGTTATAACCTGAGAAGCCATCTAGTAATGAGATTCTTTGTGAGCCAACTACTTTTTGGAGTATGTGATCCATTTTAGGAAAGGGGTAATTGTCTTTCAAGGAGGCTTTGTTCAAATTTCTGAAGTCAATACAAAGCCTAATATCCTCGGTCTTCTTCCTAACTGACACAAGGTTGGACACCCATTCTTAGTATCGGACAGGGACTATGATCCCGGCATCGTATATCTTTTTGATTTATTTCTCAACTGAGGGTAACAAGAGGGGGTTAATTCTTCTCAATTTTTGTTTAAATGGTTTCTGATTTTCTTTGAGAGGAATTTTATGTTGGATTATTTTGGTGTCATAGGATTTCAAGTCTTCATACCCCCAAGCAAACACATCTTTAAATTCTCTAAAAAGCTCAATGTATTTCTGTTTTGTGTGAGGTGGGAGAGTTTTGGACAACTTGATTATTTTGGGCTCTTTCATTCCTCAAATTTTACATTCTTCTATATTTGTTTCAGTGGATTCCATCTTGGGTTTTTTGGCTACATCATTAAAATCAAACAGCTTTTCTAGTGATGTAAGGCCTCTTGGAAAGGTGTCATCTTTGTACTGCAGAATTTCAAGTTCTCTTTGATTTGATTTATCAAATACTTCTGCAACACAAGGATTTTGAAGGTAGTTTATATCATTATCAAGGGGAAACTCTGTTTTGGGAGTTTCATTTTCAACAAAATTATTTCTTTCAAATCTTAAACTTTGTTTTGTGCTTGCAAAGTCATTTATGGATTGCAGAAAATCATCTATTTGGTCATCATTTTCAAACACTTGCCAATGGTTCAAGTTGTCCGATACAGTAGGCCTGTTCTTTATTTTGATGAGGCATTGATTGTTTTCATAAGTTAAAGAGAAATTGCTGGCAGTAAAGGCAAGTTCATTGGCAAGGTAGTTTTGGGCCCTAGGGATGAAAATGAGCTCATATTTCTCAAAGGTTTTGAGAAGGTCTAGGGAAAAATTTATATATTCCCTTAGTCTAGGGTTCTTGGATGAATATTCTCCCTTAATTTGATTTATGATCAGTTCTGAATCTCCTTGAACCAAGATTTTCTTAGCTTTGAGGTCTTTGAGTAGGTGTAAACCAATAAGGAGAGCTTCATATTCTGCAACATTATTGGTGCATTGGAAATATAGCCTATAGGAATGGCCTTCATTTGTGTTGTGGAACCAAACCCTTGCTCCTGAACCGGCCTTACCACAAGAGCCATCAAAGCTTATATGCCAAAGGGTGTCAATTTTAGTTTTGTCAATGTTCTTCACTTCGGGGATGCTAGAGTTTGGGGTGTCATTTTCTTGGTCAAAGGATTGGCTTGGTTGTTCTGAGGGGCTTAGTTCTCTCTCCTTGTAATTCACTTGTTCATTTATGTAATTTTCATTGTACAAGATGAAGGATTCAAGGTCTGAGTGAATGGAATAAACCGGTGTGTTATTTGGCCTATATATGTTACTCACCATGTATTTCATGTGAGATTCCCAGTATAATCTCCTTGTTTAATTGAAAATTGGGATGGTGGCATAAGTCATGTCCATTTGAAGGCTTCCATGGAGTTCGGCCCCCCATGATCTAGATAAAAGAATGCCATACTTTGGGGGGATGTCAGCCACAACTATATCCATGACTAGACTCTTAGCAGGGATTTGTGCCAGATTGACACACAGATCTTTGATTAGGCCTAGACACTTGACCCTACTGGAATAAAAAGAGTACAAGCCTTTGTAGGGCTTTGTGATCTCTAAGCCCAATCTCTCCATCACAACCTTTGACATGAGGTTGTGTGAGGCACCGGAGTTTAACATAGCATTACGTAGAATTTTTTCATGTATGTTCAGACTTACATAGAAAGGAGGGACAACTCCTTCCTGATATTTTTCCTCTACTTCAGGACCAAACAATAGCTTTTGTTTATCATCAGTTAATTTTAAAGTATCGATATCATTCCCTATATTTAACACTTTGAAAATCTGGGATCTATATATGTCTTGGGTTACCAACTCAGTGAGGGGTATGGTTATCTTGATTTTAGCAATCTCCTCCCCAAAGCTGAAAGGCGTAAGTGTCTTTATTGTATTTACATTAGCTCTATCAGCTATGATTTTTTCTACATTTTTGTTTTGCTGATTCTGATTTGATGGTTTGGACAATAATGTTTTTTCAGGGCTACTAGTTGAAGTACTAGGGCAACTTGATTCATTACTAAGTTGGCTAGTCTTGGGTTTGTTTAGGTCAGCTTTTTTGGCCATAGTATTTGTGGTTTCTGCTGTATTTTTAGGAATATGTTCAGAGGTATTTCTTACAGCAGTTTTTGGCTAATTTGTTTTAGGAACATCGTGATTATTTTTGCTCCTAAGGTCATATTTCCTATGGACTTCCATAATGGCATTCTCAAATCCTAGTCTATAGTCTTCGAAATCTTCATATGATTTCTCATTTGGTTTTGAAGAAAACATCCTTTGTTCTTCTTCGGTAAGGAAGGTGTTTTCCTCATCATCTGAACCTATGACATTTACATGGTCTTCTTCCAACTGTTTAGGCTCTCTTTCATCTTCATCTACATAGTTATCTTGGAAAGGAGGTCTAATTTGTTGGTCACTTTCTCTTTTTCTGACTTGAGGAGGGTCTCTCCTAAAATTTTGACTCCTATTCCTGTTTTGAAGATTGGCTTGATTTTCCCTAGGAGGTGTTCTCTCATTTAAACTGATTTTTTCCATCATCCTCTTCATTGTCCTAACTATGAAGTCAAGTTTGGTGTCAGCAGAGGAAGTTGTAAGAGTTTTTTCATCTTTATAAGTCACCCTTTTTTCTGATCTCATCCTAGCCCTTTTCTCAATTAAATTGGCCTCTACACTCATAGCCCCTTTTTGCATGTCTTCTAGAGTTAGGTAATCTCTCTCCCTTAGTTGATAGGCCATATCAGTATCGAAACCTTTGGGATATTTTACTAAGGCTACGCCTTGAGGAGGGAGGGCATTGTAAACACTATCAAACCTAGTGGAGTAGTCATGAACACTTTCTCCCAGATTCCTTTTAAGATTGTTATACTCGGAAAGAATTTGAAGGGGGTTTTTCTTGATTTCCCATTTGTTTACAACGGTATGGTAGAGGGCAGGGAGATCATGAATGCTGTTGGGAGGTAAGTCTTTAAACCATTTCTTGGGTTCTCCCCCTAGGCTCTGAGAAAAAATTCTCATTTTTATGGTTTCTTCTTCTGTCTCCATGTAGTCAAAAGCATCACTAATTCTATCTACATGCTTCTGAGCAGTGATGAATTCGGTCCCTAAGAAGTGAGGGATCTTGGACTGATAGTCATTTGGCAGAGGTAATAGTGGTTGTTGTAGAGCCAGTGGAGCATACCAGGCTGCCATGATGGGAGGAAAAGGAAATAAGGGCTAATTTACAAGGGGAGGATTTGTGAGAGGTGGAGTAGGATGGAGTGGGGTGGTTTGCACAGGGGTGGTATGAATGGGTGTAGCTGAGCTACTTGGACTAGAGAACCGATTCTGAGTGGATTTGAGATGGAAAGGGCTGAAGTGATGGAGAAGCTGAGAGTCAAGTGGAGTGGAAGGAGAAGCTTCTCTACTGGAGCTCTGCTGCAAATCTATGGGTCAAGGTCAGTTTAGTTAGCTCTACTTTGTGACTTGGTCCTGAATAGATTCTTGGCATGGTGCAAGCCAAACTAAGGATCTTGTGAAATTGTAAGGTATTCTAGTGCAAGACTTGCTCTATGAATGGTCCTAACAATGGGTGAGTTTCCAGCTTTAGAAGTTTGCCACAAAATATTTTCTGGGTCATCAAATACGGTAGGAGGATTTGGGTCTAGGTGTGATCTAGTACTGATCCTTCGTGAAGCCAGATCTCTTTACTCACACAAGGTATAACTAGGCCTTGAAAACTGATTTGGACTATTTTGACACAATTCTAAAAAAACCTATGGGACCAGTGAGATGAAAAAAGGTCTACTGGAGGCTAGTGGGGTCACCAGGTGGATGTTTTTTGAAATTTTGAGGGTATGTATACAATGGCCCACCACCAAATTTTTGATAAAAAATCAATCTAAGGAGTACTTTAGGGCTTTTTAGTTTCTTTATGAAGCCTTAAGGTTTTAATGAGTATCCTCTAGCTGAGTCATCATCTTGCTAGGATGGTGAAACAATTAGTTTCTACTCTTGGCTATGGGTTGATTTTAAGTCAAACTAGGGATGTATATGAGTCTGTAAGAGTTTTTCAGGCTACTATGAACTATGTCCCACCGTGATCGCCATTGTATTAGCTTCTCGTAATTTTCTAGATTGATTGAGATACAAATGAATAGGGTAACATCAAACCAAGCTTTGGAATCCAAGGACCTAGCCTTCCTGGATTCGGAGATGGATCTCTCTAGTAGGTGCAAAGATGTGAACTTGTTTTGCTGATTAGGGTTGATTTATTCTAGATGTTAAGTGCAGGGTATTTTGATTGTTTTTGGTTGGGTATGATGCTCAGATGGATTTAGATAGAAAACATGGAAGATTATTAAGTTATTGGGAAATGGAGTCTAACAAGGTCATGATAAGTTCATCAATGGTTTCAAGAGTATTTGCAGGGAAATTTTAACTTGGTTGGTGGATCTTTTAAGGTTGTGAAGGGTCATGAGGTGAACATTAACTGCTTGGGAACAATAAGCTAATAAAGGGAAAAAATTGAATCCTTTATGTACTTTGCAAACTAGGAGAGTTAGAAGATTTATGAGAATAGCAAGAGAATCAAAGGCATAAGAAAAACCTAATCCATTTGATTTCAGACTAAAAAAAGATAATCAACCAAGACAAACATTTAGATGAAACAAAGAAAGCAAGAAACTTATTTAACTTTCATAGTTTTCATCATTAAGAGCAGAAAAACATTTAAGATGCACAAGTAGCTATAACCATAGAAGAAGAGAAAACTCTGAACATCTAAAGTTACAGCTGTGAAGATACCTTGAAAAAAATTTAGCTAGTAAAGGAAAAGAGCACGATTCAAATAGACTTCTTTGACAAACCTAGGCAAAGATGCTTTAAAGAGGTGATTCCAAGGACATAGTATTTTAGTGGCCACAATATGAAGGGCTAGCCATAAATCATACTTGACACTAAATGATCTAAACCATTCAAGAAATGGACAAGCTAAGAAATTCTTAGAGAGCAAGAGATGGATTCCCTAACATATCTCAATAGAAGAAAACATTGAGGCAGTGAAGGACAAACAGAATTAAGGTGCCATCAGAAAACATTTCTTAATCTAAATTTTTTGTCCTACTGCAAAATAGCAAGATGGAAAACATAATGGAAAATTAGAAAACATGAACATAAGAAAACTTCACTATCAACCAAGCTTCTTGATCCTGTAAACAATCTCTCTCCATCAACAAGCAAACCAGGGCATGCATGAGCTCCAAGACATCAAATTGTTATCAAAAACTCCAAGAGACTATGTATTTGCTTTAGTATAAGTCATAAAAATCCCACCAATACATAAGAGCCTCAGGCTCTATTTATGGAGCAAATGAGGAAGTGGAAACTCTAAGAGGCTTCCAGAAACCCTAATTTTGAAATAAATGTCATAAATGTGCTTAATGACCATGCAAGGCCCAAGACACATAAGAGATAAGATAATAAATGAAAAACATAAAACCATAACTCCCAAATCATATCAGGAGTGATTTTCCCAAAAAAAAAATTAAAAAACCAAATTTTCATTAATCAGTGTCTTTTGTTGACTTTTTGGCAAAAAGCTGTCTCTGTGCGTAGCGCCATTTCAGCAAAAAATAGGGTTTGTTGCAGCTGAGATTTGGACTCCTTCCCGGCATCGGATTTGGCCCCGTGATGGCTCGTTGGAAAGATTGATGAGTCTAACTTCCAAAAATACGTGATTTTTGCTTAATGGATTCCATTTACCTACTCAAAAACCAAATCTCCCATCACTGCTCTGTGTGCAACGCCAGGCCTAAAAAGGAGGCAGAAAGGTCATTTTTGAGGTGTTTTTTAACCTTTTGAGGGGACACATATACTCCAATTTACCTGAAATTTTGTGGGTAGACTGTTGGTGACATGAGAAATCCAAAAATGTAAACTCCGGCAACTGAGGATGCCCCAATGTTGTGTGTAGCACCTAGGGTGCTACGCTCCTAGGGGTCAAAATTTGGAAAAAACAAAAAGTTTCCAGATTTGCCTCAAAATTGGCGTGTAGACCCCTCAAGGTGTTTTAGACATCTGATGAGAAGCATCAGCCAAGATTCTGAGGCTGTCATGCACTTTATTCTTTTTTATCTCTTCTAGCTCCATGAGGGCTTGCTTGAGTTTGGCATTGGCAAGCATGCTCTTCCTTGCATATGTTTGACCATTTTCTTCTGCAAGGCAAGGCCCCTCTTCACCTCTTTGAAATTTTTATGCTTCTTTTTATAATAGTAGATGACCCTTTGTGCCCTTTCAAAGTCATTTTCCCATTCTTGAAGCTAGGCATCCTTTTGTAAGAGGAGCAATTTTGTACTCATCCCTTGGTCCTCATTATCACTGTCTAGATCAACAAAAAGAGGGCCTTGAGAAGTATTTTTGATCCTTTTTCTCTTCTTACCTGTACCTTCTGTTCAAAAATTTCCACTTTTTCTTTGCCTTTGTCCAATATTTTGGCTGTTTGAGAAGTGATGGCCCTTTGCCTTTTAGAGGCAACAATCACATTTCTTCTCCCTCTGTGATATGTGCATGTGAGAGGGGTAACAATGTGAGTTTTAAAGGTAGTGTCATCATCATTTTGGCCTTTATTTTGCTTGATATTTTCTACACTTGCCTCACTTTGATTTTCTTTGTCATGTATGGACTGATTTTTGTCAAGACAGTCATGACAGTCATGACTGTCATGACTCTTTCCTTGACTGTCTGATGTACTTTGATGGCTGTCCTCCTCATCATCTTGCCCCTCCTCATCATCTGGTTGCTCTTCTTCATCACTTGGTTGTTCGTCTTCATCACCTTGTTTTTCCTCTTCATCATTTTGCCCACTTCTTTCATCTTTGTTTTCCTCTTGGCTACTCCCCTCCTCTCCACTGTTTTCTTCATTTTGATCATCTTCTTCTCCACTGCTCCCTCCTTGTCCATCATTATCTATCTCAGTTTCCTCCTAACTATTGCCTTCTATTTGTTCTTCACTAGGGCTACTGTTAGCCCCTTCACTTGGAAATTTAGGGGAGGAGGTAAGAGGTGAAATTATTTGTGGAGAAGGCACATGGGGAGATGATGGATGTGTGGAGGTAGATGGTTGTGAAGTGGAAGGCAAGGTCTACTGGATGAAGGCCCAGGGGTTTGAAAACACATCATTTGAGATAAAGGTCTCCCAAGATATTCCTTGCTGCTCTAGCTGGTATAGGACAATCATCTTGATCAGGGAGTGGTGAAAGAAGCTTGGCATTTGGTGGTCATAGCTTTTCTTCTTGACAACTGAGGCCATTTTATCAATGCTTCGGAAAAGGTAGTAAGGTAGGTTCATCATATTGACCCTGGTAAAATGCATCATAAACCTTATATGATATGAGTAGATCCAGAGTATCTCCCCTCACATGTGAAATAACTGATAATTTTCCTCATCAATGCAGCATACCTCTCCAGAAAATGAGAAAAAATGAAAACAACCTTACAATTTTGTTGATAGATGGGTTTCAAATAGGGCACATAGTAACTCAATTCCAGCTTATTTTGTTTGAACCACACCTCACTAATGTCTGGTATGCCTGTTGCTTTAGAAATGATCTCATATGAGAGCTCAAATTGTACCCCTGCTAGATTGACTTGATGGTTTTGTAAACTACAGATGAACAATCTAGTCAAGTCTGAATGGCTGCTGACTTGCTTGACCTTTTGACATAATCTATAGCACCCTACATCCTAGAAGCATGAAAATATCATAGGAGATGAAGTGGGTGGAGTCGTGTCTAGGGGATGAAATATTTTTTCTTTTCCTCCATGATGTTTTGGCTTGGTGGGATTATGAATCTCATCACCACTGGTATGACTATCTCCCTTTGACATGATGACTGGTCTAAAAGTAGCAGTAGGGCCTTTGGAATTTTCTTGAGGGTTTTTGGGCAAACTAAGTTCTTTTAGTTTATTTAGGTCAACTCTTTGCAAAATGAAAACTAAGGTGAAAAATATTTTTTTAGAGCTTGAACTTGGGGTTTAGAGGTTAGCCTACAGTCACCCAATATTTTTTTTGGTACTCCAAATTCACTTGCAAACCCTAACTCAAAAACTAAGTAATTGATATTTACATAGTCTAGGGTTTGGTCTAATTTTTACTATGGATAAATTTCTTGTTTTTAGAAAAGGAGAGCCTGGGAGGAGGAAAAGTTTCACCAACCTTTAGAATTTTCTTGCAGAAATTTTGAAGACGAATTTCCGATTTTTGGAGCTCTTTGAGAAAATTTGAGAAATCTGGCCGGAGTGTAGCGCCTGTGCGCAGCGCTGGACAGTCTGGGTGGTATCCTAGGTGCTTCTGGTCTTTTCTGGGCCAGCGCGTAGTGTCGGGCTAGGTGCGCAGCGCCGGGCTCTGAGCACGCAGCACTGTGTCTTTTTACATAGCACGCCTCGCTCCTGTGCGTAGCGTCAAAGGCCAGGTGCTTAGCGCCCGAAATTTTTCATAGTTTGGCTTGAAAATCGAAAAACAATTCTCCCAACGGCTTCTTCTCTTTGGAAATTGCAAATGATGCGTGGGAAAAGGTTCAAGTGGCCTTTTATATTTGATTTGAAAAGAAATTTAAAAAGATCAAACCCACTTTTGTAAAGTTAATGTCTCCTATCTTTTAGTGTGCTTTTGACTAATATTTGTTGTGAACACACTTTGACACTTTTTTGAAAAAATGTTTTTTGATGCCTTTGCCATCTTTTGCAGAACAATATTTTTGGCATGGAGGCCTTTGTTGGGAGTCTTTTGCTGAGATGCACATCAAGGTTACACTTTCCTTTTTAGGCTGTTTTTATAATAACTTATGCCCAACTTTATATTTCAAAAACTCTGTTTTTCTACCCTTTGGTAAAAAGATCCCCTTTGAATACAACCTCTTCATGCAGGAAGGCATAAATTGTTGGGCATCAAATCCATCCTATGTCTTAGTGAAACCTTAGGTGACCTAATGGGGACTTTTTGGACTTGGACTTTGGACAGAGATTTAGACTTAGAGATCACCAAGTATAAGATAGGACCTGTGATAAGCTTAGTGTTTTTTGAAGACCTAGGATCTAGCATACTTGACTATCCAGAGGGCCTGTAGAGAAAATCAGTGTCTGAGAATATTATGGAAGAGACAACAAGGCTATTTGATTGGTAGGTTTGAATATTAGTAGGGAATCCTGTAGGTAAGCAAAACAGAGGATTTGGGCCAAAAGGCAAGACGTGGTGAAAAATGAGTGACTGTTGGGGTTAAAATAAATGTCTTGAGCCCATGATCGATATTCTAGGAGTGGTGGGCCAGTCATGACTAGATAGGAAGATGAAATAGTGACAGTTTTATCTTAGGATAATGAAGGCAGTGAGATTTCTAGAACTCACAATATTTATGAATTTTGTTTCTAGAAATCTAGGACCACTACTTAGTCATCTTTAGATAGTGAAAATTATGGATGACCAACATGATTGAGTTAAATGATTGAAGTGAGTTATTTTGCATGTTTTTTTATAGATTCAAAAGAATTATTCATCCTTATAATAACTTTGGAATGTCATATTCATCATTAAGCTACTTGGAATTGGTTACTAGTTCACGAATATAAGATTTATGGAAATTCTTCGTAGTGAAGTAGTAGTAAACTTTTGATACTTTTTAGAATGGGTTAATTAGATTCATTTTATATTATTCCACTTGTATTAGGTCATAAAAACATTCAATTTAATAACAAAATTTACCCCATTACATTTTCACTTGATTATGTTAGGTATTTGATATATTAACTGTCTCACTAGTTCTTGAATTTCAAGATTTTAGAGTAGTAATTTTCTGTTACCTTTTAGCACATATGAAAAGGGGTATTTTCGAGTGATTCCACTTGGAATGGAGACCTGATACATCATATGTAATAAAAAAATTTATCCCATCCCATTTTAATTTGATTTACTTAGTCATTCAATGAGTTATTTCCAAAACATAACTTCTTGTAGCAAAAACAAAACTTGTTGTAGCACTCTTGTAGCATGCGTAAACTTGACCAGATTTACTCCCAAAGCTTGGCTTTTGTCTCTTAGGCTTGAATCGTGACCCCTAGGATATAAATCCATGATTGAGGAAGAATAAAAACCACTTAGTAAATGAATTTTTACAAAGTAGATTAGGCCTATTTATTTGAATTCATGCTCTTAGGATTTCAATTACAATTTGTTGTTCTTGCCTAGGATTAATTTCTTTTCAAAGCAACACTTCCATTTCTCCAATTAGTTTAGGCTTTAATTTCATGAAAGTCACTCTATTACATCAGATAAAAAAATTAAGGACACATTGTATGCTGCACATATAGTGTTGATACCTCTTAAGTTTGTACAAACCTCTGGTTGATAATTAAAGTTGGTAGCCTTGGGAGTTGCAGCATTCTTGTTGCAATAATGAGGGTCATCACACTTCCCAAACCATCTTGGAAAGCTCGCTTGAAGGAACACAAAGGTGTCCTAGGTGACATAGCAGTGCATACTAGAGGTGAAAATTTGGAACTTGCTTACCCTCCAAGAGAGTCTTGTATGTGTGTCTGAATTCTAGATCGATTATGTAGAGAAGCGACCAATTGAAAGTCTCGTTCCCACAAGAGTTGAGCACAGTGGTTAGCGGCACATTCGGTGGTCGAATAAGGCAGTCTAAAATATTATTTGTCTTTCCCTTCTTGCACTTTATGTTCAAATGAAACTTTTGCATGTATGTGGACCACTTCTGATGGTGATCGTTCTGCAACTTCCCTTTTGTATGTATGAACTGTAGGGGTCGGTGGTCTATGTGGATGATAATTTTCTTCCCCAAAATGTAGTGCTTCCATTTTCGTCAGGCCTACACTATGGAATATATCTATTTTTAATGAGTGTGATACTTTTGGGTTGTTTTCAAAAGTGCTCATTGTTATATGCCACTATATGTCCCTGTTGAGTAAGAACTGCCCTAATAGCATAGTCAGAGGCATTTGTCTCGATCTCAAATGGTTGTTGCAAGTCTGGTAATGTGAGCATTGGTCTAGAGAAGAGGTAATTTTTCAACTCTATGAACACCTTCTATTGAGATTCATACCAAAATAACTTTTCTTTCAATCCTCCCTTGGGGATTTGGCTCAAGTGCTAAGTGATATGAGATAATCCCAACACGAACCGACAATATAAATTGGAAAGACTCAAAAATTTGTGAAGCTCTGTTAGAGTGGTTGGGGCTGGCCAATCATGAATGACTTAGATCTTGGCTAGATTCACATGTACCCCCTTCTCATCAATAATGTATCCCAGATACTGAACATGTGTCATGCAAAAAGTGCACTTCTCCAAATTGGAACACAAATTGTGTTGTCACAGTGTTTGGAGGACTTGTCAGATGTGGTGGAGGTTCTCTTCCCAAGTCTTGCCGAATATCACAATGTTATCCAAGTACATCACCATAAATGAGTTAGTGAATAGCTATAATATGCCATCCATTATCCGCATGAATGTTGCGGGAGAATTCGTCAACCTGAAAGGCATGACCAACCATTCGAAGAGGCCCTCCTTAGACCTGAAGGAAGACTTTCATACATCAAGGGGTTTGATTGACACCTAGTGATAGCCAAACTTAAAGTAAATTTTGCTGAAATATTTTCCCCCCCTGAGCTGGTCTAGAAGATTATCGATCAATGGGATTGGATACCTATTTCGGATATTGATCTTGTTCAGTGCCTGATAGTTAGTAAAAATTATCCATGTGCCATCCTTCTTCTGTACCCACACGATCGAGCTCCCAGAAGGTGAGGATATTGGCCTGATATGCCCTTTCTGCAATAGATCTTGGATCTACCTCTTGATTTCATCATGCTCTAGAACATAGAGTTGATAGATCGACCCATTAAGTAGTGATGCACCTGGAGTTAGGTCAATGGAGTGCTTGACTTGACATTGTAGAGGAACCCCTGTGGGTGAGGAGAAAATGTCCTTATATTCCTCCATGACTTTTTCCATCTGTTGCTTCCGCACAGGGAAGCCATGTTTGGAGGATACGACCACAATATTCTTCTTTCCCTGTGGGTGAATCATAATGAAAACAAATATCTTGTTTTGGGAAATAATCTTACGGAATTTATTTGCAATAATAAAAGAGATGGCAGGAGGTGGTACTACCTCCGATATCCTGTACAACATATTTCCGAAAGTAATAATAACAGAATGAGGCCTAGACTCATACACATCATGTCGCTTCCACAAGTATGGTTGACCTAATAATACATCATAAAATTCAACAAGAGCAACATAACTCAATACCTCATGCGTGAAGGGCTTGATGTTGTAGGGAAGGAAACACTATTGGCTAATGCCGAAATCTCTTCCTTGGTGAAGCCACCCTATGGTATATGACTATAGGTGTGTTGTGGTCGGTAGTCCATATCGCTTCATGACCTCTGCTGAAATGAGATTATTTTGGCTTCCGCTATCGAAAATTAATTGCAGTGGAGAGCCCTTCACCCAGATATGAGAATGGAAGAGGCACTCCCCCTCCTCTCGATCTTCGGTTTCATGCATTTTAGATCTTGGTGGATGCAACAGTGGCACTAGGTTGCTCATTAATGATTTTCTTCCCTTTTTTATTCCCCTTTTCTGGTCCTGACTCAAAATCATAACTTGCATCTCATTCAGATGCCTTCAACTTGGCCACCAAATACTGTTTGGGCCAATACTCACTTGTGTTGTGAGTGGATATTTTATGAAATTCACACATGATCCAAAATGGATTCAGTTTTGTCTCCAGATTAAAGTCTTCAAATGCAGTTTAAAATGGAATCAAGTTGAAGTGCTCATCGACAGCTTTCCAACGGTGCGAACGACGCGTGAAACTGACTTCGTATGAGGAAGTTGTGGCAAGCCAAAGTTTCAGGGCAAAGTAGGGAAAAATGGAAAAAGTCAAAGTCAAACAGTCAATGGTCAAAGTCATAGTCAACAGGGTGATGTCAGCAGGACACATGTCATCCAAAGAATGCATCATTTGTCCAAGCTGATGTCATCGAGCTCAGGGATGTGTCGTGATATGATTGGTTGATACGGGCCAATCTGGAGCTGACACATGGCAGCTCGGATTTTTCCCAATGACAACTTATTTCCAAAAGTTTTGGGTCAGGGAGGATTGAACCCCTGACCTCCTGTATTTCTAAGGCTTCGTTGGGGCTAGTTCACTGGTTGGGCCAACATGTCATATTGTGTTGAATACATATGAAAACATCGATATGTGGCAATATAATGAATATGGATAAGAGCCGCATATCCAAGGTTTCAAAGGTATTATATTAAATATGTGCGGCATATGTATTGGCATTAAACCATAGGATAAAACCTTATTTAAGGTTTATGTAATGGATAAATTATATCGCATATATTAATGCGTGACCGCCAGAGCTCCAAAAATTTAACCACCGCATATATATAATACTAC
Source organism: Pinus albicaulis (assembly GCA_034641835.2). NCBI lineage: Eukaryota > Viridiplantae > Streptophyta > Pinopsida > Pinales > Pinaceae > Pinus > Pinus albicaulis. The sequence continues at coordinate 207,415,681 of CM076572.1, forward strand.
ATAAATCATATATGGATACAAACCGTGGGACCTTACCTTATAAACCGCCGCATATTATATTTCCACCGTCGAAACCTTTGATAAGGTTTAAATGCGATATGTTATATATATATATATATATATATATATATATATATATATATATATATATATATATATATATCTGTGTGTGTGTGTGTGTGTATATATTGCAACAAACTATGGGATATACAATATGCTGGTTGTAACCGTCACATATACATTGCATCGAACCTTCGGATAGATCTTTTCCAAGGTTTTAAAAAGCATATAATAAATGTATGCCAAATATAAATCATAACCACTGGAAGGTTGGAGAAAGGTCGGGCAGGGGTTTCGACCTGCCGACCTCCAAAAGTATATATGCAAACGCCTTCACACAAGAGCGAAGATCAGTTGCGCTGCTGCTTGGGACTTGTTAAGTCCATTCTTTGACCGATAATTGAGTTTTGTGCAGGTGCCGAACCAGTCAACCACCAGCGCAAATTCTGAGGTGGTATTGCATAGACAGAAGCAGTTTTGCAGAAAGGCAGAGTGGTTTTTGACTTTCCAGGGGGTCTGGAAGTCACTGTGGCAAAATATAGGCAAATGGGTACTCATTTTGACCAGAATTATGATCCGTTCATCATGGTGAGGTCTATTTCATCATTTGAGTCTCACTTTTTGAGCTCATGTTAGTAAAGCATTTGAAGACATAATATAAAGGTCAGCACTCGAAGCTAAAGGACTAGGAGACGTAGCCAGTAAGTTTGGTCAACTCCTTATTAAAATTTTCCATTTTGATATGTTTAAAATGTGTTTTTAATGGCTTATGTCTTTTATGTTAATTGCAATCTTTTCGATCTATTGCATAATATAAAATAAGCAAGTTCACATAGATGTTAGTAATTCCTTTTACATAAATCAGATCAAGTGGTATCGGAGCATCAGGTTAAATTTGTAAAGGTTTGACAGTGTCATGTGAAGATTGAATTATTACTATGTCAAAGTCCAAGCAAGGTGAAGGAGAACTTGTTGAAGAAAATCCAGAAATTGGAAGGGTGTTTTCACAAAAGAAGATGATGGAAGAAAACATGTTGGGAACATAAGCTTAGTTCTTGGACAACTTCATGACAATACATGCGATGGTAGAAGAGATGTATAAAGAGTTTAAGAAGAACAAAGGTGAAGGCACTTCATCACCTAAAGCAGACAAAGAAACAAGTAAAAATCCTCTTTCGTTATTTCCACCAACTCCTCCATCGTCACCACCATCGTCATCATCGTCTTCTTCTCATGAATCTAGTTCTTCTAAAAAGAAGAAGAGTAAGAAATCCTCTTTGATTAAATTAGATGTAAAATTTGATTTGCCGATTTATGATGGTGAACTTAACGCTGAAAAACTTGATAATTGGATAAGACAAATTGAAGTTTATAGTAGGGTATAGAAATTTGTGTCCGAAAGAAAGAAGATCCAGCTTGCTAGCCTTCATCTTGGAGGAACTATACTTGTATGGTGGGAAGGTAAGACAAAAGCAGATCTTCAGAAACATGTTAAAACAATTTTTACATGGAATGAATTTGTTTCTTCTATTAAAAATCAATTTTATCCTTTGGCTTATATGCAACAAGCTATGATGATTTGGAAAACATTGCGTTAGTTAAAGGGTCAAAGTGTGCAAAGTTATACTCAAGAGTTTTGTAAAAGAGATTTGACACTAGGCATATCATTGGACTCACCAGAAACATTATTGAAATACAATGGTGGCCTACATAGTTATTTTAGGCACACCATACTGATGTTAAATCCGACTAGCTTAGATGATGTATTAGTTCAAGCAACACATCTAGAAGCTAGGGGTAAAAATGTATCTCATGATGTTGTAAAGTCATCAAAATCTATTGAATTCAAGAATAAAGAAAAGGAGAAACAAAAATGGAAGGAAAGGAAAGCGAACACTATAAAGAAAGAAAAGCCTACATGCACTCATTGTAAGAAAGAAGGACACGATGAGGCACACTGCTGGTCACTTCATCTAGAATTGAAGCCTAAGAAGTTTGGAAGTAAAGAGCGAAAGAATACTACTGCTATGCAAAAGGACTTGGGATCAGATTCAGGAGACGAAACAGCAATTACAGCTACAGGTATAAAAGGTAAAAATTCTCAAGCATCTACAAGTACTTCTTCACATTCTGTTGATAGTGAAACCAATGAGAGGAAAAGAAATGAGCTATTCCATATTAGAGCCGTTTCCAAGCATACTAAAATTGATACTTTGTTTGATAGTGGCTCTCAAGTTAATTTAATTGCTGAATCGATTGTAAAGAAATTGGGAATTGAAACTAAACCTCATAAAAAGCCATACCCATTGGGTTGGGTCTTTGATAAAACTAAACTACAGGTTACGAAACAATGCAAACTGCGTTTTGCAATTGGATCGGAGTTTGTAGATGAGGTTGAATTAGATATAGTCCCATTGGATATGTGGAATTGTACTAGGGAGTCCATACTTGTATGATAGAGATGTTGTCTTCTATCGAAAGGCGAATAAGTATCAACTCACTAAGGATGGAATCGAATATGTATTAAGAGCTCATAAACTCAAAGATAACTACACTCTCATAAATTCAGGACAGATGAAAATAATTATAAATTCAAGTAAACAATTTTTACTTATGATTATAAAAGAAAATGATCCTGATAAATCCGATGCTTTTCAAGGATGTAATCCTAAACAGAAAGCAGATTTAGTTAAAGTTGTTTCTGATTGTGATATTCTGTTTCAAGAGACTAAGGGGCTTCCTCCCAAGCGACAGATAGAACATGAGATTTATTTGCAGCCAGATGCTCTTCTTCCTAACATTGGAATGTACAGGTTATCAGCTCTAGAGAATGCAGAGATAAAGAAGCAGGTACAGGAATTGCTTGATCAAGGGTTTATTTGACCAAGCACTTCACCATGCGGATCGCCTATTGTGCTGGTGTGAAAGAAAGATGGTTCGTGGAGACGTGCATTGATTTCCGAGCATTAAATAAAGTAACAATAAAGAATCGTTATCCTCTTCCTCATATCGACGATTTATTAGATCAGTTGAAAGATGCAGTTTACTTCACTAAGTTAGACTTGCAAAGCGGCTACCATCAGATCCGAGTTTCAGAATAGGATGTATGGAAGACTGCTTACAAAATGAAGCAAGGACTCTATGAATGGATGGTTATGCCTTTCGGCTTGACCAATTCTCCAGCTACATTTATGCGAGTCAGGAATGATGTTTTTAAACCATTTATAGATGATTTTTTAATAGTCTACTTAGATGATATTATTTTTTTCAGTAAGACATGGGATGAACATGTAAAGCATGTAAAGCAGGTTTTAGATGCTTTAAAAAGATAAAATCTCTATGTAAAACTGTCCAAATGTGAATTTGGCAAGACATCTTTAAATTATTTGGGTTATATTGTAGGGGGTCATGAATTGAAGATAGATCCCTCTAAGGTCGAAGTCATTGTAAATTGGCCTAAGCCCAATACTGCTACAGAAGTTAGAAGTTTCTTAGGGGCAACAGAATATTGGAGAAAGTTTATTTCTAACTTTTCTTTGATTGCAGCTCCTCTACATTCTTTGACAAGTGTGAAACAGGTGTTTCAGTGGGGAGGAAAACAACAGAAAGCCTTTGACACATTGAAAGAAAGGATCAGTACAACGCTAGCACTAGCACTGCTAGATCTTCAACATCCATTTGAGATCGAGACAGATGCAAGTGAATATGCCATGGGGGAAGTGTTGATGCAGCACAAAAAGCCTATATGCTTCCATTCTGAGACATTCACATCAGCGGTAATTAACTATTCTACATACAATAAAGAATTATATGCATTAGTACAGAGTGATAAAAAGCGGAAACATTACATAATGGGAAAAGAAACAATCATACATACAGATCATCAACCACTACAATATTTACACTCCCAAACTAAATTGCAGCAATCAAGACACTATCGTTGGATGGGTTTCTTACAGAAATTTCATCTTGTAATCAGATATAAGAAAGGCATACATAATAAGGTTGTAGACATGTTATCAAGACCAATCATAAATGCATCCACAATACTTAAGCATAATTCAGGAATGCATGAAAGCTATATTGAACAATATGCTTAAGACAAACTCTTATATCATTTGGGAAAGTTATGCATTCCACAAACTTAAAGAGTTAATTTGATTCGAGAAGCACATTCTTCTCTAATTTCAGGTCACTTTGGTGTAAGTAAAACAATTGCACAATTACAAATATTCTGCTATTTGCCACGAATTAACGAAACCGTTTCAAGATATATTAAAGGATGTACTATGTGTGCTACAAGCAAGCCAAGTAATGGAAAATTAGGCTTGTACAATCCACTTCTAATTCCTTCTCGTCCTTGGGAGAGTTTGTCCATGGATTTTGTTGGGCGATTGCCAATGTATAGAAAAGGGCATGATTATTTGTATGTAGTTGTGGATAGGTTCAATAAGATGTGTATTTTGACTCCATGTACTAAATAGGTCACAGCTGAACAAATTGCAAAGTTGTTCTTCCAAAATGTATGGGTTCACTTTGGATTACCCACTTCTATTGTATCTGATTGATATTCTCAATTTGTCGGGAACTTTTGGTCAAGTTTATGGGAACTCATGGGCACCAAGTTAAAGAAGAGCATGACATTTCATCCGCAAATAGACGGCAGACAGAAGTGGTCAACAGGACAGTGGTACAGTTTCTTAGAGGTTATTGCAGTAAGCATCCCAAGCTTTGGGATGAACATTTGTGTTATGTACATCATGCTTACAACCATGCAAAACATTCTTCTACTCAGAGATCTCCATTTGAGACTTGTTTTGGTTTTGAACCAAAGTCTCCCTTGGATTTTGTCTTTGGTAAAGACATAGCAGTTGATGGACACAACGATGTGGACAAAGCAACCAAGTTCATTGAACAGATCTAGGAAATTCACCAGGCAGTACAGGAACAGCTAGAAAAAAGCCAAGCAAAGTATAAAGCGAGGCACGACAAGCATCGAGTTGAGCATAGTTTTCAAGTTGGTGATCAAGTCTAGTTGTACATCAGCAAAGAAAGACTTCAAGGGGAAGGTAAAAAGTTAAAACCAATTAGATATGGTCCTTTCAAAATTCTTGACAATATTGGTGAGAATGCTTTCTGCCTTGATCTACCAGCTTATATGCAGATCTATTCCATTGTAAATGTGGAAAATTTGCGATTGTATGAACCTTCATTGATTGAAGATCCAGAAGAGAAAAGTCGGGTACCTTCCGTCGAAGATTTTTCACCAGAGTATCTCAACGAATTGCAGGAGGACACAATTCTCAATAGGAGGATAAGGACTTTGCGACAGGGAGAAGTTGAGTATCTTTGAGTTGGAATTAAAGTTACAAATCCAAATAAATCATGATGGATAGAAATTGGAAAAGTGAAGGAGATATATCCTCACTTACTCGACAGCTAAAACTAACTTTTGGTGGTCCAAAAGCTTTCTAGTGGGGAGGAGTGATCCAAAATGGATTTAGTTTTGTCTCTATATCAAAGTCTTCAAATGTAGTTTAAAATGGAATCAATTTGAAGTTCTCGTCGATAGCTTTCCAACAGTGCAAACGGCGCGTGAAACCGACTTCGTATGAGGAAGTTGTGGCAAGTCAAAGTTTCAGGGAAAAGTAGGGAAAAATGGAAAAAGTCAAAGTCAAACAGTCAACGGTCAAAGTCACAGTCAACAAGGTGATGTCAGCAGGACACATGTCGTCTGGAGAATGTGCCATTTTTCCAGGCTGATGTCATTGAGCTCAGTGATGTGTCGTGATATGATTGGTTGATACGGGCCAATCTGGAGCTGACACGTGGCAGCTCGGATTTTGCCGAATGACAACTTATTTCCAAAAGTTTTGGGGTCAGGGAGGATCGAACCCCTGACCTCCTGTATTGCTAAGGCTTTGTTGGGGCTAGTTCACTGGTTGGGCCAACATGTCATATTGTGTTGAATACATATGAAAACATTGATATGTGGCAATGTAATGAATATGGATAAGAGCCGCATATCCAAGGTTTCAAAGGTATTATATTAAATATGTGCGGCATATGTATTGGCATTAAACCATAAGATAGAACCTTATTTAAGGTTTATGTAATGGATAAATGATATCGCATATATTAATGCGTGACCGCCAGAGCTCCATAAATGTAACCGCCACATATATATGATACTACATAAATCATATATGGATACAAACCGTGGGACCTTACCTTATAAACCGCCGCATATTATATTTCCACCGTCGAAACCTTTGATAAGGTTTAAATGTGATATGTTAATATATATATATATATATATATATATATATATATATATATATATATATATATATATATATATATATATATATATATATATGTATGTATGTATGTATATATCGCAACAAACAATGGGATATACAACATGTTGGTTGTAACCGTCGCATATACATTGTATCAAACCTTCGAATAGATCTTATCCAAGGTTTTAAAAAGCATATAATAAATGTGTACCAAATATATATCATAACCGTCGGAAGGTTGGAGAAAGGTCGGGTGGGAGTTTCGACTCGCCGACCTCCAAAAGTATATATGCCAACACCTTCACACAAGAGCGAAGACTAGTTGTGCTGCTGCTTGGGACTTGTTAAGTCCATTCTCCAACCAATAATTTAGTTTTGTGCAGGTACCGAACCAGTCAACCACCAACGTGTAGTCCGAGGTGGTATTGCACAGACAGAAGTGGTTTTGTAGAAAGGCAGAGTGGTTTTTGACTTTCCAGGGGGTTCGGAAGTCACTGTGGCCAAATATAGGAAAATGGGTACTCATTTTGACAGAATTCTGAGCCGGTCATCATGGTGAGGTCTATTTCTTCATTTGAGTCTCACTTTTCGAGCTCATGTTTGTAAAGAATTTGAAGACATAATATAAAGGTCAGCACTGGAAGCTAAAGGACCAGGAGATGTAGCCAGGAAGTCTAGTGAACTCCTTATTAAATTTTGCCGTGTTGATATGTTTAAAATGTGTTTTTAATGGCTTATGTCGTTTATGTTAATTGAAATATTTTCGATCTATTGCATAATATAACATAAGCAATTTCACATAGATGTCAGTAATTCCTTTTGCATAAATCAGATCAACACAACTTCCCTGTGTCCTTCTTTAGATTTGTGGTTTTGTTTTTCGCTTTCTTCTTCAATGGGCTATCTTGAGTCACCCCGCTTTGACTTTGAACCTTTTTTTTTGGTTTGGGGAGCCTTTCCCTGGCTTTGAATTCGCGGATCCAAAGTCTCACTTCTTCTGCTTAAATTTTTGCTCGATCTTGGTGGCATATCAATATGTCACACCAAGCGAGGTAATGTCGAGTAACTCCATTTCCTCTTGAATGTATATGTACAAACAAGTACGGTACTTGAGCACCATGATTTTCTCTGAATCTTTAATACCCAACTTTGTGCGCAGGGTATGGAACAAATTCATCAGCTCGTGCACATCTTGATCCCTTTGCTACAAAAGCGTGGTCCATTGGATGTCCTTGTCCTCATAGCTCCCCACGGGGTAATATTGTTCCTTGATTCCATCTTGGAATGAATTCCAAGTGGGTGGGGTGGAAAACAGTGAGGGTTCTACCTCATCCCTCTATTCACAATAGGTTTCCCACCAATATTTGGCATGGGGGGCAGCTTTGAGGAGAAAAAAGGTAATCTTTTCTTGATCGAAGAAATCATGGACTGAAAAATACCATTCCAGCAAATTAAACCATCTATCTACGACATCTCCATCTAGCTAGCCTTCAAATACCAGAATGTTGAAGTTTACTACTACCTTGAAGGTAGTGGTGCCTCCAGAGAGACTATCGGATGAGGATGCATCGCCCGTGGGCATCCGTCGCAAGATATGAGAAAAGTTGTCTATCATTTCATTCCTCTATCGCTAAAGGGCCTCTTCAAGAAATATTTTGATAGGATTTCCTTCTCCCTCGTCTTTATTTTTTGCCTGCGATGGGAGGTCATCAGGTTTTGCGATGCTAATCTTGCAAGGGTGCAACCAGATCGAGCCATAACTCTATATACCTTGACCTCGTTAGGGACATGCAAAGAAAAAAAATGGAGAAAGAGAAAAATGCCCTGATACCACTTATCTGAATTTAATAAGGAACAAAAAATAATATAGATATAATCACCAATACAAATATGCAACATAAATAATATTTCATTTCATTAATATCAAATACTGAAAATTCTTACAAACATAATTTAAATATACTAGTTCTAACGATGGTAGCTTATCCCTGAGAGGAGATGTGGTGGCTACATGCCTCTGAACTGTGTTAAAATGAGCGTCAAAGGCCTTTGTATTATTTAATAATAAGATAAAACCCTAAACAACCAAAAGCCTAACCCGAGGAGATGTAACAGCAGGACTTTATGGGCCCCGTTGGGGTTAGTTGGCCAACCAACTTCCCAGGTCAGAACTTTGTCATATTATCTCTGTTTGGTGTATATGATACCTTGTTAGAAATATCCCTCTGAGGGCTACATGTTTTTTCATAGTCTAATTCCTTTGGCTATGGGATTGAAATGGACCTAAAAAAAGTGCTGTTTAGGGGGTCAAAACTGCTCTGGAAGTTGAGGACCTGAAAAACTGCTAAAAATAGTAAAATTAGAAAAATGTTGAAACTGTCTAGGTCGAATAGACAGGTGGCCACAAATATCTACCTGTATCACAAGGGAAAACTATATTCCCATAAAACGATATCCCCACTGGTTCCTTTACATCCTATCATCACAACCATATTGTTTTAAAAATGGGCTATCAATTTCATAACTTGTAGTTTTCCATCAAAAAATGGTGATAACTATATGGTAGTCACATTTGAATACTTCACCAAGTGGGTTGGAGCCATGCCAGCCTTCAACAACATGGTAAACACCATGACATGTTTTTTATTCAACCACATCATTCATTTGGAGTCCCCGACAAGTTAATGTATGACCATGGAAAACACTTCGGAAATAAGACATTCCAAGAAATTTCTCATCTCCTTGGGTTTACTTATGAATTTTCCTCACCATAATACCCTTATTCTAATGGTTAGGTAGAAGATATAAACAAATTCCTCACAATGCTCCATAGAATGGTGAAAAAAATTAAACTAAATGACACCACATTTTGTTTTCGACCTTTTTGGTATGCCACATGTTAGCCATCAATAAAAAATTTTCATAACTGATGATGGCTAAAACAGGTCTTTAGTCTTCAAGAAACAAGTTTGAAGTAAAATTGTGACTTCTTAAAGCTTCTCTGTGTTCCTTGTCCAAAGATCCATTCTTTGATATCTTCACTTCAAAACCTTCAAAGAAAGCCCTGCTGTTTTAAAAGAGACTTTTTTCAGACCCATTTTCCATCCTTTTTTTCCTTTGGTAAATCCCTCTAAAAACCCCTTCATTTCACCTAATTTTCCCATTTTTACCCTTCATTTTTCCTCAAATTCCCCTTTAAACCTTATAAAATCCTTTTATTAAGGTTTGAATCCTTTTTTCCCCTTATCGAAACCCTCAAAATCCTTCAAAAAACCTTCATTTTCAGTTAAAAACCTTATTTTTAAAGTATAAGGCCTTAAGCCCCTTTCACTTAAAGCCCGATACCCTTTTCACCGTAAGACCAAGGCCCAAGACAATTGGCTAAAGGTATTAAGCCCCCATCGCCATCGCACTTCGGCGATTTCAATTTCTTCGTTCCCAAACCTTTTCTCCGCTAATGGTTGATCTTCCGATGAGATTGTAGCTGTCCATTCCATAAGATCCGACGGCTATCGGTGCATCGCAATTCCCTACCGATGATCTCCCCCTTCGACGAAACCCTCCGCCGATAAGATCCCGACCGTTGATCTCTCTTAGATCGGAAGGTTTGCGCTCCCCTCCATTGCATCGACACATCACAAATCCAAAATCCCGCCCTCCTAGACTGTCGATATGCAAAGCTCTGATCGCATCTCCACCGTCGATCTCGATCCTGATCGAACGACCCTCCATCCATCACATTTCATTTTCCCATCGGCCATCAGCCATCACAAATTCCAAATTCCTTTGTTCCTGGACCCTCTTCTCCTCTGATCGCCGATCCGCCGAAGTTAATCCCGACCATCCATCTCCCTGATCCAACGACCCACATCACTCTTGCATTCCATCTCTGCCCTTTTCATTTTCCTTCATTGCCAAATCCTAACCGTTGATCCTGTTTTAGATCGACGACCCTCGCTTCATCACATTCTTACCATCCCATTGACCCCTCATCTGCCATCTTTTATCTCCACTTCCCCGATTTGATCCCGACCGTTGATCCTCACGATCCAACGGCTGCCATTAATCCTTGCATTTTAGCTCCATCGAACCAATTTTCACCCTGCGCATGGAAAATTTCGCTCCGTGACAAAGTAGTTGATGCCAACACTGGGTCCCACCTTTATTCCTCCCTTCCTGTCTCCCTTTGCGTTTTATCTCAGTCGTCGATCTCCTAGATCGGACGGTCTAGATTTTTTTTCGCACCCGATTCACAAATTCTCCCCAACGTGCATTTCTTACGTGAAATGGGTGGTTTTAGAGGGACAGGCGTCACTCTCTAACTTGTATTGCGTTCCCCCAACTCAATACCGCTTGCCACTAATTTCGAACGTGAAAACCACTGCTGGTTTTCTGCAAAACCTCCTTTCTACTCTCGCACCATAAACCAAGTTTAAACCTTGTTTTTCATGGTTTCCTCCATGGAATCCTCTCCGCTGCATCCACCTTCTTCCGCACTACTCCTTCGCCCCCGCCAAAGCCTCTGAATGCAGTCTACCAAAACGCAGGTTTTTATTTAATATTTTGTTTTTTTTGTAGGTTTTTATGATGGCTAAGGTGTTAAAAGGTCTCCCACATCCAAGGAAACAATGGCAAAAGGCCGAGGGTGACGATCCTCAGAACCTAATCAAATGCAGAAAAGGGACAAAAAGGGTCGAATTTCAAAGTTTTAATCAATGTTTCATGGACATTGGTTACACAACGAACCCTCCAACATAAAGAGATACCTGCCGGCAAATAGCGAAGAAACAGTGAAAGTTAAAGGATTAAGCATAAAGTTGAAGGTTAAAGGCTTAAATCCACAGTTTAAAAGGATAAACATAGTGAATAAATAAGAAAGATGATAACGAAGGCCTAAAGCTATATCAAAGGGCAAATCAGTGTTTAAAGTAGCAAATCAAGACATATCAGCAAAAGACCGCCTTAAATTGCCAGATCATCAAGGCTATTTACTCCTCCAAAGACTAAAAATGACACCTACAGGCCTATTTACTCAAAAGCCTACAAAGTTAATGCACAATCAGAGATATTTTTCCAAAGAAAGCTTAGAAGTAATTGCCAGCCTACCAAAAGCCTCAAAAGTCAACAAAAATGACTGAAGTAGATGAAAGTTAAATGTAAAAATCAGTTAAGAGAGTTAAGACATTAGATATCTTCTTCATAAGGCTCCCCAAAGGCCGAGAAGAATTTACTCTGTATTAATTGATCAAATCCCCTTTCTTCCACTCCACCTCCTCATTTTTCTATAAATATGATAAGAGGAGCCCATTGAAAATGTGGGTTGAATACTTATTGAATGTAAATAGCTGCTGAGGTTGCTAAAGCTCTGTTAGTAATTGAAGAAAGATAGGCTGTGAAGAGAAGTTTGAAGCTGTAAAGACCTATTGGACTTGAAGATTGTAACTAGTTTGAACATCATATATACAAGCTTATTTATGGGATCCTGGTCTATGTCAATGGTGATGTTTTTCTTACTGTAAATGTTGTTTTTCTTATGTTTTCATACTATCCACTTTCTCTGATAAAGAACAAGAAATATAGATTAGGATTTACTGCAAAGTACCCTGTTTCTCACTAATAAGCTTTATCTTTATTTTTCTTCTAATTGTGCTTTGAGGATAATTCAATAGAGTATAACCAGTGAAGTGTTGGTGAGCCCATGTTTCCCGAGTACAACTTGAGATATTGTCTTTGAAAGTTCTTGAAATGTCTGCTAAGTAAATTTGAACTAGAGAAGTTTATGGTTAGCGTTGTCCTCTAGTTTATCTCTAACAATTGCTTTGAAAAGATCCATTAAGAGTATGCCAAAAGAAAGATAGGTTCAAAGTCCTTACCTAATCTTAGGCTACTTTTTATGTTTATCTTAAATGTTTTCCCTTGAGAATATGCCAAAAGCAGGATAGATTCAAAGTTCTTACTTGATCTTAGGCTATTATTTGTTTATCTTAAATGTTTTCCTTTGAGAGTATGTTGAAATCAGGATAGGTTCAAAGTCCTTACTTGATCTTAGGCTGCCCTTTGTTTTCTTATATGTTTGCTTCTTTCACCACACTTCTTAATGTTCCATACCACAAAATCAACTTAAAGAGAACCTTTGATATAGATGACCTGCCCCATTGACCACTCTTGAAAATTCTTGTGCAATTAAATACTTTTTTAACTCCATAGCCCAATGGATTGATACTGTCTCTTACCTATCCTATCAGCTGAACCATTGTTTCAACTCACTTACACCTTCACCCTTCAAAAGACTTCCTTTCTTTTAATGATATCCTACCCAACCAAAACAAACAAACAAACCCCGTGTACTTCATAACTGGCCTAATATCACATCATAAGCCTTAAAGATATATCCTTTGAAAAATACTTAAATAGAGAGATCCCTCTCTAAATCTAGGAGGGCTAGATCCTAGGATTCGAAAGTGGTTCTGATGTTGCCTTGTCATTTGGTATGCCAATCTGCCAAATCACAAGACCCCAGCACCACACATCATTAAAAACATCCACATCCTTCACTCATTTATGTCTTATACATGGGGTTGAAGAAATACTCCCAATCGAGTGCAAAATCCCTATGCTATGCATCGAAGTGGTTACCTAACACTATCCCACTTGAGTAACACCTCATATAATAGGAACATGCCAATGAAAATATTCAAGCCTCACTCTAACATAACGATGCAACAAATAAATGATCCAAATCCACCTTTGATCACAATGTAGGCCCTCACTAATTCAGTGAGGGATATGTAGTCTATAATTCTTCAAATGAAGCCTTGGGTCAGGATAAATTTGAAATATTATGGAAAGGACCTTTCATAGTTTGGAATTTTCTCCTCAAAGGAGCATACATCCTTGCTAAGCCCAATTGAACATGTCTCAAATTGTAATATTCCCAAATTTCCACATCATATTTGGAATATTAGAGTCATTTATTTTCTTAATAAATTAAGTAAATAAAAGGGTGGAGGGACCCACAAACCTCAAAGATGAATAAAATCCACTTTTAATGTGTATATGTGGATATTTTAGATCTGGATCTAGAACATGGAGTAGTGGAGCAACTCTATTTATGTAAATCAGGTCTCATTTATGAGATAGACTATGGAGGATGACAAAACCAAATAAGATCGTGGATATCAAATATAAAATCATGAGGATATTTGATAAGGTCAAATGAGATCATAGTGTGTTCAAATAAGATCATGAAGCACTTATGATAAGATAGTGGAGGAAGTGGTGCATTTAATGCATGCATGATGGAGAGGGTGATCACCCCATGTGAACATGATGGAGGACATGGATCAACAACACAGTCAACCTTGAAGACTTTTGTCCACATGTACAATGCAGTATTGGAGTGGGCCTAGGCTATGGAAGGCTCATGCATATAATGAAGGTGAAGGCACAATGGAAGACATGATTTGGATTATTCATTTCTTGATTTTTTTGGATCTAGATTTGTCTTAGGACATTTCTATACAAGCTTGGCCTGTTTAGTAGAGTTTGCAGTGATGTTTAGCACCAGGTGATCCTAAGTGAGAATCCCACCTCTTTCTTTGAGTAGCACTGGAAATGGGATTGTTCTTCATTCCATATCAGGCATTAGTGCCATCTTCAGGAGGTTGTTTCTAGAATTCATCTAGGAAACCAGTGGAGGATTCATCTTACCACTTTGTTCTCCTGATCCAGCCTTTTAGAGTAGTAGATCTACATCTAGCATTCAGGCCATTGGGTTTTACCTCCATGCAGCAGAAGTCCCTTCAAGGATTGCACAGTCTAGTCTTTTAGATCTATTGGAGGAAGGAAGTTTCCAGTATTTTAGCTGGAAATCTTGTGAGGGATAAACTCCTCACATTAGATCTATTGTTTCCATCACTCAGGAGCTGATTTGACACATCTAGTAGTAGGCTAAGGATCCTCCCTCTCTGACAGCGCATTTTTCTGAAGATGTTGTTCATCCAGTAGATATTTTCAGTGGAGGATATTGTAGGACCTATATCTTGAGCTTTTAGCCCAAGGATCTAGTGAAGGGATCAACCCTTCTTGCATAGATCTGATTTTACATCATTACAACCATCATATTATCAGATCTAACTTCATATTTTTATTTTCCCACAGCATATATGTGAAGCCCTAAGAGGAAGGTTGTCTTAGACTTACAAATTTGAGAAACCCCTCCTAGGTTATCTTGGGAATCCATCATTGAGCCCATATCTATAATTTCAGCATCATCAGAGCTCCCATTCTGCCTAGATTTGACTTTCTATCTTTCAGGCAGTTGCAGTACCTATAGTTGCAGTAGGGACAGTGCAATTTACCTTTCAGCAGAGCAACAGTTACGTAGTCCCTCTTGGGATATCATTGCAGGTCCATTCTAGGCTACTCTTGTGGATTGAGTGTCTCATATTTTGAGCACTGTTGTACTTGCTTTTTACACCTCCAGTATAATAAAATGGCTCAAATATTTTTGTGCCTTCTGATGTGTATATAGATTTATTATTTACTTTGCTGCAGTTATTATATTGTGTTTTAATATTACTGCATTCTCCCTTTTGGGATATTACAGTGGTATCAGAGCATGATCTTTGGCTCATCTTGTGGACACTTCATCTTTTACATCAAAAGAAGAAGCAGATAGATGAGATCTATCATGGAGGATGATAATTCTAACACTCCTTTCTTTAGATCCATGCAAGATCTCTCCAAGGAGGTCAATCCAATGCAGAAAGAATATCCAAGAAGAAGATGTGATGAGGAAGGTCCAAGCACTTCCTATCAGCAAAGAAGAAAACTGAAGAATCCTAGATCTGCTCATAGATCCACTATGCCCACTTTCATTGGAGAAGGTGAAAGGTGTAGAAATAAAGAAAGGAATGAACGTGAGACTCATGAGTCTCTCAGTCTATATCTTGAAGAGTACAAATCACAGTCTAGAGCATTCAAGGAGAAGCTAACTCTCCAACAATTCTTCAACATCAAAGAAGAAAGAGGATCCTATAGAAGAAATAAAAGAAAGAGGCATAATAGATTCTATTTGCCTACATTTGATGGATCTTCCTCAAGCACTGTTAAGGATTGGAGGAGAGAGTCAGATGCATTTTTCAGGCTACATCCTGTAGCTAAAGAAGAGGCTATCCAAATTGCAAAACTTCATCTTTTAGAAGCCAATGATTGGTGGTTTGGTCACATGGAGCATGCAAAGGTGACTAAATATTCAGATTTCTTTCACAAGTTGAGGAAGGAATTTGATGTGAGAAAGCCAGAGATGTGTCACAAAGTGACATTCCCTAAGGAAGCAAAGGAGAATTTCAATCTTTTCACTCTGGACAGGAAGTGACTACATTCACCACCAGCTGCAGAAGTACTTGCATCTAGAGAAGAGACACTTGTATATTTGCAAGATAGTATTGAGCCCTTGACATATAGAGTCCCATGCATGATTCAGGAGATGCATGAGGGAGAGGAGGAAGATTCCAGCGTTGGTACACTTGGAGAAGAGCAGCTATCACTCTTACTTGCAATTGGAGGCACTATTGTTCCGGGTGGAGGAACTCTTGTGTTCATGAAAGAGGTTCCCACACATCAGTTGATCCAAGGTATGCATAAAATTTCATCACATATTGTTTCAGTAGATCTTATTGAAACTTATGAGGACATGCCATCAAGACCAATGCATAACCAAGGGTTAGAACACAATGCTGATTTGAAGCAGCAAAATGTCACAGCATAGAGGACCCTTGATCTAATCAAGGAGGAGATTAAGAACTATCCCAGTTCATCATTGTTGAGTTGAAGTGTAGAGTTTCAGAAAATGGGATGGACATGATCATATGTACAATAACTGGTTGTGAGATCAGTATTGTACGTTGCTTTGAGACAACACATGTATTAGCATGCAGATCTATAGCGTTGTCACTTAGTAGCTGTGGAAATGAAGAGGCCCCATAATTCTTGGAGCATTAAGAAGGTATCTTCACTCATGAAGCAATGGAGGTAAAGATGACAAATGGTAGACATCTTGAGATGAGGAACCTTTTCTCCTTTCTAGATGACCCTTTCTCAATGAGCATCTCACAGCTCAAAGAGAAACTTATACCTGCAACAGATTCAAAACTTCATTGGTTTTGGAGGGCCTTTGGTGAAAAGAGAATCTCATTGAGAGATATCATTGGAGGTGCACTTCAACATGTCATGAAGTACAAAGTTCTTCAGCAGTTTGGGGAGGATGGTATTCTACAAAGGGAGGATACCATGATTATGCAGCACATCATTCATCATCCACATTGGGATGAGTGGGTGAGGATGATAAGCAAGGGGTTCCATGACCACTTGCAGATATATGACATGGGCCAGCAAGCTTGGTTACATTGGTTTCCCTCGGGAGACTTATGTCACTACCCAAAGTTTCCTATTTCTTGGATCCATGCCTTGAAAAACACTTATGAAATGAAGAAGGAGGCATGGCTGCGCTCATTTCTCTTGGGTGAGTATGGTTACCACCCAATAGCTCATATTTTTTTTATTCATGCCATGTGTATCAATGATAAAATGCAGAAAAAGTAGGCATGCTCATTTTTGTTTTCCTTGAGAGAGTTTGGCCACCACATGACATCTCCTATGTCTATGTGTTTTGTATTGGGTAAAGCTTGGCTTGATGCTCCCATGATGTGCATTGATGATGTTTATTTTTATTGGGCTGATGTGACATTCCACATGTCCATTAGTATGTTTTTTCTCCATGATGCACATGTGGAGGAGAGAAAGCAACAAGATCTCTTGTTGCTTTGGTTTCTTTTGGGGGAGTTTGGCTTCTCCATCTTACATGGAGGAGATGCAGGATGGCAACAAAGGGCCCTACTCCGGTGGTTAATATTAGGAGAATATGGTTTGACATGTTTTTCTACCCATATAGCTCATTCCCTTATTCTTTTTCATAACCTTGGAATGATGCTTGGATCCAACAAGGAAAACAGGGCTAAGGATAAGAGCATATCAATGCTCAATCAGATTCATAAAGCATGGGATGGTGGGATGTATTGTGAGATGGAGATTTTCCTTTATGGAAAGAGCCACTTTATTTTATGTATCTCATGTATTGATGAGGATGTTGGACATCATATGGTTGTCACTTGGTACTTCATGATTGCAGGAGGGCATCTAACTACACAGTTGGAGGTCATTCTATGCTCTCTTGAGAGACAACTTTGGAACCAAACATGTATGGTACATTGCAAAAAATGGAGGAAACCTTCCTTATGTGGCTGCCATTTGGAGGGGAATATATGGCTTTGCATCAACTTTTGGAGTTGCTTGAAGACAAGCAACATTTTTCTGGGGGGGGGGGGGACTGTAATATTCCCAAATTTCCACATCATATTTGGAATATTAGAGTCCTTGATTTTCTTAATAAATTAAGTAAATAAAAGGGTGGAGGGACCCACAAACCTAAAATATGAATAAAATCCACTTTTAATGTGTGTATGTGGATATTTTAGTTCTAGATCTAGAACATGGATTAGTGGAGTAGCTCTATTTATGGAAATCATGTCTCATTTATGAGATAGACTATGGAGGATGACATAGTCAAATAAGATCATGGATCTCAAATATAAAATCATGAGGATATTTGATAAGGTCAACTCATATCATAGTGCATTCAAAGAAGATCATGAAGCACTTATGATAAGATAGTGGAGGAAGTGGTGCATTTAATGCATGCATGATGGAGAGGGTGATTACCCCATGTGAACATGATGGAGGACATGGATCAACAACGAAGTCAACCTTGAATAATTTTGTCCACATGTACATCGCAGTATTGGAGTGGGCCTAGGCTATGGAAGGCATATGCATATAATGAAGGTGAAGGCACAATGGAAGGCATGATTTGGATTATTCATTTCTTGATTTGTTTAGATCTAGATTTTTCTTAGGACATTTCTATGCAAGCTTGGGCTGTTTAGCAGAGTTTGTAGTGTTGTATAGCATAGGGTGTTCTTGAGCGGTAATCCCACCTCTTTCTTTGAGTAGCTCTGGAAAGAGGATTGTTCTTCATTCCATATTAGGCATTGGTGCCATCTTTAGGAGGTTGTTTCAAGCATTCAGCTAGGAAACCAGTGGAGGATTCATCCTACCGCTTTGTTCTCCAGATCCAGACTTTTAGGAGTATCAAATATACATCCGACATTCAGGCCATTGGGTTTTACCTCCATGCAGCAGCAATCCCTTCAAGGATTGCGCAGTCCCGTCTTGTAGATATATTGGAGGAGAGAAGTTTCCAGTATTTCAGCTGGAAATCCTATGAGGGATAACTTCCTCACATTGGATCTATTGTTTCCATCACTCAGGAGATGATTTGAGACATCTAGCAGTAGGCTAAGGAGTGTTGGGAAACCAGCTCCAAAAATAGAAGAAAATAGATATCAACGCCTTAGAAATAAGCCACTTTGAGGGGGCAACCTCCAATACAATACATCAATGAACAATTCTTGGATGATACAAATTACAAAACCTTCTTTCTATATATAGGAGTCCACGGGGCCATAATGTAATCCTAGTGGGGCCACAATGTAATCCTAGCCGACCTAACAATAATAATTTAAGGGCATAATAATAATAATTTGGGGGTTATAGGGGTACAATAATAATAATAAGGGGGTTACAATAACAACAATAAGGGACTATAATAGTAATATAGGGACCTAACATGCCCCTCTCCTTCAAAAAAGTGTTGTCCTCAATGCTTGAGTAACTCTGGGTGCTTCTGTATAAAATTCTCATCCTCCCATGTAGAATCTTTAGTGGGTAAGTTCTTCCACCTGATGAGATACTCTGAAATTGATCGATTCCGTAGCTGTCGAGTTCTTGTTTCCATGACCGCTTCAGGTTCCAATATGATTTTTCCTTCCTCATCAAGTTCGGGCAATATTGTTTGAACTGGAAGATTTTCACCTATAACCTTTTTTAAGCATGAAACATGGAAAACTGGATGTACTCGCGAAGAAGCAGGAAGCTCCAATTTGTATGCCATAGAACCAATCTTTTGCAACACCTTGTAAGGACCATAGTACTTTGGTGATAATTTATTATCCTTCTTAGCTTGATTGAGGGACATTTGTTTGTATGGTTGTAGCCGTAAAAATACCCAATCTCCTACATCAAAACTTCTCTCGCTGCGATGTTGATCTGCCTGTTGTTTCATTCGATTTGTGCCAAATTCAGGTTATCCTTTAAGAGTTGGAGAACTTCTTGCTGATGCTCGATGTGATCTTCCACTGCTTGAACCTTCGAATTTTCCCTTAAATATGATGTGATGGATGGTGGATGATATCCATAAAGTGCCATAAATGGGGTCATTTTTGCTGCAGCATGGAAGGAAGTGTTATACCACCATTCAGCAAGAGGTAACCACTTGACCCATTGTGTTTGTTTATCAGATACAAAACAACGAAGATATCCTTCCAAAAAATTATTTACTATCTCAGTTTGACCATCAGATTGAGGATGATAAGATGAGCTATGAGCTAATTGAGTACCCAAACAAGAAAATAACTTTGTCCAAAAATTTCCAGTAAAAATGGGATCTTTGTCGCTCACAATAACCCTTGGGTTTCCATGTAGCTTTTGAATTGTGTCCATAAATGTAGTAGCAACCGTACTTGCTTTAAATGGATGAGATAATGCACAAAAGTGTGCATACTTGGTAAGTCTATCAACTACCACCATGATGACACTCTTTCCTTCGGACTTAGGTAAACCTGTGATAAAATCCATTGAAATCTCCTTCCAACGTTGACTTGGAATGGATAAAGGTTGTAGAAGTCCCGGGGTCTTAATTGTCTCCACTTTATTCTGCTGGCAAACCAAACATTCCGCCACAAACTTTTGAATATCAGATTTAAGGCCATCCCAAAAAAATTCTTTCTTCACTCTGTGGTAAGTTTTTAAAAATCCTGAGTGTCCTCCTAAAGGAGAAGTGTGCAATTCCAAAAGAATCTTTTGTTTTAGTTGGGAATTCTTACAAAGATATAAGCGATCTTTGTACCATAAGGAATCATTTTTCCAACTAAACGTATCAGATGTACTAGGATCTTGCTGCAACTTTTGAATGAGTGTTCACACTTCTTCGTCCTTCTTCCATTCATCCCTTGCTTCGGTTATCCAATCTGGTTGGATAATAGAAATGGCACAAAGCAATGCTTCCACCTCTTCATTCTTTCTTGAGAGTGCATCTGCAACAACATTAAGCTTTCCTTTTTTGTAAATTATTTCAAAGTCATAACCCAACATCTTTGTGATCCATTTTTGCTGCTCTTCTGAAGATAGTCTTTGTTCCAAAAAGTGTTTAAGACTATCATGATCAGTTTTTACCTTGAAGTGTCTTCCCATTAGGTAAGTTCGCCATTTCTTTAGTGCATATAGTATTGCTAACATTTCCTTCTCATAAATAGGTTTCTGTAAATACTTTCCTTTGATTGGATGACTTTCAAATGCAATGGGTCTTCCTTCCTGCATTAAAACTGCACCAATTCCATTTCCTGAGGCATCACATTCCACAATAAAGGTTTTTGTGAAGTCTGGTGTAGCTAAGACCGGTGCTAGGCACATTGCCTCTTTAAGACGTTCAAAGGCCTTAGTTGCTTCAGGAGTCCATGAAAATGCATCTTTCTTCAATAATGTTGTTAGAGGTGCCGCTATTCTCCCATAATTATTAACAAACTTGCGATAATACCCTGTTAACCCGAGAAATCCTCACAACTTCTTTATGGTTGTGGGGACTTTCCATTCCTTAATGGCTTTAATTTTGTTAGGGTCTACTTTAACAACCTCGTGAGATACAATATGACCCAGATATTCCACCTCTTGTACTCCAAAGAAACATTTGGATGTTTTTTCATATAATTGTTTCTCCTGCAATAGTTTGAGCACCCTGTCAACATGTTCAACATGATCCTTCCAAGACCTGCTACAGATTAGTATATCATCAAAAAATACCAGCACAAATTTTCTAAGGAAGGGTTTGAAAATGGAATTCATCGACCCTTGAAATGTAGAAGGTGCATTGGTAAGGCCAAAAGGCATGACCAAAAATTCATAATGACCCTCATAAGTTCGAAATGCTGTTTTCAGAATATCTTTAGTCTTCATTCTAATTTGATGATATCCTGAACGAAGATCCAACTTGGTAAAATAAATTGTTCCATGTAATACATCCAATAATTCATCAATCATAGGAATGGGATATTTATCTTTAATGGTGAGCTTATTGAGCTCCCTATAATCTGGACACATGCACCATGATCCATCCTTCTTGTGTAAAAATACTACAGGAGCATAGAAATAACTTTGACTAGGTTGAATTATACCTACCTCTAACATTTCTGCAATCATACGTTCAATTTCGCTCTTTTGGACATAAGGATATCTATAAGGCCTGATGTTTGGAGGAACACTCCTTGGAATCAAATGAATAGCATGATCATAATCACGAATAGGTGGGAGCCCTTTGGGAGTTTCAAACACCTTGGAATGATTGTCCAAGACATTTTAGAGATCTGCAGAAATAGATGATTTTGATGCTGGAACATCTAGTGAGCATAATTGTGAAATTACACCTCGTTGTTCTTTCTTTAGAAGCTTTGTCATGAAATTAGAGCTTATTATCTTTCCTGGCTTCCCTGAAATACCCCGTAATTCAACTTCCTTTCCTTCTGAAAATAATTTCAAGAAAAGTTCTTGAAAATTAAAAGCTACCATCCCCAAAGATTATAACCATTGTACTCCTAGTACAACATCAGCACCTCCCATAGGAATGGAAAGCATTGGAATATTCAATACATATTCCCCCATGGTTAGATTGATATTATGGCATTTTTCAGAGCAATTTATAGTTCCTCCATTTGCAACCATCACTTGACATTCTGGTGCTAGGTATAAGAAACAATTCAATTCCTTGGCTACCTTACAATGAATAAAATTATGGGTGCTACCTGAATCAATCAACACTATTACCTTTTTCTTCTTGATATGTCCTTATATCTTGAGAGTTTGAGGAGTGGTAATTCTTGCCAATGCATGACACGATATGGTCAGACTCATTTCTTCCTCTTCTAGGGCTGGTTCCTGGTGTATATCCTCTTCTTGTTCATTTTCTTCTTCCTCCTCACAATCTATGTAAAATAATTTCTTCTCAACAAACTTATTACCTTTAGTGTATTTGCTATCACAATTGTAGCAAAGCCCTTTTGCTATTTTTTCTTCCAATTGTTGTGGTGTCAACCTTGTAGTTTGTGGAAATCTAGGAGTAGCAACACTTCCATCTTTATAGAAATGAGTGGTAGGATTCTTTGTTGCCATAATTTTACATTCAATTTTTCTTGCCAACCTGAATGTCTTCTACAATGAATCAGGTTCCAAAATGTGAACTTCATGTTGGATGTTATCCTTTAAAGTACCTATGAAGAGATAAATTCTCTGTTTCTCTGGAATATCAGTTACCCTTATATTCAATTTTTGGAAGTCCTCAATGTGCTCTGCCACTAAACCCTTTTGTTTGAGATTTATCAATTGGCTAAAGAAGGTGTTTCTTTTTGTATCCTCATAATGTGCTATCATTTCCTCCGTAAAAGTTGACCAAGTGAAAATTTTTTTACAGGAGCAAATCCATCGATACCATACAAATGTATTTTGTTCTAAATGTAAAGTTGCAATCCATACCTTTTGTGTGTTTTTCACATTATTGAGATCAAAATATTGCTCCATCTGTAGTATCCATGTTACAGGATCCTTGCCATCAAAATTCCTCATATCCATCTTTGGAATATGGTGGTTCTTTAATCCAACATTAGAGTTTATGAAATCATGATTAACATTTATTTTGTTCTCATCATGATTTTCATCTACAATCTTTTCACCATTAGGAATCATTTCTTGTATCAACTTTGACAAACCTTCCTTCAAACCTTCCATTTTTTCTTCCATACCATCCATTTTATCTTCCATACCATTCTTCAAAATATCCATCATAGCTTCTGTTATCACTCGGTAATTTCTCCAGGTTCAAGAGAAATAGTCCGAGGTAACCACAAACCTACTTTGGAAATCTAGGATCTAGCCTTCCTAAATTTCAGAGAGGGCTCTCTATTTATGATTTAACTTTGTTTTGGATTAAATTTTAGGCTAGGTATGATTGGGAAATTGGTTTGGTTTCAATGTTTTGTGGTAATAAATGGTACTTCAAGGTAAACCACAGAGAGATCTACCAGACCATTAGGCTATGGAGTCAAATTTCTTGGCAAACAGAGCTAGGAAATAAGGTCAAAAGAGAAAATGTACTAAGGGCAGGGTAGATGACCTTCAAAGGGATTGGAAACAGGATTTTTGATTAAATGGAAAGATTTGAACAAAAGGGAAAATAAGGATCCTTAAGTTACAGAAAAGAAGATGAAAGAAAGGGGTCAAAAGGGACGAAGAGCAGTTAAGGATTCTTAAGTCCGGATATCAACAGAAAACATATCAATGAATAACTAGTAAAAAACAGGGATCTTTTGACACTAATCCTATATAAAATTTTCTAGTCAATCATTTAAGACAAAAAACATGTAAATGTATGTATGGAACTTAGAAAGATAAACAGTAAAAAACAGGAAAATACTTGACTTATCTGATCAGCACAAGAATCCTAAGTTATGATGTATGTTTGACTTAGTTCCAGTCTGCTGCTTTACAAATCGACTCACACAAACTCATAGTGTATTCAGAAAAAATGTCTATAGTAGTCTTGACAAATTTTATTCCACCCAAAATACTTCCAAGAGTGAAGTATTTATACAAATTCTAAACTAAAATATCTTGAAAAAATATCAAGATTGTTTCACAAATATCTCCAACTGTTTTACATAAATAGAACTTAATTAAACGACACTCAAAAATAATGCATCTATTTGGAAATATTTTTTATGGATAGGTGATAACAAAGAGGATAATTCGAATTTGATCCAACTCTTAGTTGATGATGAGGCATCCAAGTCACTAACTGTTTCCTTTCTTTGTGTATTCTGCTCCAGAAATTCTGCAAACTTGAGGTCCAATGATACCTTTGTATTTCTCAATCCGAAATAGATATGTAAAAAGTGAAAGAGGTTATTATAGATATATCTGTTGGTTAAATAAACCTCTTTCAGTTCCCTACAATGATGCTCCATTTGTCCACAATAGGCTCTGCAAAAAGATGTTTAAAATAGAGTTTTACATAATCTGAAACATAGGCTGTAAATATTCGCATGTATCTCTCATTCTGTAATACCTGTGCAAAGGGTGAGATAGGTGTTTGTAGATGGGTCTTTTAGGAACAAAAACCTCGTTCCTCTTTGTAGGATTTATTTCTTATTGGCCACAATATGCTCTGAAAAATGATGACTTAACAGGAATTTTCTTCAAAAAATGCTTTAAAATATTGTTTAATATCTCCAAACCCATAATGGCTGTTAGAAAAGTGAGAGAGGTTTTTGTAGCTGAACATCTTAGGAAGAAAAAAGTCCTTTCATTTTTCAAAATGAATCTTGGATTGGTCACAATAGTTTCTGCAAAACAATGATGTAAACATGATATTTCTGCAAAAAATGTTTCTTCTTGTTATGTTTTCATCTTTTCACCTTTTTTGTTCTTTTAACTGTTTTAATTTCACTTTGGATAAACTTCATTGTTGGTGAAAGTATTTTCATCTCTTTTATCATTACTGACTCTATTTTTACTTTTACTATTTTATCTTGACTGCTCTGTAACTTTGTTCTAACTTTCACTCTGACTTTTACCTGATACACTTTAACCACTGATACTCTTTAACTATCCTTATGAATTCTAATTTCACTTTTACCATTCACTGTGCATATTTCATCATTCTGATCTTTCTCTGACTTGATTTTATTATTTCTTTGTATAAAAACTATTTGTTGAATGAAGCTTTTGAATTAAAATATGAGAATTTGGAGAAAACAATTTTGTCAACTAGTATTGAAACTGATGGCCCAATTTCTTATTATGATAATAACCTGCAAAAATCAAACAATTTGTTAATGAAATCCAGGTCTGCAGGGAGGTGATTGAAGGCTTTTTTGAAAGTCCCATGGAATGGGATCTGTCTGTGGAGGTTTAACTTTGTTTTTTTAGGCATTTTGGCTTCTTCTGTAATATTAAATGGTTTACAGAAGTAATTTACTTTAAACAGAGGGGTGAATGAGAAATTTAGGCTAAGGATAGCTTCTTTTGGGATTTTTTCTCAATTAGGTTTATTCAGAGGATGTAAACTGGGATAAAACAAAAAATGAGGGTTTTCTGAGTGGATTTTACTGAGAGAAAGAGTTTCTAGGATATATTCAGATTTTCAACCCTTAAATCTTTGAATTTTGGTCTTTGGAGCTTACAAACAGAGGAAACTGGCCTTTAAAACACTGGCTCCAGAACACAGAGCTCCCTAAATTCACAGGTATTTTGATGTTTTGACAGGGTTTCTGAAGCTTCTGTGGTTGAATTTGGACTTCTGTTGATTTTGTTGGGGCCAAAACAGTGTACTTTATTATGTCAATAGGGTATCTTTAGTTGAAACTGGATATTTGACACTGCTGAGGGTATCTTTAATGGTCTTTCAGATGTAGTCACAGTGGTAAAGTTTAGCTCCGGGGCTATAAATTGGTCAACAGAGGCTCTAAAATCTTTTAAAATAGTCAGGGCGGGAATTTAACCAGTCGGGAATGCAACTAACATAAATAGAAATGATATATTAAAGTTTTAACCTTAATAAACATCATCATATTCGACATTTATTATAATTTCATTCAAAGGCGGGAGGCAGATTTGTGAAAAACCATCAGTGGGTTGTGCGTTGCTCTTGGATGGTAAGCGGTTTAAAGCATTTGGAACGCGATCAAATAATAATCCGACACGTAGCATAGGTTTGTTTGGTGAAACAACTTTTATCGCGCAAATTTTATAAAACATCGTACGATCAGTTTTGGAGCGCGAAACTAAACGCGCTCCGTTGGATCTGCATTATTTGAGCGAATGGTCAGGATCATTTCAAAGAGTTGCGGTGAAGGATGGGTGGGGTCCAGGTTGGCTATATGTGATGGCGCGTTTATTGTATAATAAAACCTTTGTATAATTTTCATAATGACCAAAGTTTTATTTACATAAGGAAATGTTTATATGCATAGGGGTAATGGTAAATATAGACTTACATAAAGTGAGTTTATATAGTCCAAAAGGGGTTTTTTCGGGCAAGTTATATATAAAGTGAGTTTATATATATGATAAATAGTGCGTGGGGCAGGTCATCAAGGGGTTAACCTCAGGTTTAAATATGAAAAATAGGAGGTTGTATATAAGACCATGGTTAAGCTGCAAGGGAGGCAAATGTATTGTACAAAGGTGTAATGGAGTGATGGGTAAGCAATGTTTTCGCATTATTTTAAATACATAAGATATGTAAATAATATGCGTTTTTTCATATATTTTTTAGTTTTATTATATATTTAATTGAACCAAATAGGCTTAATAACTATAGGGGGGCGGGATATTTACATAGTGCTAGTTTAGCCAAAGGGGGTTTATTTGGGAGCGTTTTATTAAAACATGTGGGATAATAGACTTTGGCTAAAGTTTATAATAGTGGGTTTTTCAAGGATATTTAGTAAAAGGGAATTATATTAATATGACAAGGATTTTTATAGGGAATATAATAAATAAGTTAGAGTTAATATGACAAAGGGGAAAGTGAATATTCAAAATATACAATTATAACTAAGGAAAGTGAAAATTAAAGCTTCATTATCATAACTTAATCACTTTTACTTAGGATATAATGTACTTTTGAGGGTTTTTATGCTTTATGGAATGTAGACAGTTAATCAAATGAGGGCTTTATGTATCATTAAGTAAAAATGGAGTCTTTACTTATGAAATTGCATGGTGATGAATGCATGAATGGTAGATGATGTAAATTTTGGGATTTAACATAGAAATTTAACATTTTCAACTAGCTAGTCATTGAGCCTTAGGTCCGGTCCCAACAGAAGTCAGAGAAATACTCTTTGCCTCTTTGACTGAAAGTTTAGAATGTGAAATAAATATAGGAGAGGGGAAATTTGTTATTGTATCCTGGTGAAAGATATTTACAATGCTTTTCACACCTTCGTCTACCTACCCAATCTTTAATCTAACATTTTTTTTCTTCCATTTGTGCAGGTGCATTTGAGCTAGAAACCTTGAACATTTTATTCTTTTGAAAGAAGTAAACATTATCTAATTGTACCTTATTTCATCCAAGGACCCAGATTAAACTGTTGGGTTCCTTTTTAATCTATATCTATC
Organism: Pinus albicaulis; assembly: GCA_034641835.2. Classification (NCBI taxonomy): domain Eukaryota; kingdom Viridiplantae; phylum Streptophyta; class Pinopsida; order Pinales; family Pinaceae; genus Pinus; species Pinus albicaulis. The sequence continues at coordinate 207,443,451 of CM076572.1, forward strand.
TACTGAATTGTCAGGATTAAACTGTCTGAAAATTCTTTATTTTCTATCCAAAACAAGTAAATTGAAACATGAAAAGTCAAGATTAAGCAGTTCAACTCATCATGGATTATGGCATTTATTGACACTCTGCCATAATCAGCTGCAAAAAGTAAAAATTAGTGGCATTTAGACTTGCACACTTTCATGTTTTATTCATCTTTTTCCTTTTGGGGTATATCATTTTTTCTAAGTCCTTTGATTTTTCTTTTAGCAATTTTACCCTCTTTTTGATTTTTTATATATATTTTTTGATTTTTTACAAAATATGGGAAAACAACTAGCAAAAAGAAAAGTTTGTACATATTTATATGACTATCATCAGTCAAGTCAAAATTATGAATCCTATATTTATAGGTTGCTAACATCGACTTCACATGGGGATGGCATCTCCTTGTGAGATGTCAAGAACACTGTCGACTAGTAGCCTGATCCATTGGGCCAATCCAAAACATGCATATGCTGTGACTGAAAAACTCTTGAATTGATTTTACACATTTTTCTGCAAATTGAAATCCAATCTGAGACTAAAAGGAGCTGCAACCTTCAAACCATACTACTCAATCATTAATGCTTTAGGGCCTTTTCTTGGCTTCAAACCTTAATGAATTATTTCAAGCTAGCTGAAAACTGAAAATTGAAATAAGCTGAAATCCTACCTACTTACTCTAATCAGCTGTCCAACTGCTGGTTAAGTAAAATGAAATAGCCAATGCAACCATTCAAGCATTATGTATGTTGATAGATTTTGTTGCATTTGCTTTTTGATTATGAAAACAATACTTCTGCAACCTATTAGAAGCTTGTCAACAATTGAGAGGATAAGGAAATATTTGATTTCCTCTGTTGAATCTAGAAACTGTACAAAAGGATCTTCCAAAATATATACACTGATGTTTAACTGATCTGAAAAACTGTACATTTGTTTTGGATGGCCTCCATACCATGACACATTAGATCAACATATTCCTCTTCCTCATATTGATCTGTAAATTCATTTTCTGATCTATGATAATTGGGATTAGCAAGAATTTGTTCATGGCTATCAACCTCTTCTATTTCTTCATGGTGATTTTGAATAAAAATTTCATCTTTCATAGTAATCTCTTGTGTTCTTTCGTCTAGTTTTCTTACCAAAAGGCTGAGTTTTACCTCTGCAATGTTTTTCTTTTACTCTTCTTCTGCTTTCAACTTTTCTTGTCTGATTTGCAGATTAACCTCTACATCAACTGCAATGTTCTCCATCTGTACAAGTGTTTTTGGATCTCTTTCTATTAACCGAAATTCTATTTATAGATCAAAGGCACTTGGATAATGCAAGAGAACTGAATCATGAGGAGGTCTAATATTTTCTGGCATTGAATAATAAACTTGATTAAATCTGTCAGAAAATTGTTGTATTGTTTCATTTGGATGTATTTTTAACTGATTATATTCTTCTATGATCACAAAAGGATTAACTTTGATTATCCATATATCAAGGAAAAGTTTGATAAACTGTTGGAAATTTGAGATGCTAGCATTAGGGAGATTTTTGAACCAACTTATTTTTTTTATTTTTTAAAGAAAGAGAAAAAAGTCTAATTTTAACATCATATTCATCAATCTCAAATAAATCCAAATAATTCTCAAAACCTTGAATATGTTTTTGGGCAGTGATGCCATTCTCTCCATCAAATCTAGGAAGATATTTGTAGTAGTTTTTAGGAAAATCATGGAGTATAGGAGGTAAAATAAGGGGCTTATATCTATCTGGAACTTGATATGGTACATGAATATGTAAGGGATTGTAAGATCAGTCTTGATTATTTGAGGCTTCTTAATTGGAAAATGATCATCATTAGATTCAGAAAAAAGCTGCTCAAAGAGATTAGAAGAATTATTATTTACAATTTTTAAAGAAAAATAATTAAAAACTAATCTAAGATCTTCTATAAAATACAATATACATTGAAAAAATTTCTTAATGAGAAAGAAAATAATGTCTTGGATTAAGATCCAAGTTGAAAGCCTGATCTTTCCACATTGTTCTTTGAGGTTCATTCCTCTAGTGGAGTCTTGATTGTGAAATTGATTTGGAGTCGCCAGGTGGATGATTTTAACCTTTGTGTGTCTGATCACTGTCGACCATCATAGATCAGATCTGAACCGGTAAAATATTTCTGAAGAAAAGGTTAGTATTCCCTAGTGGAGTCACCATTATGTTATCACTCAGTAATTTCTCTAGTTTCAAGAGAAATAGTCCGAGGTAACCACAAACCTACTTTGGAAATCTAGGATCTAGCCTTCCTAAATTTCAGAGAGGGCTCTCTCTTTATGATTTAAATTTATTTTGGATTAAATTTTAGGCTAGGTATGATTGGGAAATTGGTTTGGTTTGAATGTTTGGTGGGAATAAATGGTACTTCATGCTAAAACACAGAGAGATCTACCAAATCATTGGGCTATGGAGTCAAATGTCTTGGCAAACATAGCTAGGAAATAAGGTCAAAAGAGAAAATGTACTAAGGGCATGGTAGATGACCTTCAAAGGGATTGGAAATAGGCTTTTTGATGAAATGGAAAGATCTGAAAAAAAGGGCAATGAAGGATCCTTAAGTTACATAAAAGAAGATGAAAGAAAGGGGTCAAAAGGGACTAAAAGCAGTTAAGGATTCTTAAGTCCGGATATCAGCATAAAACATATCAATGAATAACTAGTAAAAAATAGGGAGCTTTTGACATTAATCCTATATAAACTTTCCTAGTAAATCATTTAAGGCAAAAAACATGTAAATGTACGTATGGAACTTAGAAAGATAAATAGTGAAAACAAGAAAATACTTGACTTATTTGATCAACACAAGAATCCTGAGTTATGATGTCTGTTTGACTTAGTTCCAATCTGCTGCTTTACAAATAGACTCACACAAACTCCCAGTGTATTTAGCAAAAATGTCTATAGTAGTCTTGAAAATTTTTATTCCACCCAAAATACTTCCAAGAGTAAAGTATTTATACAAATTTAGACTAAAATATCTTGCAAAAATATCAAGATTGTTTCGCAAATATCTCCAACTGTTTTACATAAATAGAACTTAATTAAAGGACACTCGAAACTAATGCATCTATTTGGCACTATTTTTTATGGATAGGTGATGACAAAGAGGAGAATTCTAATTTGATCCAACTCTTAGTTGATGATGAGGCATCCAAGTCACTAACTGTTTCCTTTCTTTGTGCATTCTGCTCCAGCAATTCTGCAAAATTTAGGTCCAATGATACCTTTGTATTTATCAATCCAAAATAGATATGTAAAATGTGAAAGAGGTTATTATAGATAAATATTTTGGTGAACTAAACCTCTTTGTGTTCCCTAAAATGATGCTCCAACTGTCCAAAATAGGCTCTGCAAAAACATGTGTAAAACAGATTTTTACAGAGTCTGAAAAGTAGGCTGTAGAGATTCGCATGTATCTCTCATTCTGTAATACCTGTGCAAAACGTGAGATAGGTTTTTGTAGATGGGTCTCTTAGGAACAAAAATTTCCTTCAGTTTTGTAAGATTTATTTCTGATTGGCCACAATATTCTGTGCAAAAGTACGACTTAACATGAATTTTCTGCAAAAAGTGCTTTAAAATATTGTTTAATATCTCCAAACCCGTAGTGGCTGTTATAAAAGTGAGAGAGGTTTTTGTAGGTGAACATCTTAGGAACAAAAATCTCCTTTAGTTTTGAAAAATTCATCTTGGATTGGTCACAATAGTTTCTAAAAAATAATGACTTAAACATGATATTTCTGCAAAAATGTTCCTTCTTGTTATGTTTTCATCTTTTCACCTTTTTTGTTCTTTTAACTGTTTTACTTTCACTTTGGATAAAATTCATTATTTGTGAAAGTATTTTCATCTGTTTTATCATTACTGACTCTATTTTTATGTTTACTGTTTTATCTTGACTGCTCTGTGACTTTGTTTTAACTTTCACTTTGACTTTTACCTGATACACTTTAACCACTGATACTCTTTAATTGTCCCTATGAATTCTCATTTCACTTTTACCATTCACTGTGCAAATTTCATCATTCTGATCTTTCTCTGACTTGATTTTATTCTTTCTTTGTATACAAATTGTTTTTTGAATGAAGCTTTTGAATCAAAATATGAGAATTTGGAGCAAACAATTTTGTCAACTAGTATTGAAACTGATGGCCCAATTTCTTATTATGATAATAACCTGCAAAAATAAAAAATTTTGTTAATGAAATCCAAGTCTGCAGGGAGATGATTGAAGGCTTTTTTGAAAGTCCCGTGGAATGGGATATGTCTGTGGAGGTTTAACTCTGTTTTTTTAGGCATTTTGGCTTCTTCTGTAAGATTAAATGGTTTACAGAAGTAATTTACTTTAAATAGAGAGGTAACTGAGAAATTTAGGCTAGGGATAGCTTCTTTTGGGATTTTTTCTCAATTAGGTTTATTCAGAGGATGTAAACTGGGATAAAATAGAAAATGAGGGTTTTCTGAGTAGATTTGACTGAGAGAAGGAGTTTCTAGGGTATATTTAGATTTTCAACCCTTTAAATCTTTGAATTTTGGTCTTTGGAGCTTAGAAACGGAGGAAACTAGCCTTTAAAACACTGGCTCCAGAATATAGAGCTCCCTAAATTCGCAGGTATTTTGATCTTTTGACAGGGTTTCTGAAGCTTCTGTGGTTGAATTTCGACTTCTGTTGATTTTGTTGGGGCCGAAATAGTGTACTTTCTTATGTCAACAAGTTATATTCAGTTGAAACTGGATCTTTGACGTTGCAAAGGGTAGCTTTAATGGTCTTTCATATGTAGTCACAGTGGTAAAGTTTAGCTCCGGGGCTATAAATTGGTCAACAGAGGCTCGAAAATATTTTAAAATAGTCGGGGCAGGAGTTCAACCAGTCGAGAATGCAACTAACAGAAATAACAATGATATATTAAAGTTGTAACCTTAAGAAACATCATCATATTCGATGTTTATTATAAGTTCATTCAAAGGCGGGAGGTGGATTTGTGAAAAGCCATCAGTGGGTTTCGCGTTGCTCTTGGATGGTAAGCGGTTTAAAGCATTTGGAACACGATGAAATAATAATCCAACACATAGCATAGGGTGGTTTTGTGAAACAACTTTTATCATGCAAATTTTATAAAACATCGCATGATCAGTTTCGGAGCACGAAACTGAACGCGCTCCGTTGGATCTGCTTTGTTTGAGCGAATGGTCAGGATCATTTCAAAGAGTTGCGGTGAAGGATGGGTGGGGTCCAGGTTGGCTATATGTGATGGCACGTTTAATGTATAATAAAACCTTTGTATAATTTTCATAATAACCAAATTTTTATTTACATAAAGAAATGTTAATATGCACAGGGGTAATGGTAAGGATAGACTTACATAAAGTAAGCTTATATAGTCCAAAAGGGGTTTTGTCGGGCAAGTTATATATAAAGTGAGTTTATATATATGAAAATAGTGCGTGGGGCAGGTTATCAAGGGGTTAACCTCGGGTTTAGATATGAAAAATGAGAGGCTGTATATAAGACCATGGTTAAGCTGCAAAGGAGGAAAATGTATTGTACAAAGGTGTAATGGAGTGATGGGTAAGCAATGTTTTCGCGCTATTTTAAATACATAAGATATGTAAATAATACGTGCTTTTTCATATATTTTTTAGTGTGATTATATAGTTAATTAAACCAAATAGGCTTAATAACTATAGGGGGGCGGGATATTTCCATAGTGCTAGTTTAGCCAAAGGGGGTTTATTTGGGGGCGTTTTATGAAAACATGTGGGATAATAGACTTTGGCTAAAGCTTATAATAGTGGGTTTTTCAAGGATATTTAGTAAAAGGGAATTATATTAATATGACAAGGATTTTTATAGGGAATATAATAAACAAGTTAGAGTTAATATGACAAAGGGGAAAGTGAATACTCAAAATATACAATTATAACTAAGGAAAGTGAAAATTAAAGCTTCATTATCATAACTTAATCACTTTTACTTAGGATATAATGCACTTTTGAGGGTTTTTTATGCTTTATGGAATGTAGGCAGTTAATCAAATGAGGGTTTTATGTATCATTAAGTAAAAATGGAGTCTTTACTTATGAAATTTCATGGTGATAAATGCATGAATGGCATATGATATAAATTTTGGGATTTAACATAGAAATTTAAAATTTTCAACTAGCTAGTCATTGAGCCTTGGGTCCGGTCCCAAAAAAATTCAGAGAAATGCTCTGAGCCTCTTTGAATGAAATTTTAGAATGTCAAATAGCTATAGGGGAAGGGAAATTAGTTATTGTAGCCTGGTGAAAGATATTTACAATGCTTTCTAGAACTTTTTCTACCTACCAGATATTTAATCTAACATTTTTTTTCTTCCATTTCTGCAGGTGCATTTGAGCTAGCAACCTTGAACATTTTATTATTTTGAAAGTAGTAAAAATTATCTAATTCTACCTTATTTAATCCAAGGACCCAGATTAAACTGTTGGGTTCCTTTTTACTCTGTATCTATCTACTGAATTGTCAGGATTAAACTGTCTGACAACTCTTTATTTTCTATCGAAAACAAGTAAATTGAAACATGACAAGTCAAGATTAAGTAGTTCAAATCATCATGGATTATGGCATTTATTGACACTCTGCCATAATCAGCTGCAAAAAGTAAAAAGTAGTGGAATTTAGACTTGCACACTTTCATGTTTTATTCATCTTTTTCCTTTTGGGGTATATCATTTTTTCTAAGTCCTTTGATTTTTCTTTTAGGACTCTTACCCTCTTTTTGATTATATATATATATATATATATATATATATATATTTTTTTTTTTTTTTTTTACAAAATATGGGAAAACACCTAGAAAAAATTAAATTTTGTAAATATTTACACAACTATCATCAGTCAAGTCAAAATTATGAATCCTATATTTATAGGTTGCTAACATCGGCTTCACATGGGGATGGCATCTCCTTGTGAGATGTCAAGAACACAATCAACGAATAGCCTGATCCATTGGGCCAATCCAAAACATGCATATGCTGTGACTGAAAAACTCTTAAACTGATTTTACACCTTTTTCTGCAAACTGAAATCCAATCTGAGACTCAAAGGAGCTGCAACCTTCAAACCATACTACTAAATCATTAATGCTTTATGGCCTTTTCTTGGCTTCAAACCTTAATGAATTATTTCAAACTAGCTGAAAATTGAAAACTAAAATAAGCTGAAATCCTACCTACTTACTTTAATCAGCTGTCCAACTGCTGGTTAGGTAAAATGAAATAGCCAATGCAACCATTCAAGCATTATGTACTTTGATAGATTGTGTTTCATTTTCTTGTTTATTATCAAAACTGTACTTCTGCAACCTATTAGAAACTTGTCAAAAAATGAGAGGATAAGGAAATACTTGATTTCCTTTGTTGACTCTAGAAACTGTACAAAAGGATATTCCAAAATATATACACTGATGTTTAACTGATCTAAACAACTATGCATTTGTTTTGGATGGCCTCCATACCATGAATATGAAATGTTATTTTCATCTTTATCTCCTTGTAAACTTTCAGATAAGATTTGTGATGATATTTCTACTGATTGTAATGTTTGATTGTTGAAACCTTTATCATCTTGATTCTAAAAATCATAGTTACTTAATGGAGGAAGGCTTTGAATGCATTCAATATTCAACATATCTTCTATTGGATCATGAAAAATTTGGGAAAATTGTTGCAACCTATGGCTTATAGGATTCCATGTGACTTCATAAACTTCAAAAAGTTTCTCATCCTTTTCTTTAAATATGTTATACCATATTTACTTTAAACACTAAAATGATTCAAAACATAGCGGTATGGAAATTTCTTGTGTCATTTGATCATTTATTTCACTGGGAACTGATAACTGCAATTTTGAAACTGAAAAATAATTATCAATAGTTTCATTATATTCTTTGTTGTTAATCACAATTCCTAAATATTGTTGATTATTGATGGCATGAAAGTTGTCTCTAATGAACTGAAATGAAGCAAAACAAAGAGGTAAATAATCTTTACTTATTTCCACATTTTCTGCTCTTTCTTCCTCACTCTCATGGCTGATCTGTATTGGTTGATCACTGTCTTCAATCTGCTGAAACTGCATTTCTTCATCCTCCAAACTAGCTTCTGATTGATTTGTAAAGTTAGCTTGAGTTTGTATAACATAACTATCATCATAATTATCATACTTAGGAAAATCATCAAAAGAAGGAATGTCATCAAACATACACATTAGATCAGCAGATTCCTCTTCCTCATATTGATCTGTAAATTCATTTTCTGATCTATGATAATTGGAATTAGCAGGAATTTGTTCATGGCTATGAGCCTCTTCTATTTCTTCATGGTGATTTTGAATAAAAAATTCATCTTTCATAGTGATCTCCTATGTTCTTGCATCTAGTTTTCTTACCAAAAGGCCGAGTTTTACCTTTGCAATGTTTTTCTTTTTCTCTTCTTCTGCTTTCAACTTTTCCTGTCTGATTTGCAGATTAATTTCTACATCAACTGCAATGTTCTGCATCTGTACAAGTGTTTTTGGATCTCTTTCTCTTAACCAAAATTCTATTTCTGGATAAAAGGCACTTGGATAATGCAAGAGATCTGAATCATGAGGAGGTCTAACATTTTCTGGCATTGAATAATAAACTTGATTAAATCTGTCAGAAAATTGTTGTATTGTTTCATTTGGATGTATTTTTAATTGATTATATTCTTCCATGATCACAAAAGGATTAAATTTGATTATCCATCTATCAAGGAAAAGTTTGATAAACTGCTGGAAATTTGAGATGCTAGCATTAGGGAGATTTTTGAACCAACTCTTTATTCTATTTTGCAAACAAAGAGCAAAAAGTCCGATTTTAACATCATCTTCATCAATCTCAAATAAATCCAAATAATTCTCAAAACCTTGAATATGTTTTTGGGTAGTGATACCATTCTCTCCATCAAATCTATGAAGATATTTGTAGTAGTTTTTAGGAGAATCATGGAGTATAGGAGGTAAAATAAGGGGCTTATATCTATCTGGAACTTTATATGGCACATGAATATGTACAAGGATTGTAACATCAGTCTTGATTATTTGAGGCTTCTTAATTGGTAAATGATCATCATTAGATTCATAAGAAAGCTGCTCAAAGAGATTAGAAGAATTATTATTTACTATTTTTAAAGGAAAATAATTAAAAACTAATCTAAGATCTTCTATAAAATACAATATACATTGAAAAAATTTCTTAATGAGAAAGAACAAAATGTCTCGGATTAAGATCCATGTTGAAAGCCTGATCTTTCCATATTGTTCTTTGAGGTTCATTCCTCCAGTGGAGTCTTGATTGTGAAATTGATTTGGAGTCGCCAGGTGGATGATTTTAACCTTTGTGTGTCTGATCACTATCCACCATCATAGATCAGATCTGAACCTGTAAAATATTTCTGAAGAAAAGGTTAGTCTTTCCCAGTGGAGTCACCATTATGTTATTACTCAGTAATTTCTCCAGGTTCAAGAGAAATAGTCCGAGGTAATCACGAACCTACTTTGGAAATCTAGGATCTATCCTTCCTAAATTTGAGAGAGGGCTCTCTCTTTATGATTTAACTTTGTTTTGGATTAAATTTTAGGCTAGGTATGATTGGGAAATTGGTTTGGTTTGAATGTTTAGTGGGAATAAAAGGTACTTCAAGGTAAACCACAGAGAGATCTACCAGACCATTGGGCTATGGAGTCAAATTTCTTGGCAAACATAGCTAGGAAATAAGGTCAAATGAGAAAATGTACTAAGGGCAGGGTAGATGACCTTCAAAGGGTTTGGAAATAGGATTTTTGATGAAATGGAAAGATCTGAACAAAAGGGCAATGAAGGATCCTTGAGTTACATAAAAGAAGATGAAATAAAGGGGTCAAAAGGGACTAAGAGCAGTTAAGGATTCTTAAGTTAGGATATCAGCAGAAAACATATCAATGAATAACTAATAAGAAACAGGGATATTTTGACACTAATCATGTATAAAATTTCCTAGTCAATAATTTAAGACAGAAAACATGTAAATGTATGTATGGAACTTATAAAGATAAACAGTGAAAATAGGTAAATACTTGACTTATCTGATCAGCATAAGAATCCTGAGTTATGATGTCTGTTTGACTTAGTTCCAGTCAGCTACTTTACAAATCGACTCACACAAAATCCCAGTGTATTCAGAAAAAATTTCTATAGTAGTCTTGACAAATATTATTCCACCCAAAATACTTCCAAGAGTGAAGTATTTATACAAATTCTAAACTAAAATATCTTGAAAAAATATCAAGATTGTTTCACAAATATCTCCAACTGTTTTACATAAATAGAACTTAATTAAAGGACACTAAAAAATAATGCATCTATTTGGCACTATTTTTTATGGATAGGTGATGACAAAGAGGATAAGTCGAATTTGATCCAACTCTTAGTTGATGATGAGGCATCCAAGACACTAACTATTTCCTTTCTTTGTGCATTCTGCTCCAACAATTATGCAAATTTGAGGTCCAATGATACCTTTTTATTTATCAATCCAAAATAGATATGTAAAAAGTGAAAGAGGTTATTATAGATAAATATGGTTGTGAAGTAAACCTCTTTCATTTCCCTAAAATTATGCTCCATCTGTCCATAGTAGGCTCTGTAAAAAGATGTGTAAAACAGAATTTTACAGAGTCTGAAAAATAGGCTGTAAAGATTCGCATGTATCTCTCATTCTGTAATATCTGTGAAAAACTTGGGATAGGTTTTTGTAGATAGGTCTATTAGGAAGAAAAATATCATTCAGTTTTGTAATATTTATTTCTCATTGCCCACAAAATTCTCTGCAAAATGACGCCTTAACATAAATATTTTGAAAAACGTGCTTTAAAATATTGTTTAAAATCTCCAAACCCATAATGGATTGTAGAAACGTGAGAGAGGTTTTTGTAGCTGAAAATACTAGGAACAAAAACCTCCTTCCGTTTTTCAAAATTCATCTTTGATTGGTCACAATAGTTTATGCAAAACAATGACTTAAACATGATATTTCTGCAAAAATGTTCCTTCTTGTTATGTTTTCATCTTTTCACCTTTTTTGTTCTTTTAACAGTTTTACTTTCACTTTGGATAAAATTCATTGTTGGTGAAAGTATTTTCATCTCTTTTATCATTACTGACTCTATTTTTACTTTTACTGTTTTATCTTGATTTCTCTGTAACTTTGTTTTAACTTTCACTCTGACTTTTACCTGATACACTTTAACCACTGATACTCTTTAACTGTCCCTATGAATTCTCATTTCAATTATACCATTCACTGTGCATATTTCATCCTTCTGATCTTTCTCTGACTTGATTTTATTCTTTCTTTGTATACAAACTATTTTTTGAATGAAGCTTTTGAATTAAAATCTGAGAATTTGGAGCAAACAATTTTGTCAACTAGTATTGAAACTGATGGCCCAATTTCTTATTATGATAATAACCTGCAAAAATCAGACAATTTGTTAATGAAATTCAGGTCTACAGGGAGGTGATTGAAGGCTTTTTTGAAAGTCCTGTGGAATGGGATCTGTCTATGGAGGTTTAACTCTGTTTTTTTAGGCATTCTGGCTTCTTCTGTAAGATTAAATGGTTTACAGAAGTAATTTACTTAAAATAGAGGGGTAATTGAGAAATTTAGGCTAAGGATAGCTTCTTTTGGGATTTTTTCTCAATTAGGTTTATTCAAAGGATGTAAACTGGGATAAAACAGAAAATGAGGGTTTTCTGAGTGGATTTGACTGAGATAAGGAGTTTCTAGGGTATATTAAGATTTTAAACCCTTTAAATATTTAAATTTTGGTCTTTGGAGCTTAGAAATGGAGGAAAATGGCCTTTAAAAGACTGGCTCCAGAACACAGAGCTCCCTAAATTCGTAGGTATTTTGATGTTTTGACAGGGTTTCTAAAGCTTCTGTGGTCAAATTTAGACTTCTGTTGATTTTGTTGGGGCCGAAACAGTGTACTTTCTTATTTCAATAGGGTATCTTCAGTTGAAACTGGATCTTTGACGTTGCAGAGGGTACCTTTAATGGTCTTTCAGATGCAGTCATAGTGGTAAAGTTTAGCTCTGGGGCTATAAATTGGTCAACAGAGAATCGAAAATCTTTTAAAATAGTCGGGGCAGGAGTTTAACCAGTCGGGAATGCAACTAACATATATAAAAAGGATATATTAAATTTTTAACCTTAATAAACACCATCATATTCAACGTTTATTATAAGTTCATTCAAAGGCGGGAGGCGGATTTGTGAAAAACCACCAGTGGGTTTCACGTTGCTCTTGGATGGTAAGCGTTTTAAAGCATTTGGAACGCGATCAAAAAATAATCCGACACATAGCATAGGGTGGTTTGGTGAAACAAATTTTATCGCGCAACTTTTATAAAACATCGCACGATCAGTTTCGGAGCGCGAAACTGAACACACTCCTTTGGATCTGCTTTGTTTGAGTGAATGGTCAGGATCATTTCAAAGAGTTGCGGTGAAGGATGGGTGGGGTCCAGGTTGGCTATATGTGATGGCGTGTTTAATTTATAATAATACCTTTGTATATTTTTCATAATAACCAAAGTTTTATTTACATAAGGAAATGTTTATATGCGTAGGGGTAATGGTAAAGATAGACTTAGATAAAGTGAGTTTATATAGTCTAAAAGGGCTTTTGTCAGGCAAGTTATATATAAAGTGAGTTTATATATATGATAAATAGTGCGTGGGGCAGGTTATCAAGGGGTTAACCTCGGGTTTAGATATGAAAAATGGGAGGCTGTATATAAGACCATGGTTAAGCTGCAAGGGAGGCAAATGTATTGTACAAAGGTGTAATGGAGTGATGGGTAAGCAATGTTTTCGCGTTATTTTAAATACATAAGATATGTAAATAATACGCGCTTTTTCATATATCTTTTAGTTTTATTATATAGTTAATTAAACCAAATAGGATTAATAACTATAGGCGGGCGGGATATTTACATAGTGCTAGTTTAGCCAAAGGGGGTTTATCTGGGGGCGTTTCATTAAAACATGTGGGATAATAGACTTTGGCTAAAGTTTATAATAGTGGGTTTTTCAAGGATATTTAGTAAAAGGGAATTATATTAATATGACAAGGATTTTTATAGGGAATATAATAAATAAGTTAGAGTTAATATGACAAAGGGGAAAGTGAATACTCAAAATATACAATTATAACTAAGGAAAGTGAAAATCAAAGCTTCATTATCATAACTTAATCACTTTTACTTAGGATATAATGTACTTTTGAGGGTTTTTATGCTTTATGGAATGTAGGCAGTTAATCAAATCAGGGCTTTATGTATCATTAAGTAAAAATGGAGTCTTTACTTATGAAATTCCATGGTGATGAATGCATGAATGGCAGATGATGTAAATTTTGGGATTTAACATAGAAATTTAACATTTTCAACTAGCCAGTCATTGAGCCTTGGGTCCGGTCCCAAAAAAAGTCAGAGAAGTGCTCTGAGCCTCTTTTACTAAAAGTTTATAATGTCAAATAGCTATATGGGAGGGGATATTAGTTAATGTAGCCGGTGAAATATATTTATAATGCTTTTCCCACCTTCTTCTACCTACCCAATCTTTAATCTAACATTATTTTTCTTCCATTTGTGCAAGTGCATTTGAGCTAGCAACCTTGAACATTTTATTCTTTTGAAAGCCGTAAAAATTATCTAATTATACCTTATTTCATCCAAGGACCCAGATTAAACTGTTGGGTTCCATTTTACTCTATATATATCTACTGAATTGTCAGGATTAAACTATCTGACAACTCTTTATTTTCTATCCAAAACAAGTAAATTGAAACATGACAAGTCAAGATTAAGTAGTTCAACTCATCATGGATTATGGCATTTATTGACACTCTGCCATTATCAGCTGCAAAAAGTAAAAAGTAGTGGCATTTAGACTTGCACACTTTCATGTTTTATTCATCTTTTTCCTTTTGGGGTATATCATTTTTTCTAAGTCCTTTGATTTTTCTTTTAGGACTTTTACCCTCTTTTTGATTTTTTATATATATATTTTTATTTTTTACAAAATATGGGAAAACACCTAGCAAAAATCAAAGTTTGTACATATTTACATGACTATCATCAGTCAAGTCAAAATTACGAATCCTATATTTATAGTTTGCTAACATCGGCTTCACATGGGGATGGCATCTCCTTGTGAGATGTCAAGAACACCATCGAATAGTAGCCTGATCCATTGGGCCAATCCCAAACATGCATATGATGTGACTGAAAAACTCTTGAACTGATTTTACACCTTTTTCTGCAAACCGAAATCCAATCTGAGACTAAAAGGAGTTGCAACCTTCAAACCATACTACTAAATCATTAATGCTTTAGGGCCTTTTCTTGGCTTCAAACCTTAACGAATTATTTCAAACTAGCTGAAAACTGAAAACTGAAATAAGCTGAAATCCTACCTACTTACTCTAATCAGCTGTCCAACTGATGGTTAGGTAAAATGAAATAGCTAATGCAACCATTCAAGAATTATGTACTTTGATATATTTGTTGCATTTTCTTGTTGATTATCAAAACTGTACTTCTGCAACCTATTAGAAACTTGTTAACAAATGAGAGGATAAGGAAATACTTGATTTCCTTTGTTGACTCTAGAAACTGTACAAAAGGATCTTACAAAATATATACACTGATGTTTAACTGATCTGAACAACTGTACATTTGTTCTAGATGGCCTCCATACCATGAATATGAAAATTTATTTTCATCTTTATCTCCCTGTAAACTTTCAGATATGATTTGTGATGATATTCCTACTGATTGTAATGTTTGACTGTTGAAACTTTTATCATCTTGATTCTGAAAATCATAGTTAGTTAATGGAGGAAAGCTTTGAATGCATTCAATATTTAGCATCTCTGCTATTGGATCATGAAAAATTTGGGAAAATTGTTGCAACCTATGGCTTATAGGATTCCATGGGACTTCATAAACTTCAAAAAGTTTCTCATACTTTTATTTAAATATGTTATACCATATTTCCTTTAAACGATGAAATGATTCAAAACATAGCGGTATGGAAATTTCTTGTGTCATTTGATCATTTATTTCACTGGGAACTGATAACTGCAATTGTGAAACTGAAAAATCTTGATCAATAGTTTCATTATCTTCTTTGTTTTCAATCACAATTCCTAAATATTGTTGATTATTTATGGCATGAAAGTTGTCTCTAATGAAATGAAATGAAGAAAAACAAAGAGGTAAAGAATCTTTACTTATTTCCACATCTTCTACTCTTTCTTCCTCACTCACATGGCTGATCTGTATTGGCTGATCACTATCTTCAATCTGCCGAAACTGCATTTCTTCATCCTCCAAACTGGCTTCTGATTGCTTTGTAAAGTTAGCTTGAGTTTGTATAACATAAATATCATCATAATGATCATATTTAGGCAAATCATCAAAAGAAGGAATGTCATCAAACATACACATTAGATCAGCAGATTCCTGTTCCTCATATTGATCTGTAAATTCATTTTCTAATCTATGATAATTGGAATTAGAAGGAATTTTTTCATTGCTATCAACCTCTTCTATTTCTTCATGGTGATTTTTAATAAAAAAATCATCTTTCATAGTGATCTCCTGTGTTCTTTCATCTAGTTTTCTTACCAAAAGACCGAGTTTTACCTCTGCAATGTTTTTCTTTTCCTCTTCTTCTGCTTTCAACTTTTCCTGTCTGATTTGCAGATTAACTTCTACATCAATTGCAATGTTCTACATCTGTACAAGTGTTTTTGTATCTCTTTCTCTTAACCAAAATTCTATTTCTGGATCAAAGGCACTTGGATAATGCAAGAGAGCTGAATCATGAGGAGGTCTAATATTTTCTGGCATTGAATAATAAACTTGATTAAATCTGTGAGAAAATTGTTGTATTGTTTCATTTGGACGTATTTTTAACTGATTATATTCTTCCATGATCACAAAAGGATTAACTTTTATTATCTATCTATCAAGGAAAAGTTTGATAAACTGCTGGAAATTTGAGATGCTAGCATTAAGGAGATTTTTGAACCAACTCTTTATTCTATTTTGCAAAGAAAGAGAAAAAAGTCTGATTTTAACATCATCTTCATCAAGCTCAAATAAATCCAAATAATTCTCAAAACCTTGAATATGTTTTTGGGCAGTGATACCATTCTCTCCATCAAATCTAGGAAGATATTTGTAGTAGTTTTTAGGAGAATCATGGAGTATAGGAGGTAAAATAAGGGGCTTATATCTATCTGGAACTTTATATGGTACATGAATATGTACAGGGATTGTAAGATCAATCTTGATTATTTGAGGCTTCTTAATTGGTAAATGATCATCATTAGATTCAGAAGAAAGCTGCTCAAAGAGATTAGAAGAATTATTATTTATAATTTTTAAAGGAAACTAATTAAAAACTAATCTAAGATCTTCTATAAAATACAATATACATTGAAAAAATTTCTTAATGAGAAAGAACATAATGTCTTGGATTAAGATCGAGTTGAAAGCTTTGATCTTTCCATATTGTTCTTTGAGGTTCATTCCTCCAATGGAGTCTTGATTGTGAAATTGATTTGGAGTCGCCAGGTGGATGATTTTAACCTTTGTGTGTCTGATCACTGTCCACCATCATAGATCAGATCTGAACCTGTAAAATATTTCTGAATAAAAGGTTAGTCTTCCCCAGTGGAGTCGCCATTATGTTATCACTCAGTAATTTCTCTAGGTTCAAGAGAAATAGTCCGAGGTAACCACAAACCTACTTTGAAAATCTAGGATGTAGCCTTCCTAAATTTGAGAGAGGGCTCTCTCTTTATGATTTAAATTTGTTTTGGATTAAATTTTAGGCTAGGTATGATTGGGAAATTGGTTTGGTTTGAATGTTTGGTGGGAATAAAAGGTACTTCAAGGTAAACCACAGAGATATCTACCAGACCAATGGGCTATGGAGTCAAATTTCTTGGCAAACAGAGCTAGGAAATAAGGTCAAATGAACAAATGTATTAAGGGCAGGGTAGATGACCTTTAAAGTGTTTGGAAATAGGCTTTTTGATGAAATGGAAAGATCTAAACAAAAGGGTAATGAAGGATCCTTAAGTTACAGAAAATAAGATGAAAGAAAAGGGTCAAAATGGACTAAGAGCAGTTAAGGATTCTTAGGTCCGGATATCAGCAGAAAACATATCAATGAAAAACTAGTAAAAAACAGGGAGCTTTTGACGCTAATCTTGTATAAAATTTCCTAGTCAATCATTTAAGATAGAAAACATGTAAATGTACGTATGGAACTTAGAAAGACAAGCAGTGAAAACAGGAAAATACTTGACTTATGTGATCAGCACAAGAATCCTGAGTTATGATGTTTGTTTGACTTAGTTCTAGTCTGCTGCTTTACAAATCGACTCACACAAACTCCCAGTGTATTCACCAAAAATATCTATAGTAGTATTGACAAACTTTATTCCACCCAAAATATTTCCAAGAGTGAAGTATTTATACAAATTATAAACTAGAATATCTTGAAAAAATATCAAGATTGTTTCACTAATATCTCCAATTGTTTTACATAAATAGAACTTAATTAAAGGACACTCAAAACTAATGCATATATTTGGCACTATTTTTTATGGATAGGTGATTACAAAGAGGAGAATTCGAATTTGATCCAACTCTTAGTTGATGATGAGGCATCCAAGTCACTAACTGTTTCCTTTCTTTGTGCATTCTGCTACAGCAATTCTGCAAACCCGAAATAGATATGTAAATAGTGAAAGAGGTTATTATAGGTAAATATGTTGGTGAAATAAACCTCTTTCAGTTCCCTAAAATTATGCTCCAGCTGTCCACAGTAGGCTCTGTAAAAATATGTTTAAAAACAGAGTTTTACAGAGTATGAAATATAGGCTATAAAGATTCGCATGTATCTCTCATTCTGTAATACTTGTGAAAAAAGTGAGATAGGTTTTTTTAGATGGGTCTCTTGGGAAGAAAAAAGGCCTTCATTTTTGTAATAATTATTTCTGATTGGCCACAATATGCTCTGCAACATGATGACTTAACTGGAATGTTTTGCAAAACGTTCTTTAAAATATTGTTTAATATCTCCAAACCCATAATGGCTGTTAGAAAGGTGAGAGAGGTTTTTGTAGTTTAGCATCTTAGGAACAAAAACCTCCTTTCGTTTTGCAAAAGTCATTGGTCACAATAGTTTATGCAAAAAAATGACTTAAACATGATATTTCTACAAAAATGTTCCTTCTTGTTATGTTTTCATCTTTTCACCTTTTTTGTTCGTTTAGCTGTTTTACTTTCACTTTGGATAAACTTCATTTAAGGTGAAAGTATTTTCATCTCTTTTATCATTACTGACTCTATTTTTACTTTTACTATTTTATCTTAACTGCACTGTAATTTTGTTTTAACTTTCACTCTGAATTTTACCTAATACACTTTAACCACTGATACTCTTTAACTGTCCCTATGAATTCTCATTTCACTTTTATCATTCACTGTGCATATTTCATCATTCTGATCTTTCTCTGACTTGATTTTATTCTTTCTTTGTATATAAACTGTTTGTTGAATGAAGCTTTTGAATTAAAATCTGAGAATTTGGAGCAAACAATTTTGTCAACTAGTATTGAAACTGATGGCCCAATTTCTTATTATGATAATAACCTGAAAAAATCAAACAATTTGATAATGAAATCCAGGTCTGCAGGGAGGTGATTGAAGGCCTTTTTGAAAGTCCTGTGGAATGGGATCTGTCTTTGGAGGTTTAACTCTGTTTTTTTAGGCATTCTGGCTTCTTCTATAAGATTAAATGGTTTACAGAAGTAATTTACTTTAAATAGAGGGGTAACTGAGAAATTTAGGCTAAGGATAGCTTCTTTTGGGATTTTTTCTCAGTTAGTTTTTTCAGAGGATGTAAACTGGGATAAAACTGAAAATGAGGGTTTTTTGAGTGGACTTGACTGAGAGAAGGAGTTTCTAGGGTATATTTAGATTTTCAGCCCTTTACATCTTTGAATTTTGGTCTTTGGAGCTTAGAAACAGAGGAAACTGACCTTTAAAAGATTGGCTCCAGAACACAGAGCTCCCTAAATTCACAGGTATTTTTATGTTTTGACAGGGTTTCTGAAGCTTCTGTGGTCGAATTTGGACTTTTGTTGATTTTGTTGGGGCCGATATAGTGTATTTTCTTATGTCAACAGGGTATCTTCAGTTGAAACTGGATCTTTGACGCTGCAGAGGGTAGCTTTATTGGTCTTTCAGATGTAGTCACAGTGGTAAAGTTTAGCTCCGGGGCTATAAATTGGTCAACAGAGGCTCGAAAACATTTTAAAATAGTCGTGGTGGGATTTTAACCAGTCGGGAATGTAACTAACAGATATAACAATGATATATTAAAGTTTTAACCTTAATAAAAATCATCATATTCGGCGTTTAATATAAGTTCATTCAAAGGCGGGAGGTGAATTTGTGAAAAACCATCAGTGGGTTTTGCGTTGCTCTTGGATGGTAAGCGGTTTAAAGCATTTGGAGCGTGATAAAATAATAATCCAACACGTAGCATAGGGTGGTTTGGTGAAAAATATTTTATCGCACAACTTTTATAAAACATCGCACGATCAGTTTTGGAGCATGAAACTGAACGCGCTCCGTTGGATCTGATTTGTTTGAACGAATGGTTAGGATCATTTCAAAGAGTTGCAGTGAAGGATGGATGGGGTCCAGGTTGGCTATATGTGATGGCACGTTTAATGTATAATAAAACCTTTGTATAATTTTCATAATAACCAAAGTTTTATTTACATAAGGAAATGTTTATATGCGCCGGGGTAATCGTAAAGATAGAATTACATAAAGTGAGTTTATATAGTCCAAAACGGGTTTTTTCGGGAAAGTTATATATAAAGTGAGTTTATATATATGATAAATAGTGCATGGGGCATGTTATCAAGGGGTTAACCTCGGGTTTAGATATGAAAAATGAGAGGCTGTATATAAGACCATGGTTAAGCTGCAAGGGAGGCAAATGTATTGTACAAAGGTGTAATGGAGTGATGGGTGAGCAATGTTTTCGCGTTATTTTAAATACATAAGATATTTAAATAATACATGCTTTTTCATATATTTTTTAGTTTTATTATATAGTTAATTAAACCAAATAGGCTTAATAACTATTGGGGGGTGGGATATTTACATAGTGCTAGTTTAGCCAAAGGGGGTTTATTTGGGGGCGTTTTATTAAAACATGTGGGATAATAGACTTTGGCTAAAGTTTATAATAGTGGGTTTTTCAAGGATATTTAGTAAAAGGGAATTATATTAATATCACAAAGATTTTTATAGGGAATATAATAAATAAGTTAGAGTTAATGTGACAAAGGGGAAAGTGAATACTCAAAATATACAATTATAACTAAGGAAAGTGAAAATTAAAGCTTCATTATCATAACTTAATCACTTTTACTTAGGATATAATGTACTTTCGAGGGTTTTTATGCTTTATGGAATGTAGGCAGTTAATAAAATGAGGGATTTATGTATCATTAAGTAAAAATGGAGTCTTTACTTATGAAATTGCATGGTGATGAATGCATGAATGGCAGATGATGTAAATTTTGGGATTTAACATAGAAATTTAACATTTTCAACTATCTAGTCATTGAGCCTTGGGTCCGGTCCCAACAGAAGTCATAGAAATGCTCTGAGCCTCTTTGACTGAAATTTTAGAATGTCAAATAGCTATAGGGGAGGGGAAATTAGTTATTGTAGCCTAGTGAAAGATATTTACAATTCTTTTTCCCCCTTCTTCTACTTACCCAATCTTTAATCTAACATTTTTTTTCTTCCATTTGTGCAGGTGCGTTTGAGTTAGCAACCTTGAACATTTTATTCTTTTGAAAGTAGTAAACATTATCTAATTCTACCTTATTTCATCCAAGGACCCAGATTAAACTGTTGGGTTCCTTTTTACTCTATATCTATCTACTGAATTGTCAGGATTAAACTGTCTGACAACTCTTTATTTTCTATCGAAAACAAGTAAATTGAAACATGACAAGTCAAGATTAAGCAGTTCAACTCATCATGGATTGTATCGTTTATTGACGCTCTACCATAATCAGTAGCAAAAAGTAAAAAGTAGTGGCATTTAGACTTGCACACTTTCATGTTTTATTCATCTTTTTCCTTTTGGGGTATATCATTTTTTATAAGTCCTTTGATTTTTCTTTTAGAACTTTTACCCTCTTTTTGCTTTTTTATATATATATATATATATTTTATTTTTTACAAAATATGGGAAAACACCTAGCAAAAAGCAAAGTTTGTACATATTTACACGACTATCATCATTCAAGTCAAAATTATGAATCATGTATTTATAGGTTGCTAACACCGGCTTCACATGGGGATGGCATCTCCTTGCGAGATTTCAAGAACACCGTCGACTAGTAGCCTGATCCATTAGGCCAATCCCAAACATGCATATGTTGTGACTGAAAAACTCTTGAACTGATTTTACACCTTTTTCTGCAAACTGAAATTCAATCTGAGACTAAAAGGAGCTGCAACCTTCAAACCATACTACTAAATCATTAATGCTTTAGGGCCTTTTCTTTGTTTCAAACTAGCTGAAAACTGAAAACTGAAATAAGCTGAAATCCTACCTACATACTCTAATCAGCTGTCCAACTGCTGGTTAGGTAAAATGAAATAGCCAATGCAAACATTCAAGCATTATGTACTTTGATAGATTTTGTTGCATTTTCTTGTTGATTATCAAAACTGTACTTCTGCAACCTATTAGAAACTTGTCAAAAAATGAGAGGATAAGGAAACTTGATTTCGCCTGGTAATCTATTTGTACAAAAAGTATCTTCCAAAATATATACAGCGATGTTTAAGCTGAATACGAACAAGCGTACATTTGTTACAGATGGCCTCCATACCATGAATATGAAATGTTATTTTCATCTTTATCTCCCTGTAAACTTTCAGATAAGATTTGTGATGATATTCCTACTGATTGTAATGTTTGACTGTTGAAACATTTATCATCTTGATTCTGAAAATCATAGTTAGTTAATGGACGAAGGCTTTGAATGCATTCAATATTCAACATATCTGATATTGGAGCATAAAAAATTTGGGAAAATTGTTGCAACCTATGGCTTATAGGATTCCATGGGACTTCATAAACTTCAACAAGTTTCTCATCCTTTTCTTTAAATATTTTATACCATATTTCCTTTAAACACTGAAATGATTCAAAACATAGCGGTATGGAACTTTGTTATGTCATTTGATCATTTATTTCACTAGGAACTGATAACTGCAATTGTGAAACTGAAAAATCTCGATCAATAGTTTCATTATCTTATTTGTTGTCAATCACAATTCCTAAATATTGTTGATTATTGATGGCATGAAAGTTGTCTCTAATGAACTGAAATGAAGCAAAACAAAGAGATAAATAATCTTTACTTATTTCCACATTTTCTGCTCTTTCTTCCTCACTCTCATGGCTGATCTGTATTGGTTGATCACTGTCTTCAATCTGCTGAAACTGCATTTCTTCATCCTCCAAACTAGCTTCTGATTGCTCTGTAAAGTTAGCTTGAGTTTGTAGAACATAACTATCATAATAATGATCATACTTAGGAAAATCATCAAAAGAAGGAATGTCATCAAACATACACATTTGATCAGTAGATTCCTCTTCCTCATATTGATCTGTAAATTCATTTTCTGATCTATGATAATTGGAATTAGCAAGAATTTGTTCATGGCTATCAACCTCTTCTATTTCTTCATGGTGATTTTGAATAAAAAATTCATCTTTCGTAGTGATCTCCTGTGTTCTTTCATCTAGTTTTCTTACCAAAAGGCTGAGTTTTACCTCTGCAATGTTTTTCTTTTCCTCTTCTTCTGCTTTCAAATTTTCCTGTCTGATTTGCAGATTAACTTCTACATCAACTGCAATGTTCTGCATCTATACAAGTGTTTTTGGATCTCTTTCTCTTAACCGAAATTCTATTTCTGGATCAAAGGCACTTGGATAATGCAAGAGAGCTAAATCATGAGGAGGTCTAATATTTTCTAGCATTGAATAATAAACTTGATTAAATATGTCAGAAAATTGTTGTATTGTTTCATTTGGATGTCTTTTTAACTGATTATAATTTTCCATGATCACAAAAGGATTAACTTTGATTATCCATCTATCAAGGAAAATTTTGATAAACTGCTGGAAATTTGAGATGCTAGCATTAGGGAGATTTTTGAACCAACTCTTTATTCTATTTTGCAAAGAAAGAGAAAAAGGTCTGATTTTAACATCATCTTCATCAATCTCAAATAAATCCAAATAATTTTCAAAACCTTGAATATGTTTTTGGGTAGTGATACCATTCTCTCCATCAAATCTATGAAGATATTTGTAGTAGTTTTTAGGAAAATCATGGAGTATAGGAGGTAAAATAAGGGGCTTATATCTATCTGGAACTCTATATGGTACAATAATATGTATAGGGATTGTAAGATTAGTCTTGATTATTTGAGGCTTCTTAATTTCAAAATGATCATCATTAGATTCAGAAGAAAGCTGCTCAAATATATTAGAAGAATTATTATTTACAAATTTTAAAGGAAAATAATTTTAAACTAATCTAAGATCTTCTATAAAATACAATATACATTGAAAAAATTTCTTAATGAGAAAGAGCATAATGTCTTGGATTAAGATCCAAGTTAAAAGCTTGATCTTTCCATATTTTTATTTGAGGTTCATTCCTCCAGTGGAGTCTTGATTGTGAATTTTATTTCGAGTCGCCAGGTGGATGATTTTAACCTTTGTCTGGCTGATCACTGTCCACCATCATAGATCAGATCGGAACCTGTAAAATATTTCTGAAGAAAAGGTTCGTCTTCTCAAGTGGATTCGCCATTATGTTATCACTCAATGATTTCTCCAGGTTCAAGAGAAATAGTTCGAGGTAACCACAAACCTACTTTGGAAATCTAGGATCTAGCCTTCCTAAATTTCAAAGAGGGCTCTCTGTTTATGATTTAACTTTGTTTGGGATTAAATTTTAGGCTAGGTATGACTCGGAAATTGGTTTGGTTTGAATGTTTGGTGGGAATAAAGGGTACTTCAAGGTAAACCACAGAGAGATCTACCAGACCATTGGGCTATGAGTCAAATTTCTTGGCAAACAGAGCTAGGAAATAAGGTCAAAAGAGAAAATATACTAAGGGCAGGGTAGATGACCTTCAAAGGGTTTGGAAATAGGATTTTTAATGAAATGGAAAGATCTGAACAAAAGGGAAATGAACGATCCTTAAGTCATAGAAAATAATATGAAAGAAAGGGGTCAAAAAAGACTAAGAGCAATTAAGGATTTTTAAGTCTGGATATCAGCAGAAAACATATCAATGAATAACTAGTAAAAAACAGGGAGTTTTTGACACTAATCCTGTATAAAATTTCCTAGTAAATCATTTAAGACAGAAAACATGTAAATGTATGTATGGAACTTAGAAAGATAAACAATTAAAATAGGAAAATACTTGACTTATCTGATCAGCACAAGAATCCTAAGGTATGATGTCTGCTTGACTTAGTTCCAGTCTGCTTCTTTACAAATTGACTCACACAAACTCCCAGTGTATTCAGAAAAAATGTCTATAGTAGTCTTGACAAATTTTATTCCACCCAAAATACTTCCAAGAGTGAAGTATTTATACAAATTCTAAACTAAAATATCTTGAAAAAATATCAAGATTGTTTCACAAATATCTCAAATTGTTTTACATAAATAGAACTTAATTAAAGGACACTCAAAACTAATGCATCTATTTGGCACTATTTTTTATGGATAGGTGATTACAAAGAGGAGAATTAGAATTTTATCCAACTCTTAGTTGATGATGAGGCATCCAATTCACTAACTGTTTCCTTTCTTTGTGAATTCTGCTCCAGCAATTATGCAAAATTGAGGTCCAATTATACCTTTGTATTTCTCAATCCGAAATAGATATGTAAAATGTGAAAGAGGTTATTATAGATAAATATGTTGGTGAAATAAACCCCTTTCATTTCCCTATAATTATGCTCCAGTAGTCCACAATATGCTCTGTAAAAATATGTGTAAAACAAAGTTTTACAGAGTCTAAAAAATAGGCTGTAAAGATTCACATGTATCTCTCATTATGTAATGCCTATGCACAATGTGAGATAGGTTTTTGTAGATGGGTCGATTTGGAACAAAAACCTCCTTCATTTGTGGAAGATTTATTTCTTATTGGCCACAATATGCTCTGTAAAATGATGAGTTAACATGAATTTTCTGAAAAAAAGTGCATTAAAATATTGTTTAATATCTCCAAAATCATAATGGCTGTTAGAAAAGTGAGAGAGGGCTTTCTATTTGAACATATGAGGAAAAAAAACCTCCTTTCGTTTTTCAAAATTCATCTTGGATTGGTCATAATAGTTTCTGCAAAATAATGACTTAAACATGATATTTCTACAAAAATGTTCCTTCTTGTTATGTTTTCATCTTTTCACCTTTTTTGTTATTTTAACTGTTTTACTTTCACTTTGGATAAATTTCATTGTTGGTGAAAGTATTTTCATCTCTTTTATCATTACTGACTCTATTTTTACTTTTACTATTTTATCTTGACTGCTCTGTAACTTTGTTTTAACTTTCACTTTGACTTTTACCTGATACACTTTAACTACTGATACTCTTTAACTGTCCCTATGAATTCTCATTTCACTTTTACCATTCACTGTGCATATTTCATCATTCTGATCTTTCTCTGACTTGATTTTATTCTTTATTTGTATACAAACTGTTTGTTGAATGAAGATTTTGAATTAAAATCTGAGAATTTGGAGCAAACAATTTTGTCAACTAGTATTGAAACTGATGGCCCACTTTCTTCTTATGATAATAACCTACAAAAATAAAACAATTTGTTAATGAAATCCAGGTCTGCAGGGAGGTGATTGAAGGCTTTTTGAAAGTCCTGTGGAAAGGGATCTGTCTGTGGATGTTTAAATCTATTTTTTAAGGCATTCTGGCTTCTTCTGTAAGATTAAATGGTTTACAGAAGTAATTTACTTTAAACACAGGGGTAACTAAGAAATTTAGGCTAAGGATAGCTTCTTTTGGGATTTTTTCTCAATTAGGTTTATTCAGAGGATGTAAACTGAGATAAAACAGAAAACGAGGGTTTTCTGAGTGGATTTGACAGAGAGAAGGAGTTTCTAGGGTATATTCAGATTTTCAACCCTTTAAATCTTTGAATTTTGGTCTTTGGAGCTTAGAAACAGAGGAAACTGGCCTTTAAAAGATCGGCTCCAGAACACAGAGCTCCCTAAATTCACAGGTATTTTGATGTTTTGACAGGGTTTTTGAAGCTTCTGTGGTCGAATTTGGACTTCTGTTGATTTTGTTGGGGTCGAAACAATGTACTTTCTTATGTCAACAGGGTATCTTCAGTTGAAAATGGATCTTTGAAACTGTAGAGGGTAGCTTTAATGGTCTTTCAGATGTAGTCATAGTGGTAAAGTTTAGCTCTGGGGCTATAAATTTGTCAACAGAGGCTCGAAAATCTTTTAAAATATTCGGGGCGGGAGTTTAACCAGTCTGGAATGCAACTAACATATATAACAATGATATATTAAAGTTTTAACCTTAATAAACATCATCACATTCGGCGTTTATTATAATTTCATTCAAAGGTAGGAGGTGGATTTGTGAAAAATCATCAGTGGGTTTTGCGTTTCTCTTGGATGGTAAGCGGTTTAAAGAATTTGGAACGCGATCAAATAATATTCTGACATGTAGCATAGGGTGGTTTGGTGAAACAAATTTTATTGCACAACTTTTATAAAACATCGCACAATCAGTTTTGGAGCGCGAAACTGAACGCGCTCCGTTGGATCTGCGTTGTTTGAGCAAATGGTCAGGATCATTTCAAAGAGTTGCGGTGAAGGATGGGTGGGTCCAGATTAGCTATATGTGATGGTGTGTTTAATGTATAATAAAACCTTTGTATAATTTTCATAATAACCAAAGTTTTATTTACATAAGGAAATGTTTATATGCGTAGGGGTAATGGTAAAGATAGACTTACATAAAGTGAGTTTATATATTCCAAAAGCGGTTTTGTCAGGCAAGTTATAGAAAAAGTGAGTTTATATATATGATAAATAGTGCGCGGGGCAGATTATCAAGGGGTTAGCCTCGGGTTTAGATATGTAAAATGGGAGGCTGTATATAAGACCATGGTTAAGCTGCAAGGGAGGAAAATGTATTGTACAAAGGTGTAATGGAGTGATGGGTAAGCAATGTTTTTGCGTTATTTTAAATACATAAGATATGTAAATAATAAGCATTTTTTCATATATTTTTAAGTTTTATTATATAGTTAATTAAACCAAATAGGCTTAATAACTATAGGGGGGTGGGATATTTACATAGTGCTAGTTTAGCCAAAGGGGGTTTATTTGGGGGCGTTTTATTAAAACATGTGGGATAATAGACTTTGGCTAAAGTTTATAATAGTGGGTTTTTCAAGGATATTTAGTAAAAGGGAATTATATTAATATGACAAGGATTTTTATAGGGAATATAATAAATAAGTTAGAGTTAATATGACAAAGGGGAAAGTGAATACTCAAAATATACAATTATAATTAAGGAAAGTGAAAATTAATGCTTCATTATCATAACTTAATCACTTTTACTTAGGATATAATGTACTTTTGAGGGTTTTTATGCTTTATGGAATGTAGGCAGTTAATCAAATCAGGGCTTTATGTATCATTAAGTAAAAATGGAGTCTTTACTTATGAAATTCCATGGTGATGAATGCATGAATGGCAGATGATGTAAATTTTGGGATTTAACATAGAAATTTAACATTTTCAACTAGCCAGTCATTGAGCCTTGGGTCCGGTCCCAAAAAAAGTCAGAGAAGTGCTCTGAGCCTCTTTTACTAAAAGTTTATAATGTCAAATAGCTATATGGGAGGGGATATTAGTTAATGTAGCCGGTGAAATATATTTATAATGCTTTTCCCACCTTCTTCTACCTACCCAATCTTTAATCTAACATTATTTTTCTTCCATTTGTGCAAGTGCATTTGAGCTAGCAACCTTGAACATTTTATTCTTTTGAAAGCCGTAAAAATTATCTAATTATACCTTATTTCATCCAAGGACCCAGATTAAACTGTTGGGTTCCATTTTACTCTATATATATCTACTGAATTGTCAGGATTAAACTATCTGACAACTCTTTATTTTCTATCCAAAACAAGTAAATTGAAACATGACAAGTCAAGATTAAGTAGTTCAACTCATCATGGATTATGGCATTTATTGACACTCTGCCATTATCAGCTGCAAAAAGTAAAAAGTAGTGGCATTTAGACTTGCACACTTTCATGTTTTATTCATCTTTTTCCTTTTGGGGTATATCATTTTTTCTAAGTCCTTTGATTTTTCTTTTAGGACTTTTACCCTCTTTTTGATTTTTTATATATATATTTTTATTTTTTACAAAATATGGGAAAACACCTAGCAAAAATCAAAGTTTGTACATATTTACATGACTATCATCAGTCAAGTCAAAATTACGAATCCTATATTTATAGTTTGCTAACATCGGCTTCACATGGGGATGGCATCTCCTTGTGAGATGTCAAGAACACCATCGAATAGTAGCCTGATCCATTGGGCCAATCCCAAACATGCATATGATGTGACTGAAAAACTCTTGAACTGATTTTACACCTTTTTCTGCAAACCGAAATCCAATCTGAGACTAAAAGGAGTTGCAACCTTCAAACCATACTACTAAATCATTAATGCTTTAGGGCCTTTTCTTGGCTTCAAACCTTAACGAATTATTTCAAACTAGCTGAAAACTGAAAACTGAAATAAGCTGAAATCCTACCTACTTACTCTAATCAGCTGTCCAACTGATGGTTAGGTAAAATGAAATAGCTAATGCAACCATTCAAGAATTATGTACTTTGATATATTTGTTGCATTTTCTTGTTGATTATCAAAACTGTACTTCTGCAACCTATTAGAAACTTGTTAACAAATGAGAGGATAAGGAAATACTTGATTTCCTTTGTTGACTCTAGAAACTGTACAAAAGGATCTTACAAAATATATACACTGATGTTTAACTGATCTGAACAACTGTACATTTGTTCTAGATGGCCTCCATACCATGAATATGAAAATTTATTTTCATCTTTATCTCCCTGTAAACTTTCAGATATGATTTGTGATGATATTCCTACTGATTGTAATGTTTGACTGTTGAAACTTTTATCATCTTGATTCTGAAAATCATAGTTAGTTAATGGAGGAAAGCTTTGAATGCATTCAATATTTAGCATCTCTGCTATTGGATCATGAAAAATTTGGGAAAATTGTTGCAACCTATGGCTTATAGGATTCCATGGGACTTCATAAACTTCAAAAAGTTTCTCATACTTTTATTTAAATATGTTATACCATATTTCCTTTAAACGATGAAATGATTCAAAACATAGCGGTATGGAAATTTCTTGTGTCATTTGATCATTTATTTCACTGGGAACTGATAACTGCAATTGTGAAACTGAAAAATCTTGATCAATAGTTTCATTATCTTCTTTGTTTTCAATCACAATTCCTAAATATTGTTGATTATTTATGGCATGAAAGTTGTCTCTAATGAAATGAAATGAAGAAAAACAAAGAGGTAAAGAATCTTTACTTATTTCCACATCTTCTACTCTTTCTTCCTCACTCACATGGCTGATCTGTATTGGCTGATCACTATCTTCAATCTGCCGAAACTGCATTTCTTCATCCTCCAAACTGGCTTCTGATTGCTTTGTAAAGTTAGCTTGAGTTTGTATAACATAAATATCATCATAATGATCATATTTAGGCAAATCATCAAAAGAAGGAATGTCATCAAACATACACATTAGATCAGCAGATTCCTGTTCCTCATATTGATCTGTAAATTCATTTTCTAATCTATGATAATTGGAATTAGAAGGAATTTTTTCATTGCTATCAACCTCTTCTATTTCTTCATGGTGATTTTTAATAAAAAAATCATCTTTCATAGTGATCTCCTGTGTTCTTTCATCTAGTTTTCTTACCAAAAGACCGAGTTTTACCTCTGCAATGTTTTTCTTTTCCTCTTCTTCTGCTTTCAACTTTTCCTGTCTGATTTGCAGATTAACTTCTACATCAATTGCAATGTTCTACATCTGTACAAGTGTTTTTGTATCTCTTTCTCTTAACCAAAATTCTATTTCTGGATCAAAGGCACTTGGATAATGCAAGAGAGCTGAATCATGAGGAGGTCTAATATTTTCTGGCATTGAATAATAAACTTGATTAAATCTGTGAGAAAATTGTTGTATTGTTTCATTTGGACGTATTTTTAACTGATTATATTCTTCCATGATCACAAAAGGATTAACTTTTATTATCTATCTATCAAGGAAAAGTTTGATAAACTGCTGGAAATTTGAGATGCTAGCATTAAGGAGATTTTTGAACCAACTCTTTATTCTATTTTGCAAAGAAAGAGAAAAAAGTCTGATTTTAACATCATCTTCATCAAGCTCAAATAAATCCAAATAATTCTCAAAACCTTGAATATGTTTTTGGGCAGTGATACCATTCTCTCCATCAAATCTAGGAAGATATTTGTAGTAGTTTTTAGGAGAATCATGGAGTATAGGAGGTAAAATAAGGGGCTTATATCTATCTGGAACTTTATATGGTACATGAATATGTACAGGGATTGTAAGATCAATCTTGATTATTTGAGGCTTCTTAATTGGTAAATGATCATCATTAGATTCAGAAGAAAGCTGCTCAAAGAGATTAGAAGAATTATTATTTATAATTTTTAAAGGAAACTAATTAAAAACTAATCTAAGATCTTCTATAAAATACAATATACATTGAAAAAATTTCTTAATGAGAAAGAACATAATGTCTTGGATTAAGATCGAGTTGAAAGCTTTGATCTTTCCATATTGTTCTTTGAGGTTCATTCCTCCAATGGAGTCTTGATTGTGAAATTGATTTGGAGTCGCCAGGTGGATGATTTTAACCTTTGTGTGTCTGATCACTGTCCACCATCATAGATCAGATCTGAACCTGTAAAATATTTCTGAATAAAAGGTTAGTCTTCCCCAGTGGAGTCGCCATTATGTTATCACTCAGTAATTTCTCTAGGTTCAAGAGAAATAGTCCGAGGTAACCACAAACCTACTTTGAAAATCTAGGATGTAGCCTTCCTAAATTTGAGAGAGGGCTCTCTCTTTATGATTTAAATTTGTTTTGGATTAAATTTTAGGCTAGGTATGATTGGGAAATTGGTTTGGTTTGAATGTTTGGTGGGAATAAAAGGTACTTCAAGGTAAACCACAGAGATATCTACCAGACCAATGGGCTATGGAGTCAAATTTCTTGGCAAACAGAGCTAGGAAATAAGGTCAAATGAACAAATGTATTAAGGGCAGGGTAGATGACCTTTAAAGTGTTTGGAAATAGGCTTTTTGATGAAATGGAAAGATCTAAACAAAAGGGTAATGAAGGATCCTTAAGTTACAGAAAATAAGATGAAAGAAAAGGGTCAAAATGGACTAAGAGCAGTTAAGGATTCTTAGGTCCGGATATCAGCAGAAAACATATCAATGAAAAACTAGTAAAAAACAGGGAGCTTTTGACGCTAATCTTGTATAAAATTTCCTAGTCAATCATTTAAGATAGAAAACATGTAAATGTACGTATGGAACTTAGAAAGACAAGCAGTGAAAACAGGAAAATACTTGACTTATGTGATCAGCACAAGAATCCTGAGTTATGATGTTTGTTTGACTTAGTTCTAGTCTGCTGCTTTACAAATCGACTCACACAAACTCCCAGTGTATTCACCAAAAATATCTATAGTAGTATTGACAAACTTTATTCCACCCAAAATATTTCCAAGAGTGAAGTATTTATACAAATTATAAACTAGAATATCTTGAAAAAATATCAAGATTGTTTCACTAATATCTCCAATTGTTTTACATAAATAGAACTTAATTAAAGGACACTCAAAACTAATGCATATATTTGGCACTATTTTTTATGGATAGGTGATTACAAAGAGGAGAATTCGAATTTGATCCAACTCTTAGTTGATGATGAGGCATCCAAGTCACTAACTGTTTCCTTTCTTTGTGCATTCTGCTACAGCAATTCTGCAAACCCGAAATAGATATGTAAATAGTGAAAGAGGTTATTATAGGTAAATATGTTGGTGAAATAAACCTCTTTCAGTTCCCTAAAATTATGCTCCAGCTGTCCACAGTAGGCTCTGTAAAAATATGTTTAAAAACAGAGTTTTACAGAGTATGAAATATAGGCTATAAAGATTCGCATGTATCTCTCATTCTGTAATACTTGTGAAAAAAGTGAGATAGGTTTTTTTAGATGGGTCTCTTGGGAAGAAAAAAGGCCTTCATTTTTGTAATAATTATTTCTGATTGGCCACAATATGCTCTGCAACATGATGACTTAACTGGAATGTTTTGCAAAACGTTCTTTAAAATATTGTTTAATATCTCCAAACCCATAATGGCTGTTAGAAAGGTGAGAGAGGTTTTTGTAGTTTAGCATCTTAGGAACAAAAACCTCCTTTCGTTTTGCAAAAGTCATTGGTCACAATAGTTTATGCAAAAAAATGACTTAAACATGATATTTCTACAAAAATGTTCCTTCTTGTTATGTTTTCATCTTTTCACCTTTTTTGTTCGTTTAGCTGTTTTACTTTCACTTTGGATAAACTTCATTTAAGGTGAAAGTATTTTCATCTCTTTTATCATTACTGACTCTATTTTTACTTTTACTATTTTATCTTAACTGCACTGTAATTTTGTTTTAACTTTCACTCTGAATTTTACCTAATACACTTTAACCACTGATACTCTTTAACTGTCCCTATGAATTCTCATTTCACTTTTATCATTCACTGTGCATATTTCATCATTCTGATCTTTCTCTGACTTGATTTTATTCTTTCTTTGTATATAAACTGTTTGTTGAATGAAGCTTTTGAATTAAAATCTGAGAATTTGGAGCAAACAATTTTGTCAACTAGTATTGAAACTGATGGCCCAATTTCTTATTATGATAATAACCTGAAAAAATCAAACAATTTGATAATGAAATCCAGGTCTGCAGGGAGGTGATTGAAGGCCTTTTTGAAAGTCCTGTGGAATGGGATCTGTCTTTGGAGGTTTAACTCTGTTTTTTTAGGCATTCTGGCTTCTTCTATAAGATTAAATGGTTTACAGAAGTAATTTACTTTAAATAGAGGGGTAACTGAGAAATTTAGGCTAAGGATAGCTTCTTTTGGGATTTTTTCTCAGTTAGTTTTTTCAGAGGATGTAAACTGGGATAAAACTGAAAATGAGGGTTTTTTGAGTGGACTTGACTGAGAGAAGGAGTTTCTAGGGTATATTTAGATTTTCAGCCCTTTACATCTTTGAATTTTGGTCTTTGGAGCTTAGAAACAGAGGAAACTGACCTTTAAAAGATTGGCTCCAGAACACAGAGCTCCCTAAATTCACAGGTATTTTTATGTTTTGACAGGGTTTCTGAAGCTTCTGTGGTCGAATTTGGACTTTTGTTGATTTTGTTGGGGCCGATATAGTGTATTTTCTTATGTCAACAGGGTATCTTCAGTTGAAACTGGATCTTTGACGCTGCAGAGGGTAGCTTTATTGGTCTTTCAGATGTAGTCACAGTGGTAAAGTTTAGCTCCGGGGCTATAAATTGGTCAACAGAGGCTCGAAAACATTTTAAAATAGTCGTGGTGGGATTTTAACCAGTCGGGAATGTAACTAACAGATATAACAATGATATATTAAAGTTTTAACCTTAATAAAAATCATCATATTCGGCGTTTAATATAAGTTCATTCAAAGGCGGGAGGTGAATTTGTGAAAAACCATCAGTGGGTTTTGCGTTGCTCTTGGATGGTAAGCGGTTTAAAGCATTTGGAGCGTGATAAAATAATAATCCAACACGTAGCATAGGGTGGTTTGGTGAAAAATATTTTATCGCACAACTTTTATAAAACATCGCACGATCAGTTTTGGAGCATGAAACTGAACGCGCTCCGTTGGATCTGATTTGTTTGAACGAATGGTTAGGATCATTTCAAAGAGTTGCAGTGAAGGATGGATGGGGTCCAGGTTGGCTATATGTGATGGCACGTTTAATGTATAATAAAACCTTTGTATAATTTTCATAATAACCAAAGTTTTATTTACATAAGGAAATGTTTATATGCGCCGGGGTAATCGTAAAGATAGAATTACATAAAGTGAGTTTATATAGTCCAAAACGGGTTTTTTCGGGAAAGTTATATATAAAGTGAGTTTATATATATGATAAATAGTGCATGGGGCATGTTATCAAGGGGTTAACCTCGGGTTTAGATATGAAAAATGAGAGGCTGTATATAAGACCATGGTTAAGCTGCAAGGGAGGCAAATGTATTGTACAAAGGTGTAATGGAGTGATGGGTGAGCAATGTTTTCGCGTTATTTTAAATACATAAGATATTTAAATAATACATGCTTTTTCATATATTTTTTAGTTTTATTATATAGTTAATTAAACCAAATAGGCTTAATAACTATTGGGGGGTGGGATATTTACATAGTGCTAGTTTAGCCAAAGGGGGTTTATTTGGGGGCGTTTTATTAAAACATGTGGGATAATAGACTTTGGCTAAAGTTTATAATAGTGGGTTTTTCAAGGATATTTAGTAAAAGGGAATTATATTAATATCACAAAGATTTTTATAGGGAATATAATAAATAAGTTAGAGTTAATGTGACAAAGGGGAAAGTGAATACTCAAAATATACAATTATAACTAAGGAAAGTGAAAATTAAAGCTTCATTATCATAACTTAATCACTTTTACTTAGGATATAATGTACTTTCGAGGGTTTTTATGCTTTATGGAATGTAGGCAGTTAATAAAATGAGGGATTTATGTATCATTAAGTAAAAATGGAGTCTTTACTTATGAAATTGCATGGTGATGAATGCATGAATGGCAGATGATGTAAATTTTGGGATTTAACATAGAAATTTAACATTTTCAACTATCTAGTCATTGAGCCTTGGGTCCGGTCCCAACAGAAGTCATAGAAATGCTCTGAGCCTCTTTGACTGAAATTTTAGAATGTCAAATAGCTATAGGGGAGGGGAAATTAGTTATTGTAGCCTAGTGAAAGATATTTACAATTCTTTTTCCCCCTTCTTCTACTTACCCAATCTTTAATCTAACATTTTTTTTCTTCCATTTGTGCAGGTGCGTTTGAGTTAGCAACCTTGAACATTTTATTCTTTTGAAAGTAGTAAACATTATCTAATTCTACCTTATTTCATCCAAGGACCCAGATTAAACTGTTGGGTTCCTTTTTACTCTATATCTATCTACTGAATTGTCAGGATTAAACTGTCTGACAACTCTTTATTTTCTATCGAAAACAAGTAAATTGAAACATGACAAGTCAAGATTAAGCAGTTCAACTCATCATGGATTGTATCGTTTATTGACGCTCTACCATAATCAGTAGCAAAAAGTAAAAAGTAGTGGCATTTAGACTTGCACACTTTCATGTTTTATTCATCTTTTTCCTTTTGGGGTATATCATTTTTTATAAGTCCTTTGATTTTTCTTTTAGAACTTTTACCCTCTTTTTGCTTTTTTATATATATATATATATATTTTATTTTTTACAAAATATGGGAAAACACCTAGCAAAAAGCAAAGTTTGTACATATTTACACGACTATCATCATTCAAGTCAAAATTATGAATCATGTATTTATAGGTTGCTAACACCGGCTTCACATGGGGATGGCATCTCCTTGCGAGATTTCAAGAACACCGTCGACTAGTAGCCTGATCCATTAGGCCAATCCCAAACATGCATATGTTGTGACTGAAAAACTCTTGAACTGATTTTACACCTTTTTCTGCAAACTGAAATTCAATCTGAGACTAAAAGGAGCTGCAACCTTCAAACCATACTACTAAATCATTAATGCTTTAGGGCCTTTTCTTTGTTTCAAACTAGCTGAAAACTGAAAACTGAAATAAGCTGAAATCCTACCTACATACTCTAATCAGCTGTCCAACTGCTGGTTAGGTAAAATGAAATAGCCAATGCAAACATTCAAGCATTATGTACTTTGATAGATTTTGTTGCATTTTCTTGTTGATTATCAAAACTGTACTTCTGCAACCTATTAGAAACTTGTCAAAAAATGAGAGGATAAGGAAATACTTGATTTCGCCTGGTAATCTATTTGTACAAAAAGTATCTTCCAAAATATATACAGCGATGTTTAAGCTGAATACGAACAAGCGTACATTTGTTACAGATGGCCTCCATACCATGAATATGAAATGTTATTTTCATCTTTATCTCCCTGTAAACTTTCAGATAAGATTTGTGATGATATTCCTACTGATTGTAATGTTTGACTGTTGAAACATTTATCATCTTGATTCTGAAAATCATAGTTAGTTAATGGACGAAGGCTTTGAATGCATTCAATATTCAACATATCTGATATTGGAGCATAAAAAATTTGGGAAAATTGTTGCAACCTATGGCTTATAGGATTCCATGGGACTTCATAAACTTCAACAAGTTTCTCATCCTTTTCTTTAAATATTTTATACCATATTTCCTTTAAACACTGAAATGATTCAAAACATAGCGGTATGGAACTTTGTTATGTCATTTGATCATTTATTTCACTAGGAACTGATAACTGCAATTGTGAAACTGAAAAATCTCGATCAATAGTTTCATTATCTTATTTGTTGTCAATCACAATTCCTAAATATTGTTGATTATTGATGGCATGAAAGTTGTCTCTAATGAACTGAAATGAAGCAAAACAAAGAGATAAATAATCTTTACTTATTTCCACATTTTCTGCTCTTTCTTCCTCACTCTCATGGCTGATCTGTATTGGTTGATCACTGTCTTCAATCTGCTGAAACTGCATTTCTTCATCCTCCAAACTAGCTTCTGATTGCTCTGTAAAGTTAGCTTGAGTTTGTAGAACATAACTATCATAATAATGATCATACTTAGGAAAATCATCAAAAGAAGGAATGTCATCAAACATACACATTTGATCAGTAGATTCCTCTTCCTCATATTGATCTGTAAATTCATTTTCTGATCTATGATAATTGGAATTAGCAAGAATTTGTTCATGGCTATCAACCTCTTCTATTTCTTCATGGTGATTTTGAATAAAAAATTCATCTTTCGTAGTGATCTCCTGTGTTCTTTCATCTAGTTTTCTTACCAAAAGGCTGAGTTTTACCTCTGCAATGTTTTTCTTTTCCTCTTCTTCTGCTTTCAAATTTTCCTGTCTGATTTGCAGATTAACTTCTACATCAACTGCAATGTTCTGCATCTATACAAGTGTTTTTGGATCTCTTTCTCTTAACCGAAATTCTATTTCTGGATCAAAGGCACTTGGATAATGCAAGAGAGCTAAATCATGAGGAGGTCTAATATTTTCTAGCATTGAATAATAAACTTGATTAAATATGTCAGAAAATTGTTGTATTGTTTCATTTGGATGTCTTTTTAACTGATTATAATTTTCCATGATCACAAAAGGATTAACTTTGATTATCCATCTATCAAGGAAAATTTTGATAAACTGCTGGAAATTTGAGATGCTAGCATTAGGGAGATTTTTGAACCAACTCTTTATTCTATTTTGCAAAGAAAGAGAAAAAGGTCTGATTTTAACATCATCTTCATCAATCTCAAATAAATCCAAATAATTTTCAAAACCTTGAATATGTTTTTGGGTAGTGATACCATTCTCTCCATCAAATCTATGAAGATATTTGTAGTAGTTTTTAGGAAAATCATGGAGTATAGGAGGTAAAATAAGGGGCTTATATCTATCTGGAACTCTATATGGTACAATAATATGTATAGGGATTGTAAGATTAGTCTTGATTATTTGAGGCTTCTTAATTTCAAAATGATCATCATTAGATTCAGAAGAAAGCTGCTCAAATATATTAGAAGAATTATTATTTACAAATTTTAAAGGAAAATAATTTTAAACTAATCTAAGATCTTCTATAAAATACAATATACATTGAAAAAATTTCTTAATGAGAAAGAGCATAATGTCTTGGATTAAGATCCAAGTTAAAAGCTTGATCTTTCCATATTTTTATTTGAGGTTCATTCCTCCAGTGGAGTCTTGATTGTGAATTTTATTTCGAGTCGCCAGGTGGATGATTTTAACCTTTGTCTGGCTGATCACTGTCCACCATCATAGATCAGATCGGAACCTGTAAAATATTTCTGAAGAAAAGGTTCGTCTTCTCAAGTGGATTCGCCATTATGTTATCACTCAATGATTTCTCCAGGTTCAAGAGAAATAGTTCGAGGTAACCACAAACCTACTTTGGAAATCTAGGATCTAGCCTTCCTAAATTTCAAAGAGGGCTCTCTGTTTATGATTTAACTTTGTTTGGGATTAAATTTTAGGCTAGGTATGACTCGGAAATTGGTTTGGTTTGAATGTTTGGTGGGAATAAAGGGTACTTCAAGGTAAACCACAGAGAGATCTACCAGACCATTGGGCTATGAGTCAAATTTCTTGGCAAACAGAGCTAGGAAATAAGGTCAAAAGAGAAAATATACTAAGGGCAGGGTAGATGACCTTCAAAGGGTTTGGAAATAGGATTTTTAATGAAATGGAAAGATCTGAACAAAAGGGAAATGAACGATCCTTAAGTCATAGAAAATAATATGAAAGAAAGGGGTCAAAAAAGACTAAGAGCAATTAAGGATTTTTAAGTCTGGATATCAGCAGAAAACATATCAATGAATAACTAGTAAAAAACAGGGAGTTTTTGACACTAATCCTGTATAAAATTTCCTAGTAAATCATTTAAGACAGAAAACATGTAAATGTATGTATGGAACTTAGAAAGATAAACAATTAAAATAGGAAAATACTTGACTTATCTGATCAGCACAAGAATCCTAAGGTATGATGTCTGCTTGACTTAGTTCCAGTCTGCTTCTTTACAAATTGACTCACACAAACTCCCAGTGTATTCAGAAAAAATGTCTATAGTAGTCTTGACAAATTTTATTCCACCCAAAATACTTCCAAGAGTGAAGTATTTATACAAATTCTAAACTAAAATATCTTGAAAAAATATCAAGATTGTTTCACAAATATCTCAAATTGTTTTACATAAATAGAACTTAATTAAAGGACACTCAAAACTAATGCATCTATTTGGCACTATTTTTTATGGATAGGTGATTACAAAGAGGAGAATTAGAATTTTATCCAACTCTTAGTTGATGATGAGGCATCCAATTCACTAACTGTTTCCTTTCTTTGTGAATTCTGCTCCAGCAATTATGCAAAATTGAGGTCCAATTATACCTTTGTATTTCTCAATCCGAAATAGATATGTAAAATGTGAAAGAGGTTATTATAGATAAATATGTTGGTGAAATAAACCCCTTTCATTTCCCTATAATTATGCTCCAGTAGTCCACAATATGCTCTGTAAAAATATGTGTAAAACAAAGTTTTACAGAGTCTAAAAAATAGGCTGTAAAGATTCACATGTATCTCTCATTATGTAATGCCTATGCACAATGTGAGATAGGTTTTTGTAGATGGGTCGATTTGGAACAAAAACCTCCTTCATTTGTGGAAGATTTATTTCTTATTGGCCACAATATGCTCTGTAAAATGATGAGTTAACATGAATTTTCTGAAAAAAAGTGCATTAAAATATTGTTTAATATCTCCAAAATCATAATGGCTGTTAGAAAAGTGAGAGAGGGCTTTCTATTTGAACATATGAGGAAAAAAAACCTCCTTTCGTTTTTCAAAATTCATCTTGGATTGGTCATAATAGTTTCTGCAAAATAATGACTTAAACATGATATTTCTACAAAAATGTTCCTTCTTGTTATGTTTTCATCTTTTCACCTTTTTTGTTATTTTAACTGTTTTACTTTCACTTTGGATAAATTTCATTGTTGGTGAAAGTATTTTCATCTCTTTTATCATTACTGACTCTATTTTTACTTTTACTATTTTATCTTGACTGCTCTGTAACTTTGTTTTAACTTTCACTTTGACTTTTACCTGATACACTTTAACTACTGATACTCTTTAACTGTCCCTATGAATTCTCATTTCACTTTTACCATTCACTGTGCATATTTCATCATTCTGATCTTTCTCTGACTTGATTTTATTCTTTATTTGTATACAAACTGTTTGTTGAATGAAGATTTTGAATTAAAATCTGAGAATTTGGAGCAAACAATTTTGTCAACTAGTATTGAAACTGATGGCCCACTTTCTTCTTATGATAATAACCTACAAAAATAAAACAATTTGTTAATGAAATCCAGGTCTGCAGGGAGGTGATTGAAGGCTTTTTGAAAGTCCTGTGGAAAGGGATCTGTCTGTGGATGTTTAAATCTATTTTTTAAGGCATTCTGGCTTCTTCTGTAAGATTAAATGGTTTACAGAAGTAATTTACTTTAAACACAGGGGTAACTAAGAAATTTAGGCTAAGGATAGCTTCTTTTGGGATTTTTTCTCAATTAGGTTTATTCAGAGGATGTAAACTGAGATAAAACAGAAAACGAGGGTTTTCTGAGTGGATTTGACAGAGAGAAGGAGTTTCTAGGGTATATTCAGATTTTCAACCCTTTAAATCTTTGAATTTTGGTCTTTGGAGCTTAGAAACAGAGGAAACTGGCCTTTAAAAGATCGGCTCCAGAACACAGAGCTCCCTAAATTCACAGGTATTTTGATGTTTTGACAGGGTTTTTGAAGCTTCTGTGGTCGAATTTGGACTTCTGTTGATTTTGTTGGGGTCGAAACAATGTACTTTCTTATGTCAACAGGGTATCTTCAGTTGAAAATGGATCTTTGAAACTGTAGAGGGTAGCTTTAATGGTCTTTCAGATGTAGTCATAGTGGTAAAGTTTAGCTCTGGGGCTATAAATTTGTCAACAGAGGCTCGAAAATCTTTTAAAATATTCGGGGCGGGAGTTTAACCAGTCTGGAATGCAACTAACATATATAACAATGATATATTAAAGTTTTAACCTTAATAAACATCATCACATTCGGCGTTTATTATAATTTCATTCAAAGGTAGGAGGTGGATTTGTGAAAAATCATCAGTGGGTTTTGCGTTTCTCTTGGATGGTAAGCGGTTTAAAGAATTTGGAACGCGATCAAATAATATTCTGACATGTAGCATAGGGTGGTTTGGTGAAACAAATTTTATTGCACAACTTTTATAAAACATCGCACAATCAGTTTTGGAGCGCGAAACTGAACGCGCTCCGTTGGATCTGCGTTGTTTGAGCAAATGGTCAGGATCATTTCAAAGAGTTGCGGTGAAGGATGGGTGGGTCCAGATTAGCTATATGTGATGGTGTGTTTAATGTATAATAAAACCTTTGTATAATTTTCATAATAACCAAAGTTTTATTTACATAAGGAAATGTTTATATGCGTAGGGGTAATGGTAAAGATAGACTTACATAAAGTGAGTTTATATATTCCAAAAGCGGTTTTGTCAGGCAAGTTATAGAAAAAGTGAGTTTATATATATGATAAATAGTGCGCGGGGCAGATTATCAAGGGGTTAGCCTCGGGTTTAGATATGTAAAATGGGAGGCTGTATATAAGACCATGGTTAAGCTGCAAGGGAGGAAAATGTATTGTACAAAGGTGTAATGGAGTGATGGGTAAGCAATGTTTTTGCGTTATTTTAAATACATAAGATATGTAAATAATAAGCATTTTTTCATATATTTTTAAGTTTTATTATATAGTTAATTAAACCAAATAGGCTTAATAACTATAGGGGGGTGGGATATTTACATAGTGCTAGTTTAGCCAAAGGGGGTTTATTTGGGGGCGTTTTATTAAAACATGTGGGATAATAGACTTTGGCTAAAGTTTATAATAGTGGGTTTTTCAAGGATATTTAGTAAAAGGGAATTATATTAATATGACAAGGATTTTTATAGGGAATATAATAAATAAGTTAGAGTTAATATGACAAAGGGGAAAGTGAATACTCAAAATATACAATTATAATTAAGGAAAGTGAAAATTAATGCTTCATTATCATAACTTAATCACTTTTACTTAGGATATAATGTACTTTTGAGGGTTTTTATGCTTTATGGAATGTAGGCAGTTAATCAAATGATTTCTTTATGTATCATTAAGTAAAAATGGAGTCTTTACTTATGAAATTGCATGGTGATGAATGCATGAATGGCAGATGATGTAAAGTTTGGGATTTAACATATAAATTTAACATTTTCAACTAGCCAGTCATTGAGCCTTGGGTCCAGTCCCAACAGAAGTCAGAGAAATGATTGAGCCTCTTTGAATGAAAGTTTATAATGTCAAATAGCTATAGGGGAGGGGAAATTAGTTATTGTATCCTGGTGAAAGATATTTACAATGCTTTTCCCACCTTCTTCTACCTACCCAATCTTTAATCTAACATTTTTTTCTTCCATTTGTGCAGGTGCATTTGAGCTAGAAACCTTGACCATTTTATTCTTTTGAAAGTATTAGACATTATCTAATTCTACCTTATTTCATCCAAGGACCCATATTAAACTGCTGGGTTCCTTTTTACTCTATATCTTTCTACTAAATTGTCAGGATTAAACTGTCTGACAACTATTTATTTTCTATACAAAACAAGTAAATTGAAACATGACAAGTCAAGATTAAGTAGTTCAACTCATCATGGATTATGGCATTTATTGACACTCTGCCATAATCAGCTACAAAAAGTAAAAAATAGTGGCATTTAGACTTGCACACTTTCATTCTTTATTCATCTTTTTCCTATTGGGGTATATCATTTTTTCTAAGTCCTTTGATTTTTCTTTTAGGAATTTTACCCTCTTTTTGATTTTTTATATATATTTTTTATTTTTTACAAAATATGGGAAAACACCTAGAAAAAAGAAAAGTTTGTGCATATTTACACGACTATCATCAGTCAAGTCAAAATTATGAATCCTATATTTATAGGTTGCTAACATCGGCTTCACATGGGGATGAAATCTCCTCGTGAGATATCAAGAACACCGTCGACTAGTAGCCTGATCCATTGGGCCAATCCCAAACATGCATATGATGTGACTGAAAAACTCTTGAACTGATTTTACACCTTTTTCTGCAAACTGAAATCCAATCTGAGACTAAAAGGAGCTGCAACCTTCAAACCATACTACTAAATCATTAATGCTTTAGGGCCTTTTCTTTGCTTCAAACCTTAATGAATTATTTCAAACTAGTTGGAACTTGAAAACTGAAATAAGATGAAATCCTATCTACTTACTCTAATCAACTGTCCAACTGCTGGTTAGGTAAAATGAAATAGCCAATGCAAGCATTCAAGCATTATGTACTTTGATAGATTTTGTTGCATTTGCTTGTTGATTATCAAAACTGTATTTCTGCAACCTATTAGAAACTTGTCAACAAATGAGAGTGTTAGCCACCTATAAAAATTTGTTATATCAAATGGTGGCTAAATATTTTCTAGCCTTCAAGAAACAATTCATGTCCAAATTGAGAGTTCTTGAAGTCTTATGGTGATATTTGACCTCGAAATTAATCTTCACTACTGTTTCACTTAAAGTCCACAAAGACGTTGCTGTTTGCCAAGAAAAACTGCTTAGAGAGGCTCCATTTTCCATCATTTCACTCCTCCTTTCACTCACAAAGAATTCCATTTTTTACCCTTATTCCCTTCACAAATCCTTCTAAACCCCTTCATCTTAACCTTCAAAATATTCCTAACCCCTTTTTAAACCTTATATTTCCCTTTATTTGGTTAAAAAATCCCTTTCTTCCCTCGACTGAAACCCCTATTTCGGCCTTAAAATTACTTATTTTGGCCTAAAATCAGTCTTCCGCACTATAAGGGTCTTAAGCCCCTAAGGGCTTA
Source organism: Pinus albicaulis (assembly GCA_034641835.2). Lineage (NCBI taxonomy): Eukaryota > Viridiplantae > Streptophyta > Pinopsida > Pinales > Pinaceae > Pinus > Pinus albicaulis. The sequence goes on from CM076572.1 coordinate 207,487,810, forward strand.
TTACCTTTAAACCTTTTCCTCATATGACCTTAGCCCCACAATAGGGTGCTTAAATACATAAATCTCCTTCAAAAACCTTGCCTTCTGTCTATTTTTCCATTACCCCGATGATATGATCTTAACAAATCTAGACCGTTGATCTCTGCAGATCAACGACCATTGGGCTCCATCCTTCTTCCCATTCACCCTGCCTTACCTTTTCCTCTATCCATCTATCTGTTCCTCCTTTTAAATCTTGACCGTCCATGTAAGAAATCCTACGATCAAGACTTAACCCGATAACCCAAACACCCGTCCACTACGCGACAGAAACGTTACGTCACCGTGGACCCCGTAAACACTTTTACCCTACAGCTCTTCATCCATTACGCTCAACCTGCACCGTTGGATCTGGAGCCTCCGATCCAATAGTTGATGATGCGTATCGCAAATTTTTTGTGCCCAAAGCTTAACGCTAATTTTTTTTGTGAAATAGGCGGTTTTCATTTTCCACGTGTCGAGTGCTGTATGGAATCACATTGTTTTTGGGCAAAACCACTTACTCCCTTTTGGTTATGCGAAAACCACTCGTGGTATTATGAAAACCATTTTTTGCCCAATACACGCCAAATACTCTTTGAACTTGTTTTTTTGCCCGTTTCTGTTCATAAGCCCCCACCGTCATTGCAAGGCCTTTTCCCCTCACTGCACCTCACCCTCATCAACCTCTGATGCAGTTTACCATATCCACAGGATTTCTTAACGATTTTTTGTGTTTTGCAGGGTTTAAATGGTGTTCGGTCTATGTATTTCCACAGTCATAGATAGGTGACCATACGAGTACAGGGTGACGGTTATGTGTCTTATATTCACGAAGAAAGGAACCAGCAGGGTTTCGGGCTCTCACTTACACCGGTGGATCACGATCCTCGATCCCAGATAAAATCTTCACACTACATAAAGCCACCTGTGCAAGAAAAAACATAACAAACGAAGTATATAAGAGTAAATACCCGAAGACGAAAATCAGGGCTAATTAAGCCTAAACACAGACCAAAAGAAAATTAAAAATGTTTTAAGGAAAAATGAAGAGTTATATCAGTCGAAGGAAGCCTCGAATGCCACATCAGAGGGGCTAATTGAATCCCTAGCTACCAAATTGACACCTGAAGTCTCTCTGCCTCAAAGGAATACCTAGATCAAATCTCAGTCAGTAACATTAAGACCAAAGGAAGCTGATAGTTATTACAAACAAAAGAACATATTTTAAACTGTCAGTAAAGTTATTGTAAAAGATAAAAAGATCCTTAAAGTCAATCTTTTTACCCAGTAAGCCTAAAAAGAAGAAACAGAGTAAATGAAACAGAGTTGTAATTCAATACATTCCTGCCTTATGCCTTGCATGGTTTTCGAGGCTAGGAATTGCATTTAGTGTAGAATTAATCATATCTAACCCTAGAACTCTTTCACCTACTCATTTTCTTATAAAATCTCCTTGAGGAGCACATTGTAAAGGGTTGGTTGTTGGAATTTGATGTAATAGTGCTGTATCGAATCATTGTTGAATGTAAATAAGTTCTGAAGCTCCGAAGCTCTGTTAAGTTATTGAAGAAGATAGGCTGAAAAGAGATGTTTGAAGTTGTGATGAAACATTCGACATGTAGTTTGTAACTGGATTGACAATCAATATACAAGCTGATTCTTGGGATCCTAGTCTATATCATTGGTGAAGTACCTCTTACTGTTATTGTTTTTCTTTCATGTATGCCATTTTGTTCAATTTTATTTGATAAAGAGCAGCAAGCATAGAGGTAGGATTTACTGTTAAAAGTACCCTACTCTCACTGATAAGCTTTATCTATATGTTTTCTGCTAGTTGTGATATTTGGGAATGAATTAAATTAAGTGTAAACATTATCAAGGAATGTTGGTTAGTCCATGTCTTGATGTGAAAAACTTTAAAGGAAGTTCTTGAATGATATTTTCATTACATGCTAAGTAGAGTTAAACTAGAAAAGTTTATGGTTTGCCCTGTCTTCTAGTTCTTTCTCCAAAGGTTGTTTGAAAGTTTCCCTAAGAGTATGCTAAAATCAGGCTTTGATTTTAATGCATCTGACCTGATCTTAAGCTGCACTTTGTTTTCTTATCTGTTTTCATCCCTTCTGAAAGTAGTCTAGTGAGATTACTGGATTGTTGTTTGATAAGTTAGCTTTAATACAAGCTTGTCCAAAGAAGTCTATGGTTAGCCCTGTCCTTTGGTTGGTTTCAAACAGTTGCTTAAAAAGGCTTCTCTTGTATGGTAAGTTGATAAATCCTTGTTGAAATTATTGGCTTTTTCCACTTTCTCAACACTTTTAATGTTCCACTCCATCATTTAAATCTAAAGGATATTTTGATATAGTTGACTTGCCCCTTGGACCACTCTTGAAATTGTTGTACAATTAAACCCTTTTGTGACTCCATCGTCTAATGGATTAAAGCTGCTTCACACTAATCCTGTCTGTTGAACACTTCTCAATATACTTGCATCTTCACCCTTCGGAAACTCTTTCATTTTGTAATATTCCATCCAATTAAAGATCATACCTGACCAACCAAATAAGCAAAAAAACCTTTGTTCCTAATAACTAGCCTGATATCATACCAAAAGCCTTAAGAGATAAATCAATCTTTGAAACTTATAGAGAGATCCCTCTTTGGATTCAGGAGGGATAGATCCTAGAATCCCAAAGTGGTTTTGATGTAGTCTCTGCAGCATTTAGTCTTGCCACTCTAATAAATCATAGAGACCTAACATTCCTGGAGACCATACTGGGGATTTTTGAAGTAATAGATAACTTCACAACTCAAATAATCCCATTTTTAACAAATGAATCAAATATCTGCCTAGAGTGGTTTTGATTGTTGATGGTGAACAACTTTCAAGCCCTAAAATCAAGTAAAAATCCTTCACCTGGTGACTCCACTAAACATCAGTAGGCCTGCTGATTTTCCTGGATTTCCAAGGACTCCACTGGGAAGCCCTTTTATCATAACATCATTTAAACTCAGTAAAGAAACTTTGAGGATTAATTTTTCTTTGTCAATAGAATAGTTTGCCTCTTAAAGATTGTCATATTTGGCTAAACTTTTCTAAGTATTGGGTCTAAAACACAACATTGTGGCTTCAAAAATAATTCATACTAGGAGCCATCCTAACCCAAATCCTCCTGAGATAGTTGATAATCCTGAAAGAATTCTTAGGAAATCTCCTAAAGTTAAAAATCCAACTATTGTCAGACCAATTGTCAGAGCTAATTCCTTTCCTGAAAATCTTGCAGCTCTTGAGAATACCCAAGTTGGCTTACCTTTTTCAAGTAATTTACCAAGAAAAAAGTCACTTAGTGGTATAGATCAGTTTGACTTTGAGCCTCCTAGTTCAACCCAACATAGTGGTGACCATAATAGTAGAGAAAACCATCCTTCTACACCTCCTGATTTTCATTATATTAAGAATTTTTCTCTCTCTCACCCTATATCTGCTCAACAGTCTCTTATTGGTCCAAGTAATTATATTACTCATCCATCCACTGTTCAAATCACTCCATTTCATCAAACCCCTCCCATCTTACATCCTCCACCTGTAAACCCCCCATTTTTCCCACTACCTCCTATCATGGCAACATGGTATACCCCTCTAGTCCTTCCTTTACCTTTAGTCAATCTACCACAGGACTATCAGTCCAAGATACCATTATATGATGCCAGTGGTGCTACTACTGCTTCAGAACATGTGGACAAGATGAATGACTATTTTGATAGAAATGAGATTGATGATGAAACTGTCAAACTCAAATTGTTTGCTCAAATTCTAGGGGTAGAAGCAAGAAAATGGTTCAAAGGCTTAACCCCTAATAGTATTAATGACCTCCAAACCCTCCATCAGTCATTCTTAAACAAATGGGAAGTTAGAAAAAACCCTCTCCAAATACTTTCAGACTACAACAACCTCAAGAAAAACATTAGAGAAAGTGTTCAAAATTATTGCACTAGGTTCAATAGTGCATATAATGCACTACCCCCAGACTTGAAACCTCCATAAGGCTCAGCCTTGGCCAAATTTCCTGAAGGATTTGATCCTAAAATGGCCTGTCAACTAAGAGAAAGAGACCCCTTGACTTTGGAAGATATGCAGAAAGGAGCTCTAGCTGTGGAAGTAAATCTGATTGAGAAAAGAGCCAGGATGAGGAATGAGAAGAAAGTAGCATTTAGGGAGGAGAGTGCACCTTCCACATCTAGTTCAAAAATGGAGAGAATGATGGAGGAAATGATGAAAAATATGAGCATACTTGAGAGAGTACAATCTAGAGAAAACCAATCAGCTCCTCAAAACAGAAATCAATCTCAAAATCTTAATAAGAACTTCAGGAGAAACCAACCTCAAAACAGATGAAGAGGCTCTGATCAGGAGATTATACCCCCTTTTCATCAAAACTATGTAAGTGAGGTTGAAGAAACAATTGAACAAATAGAGGAAGATGAAATAAACATGATGGGGGTAGACAATGATAATTTTGATGTTCCTCACAATAGGAAACAAGGTCTATATACACCCTATGATGATGGAAGAATAGAAGATGAAAATTACTATCAAGAGTTGGAAAATGTCATCATAAAAACTCCAAAATAATATGACCTTAGGAGTAAAAAGAATTAGGAAACTCCAAAAACTAAGACCACTGAAAATTCTGCAAAAAACAGCCCTGTGAACAAACCCAAAGTTACAAAACAAAAAGATAAAACAGTGGTTGTAAAGTCTGATCAAAACAAACATAAAGGCACTTAAATTAATGGAAAACAGAGTGCAGACCTTAGCAGTGTTAGCACCTCAGCTAGTGCTCCTATTAAAACAATTTTGACCAATGTAATTAGAGGAAATCATCAAGATGATTTTGCTGATAAAGTGGTGATTAACAAGGCTGAAACACACATTGTAAAAAATCAGCTACCTTTTAGTTTGGAACAGGAAATTTCCAAGATTAAAATCTCTGTTCCCCTCACTGTATTAGTCACCCAAGATGTCTATAGATCACAAATTTTGAGAGCTTTCAACATAGCAGAAAATAATGACATTGTGAACCTCAATGATGACCAACCAAAGCTCTTGTTCGGTCCTAAGATTGAGGGAAGATACCAATAAGGACTAGTTCCTCCATTTTATGTTAGTTTGAAAATTCATGAAAAAATTCTACACAATGATATGCATGATTCAGGGGCCTCTCACAACTTAATGCCCAAAGCAATAATGGAAAGTCTAGGCCTTGAAATCACCAGACCATACAAAGATCTATATTCCTTTGACTCCAGTAGAGTGAAATGTTTAGGTTTGAACAAAGACCTTTGTGTAAACTTAGCTCAAATTCTAGCCAAGTGTTTAGTGATGGATATTGTAGTGGCTGATGTTCCCCCCAAATATGGTATGCTGTTATCAAGATCATGGGGAGCTAAGTTACAAGGAACAATGCAGATGGATATGACATATGCTACCATCCCTGTTTTCAATCAGACTAGAAGACTTTATAGGGAATCTCACATGCAATACATGGTCAGTAGCCAAGAGAGACTGGAAAACTCTCCTCTTTATTTTGTGCATACATGGCTTGAATCATTTATGCTCTTCAATAATGAAACATTCAATAAGCAAGAAACTTTACCTGACTTAGTGGCCACCCCTCACTGTAACATAGTGGTAGACACAGAAAAGGAGGAAGACAAGACAAAAAGATCAAAATAGTTTGTCAAATCAGAAAATTACAGCAAACAAATCGCAGGTCCAGAGCTACAAAACAGTCATCCATTGGTTGTCAAACTTGAGAGTCAAGAGAAGATTCTTCAACATAATGAAGAACATGAGGAACTAAACCAAATTCACCATAGTGCTAATTTACAAGAGCAATCTAAAAGCACAATAGATAAAGAGGATAGTAGTCAAACTAGTCGATCTGAAACTAGTCCTCTTTGGAGTGTGAGTTTTGATGGATCTTGTACTAAGAATGATGCCAGAGTAGGCATATGGATACACAACACTAAAAACAATCATGCTGAAGGGCATTCCTACAGGTTAAGTTTTCAATGTAAAAATAACATAGCTGAGTACGAAGCCCTCCTTTTAGGCCTACACTTATTGAAGAAATTAGGGGCCAAAAGGATAATAGTTCATGGGGATTCAAAGTTGATTATTAGGCAAGTGAATGGGGAATATAGTACCAAACACCCCAAACTTAGAGCATATAGAAATGATGTCATGGACTTATTAAAAAAATTTGATGAATTCCAACTTATCTTTGTCCCAAGAAACCAAAATTTCCTTGCCAATGGTTTAGCCTTTGCTGCTAGAACTTGTCTAACACCTTATGAAACCAAGCAATGTACCACCCAAGTCAAATTTAGACTAGCTGTCTCAGACAATGAAAAATACTGGCATGTGTTTGAGGGAGATAAACAAATAGAAGACTTCTTACATTCCAGAAATGAATTTGAGCCACCAAGTTCAGATTCAGAGTATGACCAAGACTGTCTTATTGAAGAAAACCCACTTGATGAAGAAGTAAAGTCTCTAAAGATTGCAAAGATAAATCTGTTATCTAACAAAATTGAACATACAACAGAAGTTAGTATAGATTTAGAAAAAGAACATTTAGAAATGTTGCAATCTAGCACTCAAAACTTGCCAAATGGACTGGTCCCATTAGAAGAGTTGTTTGTTTTCAATGATGTTGCCAAAAAACCAAAACTGGAACATGTTGAAACTGAAGTAGAAGAATGTAACATAGGCAGTGAACAAAAGCCAAAAATGATCAAACTGTCTAAAACATTGCCAACTCACATCAAACTGAAATATATTGAGCTGTTTAGAGAATTTTCTGATGTATTTGCATGGAGTTATGAAGATATTAAATCATATGACACAAAAATAATTCAACACAAGATACCTCTCAAAGAAAACTAGAAACCTTTTAAACAGAAATTGTGCAGAATCAACCCTGTTCAATTACCTCTGGTTGAGAAAGAAATCAAGAAAATGTATGAGGCTGGAATTATTGTCCCTGTTAGATACTCATATTGGGTGTCTAATCTTGTGTCAGTTAGGAAGAAAATAGGAGAAATAAGGCTTTGTATTGATTTTAGAAACTTAAACAAAGCCTCATTAAAGGACAACTACTCTTTACCCAAGATGGATCACATTTTACAAAAGGTAGTTGGTTCTAGAAGAATTTCTTTGCTAGTTGGCTTCTCAGGTTACAATCAGATATTAGTACATCCTGATGATCAAATTAAAACAACCTTTACCACACCTTGGGGTACTTTCATGTATGTGAAAATTCCCTTTGGTTTAATGAATGCTGGTGCTACATTTCAAAGAGCCATGGGTATTGCATTTTCATAAGAATTAGGCCTCTTCATCATTATTTACCTTGATGAAATCATTGTTTTTTCCAAAACAGATGAAGAACACCTAGAACACTTGAGAAAAGTCTTTGAGAAATGTAGAAAATATGAGTTATCTTTAAATCCAAAGAAAACAATGTTTGGTCTCCAAGAAGGCAAACTACTTGGACACATTATATCAGAAGAGGGGATAAATATAGACCAAAAGAGGATTGATGGTATATTGCAAATCAACCATCCCAGGAACATCAAGGAACTTCAATCTTTCATTGGGAAGATTAATTTCTTGAGAAGGTTCATACCTAATCTAGCTGAACTCCTTAGAAACATAACAAACATGCTGAAAAAGGAAGGAGTTAAATGGACCTTAGAAGCAAAGAAATCATTTGAACTGGTAAAACAAGCATTAACCAAAACACCAGTTCTCATTAGTCCTGATTTTACAAAGGATTTTTTCATTTTTTCATTTGCATCAGAACACATAGTGGTTGTTGTCTTATTACAGAAGAACTTAAAAGGACAAGAGTAGCCAATTGCATTCTTTAGCAAGGCATTAAGAGATGGTCCTCTGAAGTAAAATATCATGGAAAAACAAGCCTTTGCCTTAGTCAAAGCCTTAAAAAACTTCAGAGTTTACATTTTACATTCCCACATAATTGCATTTGTGCCAAATTCAGTTGTAAAAGACATTTTAACATAAGATCCAGATGGAAAAAAAGGAAAGTGGATTGTTGTGATACTTGAATATGATTTAGAAATCAAGCCCACTAAGCTCATAAAAGGCCAAGGACTAGCAAGATTAATGGCTCAGTCTAATTTTGAAGCTCTTGATATAAACATGTTAGATAGATTAGATGAATAGGAGGAGTTGTCAACTCCCATTATTGAAGATCATTTTCTATTTTCATCTTGGTACGCTGATATTTTATATGTTTTACTCCATTTAAATACACCTCCTGGTTTGTCTAAAACAAAGGCAAGATTTTTAAAGTTGAAATCTATTAATTACTGCATTTTATATAAATGTCTATATTGGAAAAATGCTAGTGGATTATTTCTTAAATGTTTGCCTGAGAATGATGCAGATAAGATCAAGCATGAATTACATGAAGGAGAATGTGGAGGCCACCTCTATCGAAAGACAACTGCCAATAAAATCCTTAGAGCTGATTACTATTGGCCCACCCTCTTTCAAGATGTCCACAAAATGATTATTGCCTGTCACAAATTCCAACTCTTTGAAGGAAAAAGAAAGCTGCTTCCCTTACCCTTGCATCCAATCACTGTTGAAGCTCCTTTTCAGCAGTGGGGTTTAGACTTCAATGGGGGAATCCATCCAGCCTCATCTACTCAACATAGATGGATCTTCACTGCAACATATTATTTTACCAAATGGATAGAAGCCATCCCTTCTAGGCAAGCCACTGACTCTGTCATCATAAAATTCTTTGAAAATCATATCCTATCTAGATTTGGCTGTCCTAGGAAGATTATCACTGACAATGCTGCTGCATTTGGATCCAAAAAGATGGTTGAATTTTTTCATAAGTATCATATTACATTGGGCCATTCTACTGCTTATTACCCTCAAGGTAATGGGTTGGCAGAATCCTAAAATAAAAGTTTGGTGAATATAATAAAAAAGTTGCTGGAAGAAAATAAGAAATCATGGCACACAAAGCTAGTACATGCACTATGGGCTGACAGATTAACACTTAAGAAATCAATTGGAATGTCACCCTACCAGCTAGTTTATGGACCAGATACAATTTTTCCAACTAGTCATGAAGCTGATCCAAGAAGCCAGTCATGAAGCTGATCCAAGAAGTGTAGTCTGAGGATAATGATATGACAAGAAGAATCAATCAGACTATACATATTCAACAAACCAGAGAAGAAGTCTACAAAAGAGCTCTACACAAGCAAGAAAACATCAAGAAGTTGTTTGATAAAAGGACAAAGGCCAGTGATTTCAGCATTGGTGACAAAGTTTTGAAGTGGGATTCTAGGAGAGAAGGTAAGGGAAAACATGGAAAATTTGATAACTTATGTCTAGGCCCTTATCTCATTCATTCTACTGTTGGTAATAATGCTTATTTCTTGTAGGAAGTGAATGTAACTGAACTTCTTGGAGGTCCTGTCAATGGCAGGATGCGCAAGCATTACTTTTGTCAAGAGTTATGAGTTCCAAAGATTTTTAATTTCCATTTTAAATTATCATTGTTTGAACATTTCATTCAAATTTAGAAAAATTAAAATACAAAAACAATAGAAAAAAAAAGAGGGCAGAAATAAAACAAGAAAGGTACAGCCCCATACCAAAAAAGAGAGACAAAGTCTGAAAGCGTGCAAGCTCAAATGCCACCCCTAAAACACATTTCTAGTTAGTCATACAGCCTAATCATGCCTAATTAGCTTTTCAATTTATTGTTGATAGGTTAGTGAATTAGATTAGCCAAACAACACATTCTTGGCTTATCAGTAAGGTAGATTAGGATAGAGGAAACTAAGGTTCAAACAAATTCAATATCTGAACCTATGAATCTCAAAAGAAGAATGGCTCTAATTAGATTAAATCTTGAGCCAAAGATAGAAAACAAATTGGTTCTAAAAAGCTCAAAACTTGAACCAGAAAAGAAAAAGAAGACAACTCAAACAAAATCAAAACCAGAGCTGAAGAATAATGAAGGATGTTTTTGATTTTCATATCTTAAGCCTTCACAATTTTGTTTTAATTTTATGCAAATTTTAGTCTATGTGCGACTTGTTTTTATGCCATAGACCACAGCAAGTCAGACTCCTTAATCCTATCTTGGCTGCTTTTAAATTTCTATTTTAGAATTTAGAGAATAAAGGTCTGTCAAACAGTCTAATCCTGACAAATAGTAGTTAGGTAGAGAAACTTATGAGTTCAATTGCTTAATCTGAACTCATGGAGAAATAAGAGTAGACTTAGACTAGTTTTTTGTTTTCAATAAAAGAATAAAATGTTGATGAAAAGAGTTTGCTAGTCCAAATGCACTCTGAAAGAAGAAAAAATGTTAGGATCATTAGGAATGGGTAGGTAGAGATGTTGTTTGAAAAGAATTCCATTGTTTTAGATTGCTACAGAGATTATCAAATCAAAGAAAGGTCAGCTAAAGGAAAACAAAGTTGCTGCCCGATGGATAAGGCATTGGTTTACTGTAAAGCTAAAGATCAATAGCTGAGGTTCTGGACACCTAAAGAACTAGCTGTCCTCCCCAAGTGGAGCCACTGTTAGCCACCTATAAAAAATTGTTATATCAAATGGTGGCTAAATATTTTCTAGCCTTCAAGAAACAATTCATGTCCAAATTGAGAGTTTTCCTTTTGGTTATGCGAAAACCACTCGTGGTATTGCGAAAACCATTTTTTTCCCAATACGTGCCAAATACTCTTTTGAACTTGTTTTTTCACCCTTTTCTGTTCATAAGCCCCCACCGTCGCTGCAAGGCCTTTTCCCCTCACTTCTCCTCACCCTCATCAACCTCTGACGTAGTTTACCAAATCTGCAGGATTTCTTAACGTTTTTTTTTGTTTTGCAGGGTTTAAATGGTGTTTGGTCTATGTATTTCCACAGTCACAAACATGTTACTATATGAGTACAGGGTGACGGTTCTGTGTCTTATACTCACGAAGAAAGGAACCAGCAAGGTTTCAAACTCTCAATTACACCGGTGGATCACGATCCTCAATCCTAGATAAAACCTCCCCACTTCATAAAGCCACCTGTGCAAGCAAAAACCGAACAAACGAAGTATATCGGAGTAAAGACCCAAAGACAAAGAGTAGGGCTAATTAAGCCTAAACATAGACCAAAAGCAAATTAAATTTTTTTTAAGGAAAAACGAAGAGTTATATCAGTCGAAGGAAGCCTCGAATGCCACATCAGAGGGGCTAATTGAATCCCCAACTACCAAATTGACACCTGCAGTCTCTCTGCCTCAAAGGAATACCCAAATCAAATCTCAGTCAGTAACATTAAGACTAAAGGCATCTGACAGTTATTACAAACAAAAGAACATATTTTAAACTGCCAGTAAAGTTATTGTAAAAGATAAAAAGAGCCTTAAAGTCAATATTTTTACCCACTAAGCCTAAAAAGCAGAAACATAGTAAATGAAACAAAGTTGTAATTCAATGCATTCCTGCCTTATGCCTTGAATGGTTTTCAAGGCTAGGAATTGCATTTAGTGTAGAATTAATCATATCTAGCCCTAGAACTCTTCCACCTCCTAATTTTCTTATAAAATATCCTTGAGGAGCACATTGTAAAGGGTTGGTTGTTGGAATTTGATGTAATAGTGTTGTATCAAATCATTGTTGAATTTAAATAAGTTCTGAAGCTCTGAAGCTATATTAAGTTATTAAAGAAGATAGGTTGAGAAGAGATGTTTGAAGCTGTGATGAAACATTGGACATGTAGTTTGTAACTAAATTGACAATCAATATACAAGCCGATTCTTGGGATCCTGGTCTATATCGTTGGTGAAGTACCTCTTACTGTTATTGTTTTCCTTTCATGTATGCCATTTTTTTTACTTTTCTCTGATAAAGATCAGCAAGCGTAGAGCTAGGATTTATTGTTAAAAGTACCCTACTCTCACTGATAATATTTATCTATATGTTTTTTGCTAATTGTGATATTTGGGAATGACTTAAATTAAGTGTAAACATTATCAAGGAATGTTGGTTAGTCCATGTCTTGATGTGAAAACTTGAAAGGAAGTTCTTGAATGATATTTTCATTACATGCTAAGTAGAGTTAAACTAGAAAATTTTATGGTTTGCCCTGTCTTCTAGTTCTTTTTCCAAAGGTTGTTTGAAAGTTTCCCTAAGAGTATGCTAAAAGCAGGCTTTGATTTTAATGCATCTGACCTGATCTTAAGCTGCACTTTGTTTTCTTATCTGTTTTCATCCCTTCTGAAAGTAGTCTAGTGATATTACTGGATTGTTGTCTGATAAGTTAGCTTTAATACAAGCTTGTCCAAAGAAGTCTATGGTTAGCCCTGTCCTTTGGTTGGTTTCAAATAATTGCTTAAAAATGCCTTTCTTGTATGGTAAGTTGATAAATACTTGTTGAAATTATTGGCTTTTTCCACTTTCTCAACACTTTTAATGTTCCACTCCATCATTTAAATCTAAAGGATATTTTGATATAGATTACTTGCCCCTTGGACCACTCTTGAAATTGTTGTACAATTAAACCCTTTTGTGACTCCATCGCCCAATGGATTAAAGTTGCTTCACACTAATCCTGTCTGCTGAACACTTCTCAATATAATTGCATCTTCACCCTTCGGAAACTCTTTCATTTTGTGATATTCCATCCAATTAAAGATCATACCCGACCAACCAACCAAACAAAAAAAGCTTTGTTCCTAATAACTTGCCTAATATCATACCAAAAGCCTTAAGAGGTAAATCAATATTTGAAACTTATAGAGAGATCCCTCTCTAGATTCAGGAGGGCTAGATCCTAGAATCCCAAAGTGGTTTTGATGTAGTCTCTGCAGCATTTAGTCTTGCCACTCTACTAAATCATAGAGACCTAACAGAGAGGATAAGGAAATACTTGATTTCCTTTTTTGAATCTAGAAACAGTACAAAAGGATATTCTAAAATATATACACTTATGTTTAACTGATCTGAACAACTGTACATTTGTTCTGGATGGCCTCCATACCATGAATATGAAATGTTATTTTCATCTGTATCTCCCTGTAAACTTTTAGATAAGATTTGTGATGATATTCCTACTGATTGTAATGTTTGATTGTTGAAACCTTTATCATCTTGATTCTGAAAATCATAGTTAGTTAATGGAGGAAGGCTTTGAATGCAATCAATATTCATCATATCTGCTATTGGATCATGAAAAATTTGGGAAAATTGTTGCAACCTATGGCTTATAGGATTCTATGAAACTTCATAAACTTCAACAAGTTTCTCATCATTTTCTTTAAATATGTTATACCATATTTCCTTTAAATGCTGAAATGATTCAAAACATAATGGTATGGAACTTTCTTATGTAATTTGATCATTTATTTCACTAGGAACTGATAACTGCAATTGTGAAACTAAAAAATCTTGATCAATAGTTTCATTATCTTGTTTGTTGTCAATCACAATTCCTAAATATTGTTGATTATTGATGGCATAAAAGTGTCTCTAATGAACTGAAATGAAGCAAAACAAAGCGGTAAATAATCTTTACTTATTTCCACATTTTCTGCTCTTTCTTCCTCACTCTCATGGCTGATCTGTATTGGCTGATCACTGTCTTCAATCTACTGAAATTGCATTTCTTCATCCTCCAAACTAGCTTATGATTGCTCTGTAAAGTTAGCTTGAGTTTGTAGAACATAACTATCATCATAATGATCATACTTAGGCAAATCATCAAAAGAAGGAATGTCATCAAACATACACATTAGATCAGCAGATTCCTCTTCCTCATATTGATCTGTAAATTCATTTTCTGATCTATGATACTTGGAATTAGCAGGAATTTGTTCATGTCTATCAACCTCTTCTATTTCTTCATGGTTATTTTGAATAAAAAAATCATCTTTCATAGTGATCTCCTGTGTTCTTTCATCTAGTTTTCTTACCAAAAGGCTGAGTTTTACCTCTGCAATGTTTTTCTTTTCCTCTTCTTCTGCTTTCAACTTTCCTGTCTGATTTTCAGATTAACTTCTACATCAACTACAATGTTCTGCATCTATACAAGTGTTTTTGGATCTCTTTCTCTTAACCGAAATTCTATTTCTGGATCAAAGGTACTTGGATAATGCAAGAGAGCTGAATCATGAGGAGGTCTAATATTTTCTAGCATTGAATAATAAACTTGATTAAATCTGTCAGAAAGTTGTTGTTTTGTTTCATTTGGATGTATTTTTAACTGATTATATTTTTCCATGATCACAAAAGGATTAACTTTGATTATCCATCTATCAAGGAAAAGTTTGATAAACTACCGGAAATTTGAAATGCTAGCATTAGGGAGATTTTTGAACCAACTCTTTATTCTATTTTGCAAAGAAAGAGCAAAAAGTATGATTTTAACATCATCTTCATCAATCTCAAATAAATCCAAATAATTCTCAAAACCTTGAATATGTTTTTTGGAAGTGATACCATTCTCTCCATCAAATCTAGGAAGATATTTGTAGTAGTTTTTAGGAAAATCATGGAGTATAGGAGGTAAAATAAGGGGCTTATATCTATCTGGAACTTTATATGGTATAGGAATATGTACAGGGATTGTAAGATCAATCTTGATTATTTGAGGCTTCTTAGTTGGAAAATGATCATCATTAGATTCAAAAGAAAGCTGCTCAAAGAGATTAGAAGAATTATTATTTACAATTTTTAAAGGAAAATAATTAAAAACTAATCTAAGATCTTCTATAAAATACAATATACATTGAAAAAATTTCTTAATGAAAGAGCATAATGTCTTGGATTAATATCCAGGTTGAAAGCCCAATCTTTCCATATTTTTCTTTGAGGTTCATTCCTCCAGTGGAGTCTTGATTGTGAAATTTATTTGGAGTCGCCAGGTGGATGATTTTAACCTTTGTGTGTCTGGTCACTGTCCACCATCATAGATCAGATCTCAACCTGTAAAATATTTCTGAAGAAAAGGTTAGTCTTCCCCATTAGAGTCGCCATTATTTTATCACTCAGTAATTTCTCTAGGTTCAAGATAAATAGTCCGAGGTAACCACAAACCTACTTTGGAAATCTAGGATCTAGCCTTCCTAAATTTCAGAGAGGGCTCTCTCTTTATGATTTAACTTTGTTTTGGATTAAATTTTAGGCTAGGTATGACTGGGAAATTAGTTTGGTTTGAATTTTTGGTGGGAATAAAAGGTACTTCAAGGTAAACCATAGAGAGATCTACCAGACCATTGGGCTATGGTGTCAAATTTCTTGGCAAATAGAGCTAGAAAATAAAGTCAAATGAGAAAATGTACTAAGGGTAGGGTAGATGTCCTTCAAAGTGTTTGGAAATAGGCTTTTTTATGAAATGGCAAGATCTGAACAAAAGGGAAATGAAGGATCCTTAAGTTACAGAAAAGAAGATGAAATAAAGGGGTCAAAAGGGACTAAGAGCAGTTAAGGATTCTTAAGTCCGGATATCAGCAGAAAACATATCAATGAATAACTAGTAAAAAACAGGGAGATTTTGACACTAATCCTGTATAAAATTTCCTATTCAATCATTCAAGACATAAAACATGTAAATGTATGTATGGAACTTAGAAAAATAAACAGTGAAAACAGGAAAATACTTGACTTATCTGATCAGCACAAGAATCCTGAGTTATGATGTCTGTTTGACTTAGTTCCAGTCTACTACTTTACAAATCGACTCACAAAAACTCCCAGTGTATTCAGAAAAAATTTCTATAGTAGTCTTGAAAATTTTTATTCCACCTAAAATACTTCCAAGAGTGAAGTATTTATACAAATTCTAAACTAAAATATCTTGAAAAAATATCAAGATTGTTTCACAAATATCTCCAACTGTTTTACATAAATAGATCTTAATTAAAGGACACTCAAAACTAATGCATCCATTTGGCGCTATTTTTTATGGATAGGTGATGACAAAGAGGAGAATTCGAATTTGATCCAACTCTTAGTTGATGATGAGGCATCCAAGTCACTAACTGTTTCCTTTCTTTGTGCATTCTGCTCCAGCAATTCTGCAAACTTGAGGTCCAATGATACCTTTGTATTTATCACTCTGAAATAGATATGTCAAAAGTGAAATAGGCTATAATAGATAAATATGTTGGTGGAATAAAACTATTTCAGGTCCCTGAAATTATGCTCCAGCGGTCCACAATAGGCTCTACAAAATTATGTGTAAAACAGAGTTTTACAGAGTCTGAAAAATAGGCTATAAAGATTCGCATGTATCTATCATTCTATAATTCTTGTGAAAAAATTGAGATAGGTTTTTTTAAAAGGGTCACGTAGGAACAAAACCCTCCTTTAGTTTTGTAATATTTGTTTCTGATTGGCCACAATATTCTCTGCAATATGATGACTTAACAGGAAGTTTCTGCAAAAAGTTCTTTAAAATATTGTTTAATATATCCAAACCCATAATGGATGTTAGAAAAGTGAGAGAGTTTTTTGTAGCTGAACATCTTAGAAACAAAAAACTCCTTTCGCTTCGCAAAATTCATCTTGGATTGGTCAAAATAGTTTCTACAAAACAATGACTTAAACATGATATTTCTGCAAAAATGTTCCTTCTTGTTATGTTTTCATCTTTTCACCTTTTTTGTTCTTTTAACTGTTTTACTTTCACTTTGGATAAAATTCATTGTTGGTGAAAGCATTTTCATCTCTTTTATCATTACTGACTCTATTTTTACTTTTACTGTTTTATCTTGATTTCTCTGTAACTTTTTTTTTAACTTTAACTCTGACTTTTACTTGATACACTTTAACCACTGATACTCTTTAACTGTCCCTATGAATTCTCATTTCACTTTTACCATACACTATGCATATATAATCATTCTGATCTTTCTCTAACTTGATTTTATTATTTCTTTGTATACAAACTGTTTGTTGAATGAAGCTTTTGAATTAAAATCTGAGAATTTGGAGCAAATAATTTTGTCAACTAGTATTGAAACTAATGGCCCAATTTCTTATTATGATAATAACCTACAAAAATCAAACAATTTGTTAATGAAATCTAGGTCTGCAGGGAGGTGATTGAAGGCTTTTTTGAAAGTCCTATGGAATGGGATCTGTCTGTGGAGGTTTAATTCTGTTTTTTTAGGCATTCTGGCTTCTTCTGTAAGATTAAATGGTTTTTAGAAGTAATTTACTTTAAACAGAGGGGTAACTGAGAAATTTAGGCTAAGGATAGCTTATTTTGGGATTTTTTCTCAATTAGGTTTATTTAGACGATGTAAACTGGGATAAAATAGAAAACGAGGGTTTTCTGAGTGGATTTGACTGAGAGAAGGAGTTTCTAGGGGTAATGGTAAAGATAGACTTACATAAAGTGAGTTTATATAGTCCAAAAGGGGTTTTGTCGAGCAAGTTATATATAAAGTGAGTTTATATATATGATAAATAGTGCGTGGGGCAGGTTATCAAGGGGTTAACCTCGAGTTTAGATATGAAAAATGGGAGGTTGTATATAAGACCATGGTTAAGCTGCAAGGGAGGCAAATGTATTGTACAAAGGTGTAATGGAGTGATGAGTAAGCAATGTTTTTGCGTTATTTTAAATACAAAAGATGTAAATAATACACGCTTTTTCATATATTTTTTAGTTTTATTATATTGTTAATTAAACCAAATAGGCTTAATAACTATAGGGGGGTGGGATATTTACATAGTGCTAGTTTAGCCAAAGGGGGTTTATTTGGGGGCATTTTATTAAAACATGTGGGATAATAGACTTTGGCTAAAGTTTATAATAGTGGGTTTTTCAAGGATATTTAGTAAAAGGGAATTATATTAATATGACAAGGATTTTTATAGGGAATATAATAAATAAGTTAGAGTTAATATGACAAAGGGGAAAGTGAATACTCAAAATATACAATTATAACTAAGGAAAGTTAAAATTAAAGCTTCATTATCATATCTTAATCACTTTTACTTTGGATATAATGTACTTTTGAGGGTTTTCATGCTTTATGGAATGTAGGCAATTAATCAAATGAGAAATTTATGTATCATTAAGTAAAAATGGAGTCTTTACTTATGAAATTGCATGGTGATGGATGCATGAATGGCAGATGATGTAAATTTTGGGATTTAACATAGAAATTTAACATTTTCAACTAGCCAGTCATTGAGCCTTGGGTCCGGTCCCAACAGAAGTCAGAGAAATGCTCTCAGCCTCTTTGACTAAAAGTTTAGAATGTAAAATAGCTATAGGGGAGGGGAAATTAGTTATTGTAGCCTGGTGAAAGATATTTACAATGCTTTTCCCACCTTCTTCTACCTACCCAATCTATAATCTAACATTTTTTTTCTTCCATTTGTGCAGGTGCATTTGAGCTAGCGACCTTGAACATTTTATTCTTTTGAAAGCAGTAAACATTACCTAATTCTACCTTATTTCATCCAAGGACCCAAATTAAACTATTGGGTTGCTTTTTACTCTATATCTATCTACTGAATTGTCAGGATTAAACTGTCTGACAACTCTTTATTTTATATCCAAAACAAGTAAATTGAAACATGACAAGTCAAGATTAAGTAGTTCAACTCATCATGGATTATGGCATTTATTGACACTCTGCCATAATTAGCTGCAAAAAGTAAAAGGTAGTGGCATTTAGACTTCCACACTTTCATGTTTTATTCATCTTTTTCCTTTTGGGGTATATCATTTTTTCTAAGTCCTTTGATTTTTCTTTTAGGAATTTTACCCTCTTTTTGATTTTTTATATATTTTTTTATTTTTTATAAAATATGGGAAAACACCTAGCAAAAATAAAAGTTTGTACTTATTTACATGACTATCATCAATCAAGTCAAAATTATGAATCCTATATTTATAGGTTGCTAACAGATTCCATGCCTTTCTTCAAACCATCCATCTTAGCTTCCATGCTTTTCTTCAAAACATCCATTTCATTTTTTGTTGCTCTTTGTGAGAGCGAATTTTGGTGCACTTGCTCTTGTAATTTTGATAGATCATGTTGTAATTCTTCATCTTCATGAGTCATAGTAGAGTACTCTAAGGGCTTAATGGGTGTTTAATTATTTTTAGGAGGCATTTTAGAACCCAATACTGATATATATGCTCAATATGCCTTTGGAATCACTTAAAATTGATTTTTCAAACAAGACTTATGCAATTTGAAAAAAATACACACCTTTTTCTTGATTTTGAGAAGCTCGATATTGAAACTGAATTATCTATGTGATTTCGGATCTTCAATATCTTAAATTTTTCTTTGACGTAGCCCCCTGGATCTTCTTTCAATTGCCACAGGTCTGACGTGATTTGGATTCTTCAAGGCAAAGTTATTTCCAATCTCCCACAATGACCTAATTATGGACTGGTTCAGTAGAGCGAACTTGTACGGCTTGCCACGTATTACTGTTTTCTCCTTTAGCTCTAAAATTTACAGATAGGAAATTATAGTCTGTGTACTTCCAGTCACGTTTTACATAATTTCAATCCGATGCTCAGACATAGAGTTATGAATATTTTCCCATTATCACCGCTTTGAGATGAAATTCAGGAGCTTGAAAAAGACCTAACTTCCACAGATCATATCTCCATAACTATTGCGAACCAAGCTCTGAAATTTTGTGAAGATGTTCCTCAAGATTTCATAGTCACACTCTAAACATTTTAGCTTCTGAATCTTCATGGAAATTTTTTTATAGCAAACATTCCATGATGACCTTTTAAAGAGAAATTCAGGAGCCTGCAAAAAGACCTAACTTCCACAGATCATATCTTTGAAAATGTTGCGAACCAAGCTCTAAAATTTTGCGATGATGTTCCTCAAAATTGTAGCTTTGCACTATAAAAATTTCAGCTTTTGAACCTTCGTAGAAGTTTTTTTTATAGCGAACATGATACGATGACCTGTTTGGAGCAGCGAAACCCTAGAATCCAAAGCTCTGATACCAAATGTTGGGATACTAGCTCCAAAAATAGAAGAAAAGAGATATCAAAGCCTTAGAAATAAGCCACTTCAAGCGGGCAACCTCAAATACATTACATGAATGAATAATTCTTGGATGATACAAATTACAAGACCTCCTTTCTATATATAGGAGTCCATGGGGCCACAATGTAATCCTAGCTGACCTAACAATAATAATTTAAGGGCACAATAATAGCAATATGGGGGCTACAGGGGTATAATAATAACAATAAGGGGGTTACAATAACAACAATAAGGGACTATAATAGTAATATAGGGACTTAACAAGGAGCCTCCCTCTCTGACAACGCAGTTTTCAAATCTGTTTTTCATCCAATATCTATTTTTAGTGGAGGATATTGGAGGAGCTAGATCTTGAGCTTTTAGCCCAAGGATCTACTGAAGGGATCAACCCTTCTTGCATAGATCTAATTGTACATCATTGCAGCCATCATATTATCAGATCTAGCTTCAGATCTGCATTCCCAGCAGCATATATGTGAAGCCCTAAGAGGAAGGTTGTCTTACACTTACATATCTGAGAAACCCCTCATGGGTTATATTGGGAATCCATCATTGAGCCCATATCTACAATTTCAGCATCATCAGATCTCCCATTCTGCCTAGATTTGACTTTCTATATTTCAGGAAGGTGCAGTCCCTATAGTTGCAACAGGAACAACGCAGTTTACCTTCCAGTAGAGTAGCAATTACGCAGTCCCTCTTGGGATATCATTGTAGGGCCATTCTAGGCTACTCTTGTGGCTTGAGTGTCTCATATTTTGAGCACACTTGTACTTTATTTTTGCACCTCTAATATAATAAAATGGCTCAAATATTTCTATGCATTCTAATGTGTATATAGATTTATTGTTTACTTTGTTGCAGTTCTTATATTGTGTTTTAGTATTACTACATTCTCCCTTTTGGGATATTACACAAATACCCCATCAATGGACTCTATCTCAAAATGTTTCATCCATAAATGCTAAACATATCCCTCCCTACAATGTTGTGCTGTAATTTATTTATATTTTTTGTAATTTGATAACCCTTCCATCATGTATGTTAAATTGTATCAATATCATCGTGTCACAAATGGATCAAACCAATAACTCACCTCATTAGGTTTTTTTATGACCCATATCCATGGTAAAAAAACCTATATTTTGTAGCTTGGGCTATTTACTCTCCTACTAAAACCCCTCTCCATTGAAATGGAGCGTGTGGTGTATGAAATACCAATAACCAAGCCAAATATGATGGCATGATAGGAATTTTGGTTGATTTCACTCACATTGGTATTCTCCACCTACACATGTTCCTTCATTCTCATATTATCATTGTGTAATTGAATTTGACATTCCATGCCTTTGAAGCTCGCCTATTTTAGAAATATCCATATGTTAAGTTATTAATATAGGGTTTCACCAACAAGAAAGGGGGTCTCCCCGATGAGAACTACCAATTAGAATTCACAATGTTTGGTGTGGGAGACCTTCTAGAATTTAGGATAGATGGCCATATATTATTAAATATATGCCTTGGCTTCAATGTTCACCATGAGAGAGACAAAGGTAATTTCTGATTAGAATGTGAGTATGCCTTATGGAATGTTCAACTGTAGAATGCATTAAGGTTCTTCTCCCAAAAGGGGAAATAAAAGTGGGCCTTTTAAATACAGTTAATAGTACTAATCTAGAAAATACACATGAGCATATACATTGCTGGAGAAATTAGTTTCATAATGAAAACAAATAATCACCTAAACATTAATCATCAACCCAAAATTTTGTCTATTTATTTCAAGGTTGTTCCCACAATTTGTGCAATAAATGGTGCTGATATCACTTACTTGTATGAACCTAATGAAAAGTAAAGACATATGAATGAAAGGAACAACTCACACTTACTAAAAGAAATAACTCACACTTTTCTTCTACACTTCAAGTTTAAACAAACAAGACTAGTAAAGGAATAAAAAATCATTAAGACTCCTACCAAAAATAATGAAGAAATTCAACCAAATACAAATTTGTTTCATAGGGAGTTGTGTCTGTAAGAAAGGAACAACACTATAGCTAGAAATGAATTCATGAGAAATCATATCGAATCCTAAGAATTAACAACTCTAAATTATCCAGCAAAAATCAACAATGAAATATAACACTCCAAAGCATCAATTATAATAATTATAATTCTATGATATCCAATTGTAATTGCCGCAAAACACACACTTTAACAGTGAATATGATTAACAACAAGTATATCTAGAAAACAAAGGAATAATTGAATGAAAATAATAATGATACAAGGATGGACAGTAGTATTTTTAGGACCATGCCCAAAATCTTTGGAATTAACTGCCTTGTAGCTAACTCAACACGATCGGTTAAAGTTGAACAACGAAATTCTTCTTTAAATTATAACAAGTTACAAGGAAGCTCTGTGGATATTTACAATATATAGAAAAATAATTACAGTTCCAACGTGAACTTAAAACTACTACTGAGGTTTAATTCCTCATTTTTATATTACAAAACGAGTCTATTTTCAAATGGAAATCGATCCTAAAAATCTGTAGATTCTAAGGATGTTTTATTCAAATTAAAAAATGTCGATCGTTTCCCGGAATAGGTGAGCTATGATCTCTTCTTCAACTGATTCATCTAAGATTGAATTCAATCTCGTTCCGTTGGCTATAGTTAATCTAAACAACTCCACATAATATGTTATTCCTTAACTATTCTAGGGAACAACATCCAGTATCATATATTCCTATTCAAATCAGAGTTTAAATCATAATAAAACCATGCCTTTTCCTAATTTAAATCAATTCATTAAGGAGATAAAAAAAACGAAAATCCATTAACTTCTTTCTAGAATCTATATTGTGTGAGTTATCACATTATGCACACAAAAAACTTAGAAAACAAATATGAAAATAATAAATAAGGTAAGAATAATATATCAATTCCAAAGCCCAACATCACTCAACTTACCTTTTTACATGACCTTATGCAAACAAATGATTGACATGAAGAATAGTTAGGGAATATGATGGGTAAGGCTCTTCTACATAATGCTGAAATCCATTTCTACTCTAGATTTATTGAAAGGAAACATACTTACATGCCTATGTCAATTCATATTCATATTTTTAGTTAGATTGAGGACAACGGATAATGTGGCATATGTATTTTCACTCTATCCAACTAGGACCTTCTTCCAACACTATATGAACATAATCCCGTGCCCTACTCATTGCATGTTGGAAATTCCAAAAGCCAAAATGTTCTCTATTTTTAATTTCATTGGATGATGCCTGCCATCTCTGCTTGGCTCCTCAGAGAGCTTCAACCCTGATGTCTCCCAAATATTCCAGTCCTGATTGTAGAACATCACTGTGAATGGGTGCCAAGGAAAAAAAAACACCATATTTTTCCATAAACCTCTTAAGATGGATAAGTGTGCACAAAGGGCTCTGCGGTTCCCCTCTAACCCAGAGGTCTAGGCCAAGCTCGCTTCTTTGAAATACATTATAAGATTTAGAACACTTTATCTAATTCTGAGAGAATGATATAAAAGATTGAAACTACACGTCTCCTATAAAAGGAATAATATTCTCATCTACCTTCTCTTTTAGTAAGAATTTATGCATGTACAACTCACATAAAAGGTACCTCGAAGGATCATACTGATTATGAAAAGAGGTAAACAAATCTGAAACATTGTTGAATCCATATGTTTCTCCCGACCGAATGGCCTTGAATTTAAGAAATAAATATCATTCTAACATAAATAAAGTGTAGTTCCAGGATGGAGATCTGCATGACAGAGCATCAAAATATATATAATACACCTCCTTTATTTGTTCTGTGGACTTTTCAAGATGACCTTTCAGAGACTGAAAATTTTTCGTAGCTTCTCTAAGCTTGGCGTAAGTCTTGTCTTCCATGGTTACCAATGCCTTCAAATTTTGAAGTAACTTTTAATGCTCCTTATCAGATACTACCTCTTTCTGGTATCAAGCTATAGTTTCTTGTTTTTCCTTTATATTTTTTATTTAAAAATTGAATGGTATCTTCCACTATTAAATGAGTATATGGAGGTACATGTTATTTATATGCACCTCTCACAACGAAGATTGGTGAATTTGTTTGGGACCATAATTCAGTAGTTGAAACATAAATTATTAATGGGTCCAAATCAATTTGAGTTCCCACAATAGAGGTAGCAGTTAAGTCTTAAATTTCAGTTTGAGTTTCATTCTCCCAGACTTCTCTCTTCTTATCATTTTTCTTCTGATAAGTCTTTTGAGGCTTATTGTCCCACAACCATTTCTTTAGTTCCCATACCTTATTTTTTAGATTCCCATTTTATTTTCTCAACAAATACATTTATTTTATAGTATTACTTTTCCATTTATCCTTCAGGTCTCTTCTAATCTTCTGTGCAAAATTTTTGTCTAGAGTAACTGGAGAAAAGGAAAACGAAACAACAATTATGGCCTCAGGTCTTTCAATTGTCATCTCTTGGGTGCACTAAATTTTCACATCGATTATAGGCTCCGTGATATATCTGTCAACCTAAGGTTCAATTATAAAGTCAATATTGGCTTCTTATTCCATGTTTTCTAAGGGAGATTGTAAAGCTACTATTTGAGGGGAGGAGGGTTCCAACCCAACTGCAACAAAATATGTAGAATGTTCTTGAAGAAAGGTATTTTTAGGTTCTCATGAGGGTTATAAAATTAAAATGGATGTGGAATTAGGAGGATATGTTGGAGAATTAGGCGGAGTCTTCTAGTCAGAAGTATTTTCTGAGCAAACTGTAGCTTCTTTGAAATTCACAGAATTCACTAAGTTTTCCAATCCTTCAAGAACTTGGGTTTCCTCCATTTCCTAGTCTTGAGGAGAGTCCTCCTGATTGGTCTCCTATTATGTTCCTTTTGGATCAATAAATTATTGAGGCCTACTTTCCTCCAGCAGATGTTTAGAGGAGTCTATAGGATTTCATGACTTAGCTAACCTAGTTGATCTTCTCCTTTTTCTAGGCAGGGAGACCAAGAGTGAAGCCATTCTTTTCTCTATCCTAGTTAATTATTGAGGGGATAGGGTTTCTGTTGTTCCCTCCAGGGTACCTTCCACCATGAATTTTTCATTTTGATTTGCCTCCTCATTCAGTTTTGGATCCTCATTATTAAGTAGGGTGTTTCTAGAATCTTCAACGAGTGCTTCACTTTCTAGTGGAGCCTCAATGTTTCCTAAGAAATCCTCCAAAATCAATTGTAATTGATACAAACCTCTGAAAACTATCAATTTTATGATCCCATAGTGACTCACAATTGATGCTTTTTCCTTCGATATTTTGAGTCTTATAACAGTTTCATGCAATGTCGAATTAAGAAACTAGGTAAGGTTTAGGATTACCTTTCATCTCAATGATGCCATTAATTTCAAATGTCGAACTCTTACCATGTCATATTATCCATCACACAAAATGTACCTTTGGACGATGCCTACTGATTCCTTCCATGGATTTGGCAATGAGGCAGGATTGTAACCTTTTCCTTTTCTAGCTAGTTCCTCTGAATGGTTCACAAAGAGGAATGCTACACTCTGTAGCAGAGTATGTACTTTGAATCGCTCCTCTCCTTTTGTGGAAAGGTCTATCACTTATGCCAAAAAATATTCATTTACCTGTATCTTTGTTCCCTTTACCAATGTTACCCCCTTTTTCAAATTCCCTATAAATTCCAAGGCGAGTTCATTATCAAAGCCTTATAGTCGCAGGAAATAGTTTGACCACCCTACTTGATCCAGGATATTGTGCGCTTGCTTAGAGATTTGCAACTGGGTAGGTTCTCTACGCACCGAATGGTCACCCATTTAGGTTGTTCCAGAGGGAAATTTGGATATAAAAACAACAAATTTTAGCAAACAAATACATAAATGTTGCACAAAGTGGAGAATTCAACAAACATATCATGCAACGATGTTAAAAAGTTTTGATCTTATAATTGTATATTTAGCCTTTCACCCCCGCCCCCCCACAACCCTCGATGAAGTTAGAGGTCTCCCACTACCTTCGATCATTCGTTCGATACATTAATAAAGTTGACATAACTAATCGGTTAAGGATATATTAAATAGATATAATGGAGAAACCGTAAAAAATATAAATACAGGGTGAGGCGTGCGACGTAATTATTGGACGCATTAATCATAAATGATGTTGATAGGAGTAGATATTATGGCACCCAAAGCATTAAAGTAGAGTAAAATAATGTGGAGATATTTTGAACTTCTAACATGGATAAGAAAATATTCGTTGAAGGATTACCCTTAAAGAAAAATGAAATAAATTTAGAATAGACTTAGTGGCTCTTCAAAAAAAAATATCACATCCTTGATATGTTAAATTAAAATTAATCATTTATGCATACTCATCATCACCACTTTCGACGAAAATATCTAATAAGTTTCCATACTAATCCAATTATTTTGATTTATTATTGCTAAGGGAGGGAAAAATAGCTAATTTTAGATGTTAATTTCAAATGTACTTCAAAACCATAGGCATGTCCTCTGCTTCCAGCAGATGTCCATAGCCTCGATAGGGTTTCCTTTTAACCCATTGATATTCCAGTTTCCCATTCTACTAGAAAATATTCATAACTTTATTTTTTCAATTATCAACAAAATTTCATCGTTCTAGCATGGTGACTAGGTGATAACAATGCCATTCACCAGAGATGATGAGAAGAAAAAGTCAGATCGTGATGATACCTCTTGTCTTTCAACACAAATATCAAACACTATTACCTTGGATTAGTGACGAGAGCAGTAATGTCACACCATTAAGTCCTATGATCATCGCAGTCGGCTTGGGATGAGGAGGCCTCCTATCCTTTATTTAAGCATATTCTTCTCTTTTTTATTTATTAGTTTTTTGTTTTTCTTTTGTTATGAAAAAATATTAATAAATGGGGTGGATTATCAACTCCTTAAGAGTTAGGGATGGCATAAAAAATATTGTAATAATTAACTTTTTAGCTCGCCATTTTTATTCCCAAAATTTATTTTCCAAGGAGATCGAAGAATTATAAGAAACTAAAATGAATGAAAATTCCTGCAATGATGATTGAAGAAATGAATTATAAATAGCTTTATGTATTTACAATATCAGGGTTGTTAAATTTTTAGGAGTTTTAGAAGTCTATTAAAAATTTATTATAAAAAATTCTCTTATGGCCATCATTTGGGCGAACTAATTATCTCACTATGATATCAAAGAACAGTTTCAAAACACAAGATAAAAATAATAAATATATGCATATATATAACTCTAGCTATAAAACAACAATGGTGAGAAAGGGAACAACAACTGTGACTATGGGAACAATAGTTGTGACTAAGGAAACAACAATCGTGACTATGGGGACAACAACTGTGACTAACGGCATAAAAACTACAACTAAGGGAACAACATCTATGACTAAAGGAACAACCATTGTGACTAAGGAAACACAAACCGTGACCAAGGGAACAACAAGTGTGACTAAGAAAACAACAACTGTAATTAAGGGAACAACAACTGTGACTGAGGGAACACCAACTGTTTATTTTTTATTTTTAATGAAATTATATTTTATTAATTACAACTTATTAAAATAACTTCAATAAAATCATTGACAAAATTTATGTAAAATATATACAAAATGAAATAATTTTCAAAGTAATTTAGTTGGTTGTACCTGTAGGGTTACCTCCCCGATTAGTTATAACCTGCAAATTGGAATAATTACTTACCTCATGAAGAAAATACTCCCTTGTGAGTGGTTGATGATAAAGACAGAGCCTATATCAATTGGCAAAGAAAGAGAGGCCTAAACCATCATTTGTAGTAAGGCTCACTATGCCATTGTCTTAAACTTTAGTGACCTCATATGGTACCAACCATCTTGTTTGGAGTTTCATTTGGAAATATTGGAATATGGAGTCATATAATAGCTTCTAGTCTCCCTTCTAAAAAATTTCTTCTTAATCAGTCGATCATGTCATTTATCCCTATGTTGCTAAATAATAGTTGGGCATTGTAAGGCTAACAAGCGCATTTCCTCGAGATCATTAAGTTGTTGCAAGCATTATTTTCACGCTTCTGTGAAATCCAATATGACTCCCCTCGCAGTTTTGAGAGTCTTGATTTAAAATTATATTGGAAAAATGGACTCCTTACCAAAAACAAGTTGATACGATGAATAACTAGTAGTGTTGCGCGAAGTCATTTGATAGGCCCATAAGGCTTCAGGGAGTTTGGTAGCCCAATTCGGGTGGCTTCCAAATACTGTTTTAGGTAATATTTCCTCCAAAAATTTATTGGTGCTTTAAACCTATCCATTTGATTGAGGATGGTAAGGAGAAGTAATTATGTGTTTAATGTGATATTTTTGTAAGATGGAAGAAATGTTGTGGGTAGTGAACTGTGATCCCTCATCTGTTATGATCTCTCTAGGAAATCCATACCACAATAATAGTTTAAATAGAAAATTAATAATTGCCTCTATTGTAGGCTTTTACAGAGATAATACCTCCACCCAATTATTTACATAGTCTATGAAAACTAGAATAGATACCTTCTGATTTTATGGTGGGTTGAGGGGGCCCAATAAATCCATCTCCCATATTTCAAAAGTTTCAAGTACAATTTGCGGCTGCAGGGGAATTTCATTGGCTTGAACGGGGTGACCCATCCTCTGACAATTATTGCAGCTCTTGTAGTATACCTGGGGGGGATAATATAGGGTACAGAGAGAGGTACCTAAGGGAATAATATGATGTAATAATGTAAGAATGATAAATAAATGGCCGTAGTTAATAAATAAAGTGGTTAACCCACATTATGCGAGGGAGCACATGTAGCTAGGGAATAAAGGGATAAGCCCATTGTATTGGATGTATGGTATTGAGAGACCCATGGTAACTACCCATGGTATTGCATGTATGAAACCTATATAGAGGCTAGAGACTCTCCATTGAGAAAGGTGAACGATTATTGTATTGGCAAGCATATGGCTTGTGGAGTGATCTCCGTCCTTAAGGAGTGAAAGTATGGTGTTTCCCTACCTCAAGGGTTTTGATATTAATGAAGATCTGCAATTTTATCTTCTATGGTGTTATTTCTTAGGCATATTTTCCATTTTTATACATTTTAAGGTCAGATCTATTACAGGTGGTATAAAAGCACTTTCTTGGGAAGAGTTTGGCGGATTTGTTTTTCCATTTTTTATAGGAAATTTTTGGGTGGTGAGTTTGCAGAGAATATATAAGAATTTTGGCACAAAATTTTCAGAAATAAATAGCATATCTAGATTCCTTGCACAAAAATACCCAATTTCAAAAACAAAATCAGTCAAATCGGAGTCCGGATGAGGGTGATATCACTTATTTAAATTCAGGTGTGTTGTAGAAATGTTTCTGATGGAAATTTCTGTACGGCAGCTCTTTTGAAATTTTTTGTAGATTTTGGTGCAGAATTTCAAACAAAAAATTATAGATCTGAGCTCCCCTTAAAAAATCACCCGGTTCAAAGAAAAAAAATCGGTCAAATCAGAGTCTAGATGAGGGATTTATGACTGATTTAAAATTAGTCATTTTTTCAGAAATTTTGTAATGAAGGGACTATTACAGTGCAGATCTGTGTTTCCAAAGTACCTAGATCGAGATTTCAGTCACATGGATAGACGCAAAATCTGGAAATATTTCCTTGCATCTTTAAGTATTGTGGGACAATAATAACCCATCTGTAAGACTCTATGCCTAGTTTTTCGATCAGCGAAATGCCCACCACAGGGTTCATGCTAGGTCCCTATAATAATAATATGTCCCCTTATTTTTATTTTTAGTATAGCCCCATTATTGTTATTCTTATGCCCTTACATTTTTATTGTTATATCGGCTAGGATTATATTGTGACCCATTGGACTCCTATATATAGAAAGGAGGTTTTTTCATTTGTATCATCCAACAATTATTAATTTATGTAATGTAAAGGAGGTTTCCCCCTCAAAGAGGCTGATTTCTAAGTCATGATCTATATTTTCTTCTATTTTATGAACTGGTTGCATAAAATTTGGTATGAGAGCTTTTGATTCTAGGTTTTTGCTGTTGCAAATAGGTAACCTTGGTATTTTCACTATAACTATTTTTAATACGAAGTTTCATAAGCTAAAAAAAAACCCATTTGAGAAAAAATATTGAGGAATGTCGGGTAAAAATTTTAGGTCTTGTTTTGCTATATTTTCAGAGATATGATATGAGGAATTTAGGATTTTTGCAGGCTCCATAATTTCATATGAAACAGGTGGCCGATGGAAAATTTTCATAAATTTCGTTCAGACATCGTATTGGAATTATATAAAAAATAGCCTAAATCACACGAAATTTAGTTTCTTGTCTATCAATTTTTGAGCCGGTGGTTAAAACAATGACACATGACATGCCATACCAGTTCGCTTTGCTGAGCCAACCCATAATTAGGCCATTGTGGGAGACTGAGCATAACTTTATCTTGAAGAACCCAAATTAGGTCTGACCTATGGCATTAGAAAGAAGAATAAGAGGGGTACTACGATACCTAAGTTCAGATATTTGAGATATGAAATTACACAGTTACAACAATTTCAAGATTGAGCTCCTAAAATCAAGAAAAAAGTGTGTATTTAAAAAAAAAAATTGCATAACATTTTTTTGAAAAATAAGTTTGAAGTGATTCCAAGGGCATAATGAAGCATAGATATTAGTATCGAGTTTTAAAATTCCTCCCAAAAATAATTCCACACCCATCTAGCCCTCAGAAAAATTTACTATGACACATGAAGAGGAAGAAGTACAACATGATATATCAAAATTATGAGACCAAGTGTAACAAATTTCGCTCTCGCAAAAAGTAACCAGAAATGTAATGGAAGCTAAGATGGATGGTTTGAACAAAGGCGTGGAATCTAATATGGATGGTTTTAATAATGGAATGGAACCTAAGATGGTTTGTGTGGAAGCTAAGATGGATGGCATGGAAGCTAAGATCAATGGTATAGAAGAAAAACTGAAAGGGAGCATGGAAGACAAGAAGAATGATCTAAAACATACATGGAAGGTTTGAAGGAAGGTTTGAGAAAGTTTCTATAAGAAATTATTCCTAATGGAAAAAATATAGTATATGAAACTCATGATGAGAACAAAATAAGTTTTATCATCATTTCATAGACTCTAATGTTGGATTTAAGACCCACCATATTCCAAAGATCAATATGAGGAAGTTTGATGGCAAAGATCCCATAATATGGATACTACAAATGGAGCAACACTTTTATCTCCATAATGTGAAAAACACAGAAAAGGTACACATTGCAAATTTATATTTAGAACCCAATACATTTGTATGGTATCAATGGCTTTGCTCTCATAAAGAAATTTTCACTTGGCCATTTTTTATGGAGGAAATGATGTATCTTGGAACTTTCACTTAATGATTTGAAGCTCCCAGATCTGGCACACTTTCATGCATGTATAATGAATTTTGTAAGACTATTCTTTCATTATTTGAAATGTATGATTATGTTCACATATACTAAGGAAAAGGAACTATATTGTTGGCTTTGGTATATATCTTATTGAATGTGCATTCTTATTTTCTTTCATAATCGTTGTTTCATTGTCAACTATTTCACAAGATAATTAATTCTTATTTATACTTATGTTTGTCTCTTTATTAGGATAGAAATATTTAATTTCCTCTAAAGGCTCACTCTTTCTTTTCCCTTCCATGGAAGAGCCATATACACATTGCAATTATGTGCTTTACAAGGCTACATTACTTGCTTATCTCAAAAGTATATGGCTACTCTCTTACATTATTTATTATGGCCAGGGAAAATATTTAAGAATATGGAAATAGGTTTATTAACCAGATGGGGATCCTAATCCAAATAGTGTGGGCTATAGTTGGGAATTAATTTAAGGAAGACCCCTTGTATGTTGAAGTTTTCCAAAACTGTGAAAATTCTAGTGCTAGAAAGAGGACAACCCATTATGGTTGATAATTTAAGACATTCACATAAAAATACCTTAAGTTCAAGGTAGCAATTTTCAGAGCCTGACTCCAACCCACATATCCAAGAAAGAAGAATCATCTCATCAAGGACAAAAGTGTGCTAACGAAGTGAATTATGAGAAAATATAGAGGATTCAACCTATCACTCATCAGTTTTCTAGAGCTCTTGGTTTACTTCCTATGACATCCATTCTTGTTCATAAGCAATCAAAGAAAAAGACAACTTCCTGTGATATTCTAGTTTCTTTAGTTGAATATTTGGTTACTATTAGCCTTGATGATTTAGCTTACTCATGTGAAAAGCTTCTTCATCAAGGGTATATTTGACCACCTATTGTAAAATATATGGAGGGAGATAGGTAGGAATTTCATTTTCAAATAATGAACAACTGAATAATAATGAAAATATGAATAGTGAAGGAGAAGATTCCTCAAAATTAGAGATTGAGGAGGAGGAGGGAAATGAAGACATGGTTTATGACGAATTGGATTAGATGGCCCAAGGACATTTTTCTATCTTGGGGAACCTTCATTGCTTACCCAAGCACCTGGAAAAGTTTCTTAAAAAGTATGATATAGACAAGAAAGTGAAGATTGAAGATCACATTGAGGGCTTCTGCTTGCATCTAATAATGTTAGATTTACATTACGATGATTTTTATTTTAGGTTATTTTAATACACTCTTAATGGTAGAGAATTAATATGGTATCATAGCCTTCCACCAAATTAAATCCATAATTGGAGGGATTTTAAGTAGTTTCTCTTAGAAAAAATTTCCAATGATAAAACTCCTCCCATGTTGTTTAAGGAACTCGAAAATATTAAGATAGGGGATAAATAAAAATTTAAATAATTTAATCAGATATTTACTCGCATCTTGAACAAGTTCCATACTGATGTGAAACCTCACAATTCAATCACTAAGGGTTATTACACTTTTTCCTTGCCTACTGATATTTCCATTTTTGTGAAAAGAACTACGAAAGAAACATTCGATCTTAATTTTGAAGAAGTAACTGATATGGAAAAGGACTTAATATCTATTTGAGTAAATCACCAAACTGAGACTAATTGGGCTACTCAATAATCAATTCAGTGTAACTTTTTCAAACTACTTAGGGTTGGAAGTTAGCCCCTCCAACCAAAGAGGGCTCTCTCAAGAAAATATATGATATTCAATAAGTAAACTTAAGAAGAATATGAATAACTGTCAGATGTATTTTGGATTATTTTTTGCAGGTGAAATATGTATGTTGGCTACCATTGGGCATGGAATCAATATGAAACTCAATTACATACAAACATCATTCATTGAAGTTGAGGCATATGAGTTCTTATAAAACAATTTTCACAAGAAACTAGATACATAAAGGAAGTTGGAGCATAATTATCTATGAATTCCAAGTGATTACGTTAGAGCAAGCTAAGATAACATTAAAAAATATGAAGGAAACAACTACATAAGAACTCACAAAGAATCTCAGGTCTGAATGAAATTTTTCTGCAATTGTATATTAACTTAGTAGAGAACAAATTACAATCGCAGTATTGGTGATAACATCCATCCACACCTCTCTAACTCTAAAAATCCTCTATTTATAGAGTTATGAATCAAAAAAATGGTTTTCCACCTTGCTAGCTTCAAATTCCTACTTCAGAGACCTATTTCAAATATGATTACATCTTTTTTTGTGTGAGTCAGCAGAATTATATTAAACAGAGAAACTTAAAGTACATATAGTTACAAAATGGCCTGATAGATCCAGAAAATCATAGAGATACCCAGGCCAGTTCAACTGCAGGTTAGAAGGGAAGCTAGACCAAAATTTATCCCCTGTAGCAGTAGGAACAAGCAAAATTGACACAAAAGAGGCCCACCACAGAGGGTTGCCTATGAGGGGAATGGAGCTAATGAAATAGGACTTGCCTGCAGTATAACATAGGCCGCTGATGGAATATTTAGACACTATTAACAGAAAGTAAAAGAACTTGACAGTGTAAACAAGAATTACAAAATAGGATTAGAGGCACTAGACTGTCCTGCAGCGATTGGGCTGGCCTCTTCAGCACTCTTCGGTAGCACTTGTGGCTTGAAGCGACGAATGATGGTGGTATGAGAGTCCTATACCAGGATCTCGATTGAGACATTGAGGACATGTTGCAGGTACAGGTCAAAACATCGGACGAAATTGTCCAGCACCTTCGCTTGCATTCTGAGCTCTTCAGTGAGTGAATTCAGGGAGATCTCAAGCTTATCCAACCTCGCAGTATTCATGGCAGAAGCCATGGATGTTGCAGCAAAAGTATCTTTAACGGCCACGCCATGCATGTCAATGGCTTTTGCTAGCATCGTCTTCATTTGCCAAGCAACAACCTAGGTCTGAAGGAACTGGGTTTCCCGAGTGGAGGGTGTACCTGGGTCGACCAGCCATTCCACCTCCTTGCTGACAGTTTGATCATCCACCTCGGCCCTAGAATTGTTGACCTCCTCCTAAAGTAGATCAATTGTGTGTTTGCCCTTCTTGGAATCTGAGGTCTCATAACATTCCTTAGCCCTCTTGAGAGCCTGCGTGGTCTTGACACTGCAGAGATTGTGGTCTACCATCGGCTGCAGGTGAAAGAAAACAGCGAGCTTCCAAATATCAAAAAAATCAAGCACCGAACTAGAGAAAAAAAACTTCGAAGCTTGGAAGCAAATGAGTAAGGGAGAGCCGACAAAGAGATATAAAGAATTACTAGCTATGAGGGGTGATGATAATCTGATCGTATGCCGCTTATTGCCATAATAAATGGAAACTTGTTGTCTTATCCACCAAATGATACCAGAGCTGCGATCAGAGATCCGCTCCTTAAGGTCAATCCTTTTGCATGCTTGAAGGTTCCACACCAGCCACCATAAGGATCGGTTGATCCTGTGGTTGTCCTTTCATATGGTTGGTTTCCTTTCCCAAAGCATGCCAAAGGACATTCCTCGAAGGTGCCAACTAATGTAATTAATCTTACTAGGGATCCACATCTGCTATTGATGATCTATGATCTAGAGGCTATCCTCCTCATTCGAGTCGACAGTGATGTCCCTCCTCGATATAATGGAGCATTTATCCCGAAGCTCATCTTGCGTTATGTTTTTCCAGCACGTGTCATGGACTTCCGACGGGTGATCGACATCATAGTTGGCCAAACAATATACTAATGCATTAGCTTTCCTACCCACAGCCTGAAGAATTATGTTGCTTAGAGAGGTTAGGTGTCCCGCAATTAGTTCTGTGACTACAGCAAGACGCCAGTGCTTTGTGGTCTTTCTTGGCTTCGTTCCATTCTAGATTTTCCTTATGGAATTGATGGCAAAATGGGAATCACCTTCCACAATGACCAAGCCTTTCCAAGACGAAGTAGGATACGGAGCCCTTGCTCCAGAGCGGCGAATTCGGCTTCATTATTTGTAGCCTCACCCAATTCCCTGTAGAAAATGTGAAGAATTTATCCTTTCTCATTTCTCAGGACACCCCCTAGCCTTGCTGAACCAGGGTTTCCCCTCGAGGCCCCATCGAAATTCAGCTTGCAAAAGCCTGGGATAGGGGCTTTCCAGACCAATGGGGAGGGAGTTGGCTGGAGGTGAATTCCCTTAGCATTGAGCCCCACTGGGCCAGAAATACCAAATAGCCCCAGAAAGCGTACATCATTTGGAGATAGCGAGTTGGCCTGCTCGGTTTGGCAGCAAGTAAGAACCGTTTCTTTTAAGCCCTGCATGATAATAATCTTGATGTCATCCAGCTGCTTGTTTTCTTGTTTCCGAAATATGTGACTATTTCTCTCTTTCCAAACTGTCCAAATAATGAATCTGGGGCTCATCCTCCATAGAGTGTTAACCATGTTTCTATTTGAGTAATTAGAGTGCCAGTTGGTAATACTATCTTGAATGGAACCTCTAGTTCGGTCAGTTTGTTTGAAGAGTTCTTTTAGCCATTCCCATAGGTTGTTGGTCTAGGCACAATAATTAAGCAAATGGTTCATTGTTTCCTCCTGATTCTCACAAAGGGGGCATCTGGAAGGTCCTATGAACCCTATTTTCACCAAATTCTCTCAGGTAATAATTTTCCGATTCATAAGAAGCCAGAGAAAGGTTTTAATTTTTGGCCAAAGGTTGTTGTCCCAAACATTAGAGAACCAGGCTACTTTGTCTTCATTTTCCCTATTTTCTATATATTTCCGAGTCTCCTTGAGATTGAATGTGCCACCATTGAGCTTACCCCATCTTAGAAGGTCCTGCCCCTGCGTAGCCCATATCAGTATTTTCCCAAGAACAGTGTTGAGGGAGTGGAAGAGTTCCGACAATTGCCCATCTGGTGTGGGGGGGGTTTAAGTTCCATTTCTGCCACTACTAATTATCATCATTATCTTCCTAATACTGATGGACCTTTAGCTTCCCATTAGTTTGAAACCGTCTCTGCAGTGGTTGTAAGTTAGGGCTTTCTAGCTTTGGAAGTTGTTGCCATGCATCCTCCCAAAATAAAGCATTCGTTCCATTACGAAGCTCCCAAAAACAGTGATTCTAGATTATGTGTCTGTTAGCCCTGGCAAGATTCCAGATAGGGGAGCTTGCAGGGGCCTCAATCATTCTAATAAGCTCCTCAATTCTCCATTTATATGCATATTTGGCCTTCCATATTCTCGCCCAGGGAGTGTGGGGCTCCTCGAGCTAGCGCCACCAAAGTTTTGCTCCGCAAGCTCTGTTGACCGCCTCCATATCATGCAACCCTAGACCATCCATTTTCTTAGGTTTTCAAAGTTTATCCCAAGCCACCAGCACCCATTTGGGTTTATCTGTCTTACCTGACCAAAGGAAGGTCCTTTGAATGCTTCTTATTTTCTGAAGTACCCCTTTAGGTGCTAGTAGAATCGAGAGCATGTAGTGGGGTATGGCTTGGAGAACTGCATTTTTCATAACCAATCGGCCAGCAAAATTAAGGACTTTATTGGTTCAGTGTGTTAGAGTCGGTCCTTATAGCCCTTCGTCAGAGATCATTTCGCTTTTTGCATATCATTTTTAGGTGTCTCGCTCACTTCACTTCTTTGCATTTCGCTAGGGGCATGCCATTGACTGGCGAGAGGGTTTGGTCATCTTGTATTCCCTCATGCTTGTACCTGCTGGGCTAATTAAAACTCCTCAAAAGTCATCGAAGTTCAGTTCACGTCATTCATGGTCATAAATGATTATTTTTGTCAACAAGAGTCTTTTATTTTTTAGAGTCTAGGGTTCAGTCTTTTGATATATTCAATAAATTCCCGCAGGCCATGAGGATGGTTTCGAAAAGGTTCTTAATTCAAATTTCCATCATCAAAACTTCTGAGGACATTTCTTGTTCAAAACGCTGTTTTGAACTAGAAATTGTCAAGTTCATTTTTTGTAACAATCATGTATTTTTTTTCTACAATAAAAAATTTTCAAATGCAGCTTCTGATCTTTGCCGAAGTCCAAACGTCAACGTCCCTACAAAAAATCAACTCATTGCATCAGTCCAAACTCAGAAAATCAATGAAAAAGCCAAAAGACAGAAGTTTAATGAAAGGATAAAGTGCCAAATGGAAAACATTACAAAGTGGGTTTTTGAAGAACTAAAAATTAAACCCATCTCTCCCAAGATATTTCAAAGGCTATATAAACCATTTGAATCCAATTACATTCATAAATTTTCAGAGCAGAAGTCGAAATGAAGAATGGAAGGACGCAATTGTAGTTTTGAAGCCGACTGTGTGTGTTGACAGTGCGCGCGGTGCATACAAAGGAGCGCGCGGCGCACTGAGGAAAAATTGGCAGTGTAAATTTACAAGCGCGCAGCGCACCAGGCCAACGCGACGCATTGGGTTTGCGCGCGGCGCGTTGAGATCTCCAACCCCAAACTCATCAACATTCAGTGATTTTTCAAATCCAAATCATCTTTTCACCTACAAGTAAGTGTGTCAAAGCCCGCTCAATGATTTTTGGATATGCTGTGGTGGTTTAAAGGCGGAGAAAACGAATGTTTGAACGGTCAAAAATTAACCCTATGTCTACAACCAAAATTGCTCCATAGGGTTTTCAAAGAAGTGTTGGTGATATTGTTGATGTTTCAAACTTGTTTCAACAACATGTATGCTCTTGTTATGGAATGTCATTATTGCCACTGTTAGATTTACCACAGTCCCATTTTCAGTCTTCCCATATCCCTTTATACTCTTGACCCCCATGTGAAATCCCAAACCCTACTTATTACCTCTTTCCCTTCCATTGATTAAAATTCAAGTTTTCATAAGGATCAATGGTTGTTTTCATGTTTTTGACTACACTTTTGTCATTTGAATAACTCTTATATCTATCACTTGGCAAGTCCTATTAGTATTACCCATTCCCATACCATTTGTAAAGGTATGTAATCCCAACATTTCCCAAAGCAGTGAGTAAATAGTTTGTCTTTTCCAAGGTCACTTGACAGTCCATTGTGTTCATTGTAACATTTCCCACAGTCCCCATTCCATGTTAGAAATGGTTGGCATATTTGATAGTGAAAGGCAAAGCATCTAGTCATCATTTTCAGACATACTCCTAACGCTTGTTTTCGCCATACCCATATCAACATATATTTTTCAAACATCTTGATTTCAGTGCCATGTCAGAGACGGATTCAGTTTATGAGCAGGGGTATGACAGTGATTCCACAACAGAGGTTAATGTGCCAAGGAGGTCTCACAAAAGTGGAAAAAGTGGTAGGCATGTCAGGGAGGAACCTACTTCTTTTGTTCAATTTCAGGCTTGTCCGCTTGCAATGGATTGTTTTGAGCATCATTCATGTTTCCAATACTGTGAGATGATTTCCCAAACTCAGCATCATCATGAGTTATCTCGCCTATTTGTTCTAAATTTGCATGATGGCCATGTGAACCTTGCTGGAGTAAACTTCATTTTGTCACCAGAGACCATTGCTCAGGCCACCGGGATACCAAACATAGGAGAGGAATGGAACAAACGACAGCAGCTAGAGAAATCCTATTATGAGCCATATATCAGACCTGGATATATGAGGCAGCTGAGCAGGGTATTTCCATTTCGATTTCTAAAGGATGAGTATGCACCATTGATGAGACTGATCATTCGATATTTCAGTTGCGAGGGCAGATTCTCGCGCCTCTATGCGTACCATATCCGATTGTTGATGCATTTCATGAGGGTACGTATGATGAGCATTCCATACTTCATGTACCGTAACATAGAGAGGATGACATTCCTTGTACAGAAGAAGACCCCAGCACAACAGCATAACAGTATATATCATTACGCGCTGATCAAAATCATGGTGGTACATCAGCTCGCACAACAGGGCATCGCATGGGATGAGTTCATCTCCCGTGACTTCTTTGCAGTGCCACAGCCGCCTCCCGAGGTAGTTCATGATGAGGGAGAGCCTTCACACCAGTTTGATATTCTTGAGACTGAGCATATCAGTGCTCCAGTGTATGTGACATATCAGCGAGGCCACAAAGCCTTATTTGCAGCTACACGACGAGTATTATCTCCACCCGAGGTGGAAGGGGTCTCGTTGACTTCATCAGCAGTGCGAGTACTATCTCCACATGGTGTGGAAGGGGTCTCGCCTTCGACATCAGCATAGGTACAGGTTCAGGACAGAGGCAAGAGGCCTATGCATGGTGAGGGCCCTTCAGGAGGCCGAGACACTGATTTTATACTCATCGATGTTGATGCGAGCTCTCCTAGCTCGAAACTGAGGGAGGTCATCCAGGAGTAGAGAGCTGAGATTGGTACTTTGACAGAGAATTTGCAGAGAGCACAGTGGGTGATAAAGTACCTGGAGCAGCGGAAAAAACAACTGGAGGATCAGCACACACTTGTAGAGCTACGGCGAATCCGTGAAGATTGACAATTGGCCCGGAAGAGACCTGGTGACATGACCCCAATTGAGCGAGAGACTAACCTTATGCATGTTAACATTCATCTGAAGAAGTTTTTGGCAAAGGCCAATAGAGACAAAGACATGCTCCGTCATATGAAAGGTCATTATTGGGCCCGCATGCACGTTTGCAGAGCAAAAATGAAGATCTTGAAGAGAAGGTTGAGCAGAGCACTGAAACGGCGAAAGAGGCCTGATCCACTCCAGATTTTGGCCGAGGCTTCGTTGGCTGAGCATTAGGTATGATAGGGGATCTTCGCTCCGAATTTCAGCAAATTTGGATAAGTTTTTGTCATTTTTGAAAATTTTGGTCACAAAACAGGTTTTTTAGCTCTACGCGTCGCGCCACCCGACGCGCGCTTATGATTGGGACACTTTCTGGAGGAAAACTTTGTATTTTTGGATTTTTTCTGGCAAGAGGCATGATCAGAAATGCATAAGCATTTCTAACAAAGTCTTCCTGACAGACTGCAGTACAAAAACACCAACATGAAAAACCATCTTTCATATTCTTTTGAAATTTTTCATCGTGAAGTACCAGAATGAAGTTTTAGAGGGGAAAATGAGCTCCAAATTGAAACATTCCACTTGGGTTGGATAGAAGACATCCAGGGATTTCCAACAAGCTATCATGAGCTTGATTTTGACTTCAGGAAGTGAGCTATATCAGGTCCAAGTCAAGTGTTACTATGGGCTTTAAGGCCACAAGAGGAGAAATTTCTTCCAGTTTATTTTTCACCTTCCAGCTTAGAAATTCGGCCAGTTTGGACTAGTTTCACCTCTTGATGTAATTTTTGACCCAGATTGATGTAATTTGATAAAAATGATGTAATTTTTGCATGTATTTACTTGTTCTAGATGGTTCACTCACAAAAAAGTGAAAATCAAGTGAATGAATCAGTTTCCTTCCTTTTAGAGGCAAGTTGTTTGGCTGCCTAGATTTTAGCTCCTTATTTAGAATTGGTTCAAAATGCTCCTAGAAGCATGATCTTGACCCCTAGAGGCATGGGAATGGGTTAGACCTGTCTATTTATTGTATTTTCTGAGACACTTTTAGGGTTGGACTCTTGGGAAAAGTATGGCACACTATTGTACATATTTTCTGCATTTTGGCTAAGGAAAGATCAGAGGTTTTGCAGCACCTGTTGGGATTCTTGAGGCTTTCAGTTTTGATGGTGTGTTCTCTCAGTTATTTGTAAGTTCTTTAATGTTTAATGTATTCCATTCCCTCCTTTTGCTTCTGAAACTAAATGAATGAGTAAATGAGGTAGAATCCATTGATTCCAGTGCTCTACCTTTAAATTTGTTTAGTTTTATATGTTTTCGCCAGTTTGGAGAGGATCCTTGTTCTCCCTTGCCCTCTTCAGCTCCTTGTCATTCTGATCCATCCATACACATAATCAAAAAGCATCAATACTACTGCCTACCTTGCCCCAACTTGAATTCTGCAAAGATCTGGCTTCATCCCCGAGCCCAAAATTGTTTTTCCCATTTTTCCAACGAAAACCCAAAAATCTAAAACAAACCTTCCTATCTATTTACTAGCCTAAAATCAGTATCTATTATAGGTAATCTCAGCCCCTTTTGAAGACCTTTTGCCTAGATATACCCAGAGAGAGCCCTCTCCTGTCCTCGTAGGGCTAGCTACGAGGTTGAGCGTGGTTTGATGTTGCCTTGAGTTTTACCTTATTTCAGCCTAAGGTAGATTTGAGCGTTAACACAGTGGTTACTCCTGTCCTATAGCATGGAGAGTAGACCTTCCAAGTGTAACTTTTGCCATGGCTTATCCATCAGAGGTATACCCAAATACTTGGAAGGTAGGTTACATATTTTGAATCCCAGAATATCTGTTAGGTGCTTCTGGATTGATAAGTGAGTATTGAAAAAGAAAATAGAGGATTTTTCAAGGTTGAGATCCATACCAGAAGCTTGGCTGAACAAGTTTAAGATGGATTTGAATTCTTTAGCCTCCTTTACTGTGGGAGTTCCATGCAGCATGGTATCATCAACAAACTGTTGATCAGTGGTGGCCGGAGTATGATTCAGGGGTTGGAGACCTTTGATGACGTTCTTATCCTTTGAAGATTTGATGATGCGACTAAGACCTTCCATAAGGATAAAAAAGAGGAATGGAGAGATGGGATCCCCCTGCCAAATGACTCTGGATGGAAGGAAAGGCTCAGAAGGGGCACCATTGACCAAGATGGAGTAGCTGGGAGACTTTACCATAGCTAGGATCCATGTAATCCATCTTGAGCAGAAACCGAAAGCTACAAGCACGACCTCTAGATAACTCCAACTGACCTTATCGTAAACTTTTGAGAGGTCTAGTTGTATGATCGTATCTGCTTTCTTTTGGGATTGAAGGGTATGGACCATTTCCTGAGCTAAAAGGACGTTGTCCATTATTTTCCTTCCCTCCACATAACCTGACTGTTCTTCAGATATAATCAGAGGTAGTATGGGCTTTAATCTGTTGGCCATAACCTTTGATATGATCTTGTATAGCACATTGCATAACGCTATAGGTCGAAATTTGGAGGGGGTGCAAGTAGCCTCTTCCTTGGGAATAAGGGTGATAAAGGTGGAGTTTAGGGATTTGATAATGGAGGAAGATATTCTAGAGTCTTCAAATACCTCCTAGATAACCTGCTTCACAATATCCCAACATGCTTTAAAAAAATCAATGGTAAAACCATCCGGGCCTGGGGCTTTCCCATTAGCCATCTCTTTGACTGCTTCTTCTACCTCCAGGAGGGATACTAGACGGTCCAAAGCTTTATTTTTCTCTTCTGTTATGAGCTTAGGGATGGAGGAGATGACTTCATTGATAGCCTCCTGTTTGTCATAGTCGGGTTCTATGGCAATGAGTTTGAAGTGATTCTGGAGGATGGAGGTGATTTCTTGATGTGACTAGAAGAAATTTCCCTGCTCATCCTTAATCCTAGTTATCTTATTATTACACCTGTAA
The DNA here is from genome assembly GCA_034641835.2 of Pinus albicaulis. Taxonomy (NCBI): domain Eukaryota; kingdom Viridiplantae; phylum Streptophyta; class Pinopsida; order Pinales; family Pinaceae; genus Pinus; species Pinus albicaulis. The sequence continues at coordinate 207,530,932 of CM076572.1, forward strand.
CCCATGGTAGATCTATGGAAGAATTTTGTGTTTTTCTCACCTTATTTCAATCATTGAATGTGGGATTTTTGCCTCCATAAAATTTATTCCTAGTTACATCTATCATTCCATTTCTGCATCAAGTCATGCTCTGTGTTAATGGAATCCTGAGATATTATTCCTTGAATCATGTTATTGTGAATGGATTCCATTTGTTGCTCCAAGGCTTCTTTGTCCTAAAAAATGTTGCCGAAAACTTCTCGGTTCCATTCTTTTAGCTTGGTCTTTAGATGTTTCATGCGGGCCTGGAGCCTGAACATTTTATTTCCTCTGACATCAAGGGGATCCTTTCACCACATCTTAATATTGGACGAAAAATATGGGTGGGTGAGCCAAAATTTTTCAAAGCTGAATGGTCTATTTTTTGTTGTACCCAGGATGGTGGCATTTAGCATAATGGGCCAGTGATTTGAGCCCCTGGAGGGGAGGATATTAGAATCAATAGTGACCCCTTCCAAAAGAATGCTATCAGAAACTAGAAAATGATCAAACCGGGAGGCAATATGCCTGTCTCCTCCTCTTCTGTTGTTCCAAGTAAATATTCCATTCCGAGGATGAATATCCACCAGGTTGGCAGATTTGATGAAAGAAATGAAGGTCTCTGCATCGCTGTTAAGAGACCGCAATCCTCCCTTCTTTTCCCCGAGAGAGGTGATCATATTGAAATCCCCTCCGTAGATGGCTTTGGTATTGGGATGTCTAAGATGTAGCTTGGTGAGATTATCCAACAATAATAGATTTTCTTCCAGTTACTGTGGGCTGTATACATTAGTGAATAGAAAGGTGACTTTCTCTCCCAAGATCTGCATCTCAAGGGAGAGGAAATATTTAGTCGCTTCAGCATTTAGGAGGTGAAGGGAGCATGGATTCCAATAAATGGCTAGGCCTCCACCAACGCCACTTCCTTCAACTGCCAGATGCCCCATACGCTTTCCTAGGCGTTTGCCTAGTTCTTCCAATTTTTGTCTGGAACATTTAGTTTCCTGAAGGAAAAATGTGTCCGGTTTTTCTTGAGTGACTTTCTTTCTTAGGAGTCTATGTTTCCTTTGGCTGCCTAACCCTCTTGTGTTCCATGAGAGGACTTTCATGATTAAAAAAGTTTAAGAGGAGAAGGAGAAAGTCTCAAGGTATTTTATTTTACCCGAGTTGATCAACATCTAACCCATCTCATGGAGTGCATCGCTGTTGGATCTTCTGCCTCTTTTCTTTTTGTGCTTAGTGCTGGTCTGCATGTGGTGTAGGTTCTGTGCCTTAATACCTAGGCCTCTAGTTGCCCCGTGGCTTCTTTTCAGACCCTTTAATGCTACATCTTGCCTTGATAGGAATAGGTAATTGACCCTGTCATTCTCTTCCTTCGGGATTTGGTCGATTCCTTTCTGTTTCCATTGCTCAATTATGGAATTGAGGTCTAGCCCTTATTTTTTGTGGATATCACCTAAGTCCTGATCCTCTATGCCGACTTCACTTAAGGCAATTTCCTCATCTCCTTCTGCATCTTTCCCAAAGCTGGGCTCTAGGAGCAGGTCATTGATCATGATCGACATCTTTGGCTGGGTGCTCTACTCTGCCATCTCAATGGTTTCCTGCTTAGAGGCTGGTTTTTGAGCAGGATTTTTCACCTGGGAGTCCTCTCCAAGTACCTCATAGGTATTCAAGGTTCCCTTGAACTAGTTATCCATATTCGGTGGGGTTTTCCTGTTGGCCTGGTGTCTTCTGGTCAGTCGGACAAAACCGTCTTGGGTCTTACCTGATTTCTCCTTGGCTTTCTAAACCATTTTTTTTAGGGGGCATTCCTGGATTAAGTGGCCGTGTTCATGGCATTTTAAACACTTGAAGGGTATTTTCTCATAGTATATGGATTGAAAATAGACTTAGTCTCTATATTCCAACCATAAACCCTCATGAAAAGCCCCAGAAACATCCATTTCAACATAGATTCGAGCATAAGAAGTGTAACTTTTTTGGATAGTGGCTTCAGAGGCTTGAACGAAAGTCCCGAGTGTGTTTCCATTATGCTCTAGCACTGCTGGTCTCCAGTAGTCGATTGGCAGTGAAAACAATCGAATCCACACAGGAACATGTGTGAATGTCTCCTATTCCGGCGCAAAGTTTGGTTTCCAAGGTCTCATATAGAGACCAGCTGAGGCGTAGAAATAAGGCCCTCCATCAAAGATGCGGTCCTTGTCTTCCAGGATAGTGAAGACCACCATGAAGAAACCTTTGGCACCTAGGTGTAGATGCACATCTCCCTACGGCTTTCATGTTTGTTTGATCCATTGGCATAAGGCCTTTTCATTGGGCCAAAAGCCCATGAACTTGCAGATCACTGCATGAATGGCCATATAATCCCTATATTCTTGCAGTTCCAGGTTGTTTATGACCACCCTGAGGCTTTCCTTGGTTTTCGGCTTACATCTTCATTGGTTCTTCTGTTTGACCCTTTCGTCTGCGGACCCATTTGGATCAAAGTTGTTCAGGTCAGGGCTTTAATTTGCTTCAGTCTCATGGGTCTTCGCTTCCTCTTCTCGGGGTTCCTTTTCCTGGGTGGATTGAAATTTATCTTGCTCCTGTAGACTCTTGATAACTTTTGGATGGTTGTGGGGTTGACTCACCTTGGTATTGCCATCCTTTATTGTCTTGTTTGCTGCAGAGTCCAAACCCATGATCCTCACTCCCTCCATCGGGATTTTGCCTTTGTCAACTATGATTTGTTTGAAAGATGGGGCCCCTAGGGCCCCCGACTGTCCCATTCGTTGGGCCAGGGCTAGCCCTCTCTGCTGCAGATCTTGGAGCAGGGCACTGCCCCCTGCCAGTGTCAGAAGCAGTATGTAGATGGTGCTCAGATCAAACCCTAGGTTAGAGGTTGTAGAGCGCCCCGTAGCTCCATCTACATCTCTTGCTTTCTTTCAAATATGATTACATCACTTGGAGACTTCCTAGGGATATTTTCTATTTGGCAGAGTTTGAATACAAAAAAGGACTCTTCTTTCATTAAATAGTTCAACAAAGCCCTTTAATAACCCTTATAAAGTGCAACCAACTAATTTTATGAGTGTACTGGACTTCTGATGTGTCATTATGCCACGTGGATGTTGAGTTGGACCTCTTCCAAGTCGAATTTTACAATTTTTATACAAATCTAGTTAGTGAAACTTCTGAAAAATAAGCCTCAAAGATGAGTGCATAATTTCCAAAATCTGATGGCTTGGAAAAAACTGAGAGATTTTTTTGTAGATGGGATGGAGATGAATAAAAATCTCCTTCATAGTTCCAAAATTAATTTTCATTTAGTCAGAAATTGAAGTTGAAGTTGACTGCTAAAACTATCATGTACATGAAAGTTCGTAGTGTTTTTATTTCACCACATTCTAGACTTTTTCTAACTTTTCTTCCTGATGGAGGGTCTTCACTAAGTAAAATAAGGTAAACACATGTCTTCATCCACCCTTGAAATGATATTTTTTGGAAGTTTTACCTCAAAACATTCTACAATGTGTTCGTAGCGAAAACTCAACTTCAAGCCCGGAGCTTGTTACAAATTGGCCTAAATTTTCCAGATTTTGCAATTTTCACTCTTTACCTCCAAAACAACATGTTCACAACTCTATAATTGATTTGATAGAGTATCTTAAAAAAAACAAATTCCAAAAAAAATGTTTTACCATCTTTCAGGGGGCAACAGGGTCATCCACTACAACCATCTTCAAACCTTTTTTCTTCAATTCTTCTTGCACCATATCCATTGAACCAAAATGTCATGCGAAGGTGTCAACAACCACGATCAGGTGGCAAACTGTCATTCTATATTTCAGGTCCTTATATTCCAAATTTGAACATGATTTGTGTATTGATGAGGTGGCAAAAATAGTGTGCTGGCAACCATGCCATCCTTTTTCTAAGTGATCTTCATCAACATGTGTCCCAATGACACTCCTCAACTCTTTTGATGACTCATCTGCTCTTTGAAATACATTAAATTCTTTAAAAATACCAAAAATTCATATCGTTGTAAAAACATAGTTTTTAGGAAAGTTCGTAGCGAATTTTGACTGTTTTACACTGATTTGTCTACGAAATTATGTAAAAGTGCCAAATTTACATGAAATGGCAAATTTCACTTATGCACGAGATATTTTTGGGATTTTTATTTGACATTGACACCTATCACCTTAATGATGACCTTTAATACCCCCACATATGTACATTTTTTGAAAATTAATGAACTTCATGACCTTATTTCACCCTAATGACCTAAACTGACTCACCTAAGACCAACCTAGACAAACCTAGTTGTTATCAAGGATAATAGTGGCTCCAATGGGGATGATGTCCCCCCTACGGGGCAACAAAGAACCTCAGATCCGTTGTTCTAGTGCCTAACCATTTGGACTTGTTCTGAAGCTTTGACATACTTTCCTTCAGCCATGCAATGCTTACCTGTAACCTACTCTCTAATGGAAGACAAAAATCCAAACAGATAAGAAAAACTGTAAAAACTGATAATGAAACTAAGAACTAAAAACCAAACTTTCTCATTCCTATGAGCTTATTTTTGTACATGGAAACTTACACTAACAGTTGTAAATCAAATTTTGGATTCAAATGACATGAAAATGCCAATATAAACAATCAATTTGATGGATATTCAAAAAAAAATTTCTCATAATTTCTTCAAAAAGAAAGATAAAACTGAAAGATGGAAACTAAAACGTCCATTTGAAAAAAACCCCGTGATCCAAAACTGTTGTGAAAATAATTTTTCTTGAGGGTTGTAAATGACTGGCCAGAGGATCTTCAAAATCATGAAATATAAGCTCATTTTGAAGACCAACAAAAAAAGAAATATATTTTTCATTTACAACTGCAATCTGTCCCTGTTTCATATATTGATTTGTAACATCATTTGCAGGACAAGACTTTTAATGTTTCTAAAAATATTCAATAGGAGTAATCATAACATTATGCACAAACATATATTTTTGATCATTTAAATCTACAACAAGACATTCTCGGAAAATAGCTTGTATATCAAAAAGTTGCTGATTATTGTCTATTAGTGCTTCTTCATGAAAACCTTCAAGCATACTGAAGGAATCAACCTCCTCCTCACAATGAAAAGAAACATGTTTCACATAAGAATTTCCTTGCTCCTACCCATTTTCATGTTCCTCGGCATTCAAAGGTTCAAAATATGAACAAAGTGAAGAGCCTTGTAATTGACCATATTTATGTTTCTCTTTATCATCTAAATATTGGGAAAGCTATTGCAAATTTTCAAAAATTTCATGGGATATAAATTGGTTGTCAAATTGATGATCTATTCTATCTTCAAGCGAAGAAGAGACATATGCTTGCTGGAAAATTTCTTGATCATCATAACATTTATATTGTGAAGAAAATTCATAAAGTGCCTCTAATATCTCCTCATCATCCATCCATTCTACATCATCATGAATTATTTTAATATATTGAATGAAACCTTTCCAAATATTGCAACAGTATTGAAAAAGTAATGATAAAGAATGATAATTCCCACAATGTTCAAAAAATATTCTATGGAAATGTTTAAGAGAACACAAAATTCCTTATTTCAACCCTTCATACCATACTCTAGCTTTGTCTTCTAGGGTAACCATAAACATCTTCATGAGACAATAATCAGGAAATTAAACCCTCAGTATACAAACATGTATGTGGAATTTAACGAAATGCAGAACAACATCGTCTTTCTTTTCATATTTGAAAAATGGGAAGATGAGTTCACCAATCAACACGAGGCATACAATTTGGAAAACCATAGATGTGATACTGATCCATAGGAGCATACCTCAGATTTATTCTTGCAGTACAAATCATCTTAGAACTACATCAAGCTATTGATCTTCAAGCAGTGGAGTCATCATGAAGCTTTGAATTTATGAATTCTTTAAGAATGGAGTCTCCAAGGTAGAAGTACAACCTTCAAATTGTCTAATCTACTGCTACCTTCAAGAGCTCAGTTCCTTTGACAAGAATCACCCAGGATGATATGAGTTTCAGTCTCCCAGAAGATGCACCAAAATGTTTTTACCAAACTAAGATTAATTGGGCTTCTCAATAGTAAATTCATTGTAACTGTTTCAACCCACTTAGGGTTGGAAGTTAGTCCTTCCAACTAGAGAGGACTCTCCCAAGAAAATATATGATATTCAATAAGTAAACTTAAAACGAAGATGGCTAACTCTCAGATGTATTTTGGATTATTTTTTGGAGGTGAAAGATGTATGTTGGCTACCATTGGGCATGGAGTCAGTATGGAACTCAATTACATAAAAACACTATTCATGGAAGTTGAGGCATATGAGTTCTTATAAAACAATTATGACAGCAAAGTAGATACATAAAGGAAGTTCGAGCATAATTATTTATGGATTAGAAGTGATTATGTAAGAGAAAGATGAGATAAAAATAAAAAATATGAATGACACAAATACATAAGAACTCACAAAGAATCTTAGGTCTGAAACAAAGTTTTCTGCAACTGTATATTAAGTGAGTAGAGAAATGATTACAATAGCATTGGTCATAACATCCATCCACACCTCTCTATCTCTAAAACTCCTCTACTTATAGAGTAAGGACTCACAAAAATGGTTTTCCACCTTTCTAGCTTGGAATTCCTACCTCAGAGACCTATTTCAAATAGGATTACATCACTTGTAGATTTCCTAGGAATATTTTTTGTTTGGTAGAGTTTGCATACAAAAAGGACTCTTCTTTAGTTAAATATTTCAATAAAGACCTTTAATAACTCTTATCAAGTGAAACCACCTAATTTTCTAAGTGTACTTGACTATTGATGTTTCATTATGCCACGTGGATGCTAAGTTGGACCTCTTCCAAGTTGAATTTTACAATTTTTACACAAATCTAGTTAGTGAAAATTCTGAAACATATGCCTCAAAGATGAGTGCATAAGTTCCAAACCTTGACGGCTTGGAAAAAAATGAGAGGTTTTTATATATGGGGTGCTACTGAAGAAAACCCTCCATATTTCCAAAAGGATGTTTCATTTTGTCAGAAATTGAAGTTGAAATTGATTGCTAAAACAATCATGTACATGAAAGTTCGTAGCGTAGTTTTCGTAGTGTTTTCATTTCACCACCTTCTGCACTTTTTATGACTTTTCTACTTGTTGGAAGGTCTTCATTAGGTAAAATAAAGTAAAAAAATGTCTTCATATGACCCTGACATGATATCTTTTTTATTTTTACCTCAAAACATTCTACAACGAGTTCGTAGCGAAAACTCGGCTTCAAGCCTTGAGCTCGCTACGAACTTGCCTAACTTTTCTAGATTTTTCAATTTTCACTCTTTACCTCCAAAAAAACATGTTCACAACTTTGGAAATTATTTGATAGAGTATCCTAAGACAAAATTTTCCAATAAATATGTCTTACCATCTTTCAAGGGGCAGCATGGTCATTCAGTACAACCATCTTCAAACTCTTTTTTCTTCAATTTTTCTTTCACCATCTCCATTGAAACAAAATTCCATGTAGAGGTGTCAACAACCATGCTCAGGTGGAAAAATTTCATGCTATATCTCAGGTCCTTATATTCCAAATTTGAAGGCGAGATCTGTATTGGTGAGGTGGCAAAAATGGTGTGCTGGCAGCTATGTCATCCTTTTTCTAAGTGATCTTCATCAAAATGTGTCCCAATGAAACTCCTAAACTCTTTTGATGACTCATATGCTCTTTCAAATACATTAAATTCTTCAAAAATACCAAAACTTCATCTCACTGTAAAAACAAAGTTTTTAGGAGAGTTCGTAGCAAATTCTAACTGTTTTACACTGATTTCACTACGAACTTCTGTAGAAGCACCAAATTTACATGAAATGACCAATTTCACTTATGCACGAGATATTTTTGGGATTTTTATTTGACATTGACACCTATCACCTTAATGATGAACTTTAAGACCCCCACATATGTACATTTTTTGAAAACTAATAAACTTCATGACCTTATTTCACCCTAATGACCTAACCTAACTTACCTAAGACACACCTAGAAAAACCTAGTTGTTATCAAGGATAATAGTGGATCCAATGGGCATGATGTTCCCCCTACGGGGTAGAAAAGAAACTGAGATCCATAGTTGCAGTGCTTGACCATTTGGACTGCTCCCGAAGATTTGACATACTTTCCTTCGATCATGCAATGCTGAACTGTAACCTGCTCTCTAACTAAAGACAAAATTCCAAAATGGAAAGAACAACTGTAGAAATTGATAATGAAACTAAGAACTGAAAACCAACCTTGCTCATTCCTATGAGTTTATTTCTTTTCATGACAACCTAATCTAACAGCTGTAAATCAAATGCTGGATTCAAACAACATGAAATATCCAATATAACCAATCAATTAGATGGCTATTCAACAAAATTTTTCTCATACTTCAAAAAGAAAGATAAACCTGAAAGATGGCAACTCAAACTTCCATTTGAAAAAAACCCCATGATCCAAAAATTCTGTGAAAATAACTTTTCTTGATGGTTGTGAATGATTGTCTAGAGGATCTTCGAAGTCATAAAATATAAGCTCATTTTGAAGACCAATAGAAAAAAAAAACATCTTCTTCATTTACAACTACAATCTCTGCCTGTTTCATATCTTGTTTTGTAACATATTTTTCAGGACAAGACTTTGAATGTTCCTGAAAATATTCAATAGGAGTAATAATAGGATTATGCACAAACATATATTTTTGATCATTTATATCTGCAACAAGAAATTCAGGGAGAGAAACTTGTATATCAAAAAGTTGTTGAATATTATCTATTGGTGCTTATTCATGGCAACCTTCAAGCATACTCAAGGAATCAACTTCCTCCTCACGATGAAAAGAAACATGTTTCACATAATATTTTCCTTGCTCCTGCCCATTTTCATGTTCCTCGGCATTCAAAGATTTAGAAAATAAACAAAGTGAAGAGCCTTGTAACTGACGATATTTACGTTCCTCTTTATCATCTAAATATTGGGAAAGTTTCTACAAAGTTTCAAAATTTTCATGGGATATAACTTGGCTGTCAAATTGATGATCTATTTTATCTTCAAGCAAAGAAGAGACATCTACTTTTTGGAAAATTTCTTGATCATCATAACATCGAACTTGTGAAGAAAATTCATAAAGTGCCTCTAATATCTCGTCATCATCCACCCATTCTACATCAACATGAATTATTTTAATATATTGAATGAAACCTTTCCAAATATTGCAACAGTATTGAAAAATTTATGATAAAGGATGAGACTTCCCATAATGTTTGAAAAATATTCTATGGAAATCATTAAGAGAGCCCAAGCTTCCTGATTTCAACCCTTCATACCATACTCTAGATTTGTCTTCTAGGGTAACCATAAACATCTTCTTGAGAAAATATTCAAGAAAATCAACCCTCAGTCTACATACATTTATGTGGAATTTAACCAAATGTAGAACAATATCATATTTATTTTCATATTTGGAAATGGGAAGATGGGTTGACCAATCAACACATGACATACGATTTGGAAAACCATAGATATGAGATTGATCCATAGCAACATACCTGGGATTTATTCTTGCAGTAGAATTTATATTGGAACTTCATCAAGCTACTGATCTTCAAGCAATGGAGTCACCATGAAACTTTGAATTTCTGAATTCTTTAAGAATGGAGCTGCCAAGGAAGAAGTACAACCTTTAAATTGTGTGATATCCTGCCACCTTCAAGAGCTCAGTTCCTTTGAAAAGAATCACCCAGGATGATATGACTTTCAGTCTCCCAGCTGAAATGCCAAAATTTTATCACCAGATTGAGACTAATTGGGTTTCTCAAGAGTCAATTCAGTGTAACTGTTTCAAACTACTTAGGGTTTGAAGTTAGCCCTTCCAACTAGAGATGGATCTCTCAAGAAAATATATGATATTCAATAAGTAAACTTTAAAAAAATATGGCTAACTCTCATATGTATTTTGGATTATTTTTTGTAGGTGAAATATGTATATTGGATACGATTAGGCATGGAGTCAGTATGAAACTCAATTACAGAATAAAATTATTCATGGAAGCTAAGGCATATGAGTTCTTATAAAACAATTCTAAGAGAAAACTACATTCATAAAGGAAGTTGGAGCATAATTAAATATGAATTCCAAGTTATTATGTAAGAGCAATATTATATAACATTAAAAAATATGAAGGGCACAAATACATAAGAACTCACAAAGAATCTCAGGTCTAAAACAAAGTTTTCCGCAACTGTATTTTAAGTGAGTAGAGAAAGTATTACAATAGTAGTATTGGTCATAACATCCATCCACACCTCTCTAACTCTAAAAATACTCTAATTATAGAGTGAGGGCTCATACAAATGGTTCGAATACCTACCTTATAGACCTATTTCAAATAGGATTACATCACTTGGAGACTTCCTAGGGATATTTTTTGTTTGGCAGAGTTTGAATACAAAAAGGATTCGTATTTCATTAAATAGTTCAAAAAATCCCTTTAATAACACTTATTAAGTGCAACCAACTATTTTTTTGAGTGTACTGTACTATTGATGTGTCGTTATGCCATGTGGATGCTGAGCCGGACCACTTCCAAGTTGAATTTTACAATTTTTACACAAATCTGGTTAGTGAAAATTCTGAAAACTAGGCCTCAAAGATGAGTGCATAATTTCCAAACCATGATGGCTTTGCAAAAATTGAGAGAGGGTTTTGTAGATGGGCTTGTGTGGATGAAACAAATCCTTCATATTTCCGAAATTATTTTTCATTTGGTCATAAATTGAAATTGAAGTTGACTGCTAAAAGAGTCATGTATAGGAAAGTTCGTAGCATAGTTTTCGTAGTGTTTTCATTTCACCACCTTATGCACATTTTATAACTTTCCTGCTTATTGGAGGGTCTTCATTCAGTAAAATAAGGTAAACAAATATCTTCATCCACCACTGACATGATATTTTATGGAATTTCTACCTAAAAATATTCTACAACGAGTTCGTAGCGAAAAATCGGCTTCAAGCCTAGAGCTCGCTACGAACTCGCCTAAACTTTCCATATTTTTAAATTTTCACTCTTTACCTCCAAAAACACATTTTCACATCTCTGTAACTGATTTTATAGAGTATACCAAGACAAAATTTTCCAAAAAATGTGTCTTGCCATCTTTCAAGGTGCAGTAGGGCCATCCACTAAAACCATATTCAAACACTTTTTTCTTCAATTTTTCTTGCACCATCTCCATTGAACCAAACTTACATGTGTAGGTGTCAAAAACCATGATCAGGTGGAAAAATGTCATGCTATATTTCAGGTCCTTATATTCTAAATTTTAAGATGAGTTTGGTATTGGTGAGGTGTCAAAAATGGTGTGCTGGCAGCCATGTCATCCTTTTGCTAAGTGATCTTCATCAACAAGTGTCCCAATGACACTCCTCAACTCTTTTGATGACTCATCGAATCTCTTAAATACATTAAATGCTTCAAAAATACCAAAAATTCAGCTTGTTGTAAAAACAAAGTTTTTAGGCAAGTTCGTAGCGAATTTTGACTGTTTTACACTGATTTTGCTATGAACTTGTGTAGAAGTGCCAAATTTACATGAACTGGCCAATTTAACTTATGCACGAGATATTTTTGGGATTTTTATTTAACATTGACACCTATGAGCTTAATGATGACCTTTAAGACCCCCACATATGTACATTTTTTGAAAATTAATGAACTTCATGACCTTATTTCACCCTAATGACCTAAACTAACTTACCTATGACAAACCTAGACAAACCTGGTTGTTATCAAGGATAACAAAATCCAAAGGCACTGGGACAAAAATATCAAGTCTTGTCCGTTAAAAATAAAGAAAAGGATCCCTTTGACATGGAAAGCTTGAAAAATTCCTTCAATTTCCTCACAAATGAAGCGTCAAAACTAAATGGAAAGTCAAGTGAGGCATATACGAGTAATGATTGATTCAATTTGTTCTTTAAGAAGAACACCAAACAACTAGCCAAATCTACTCAAAGGTCTAATTTAGTGTTTAATGTTTAGAATATGGGCATGGAAAATTGCTGTATGTTTCATTAAGAAGAATATTTTGGAAAAACGTGCCCAGAATGGAAACATGACATGAATTCTATGGCTTCTAATCTCTTGGAAATTTTGACGGTAAAAGAGAAGTTTGAGCAGACTCAAGAGGCTAATGAACCAAACCGCTAAAGGACAAAACAAATGTTGGTGATTCAATTTTCACTTTTTATATCATACTGAATAACGATAAACAAGGTTCTAGTGGGCCCCTAATGGATGAACCTCTTCCAAAGAAACAATCCAAGTCATACAATTTGAGGAGCAAAGGATTGGTTCCTAATCAAGAAGTGACAAAGAAACTTCTTAGTAAAATATTACCTTGTATTAATCTTTCTCAGAGCTCAAAAACTAAGTCTGGAAGAACCCAAAATCATCAGAACATTTTCGATGATATAAAGAACAATTTCATCACCCCTGAGGCATCAAATAAGGTTTCACCACCTACCACTTCAGAACAACCTACCAAAGACGAATATGTCACGTGTGATATTGATTATAACATTCTTGAAGACATGAAAAGAGATCATCCTAATATTTCCATTTATGTGCTAAAAAAGTTGGAAGGACAACTATATTTGATCATTCAAGCATTCAAATCGAATCCTTTGATAAATAAGACTACTTTTACTTCCAAAGCCTCATTTGGTAAAACTATAATGTAATTTGTCGTGAATGAAACTAATGTAAATTCAATATCTAGTTTCCCCCATTTTCTATTAACATTTGAAATCTTTAATTGTATTGTGCATAATTTCCTTGTGAATTCTAGTTCTTCCGTGAACATCATGCCCTTATCTATTTCTAATAAAATCAACGATAAATGGGAAAACGTTGACGCCAAAATTGTATAATTAGATAGATCATAATTACATGCAATTGGTTAGCTGAACAATGTTATAATTTTTTTATCTTCTGATGATAGAGTTCACCAATGCATGCATATCATGATTGTGGATATACAAGAGGGTTATGGATTACTTTTAAGTAGAGATTGGGGTTAACACTGGAAAATTACAAGCAGAAGATGACATTATTTAATGTTAAGAAGAAGGATTTACAGAGCTGGAAGACATTACAGAATCTAAAAAGTATTTAAAAATATATAAGGTCTGAGGAAAAATAAAATTTGAACAAGTCACAAATGCGTTTACGCACATTATCCTTCATGAAGAGCGCCTTTGCATGCCTTATGACCCGAAATGCACACAATCCTAGGAATGGAGAAATGTCACTTTCCTGGACCACACAAAGCATAGTACAATGGTTCCTCACTTGAAGCCGCCTAAGGAAAACCACCAAAGCCTCATTAAACATCAAGTGAGCACACAAAGGAATATTTGGAGAAGACAAAGGAATCATACCCCTCTCTTGGGTCACCATCCACAACGTACCAAGAGAGGGAAGGAGGATTTGAATTCTCCTATATAAGGCCACCATGAGATGAAGAATGGGTGAACACATTGTTATGCTAGCCAGAATTGCCCTAGCAATACTAGTAGTGTGTGATCCAGAGCTGAAGATAGAGGGGACTAAATTTTTTTCCATCCAACAAGTTCAGTCCACCACAGTAGAGAGATTGGGAGACGTTGCATCGAGGCAAGATTGGGATAAAAACATCCTTGCATCGTGACTTAGAACCCATGTTCTAGAGGCCCTTTGGCAAGAGGGTAAAGTTTCACTCTTATTCCTACAAGTGCTTAATAAGAGGGGCCAAGAGCCACTGTTCGTATTATTGTTGTCGTTTGACTTTTTTCAGAACTTGTGTTTATTTTTTTCCGTTTCAGTTTATATGCATGCTATTTCTTTATCTAGTATGCTTATGATTCTAGCTTGTTCCACTAACTTGCTTGACTCCACTTCTTTTTCTGCCTGTTACCAATAACTTAAGTAGGTATACCACACCCCTTAAGTTGGTGTGATCTCATACATATGTGCACCAAACACACTTCAATAGGATTGGCCACTCCACTAATGTTTATTACCAAGTTTATGTGGTTGTGCCTTTTTTTCAGAGACCTTGGTCTGTGCTATGGAGTGGAGCTGAATTTCCCCTGATTTCTCTTACAGTCCATAGTTCATCCCAAGTGACAGACTGAAGCAGAACAACTCTAAAAATTACATTTGCAGGAATTTTCACACTTTTCCTTCCCATAGACGTGCCCAGGGCATGCATTCAGAGCTGACCACGTAGACATCGCGCCTGTTTCAGCATTTTGTGCGCAAAAGACAGAAAGAGAAAATTCTCCCTTATTTCTATCTTTTCCTTTTTGTAAAGTGCTTGGCATCCCCTAATACACCTGCCAACACTGGTTGTGGGCACCTGCCAACACTAGTTGTAGTACTCCATAGCTTGCTAAAGCTCACTCTTAGCTACTTTTTGTAGGCTTAATGTTAGTTTTATTTCAAGTTGATTTTTGCAAAGTTCACACATAGTATAAGTAGGGGGTAAAATAACTTGCATTCTGAAATTTTTTATGTTTTGAAAATTTTGGTACTAACACACCTAGATAACTAGCCAAAGTAAGTGGCCCAAGACCACACATGCGTAGATAGTTTCTTTTCTCTAGTGTAAAAGTTATTAGTTTAGTTCAATTTTTGCACTAGGATTTTCGGGACTAGGATTGAATTGTTGATAGAAGAGCAAGTAATCTCTACTACCTTTACACCCTTCAGTGATCCTAGGAAAGCATATGAATTCTCCCTATTCACAACTCTCCATCTCCCTAGAGTTGATGACATAGATTAACAAGGAAAAATAGAAAGTGGCCCATATCCACACATGTTTTTCTTTTGAGAAAGGAACAATACAACATAGTTTAAATAGGGGATTTTGAAAATGATAATCGAATATCCATACGTTCAAACTATGCGCTTGTCCACTTTGTACTCACACACATTCACTCACTAAGAAAAGCAAAGACACCTAAAACTAACTTAACCAAACTCAGTAAATTCTCCCCACAGGGGCCACAAAAGAATTTATAGCTTAAGTTAGGATCAAGGGGGTAGGCATCCAATAAGATGACTTGATCATTCTTCATCTTGAAACATATAAGTTGACTATTTAGGGAGCTTTAAATCCACCTATCAGCCTATGGAAAAGAAAAATCGAGCGTGGCAGAGACCCGTTTCAGAGGGGGTTAGGCATAGGCGTAGTGCGGGTAGGTATTAGTCAGGGCTACCTAACTTGGATGATACTCGGTATTGTTAGCTGACTTACCAAGAAGCCCAAGAATTGAATTTTCATGTGGGATGGTGGTACTTAGTGAACAAAGCTAGGGCATCCTTTCCCTATAGGCGACAGTGTGGGCAAGTGCCAAGCCCTCTACCCTTACCTTGGTGGATTTTCTTCGGCTGACTAGGGGCATCGCTAGCTCTTACGGGACGTTGTGCCAGCACTTGCAAGATATCTTCTCAAGGCCCATTTACATTTTAGTGTGTGAGGATAAATAACTCTTCTAGAATTTTGAGTATCATATGAAAACAAACAAAAACAACTTTTTTGATTGCTTGATCACACATAATTAATTTAAAGGGAAAATTTATTTTAGTTTCACTTTGTTTTATGTATGTGACCAAATTTTTTCTTTGATCATAGACTCTATCCTCTCAAATTTTTCCAAAAACAAGCCTAGTCGACACTAGAATGGACCCAATGGGACCTCATTGATCTAGGCGTCTTTTGGACCTCCCCACAGGAGGGGTTTGAGGTCTTTCGCTGTTTAGGCGTCAAAGACGGAACACTTCCACCATTATTGGTTCATCCTTTATTGGGGCATCCTTAGCTGGGAACCCTAGTCGGTCTCCCAACACCACACCACACACCACTCCCCCCATAACCCCCAAGGGGTAGAGGAGTGAATCTCATTCAGGAAGCTAGCCGAATACACATGAGGGTATGTCACAGACCAAACCTCTTCCGAACTAGAACTTTGTGTTTTTACACATTGCAATGGCCTAAAACTCCCAGTCACCTTTCTTAGCTTCATTTAATCTACACAATTTAACCAAGCTGACGAATGACCCCATCGCACACAACCCTACATGGCCTCACATGCCGACAAAGCTCCCTTTGGATATTACAAAGTTTTAAGGAAAGCAAGTAGAAGATCCAGGTAATCATTTCATGACCTTCCACTTGTGGTGCTCATCGAACAGTATCATTGACGACACTATTTGATTGAGACTATTTCAATGCACTCTGACAGGAGTAGCTGCGAAGTGGTACATGGAGAAACCCTCTCCTTCACATGGAACCTTTGGCGCACTCGCCATTGTGTTCCTAGCATATTTTCAGTTATCCATTCACCATGATTCCGGAATGGAATTACTGACATATTTTAGACAAACCCCCGTTGTCCATATCTCAGACCATCTCCACGAATGGAGGCGGCATCATAGTTTATGTAAATAAAAACTCGACGACTGGTTTCTTTTAGATTTGTTCTTGAAAACTCTTACGACAGAGATTTCAAAGTATGTTGCGCAACAAAGGCCCACATATGAAGAGGACGACATCAGCAAAGCCCGCCATCTTGAGTTGATTTATATGCAGTCAAGATACATTTACAACATCTTGCCTAACGCCCCGCGCCTGCAAACTTATCAAGAATTGCCAGGCGCATCGAAATTTGCAGACAGACTAATTGGGTCATTGACCCAGGGTTACCTAGGTAGCAGTAGTCAAAACCCCAGTTACACGTACATTTCTACCCATAACATACCTCAACCCAATTTTCAAAGTCATCATATGCCTCAGAAAAATTTGACCAATATGGCACCAACGTATCACCAGGGAGGACCTTATCCTTTGGCTCAGGGAAGCCAGTACACAGAAAGAAACACTGATGGAAGAGCTCCCCTCCAATAGCCAGGTGCAAACTAGGGACCAGGTTATACTCACTCCCCAGCACAAGACCCACCTATGCAAACCAATGCACAGGTGAACTTTGTGCAACTGTCCCAAAACCAACCTCACC
Organism: Pinus albicaulis; assembly: GCA_034641835.2. Taxonomy (NCBI): domain Eukaryota; kingdom Viridiplantae; phylum Streptophyta; class Pinopsida; order Pinales; family Pinaceae; genus Pinus; species Pinus albicaulis. The sequence continues at coordinate 207,548,082 of CM076572.1, forward strand.
AATATAACAAGGAGAACTACCCTCTTAACCGGGTGAAGAAAAAATCAAAAAACAAGCCAAAAGGGAACCCTGCACAGGGGGGAATTAACCAACAATGCCCTCTGCGATCCTAGGCTGGAGGAAACTACAACTAGAATCAGAGCCAGGAGCCAAGCAATGCCCAAGGAAAAATAAAAATGCCACCTCTTCGAACAAACCATTCTTGTTCGATATGTGGTGAGTATGGCCATTATACTCACCACTGTCCCGAGCTCCCTGAACTAAAGAAGCTACAGAGAAACCGAGGACAAGGAGGATCTCCCAGCAACCAGATTTGATGCAGGAACCTTTCCCCCATCAAGGGATGATAAGTACTCAGTAGAAAAATATAGATAAATCTGGGAAAGCAGCCATAAAATCTACATGACTGGCGAAGAGATGTTTTTCCAAACACGAAATTGCAATTACGACACCCCACCAGACACCAATATGTCAGGGGAAACTACCAGTGCACCGATTGCACCTTTGACCATTTCAAAGATGCTTATAGAACCATTGCCAAAAATGGAAAAGGGACCCAATAGGGGAGCACGAAACTACTCCAAAGCGGCCCATAATTATAGCATCGTGGATGATTTAGCACAATCTCCCACTGCTATGTCAACTTTAGAAGTATTGCAGTCATGACCAAAACAACAGAAAGCCCTACTTTCCATGTTAGGTGCTATCGACCTTGCTGATAAACGCCTCATGGCTTTTGACTTAGACAAAGCCACCCCCAAGCTTCCTTCCATGGTCGCCTTCCAGATACCAGTGTTGGTCCAGAATATCACAATTCACCGATGTGTCATTGACGAGGGTGCATCCACGTTCATCATGTCCAAAAAGTTTTGGCAGAAGTTAGGGTCTCCTGAACTAAAACCCTCAGTCATTATGCTTAGAGCGTATGATATTCATCCATCAACCCCTGTCAGCTTCTACTAAAACATCCGGATCTTCTTAGCTAGAAAGACGGTCCACATAGACATTGAAGTCTTGGATGCTCAATTGGACTACAATATACTCCTTGGGAAGAGTAATATGTACGCCATGTCTGCCATATCCTCTTCCATCTTCCACATCATGATGTTCCCCCACGAGGACCGCATAATTACTGTAGACCAATTGATGCATAGAAAGAAGCAACCCCTAACAAACACTGATGTAATTCTACCCTATGTAGATACATCCTTGGATGCTCTCTCATGGTACCAAGAATATGGTCCTTGCCAATTCAAATCGTCATCCGTTCTAGGGTCATTCCTAGGAGATCCACCCATAATACCTGAGTCATCACCCGATCTCACAAGGGCTCTGGTGTGCATTATGTCCACATCAAGCACCAAAGCTAGTAAGGACATGAACACAAGCAGTATTGGCACAGAGTCATCGGCCACGACAACCTATCTAGAGTACGCTGCCTCCCAAACCCCTTTCCTCTACTCCCCAACTAGTTTCGTCTCCCAGCAGGTTTTGGAAACACTGGTATTACCAAAAATATCATTGGAAATACCAGTTTGGTACCTCATTCCCCCTACAGGAACAAGAGCCACCCATTTCAGTGCCACAGGATTGAAGCCCTTCACTCCCGAGGAGGTCCCACCCATCCAAGAAACAGTCAAAACCACCCCTGTAAAGGAAATTCCCATTTCAAAACCAATGATCACGACTAAGAAAACTAAGAAAAGAGGAAATAATATTGTGACCCCTGCCATACAACGGGAATCACCAGTCTGCACCATATGCGACATAATAGGTCACCCTACTGTTGGGTGGACAAATCATTTTTGCAGACAAGACAAATCTCCCTAGTATCCTACGCTAACTAGCAACAAACAGACAGATGTAAACTACTTTCTCTAGATTATATTTGATCTAGAATTATCTATAATGAAGGATTTAGAACTTACCTGTAGTCCAGCGCTGATCGTAGTCTTCTTTCCTATCTCTTTGAATACGTCTCCTTTTGGGATCTGCACTCAAAAACATGAAAGAATCAGAAGCACCTGCATAATATAGATTAATTCATAAACCATAAATCTATCTTGATGATCAAGGAATTCAAGAAATAAGCCATTTTAAATAAACAACTCATTGAGAAAACATGATCCATTTGTATTATCTTTGATGAAAGAAGGAGCCTTACAACCGTGTTCGCCTTGATGTCATATAGGTCCTTCTGGGGTCCGAAACAAGCGTTTCCTCTACTTTGACAAGACTTTGCACTATCTCGACTAACATAAAAATGAGTGTGTAATCATTCCCATATGGTAATCAGTTAAGAGAGTCTGATTTTTTCCAGCAATTCTCCTTAAAAAATCTCAAAGCCTAACTCCCTTTGAGGTTGAACTATGGCCTCAATTTATAGAAAAAGAGAAGAGGTTGCAGCTCCAAATAAGAGGGGATAGAATCCTCTTTCAAAGGGATTTAGTTCCACATACCAAGGGGTAGGCTCCTTTAATGGAGGGATGAATGTACATGAAAGGAGCGAACTTTCCATCGAATGATTGCTTCCAGAAGCTTCCAGATTCAACTAGCTGGGCTTCCAAATTTTACTTCCGCCTTCACTTTACCTTTTACAGGAATCCCCACTTTAAATGAAGAAAAAGTGCAGCCGGTTCCACATGTTCTAGAACAAACAGATGTGGCACCATAGGTAATACTAAGAGAAAGTGCGGTACAAGTATTTTTATGACTTTTATAAGCTTTTCTCTCAATTTCAAGTCTTCGTTTTAGGAACTTTATGTTTGTAGACTTCTAAGGGAGTATTTTATGAGTAATTATGAACCCATACAAACAGTAAAACTTCATGGTGACAATTTTAGTGTAACAGATTTCCCCCTAAAGTGCAATGTCTGAGACCATTCAAAGAGTGATGTGCTTTATCATTTCCAGGATTAGCGTGTGGACACCCCAGTCGGAATTCGGTAAAAACATTCAATGCAAAACACACACACACACACACACACACACACACATATACATACATACATACATACATACATACATACATACATACATACATATATATATATATATATATATATATATATATATATATATATATATCATTGCTGAGGTAGGCATTCCCATACTCAGATCAAACACTAACTAAAACTTGTTCTGATATAGAAATGATTTTACTATCACATCAATAATGTAGACACAGTATGGATGCATCCATCTGTTATGAATAGTCTACTGCATAATTAATAATAAAACTCCTCGCAGCCTGGATGGTGGAAACTAGATCCAGGGTCTTGATTTCCGCTACCCAAACTAGTATGATTCTATCCATGTGATTGATTGTGTCGAAGTTGAACATGGTAGAAACCACTTGATTACCATGCAATGATGTGAACTGTTAACAAGTGTGAGAGAAACCACCAATAATGTCAATGGCTCTCAAAGTACTCAGTAAAATCCATGAAATGTGAATAAATGATCTGAAGTCGAACATTTCACGAAATCATTCTATCGAAGGTCAATGATGCAACCTATCGTCGAAGGCGAGAAACCTGCCATTAAGGCATGCATATTCCAAGGATTCTAGATCAACTTCCTATATTATGAGTTGTCGTCGAAAGAAAGTGATCCGTCATAGGAAAGCCCACGACACGAAACCATTAGATCAAGTTTTGTAGAAATATTTGCAAGGATTGACTCAGTGACGGTCAACGCAAATGGAGACATATGTTTGCAAATGAATGGTTTATTTGAACTGTCCTCTTGAACACATAACGACACTGCAGATGGTTTGGCGACAATTGACCTAAGCTAATACCCAGAAACTGGCTGAATACTTTTAATATGGTTTGATTAACTGATAGGCAAAGGATTTTCCCAACCTAGGTAGAAGTGTGACAAAAACGTGTCGTGTTCAAGAGTGGTAAACTGCTTTTTAAACAAAGTGTGAAAAATGGATTTGTTTTCTCTCTTTTTCCCCCACCATTTCTGGAAAGTACCTCTTTATTTTTTACAAGCTTGAGGAGGATAACATTTTCTTGTTATATAAGCTCATCCTTCGGATGAGTCCAACTTAGTTTAAAATTGAACCCTAAGAAGGAGTGGTTCGTTCCAATTTGTAATCGACAGGTCCTTTATTGTTAAATTTTAACGAGTCCAGTATAGGAGAAACTCGATGTTTTTCAATTTTAGGGAGTCAGAAGAAAAACTTAAGGAAACTCTGTGGGTGTACTTTTTCGTAAATTTAGTCTCTCAAGCCTGAAAAAGGATAAAATAATACATGAGAGAACTCTGTTGATCATGATTAGTCAACATATATCTTTTTCGTAAATAGTCCATTTCAGTTAGGAAAAGGGGTAAAATTATACTGAAGGGACAACTATTCATTTCCTTTAACGAGTTCGAATAGTCAAGTACTCAGCAATATTTTCATCTTTAGAGAGTCTGAAAAGGGCTTAAAAGAGAACTCCAAGGTTTCTCTTTTTCGTAATTTTCAAGAGCCCAAAAAAGTGATAAAAGTATACTCAATAGTTTCGCTTTTTCTGTAAGTTTTAACGAGTTTGAAAAAGTGATAAAAATTTATTCGTTTGCTTTTTCATAATTTTTACCAATTTTGAAAAAAATGATAAAAGGTATACTCCTTTGTCAAAAGGACCATTTCACCCAAAAAATATTGTATTCTGCACAAAAACTCAAAAATTAAACATACCTGTTTATGATTAATAAAAGAAATTTAGAAAACGAATTTTCAAAGTGAAAAATAAACAAAATTATATTTTATTTATTCAAAAAATATTATAAAAAGGAGTTTTTCTAAATCCTTTTTACCATTTTATTTCAGAGTGAAAATTGAGAGCTTTTGGTAAAAAACGTTATGGAGGAGATTGTGGAAGATTCTCCCGTTAGAATCGAAAACCGTCAGTTCCAGGTAATCCACTTCATCCTTACCTTCATTTTTGTCAGTTTACTTTCTTAATTTAGGGCTTAAATTGATTTTTAAGGAGAAAAATATGTTCAAAAATTCGCTCATGGGGGTCTGCAGGTAAAACACATGGAACCTGCGGACCTCGACAATTTTACAAAGGGAAAATTGTCATGGTCCCACACCTTGTGCATAAGATATGTGTGGATCCACGCACTGTTTTTATGACAAAAGTGCGGAGGAGCCGTAAGAAAACATAAAATGAATAAATCTCCCATTTTAAACTAATTTTTCTCACTCAAATTGTTTTTGATCTTTCAATTTGTCCATTGCAGGATATCTACAATGCTCAAGTGGAGAGAACGTGAGCATGAAGAGGTTGATGATGCGACCATGTTACATCCACCTACATTATGTGTATTGAGAGAATGCGGTTTGTACAAATTTTGGGCCATTCAAGGTATGAGGGCTCAAGTAGACTTGCTTACCTGGCTAGTAAACAAATGGGATGCACAGGAACAATGCTTTATAATTGGAGGTCATTGGTTCGAAATTGAGCTGGAAGATATATACTCTCACTGATTTATCAAAGAGGGGCGAGCCACTCTCTTTGTTTGGGGCTAGGGAAGGTGGCCAGTCTGTCACTAGCCTTCAACAAGAATTTTGCAATGAAGAAGCAGACCCCAAAGATAAACGCATTAACATAAAAACCATTATTTTTCTTGAGCTCAAAGTGGTTGTGTTTACTGTAACCCGATTGTGTGGGAGCACAACTCCTCATGTTCCTAAAAGATCCCAAATGTAGAGTGATGTTTACTGCTTTAGAGGCACCATTTTCAATTGGTGTGAGGCAGTGTTGGCCAATGTCAAAGGCCAATTGACTGGAGAAAAAAACGCGAAGTTGAAAAACTTAGGATATGGAGCGATCGTGGTTACATTGTTTCTAGAGAGGATTCCTTCACTGGCCCCAAAACTTATTTTAGTTGATCATGGTATAGTCAAAGAGCCTCGGATGGTCCGATGGGTTGCACTAATGGCCCTTCATAGTGAAGGTGGCGAGGTTGTTCATTTCACTCTAGCTTATTTCCATTGGTTGGAGAACCAAATATTCGCGATAGAATATTTCCTTTATGTTGGGATAGATTTCCGTGGCAATCGAGAGATGTCTCTTCCTTCAGGGACACAGTGGGATGACCCAGGTAAAAATCACTTTGACATGTTCTAAATTCTAATTTTTATTTTGTTTTTTAAATCGTCCAAAACTGATGACAAAAATTTCAAATGCAGATATGGGTCCACGTCGACCAGCCACTCTCCGTCCTTTTGACAGAAATCCAGCTGCAGCAGCACCACCACCACAGGATCAGAAAATAGAGGTCCTTACCAACCTGGAAAACCATGTGGAGCGGTTGACTTTAGATATTACAGAGACAACCATAGATGACATTCTGCTCCGCTTACACAGATATGTTATCGGGGTTCCAGGACCATTCAGGAGATTTCTTAGCAAGGTGGCACAGGCTGTAGTGTTTTATCGTGATCATCACCATGGATAGTGGATGATTGATATTGTAGACTTATATCATTTTTTGTATCACTTTTTTCCGATCATAAGACATTTTGAACCTATGATCAAGGACGATGTAATATTTTTTGAGAACACTACTCTTATGCTTTGATATTACTACTATTTCCAGTTATCTGTCTTAACATGTTATGGAATTTTATTTTGATCTACTACTTTAATTATCGCAAATTTATATTTATAACACTAGAAGGTACTGCATCAATTGATGTGTTTAAATTTCGTGGAATATGTTGATACTCAATATAATCAAATTCTCGTTCCAAGAGACGAACTTTCAAAAATAATATTAACAACACTGGGTTTTTAATTGCATATACTCTATTCAATTGTAATACAATGAGTTCAGAATCTAACCTAATGATCAAAATTCTAATTCCAAATGAAATGGATTCAGAAAATAACTCAATAACTGCGCTATACTTTGCAATATTGTTCGTCGTTTGACTGAGGCTTACCCCATGCATAGATAATAACTCATCAGTGGGTGAATAAATAACCCAAGGTGCGGAATAAATGTTTCGTGTACTATGACAAGCACCATCAGCAAAACCAATGTATGTTTGAAGGGACGTTGACATCTACAAAATCAAGATTGATCCAGATAGGCAAGGATAGTAGTAAAAGCACACTTAAACTAGGCACGCTCTTCTAATCTACAACACACTAGTTTATGAAAATAACTAATATACATGGAAGATCTCCACACAAGAATCAAGCATAATATCTCTTTAGATAAAGCCCATTTCTATTTTTGCCTAAAGAGACCCCGTCAAAGTCAATCAGTTCGTAGGCCCCTTTTGCAAGCTGTCGCTTGACAATTTAAGGACCATGCCACATGGGTTCAAATTTCCCAGCCCCTAGATTATCGTTAGCTTGATCATAAACCAAGATTAGGTCTCCTTCTGAGAAAATACAAGGTGTAACACTTCTATCATACTGAGCTTTCATTCGTTTCGCATGAGATTTGGTAGCTAATGCAGCGGTGCACTGATTCTCATATAATTGAGCTAAGTACAAAAAGAGTTTCTCTTCTTCAAAAGTGGTTGGTAGTAACTCTATGGCTAGTTGGAGTGACAATATCTCACATTGAATTGGTAATACCACTTCTAAACCGTAAACCAGTTGAAAAGGGGCAAAACCTGTCGATGTTTTTGCTGAGGTTCGATATGCCCAAAGTGTTGAAAAAAGCATGGTATGCCAATTCGATTTATGAATTCCGATGATTCGTTTGATCATGGTGACTAAAACTTTATTGATAGCTTGAACTAGACCATTAGCCTATGGGTAATATGGTGTAGAACTGTCATGGCGTAGGCCAAGTTGATCAGTCAGCTCGGTGATCATAATGTTTCGAAAATGACTCCCATGTGTTAGTATGAATCTTAATTCCAAGCGTACGAAAAAGTACACTTTAGATGCGCATAAAAAACAACCCTAATAGCAGAAATGACTGCTAATATCTTCAGATCTGCAGTTAGGTGATCAAGATAACTGCTGTAAAAATCTAGATCTATGCATTAGAAGACATTAAACAGTGGAAAAAGCAAGATTTACTCCATGCATCCAATAGACAAGACAAGAATATATGAAATTAATTTTGTATTGATGGCACCTAGGTGGAAAACACAAGAGGGTGTTCCCTATTCTCCTCAATGGGATGGGTTCTTGTAAGTCCTCAGAACTTCAGATCTATAATTCCTCTCTCTTGATGGTGTAGAAAACCCAGACAAAAATGGAAAAATATGACTATGATGGTAGATCAATAGTCAGAACAAAAGTTTAGATCCAGAGTGATCTTTAGGCAACAAAAGGTGGTAAATGAATGGGAAAACCCTTCTATTTATAACAAAATATTGAGTTAGTCTAGATATTGATGCATAATTAAAATATTATCAACCAAATCAAGATCCAACTTTTATGAAATATTTTATTATATTTGTTGGAGGGAAAAGGAATTTGACTTGGGTCAAATCCCTTTATTTGTAAATAATAAATAAATAAGTGATTTATTTATCATTTTAAGGATGTGGTTGAGTAATAACCAAATAAATGATGATTTTTTTAATGATTTAAGGGTGAATTAGTCATATTTAACAAAGAATATTATTTAAATAAGATTTAAACAATTATTCTTAGAAAATAATAAGATAAATAATGATTTATCTAATTAATTTACTTGTTTTGGGTTAAATATAACTAGAAATATTAATTAAACTATTGTTTAACTAATTATTCCTTGAGGAAAATAAAACAAATGTATATTTATTTAATATTTCCTCATGGGGTTTCTTGTTTAGACCATAAACAACTTAATAAAGGTGGTTTACTAAGTTATTTTCATAGTGAAAGATTTTACTTGGGGTAAAATTTGTCTTACATGGTGTACCTGGGTCCATCTAATGATAATAGGTTAGATGACCAAAAAATGGTGTAACAGATTTCCCCCCAGCATTCGAGCATTAGGAGCTAATCATATGAACGAAGTACGTTGTAAGAGCTCAATCACTAGACATCGAAGGGAAAGTAAAGGAGAGAGAAGTATAAGGTAGACCAAAGCGCTGAAAGAACTAGTCCCAGGGGAGGCGAGAATTACATGTGCGACAAGTCTCTTTGAAGCATGATTACTTGTGCTATAGGTGGTGGGGGAGGCATACCTATGCCTGTCGAGGCAAAGTACAAACAATAAGGCATCCGGAAAATTACGCGACTGGCCAATATAACACAAGCTGGCATAAACATGAGCCAGATAAACAACACAATAATGAATCTCACATACATATTGTGCCTGTGATAACAACCAAGACTTGTAAAATGATATCTGAGTACATGAGATATAAATGAAACCCAGATGCCCTTGAAAATAGGAAAGGGCTCTGAAAATTTGACTGATATATGCAAACAAAAAGGCGCTGCAAGCGGCTGAGGCCAACATCATCAAATGTATGGAGCTACATCGAAGGCTATAATGAAGAGGCCATCCGAGTGTGTGTGGGGCTACCTGTAGGGCCACCCCCTCATGAGGGCTGAGACATCTCACACCCACCCGGGAATCACTGATGTCAGATGCTGCATCACTAAACCATCGAGTATATGGATCTTGATCATGCTGAAAGGAGCTGGAGCTGAGAAACAATCAAGTCAAAGGGAAATGAGTAATCCCTTTGCCTGAATCGAGGCACCGAAAAAGAGTGGAAACTGGAACCAAGGTACACTGCCCTCTAGACATGTCTTCTGGAATGAATGAGCTGATTTCAACAGAAGGAGGTCCGCCATAGGTGAGGCAATAAGGGATCCTCAATGAAGCCACGAGAGAAAATAGTAGAGCGACTGACAGACTGACACCAATGATGATGATGAAAATGGGGGTGACTGAATAGTGAACGGACGACTTCCCTTGTTAGAGCATAAGGGGTATGGATGACCTGGAAGCGATTGACATAATATCATGAGGTATAGGGGACAGTGGGACTAAAGGCAATAATGTGCAACACGAGAGAGGAACCAAGCAATGAAGGATGGAGGAATATAGCGGGATTCAAAGGGACTCAGGATAGACTCCATGGATGCAATGATGACTCAAATCGAATGCTCTAAACAAGGGTGACTCGATGGTGCTGCCACGCAGAAAAGGTCCAATGGGGACCATAAAAACATGAGTACAAGATGGTAACTCACGACGAAATTCGACATGAGTGTGGAAAAGTATGGAGGCAAAGTGGTTCCCCCAGTACGAGTGTTGCAAGTGAAGAGATTCGATTTTGAGGAGGGGTGAAGTGACGTTTCCTGGAAAAAATGTGTCCTAGTGAAGTATAAAATCACTAAAAACTAACAGATACCCATTTTAGGGTTCGGTGAGAGCTTTCCAATAGTACAGACGGTTTGGTAAACGGAGCTATGTTTTGGTCGCAGCGGGTGAAAGAAAAAATGGGGGTTTCTCTTTTAATAAGGAATTTTCCCTCCAAATTCACTCCTTTTCATGTGGAGCTGTGGTGAATGTAGAGAGGAGAGAAGGCCTTAAATCTTGCGGCAATCGTAGCGGACAAACCGACCATTGGAATCGAGTTCCTTCAGTTGCATGTAAGAGGCCTAACCCTACTCTTTCTTTTCAGTGGATTAAAAGTTTAGATTAGGTCACCAGGGCTCAGAAACAGACCCTTTCTCCTCCTCATGGCCGAGTTGCACTTGTTGGGGCAAAAAGTGTGACCTGGGTAGCAGGATTTGGGCAGAAAACTGCGACTTGTCCCAGGTTAAGGCCTGAAAAGTGTGACCTGTCAGGGAGGGGTTTTTCGGTGTTGTTTTTTGGCTGAGTACTAGGTTTTTATGATGAGATACAGTGTTTCCTATCTGTATTCTGACAAAATATGATGGTTTTGTGCAGATATGGTAGAATTACAGATCAATTGGAGAGAAAGAGACCTGGGCGCATTATGGTCGAAGATCCGGGAGGATCAGGGTGTCCGCAGTGCACTGGCCAGGTTTGGGGTTCTGAATTTTGTGGAGAACCCTTTGATGAGAGTTGGAGAGCCCTCATTGGCCTGAATTGTCAGCTTTTGGGACCCAGAAAATGTGGTCTTGATAGTGCAGGGGCACCAGATCAAGTTGACGGTCTAGGATATATATTTCCTGACTGGTCTCCCACCACTTGGGATGGTAGGGAATACTCAGCCAGTATTACCGTGGGGGTGGAATATCATAGAGTTTGTAGAGTGCCATTGTCGACTAGGTCTCTAAGACAAGGGGAATCAGATACCCATTGGGGATTTGGAGAGGTTAGAGACCCATATTGTGGCCGCAGCGGTCCTGCGGATCCTGGGCAACCAGGAACTTCATCACATCACTGGAGGGCAGATGATGTTGGTGGAGAGTGTTTTGAGTGGGACCTACTATGGGTGGGCCCAGATGATGCTGTCGTCGCTGAAACGAAAGTTGTCACTATGCAAGGGGCAAGGGAATCATGACTCTGCATATGGTACATTTTTGTGCTCGTTCTTTTTTGAGAAGATACCGACACTTCGACCTCACATACAACTCCAAGATGGGGGCCCGAGAGAGCCTAGGATGCGCCAGTGGGGGTGACTAATGTGCAGAGGAGGAGGTGGGGCGATTGGACGGGTGTTCTGACCCAATTTCTTTGCTCATTGGGACCAGATTCCACTGTATATAGATGACTATCCCTATAGTGGGATGAGTTATTGTGGGGATCTAGATTTGCCACTGCCACTTGGTCAGATATGGGGCCCTGATGGTAAGTGAAAAATTGCTAATCTTTTATGTGCATGTAAAGGTCTAGAAAGATTGTATGTGGTATTGATTCTTTCACTTTTGGTATGCAGATATAGCACCAATAAAATCGGCTGGATATATGGGGCAACCTGAAGTATCGGGGACCGCAGGACCTGGTGGAGCAAGGTCGCAACAAAATGAGGATGCAACAGCCCTCTTGGAGGACATTCGTCATAGATGTGAGAGGCTCCTGACTGATGTTTTAGAGCGTGGTTGGCAGGACTTAGATGACTAGTACATAGAGCCATATATTGGTCTACCCTCTAAATGGCGAGGGGTCATGCGGTGCATGGCGATGGCTGAACAGGGCATGCGTGATCTACGAGTTGCGGGAGCAAAGCCACTGGCTCGGGATCCTCCAGATAGTGATTAGTGTGTAGGGGCAGATGTTGCCCTCAGTTTTGAGTTTTGTAACATGCTATGGGCATGTCATATGTATCAAAGTGGATGGACTCTAAAACATATTTTATGACACATACTATGGATATGCATCGTTTTGGTATTTTTATGTTATTGTCTTGTGTTAAATGCATGTGATAAATTCCAATCTAGAATATTATTTGCAATGTTATCTACATAGTGATTTTGTGCTCTAGGTACATGACTGAATGTAATGAATTCAAATTCACGCATCAAAAGCTTCACTCGTAAATATCTTCTAAAAAGGATAGGATTATGCACACGATAGACACCATTCAATTACATGACAAGAAGCAGGGAATATAAACAAACATGAAGGTGGAGGATGCGATGTGAAAGGGCATCGGCTAATAGACCTCGTATTGCATCATATTCAGCCTGGTTATTGGTATCAGTGCCAATCCATGCCCCGTTCGAGAGAAATAGGAAGTGCAAGAGGGTAAAAATGGCCCAACCTACCGAGGCTAGATTCTTGGAGTAGCGACTTGCACCATCAGCAAAACCGATGTAGGGTGTGGATGGTAGGTCCATATGAAAGGTGTCACAAGACAACAAATGGAGGGATGATGAACAATGCTGGCAACCTGAGCACAAAGTAGAAATCTAACGCACTTCGTGGGAGGGAGTGATCTAGGTAAGATGTCTACTACTCACACGCCACCGGTAAGGTGGAGTGTGAGAGCTACTGAAGGTGTAACTTGTGTTGAGATTATGAAAGTCACCATGGGCACGAGTGGTGATATCCAGTTGATGGGCAGGAAAGATGAAGTAAGGGGTGGACGTGGCTTCCATGATGTCGTCATTGCAATAGAATATGGAGTGACTGGAGGAAGGGAGACCACATGACGCAGCAAAGCTACCTGACTCTTCATCATGAGAAGAAAGGTTCACATGCGTATCATCACAGGGGGATGACGGAAGAACAAGAAGATAAGGGATCTATGGATGTTGAGCCTAGGGTGATCGCTGAAGGGAGGTCAAGTGAAACAACAGGGGAAGGGTTGAAGGCAGGGAAAATTTTAAGAACCCCCCTAAATTTACATGTATAATAATTGGGCGAATCCCCATGATACATAGGAAAAATGGAAGGAAATTTTATTAATAATATAATATGTATATATAATTTTTTTGGCGAATATCTCACGAGATTATATTATCTTGTAAAATCATGGCGAATCACCAGTACAAATGGCGAATCACTAGTACAAAATGGTGAATCGTTGTCTAGTGGAGTTCAGGGTGTTGGTTCCAATGAAGATATGGTAGTTGAACCAGGAGTTGAAGGTAGCGAACCACCGAGACCAAGTATGGCACACGGTGACTCGTGAGGGAAGTAGTTCTTGTGCAGTTTTGAAAACGTGTTCTTGTAGTTCTGCTAAGTGTAGTGTTGTTGCTCATGCTACTACTAGCATTGATATTGAGGTTGGAGAGGAGTTTGAGGAAGTATGGAAGGTAGCAGTGGTGGAGAATTACAAAGAGAACCCCATGATGGGCTCCATTTTTCCCTTTGGTATTTGGGCCTACAAGATATTCTGTCCATTGAACCAACAATTAACCATTCAACCAACAATCAACTTGATTGATTTGATTAGGTACGAGTCAACTTATACTAATCTTCAAAACTATGCTTTTCACTATCCCATATTTATCACACTAATGCTACACAACATTGTGCATTTGCACCCAACTCTCATGCATGCACACAAAATTTTCATTAACATCTATAACCCTAACCAAGTGAGAATTGATCAACAATTTGCACCAAAGTTTGTTACAGTGTCGAAAGTTCATAAGAAATTTAGATCCATGGTACCTTAAATAAATTTTGAGATAACCTCCACAAATTTGACCACAATAGAGCAAACTTGTGATAAATTCTAAACCTACAAAAATTAGGATTCATGTTCCTAGGAAAGATCATAAGTAGTTGACATATAGGTCCAGTTTTGAGCTTTGACACATTGATAATGCAATGGCTTAGGTCAAAACTCACACATTCAAAAGTCATCAATGAAGAGAAGACAAGATCATTATGAATTACACATACTCCAAAATTCCTCCCAAATTCTACTTAGTTGGCCGCAACTCAGCTATACATAATCTTATAGTAAATACAAATTCGAAAAAGCCTTCTTCACATAGCTAATAAATGGCCATTGGAGGAGCACTCATTATATAATAGTAATAGTAGCAATCAATAGATTATTTCATATTGAACTTCATAGCCATAGCACTCCTATGTATTGTATGATGTATTCAACTTGCATTATCAAATATAGATAAAATCATACTTTTGATTGATACATTTAAATCATACTTGTGCACAACGTTGAATGCAATGCCAGTCAAGGAGTAAAGTCGGTTTGACATGTAATGATTTATAAAATAATGAAGAAACTTAGTAATGAATCACAACTTTCACGTTTGAAAAAATTATAAATCTTTCATGCAAATCCATTGTTGTTATAGTTCCTTCTCTCAACCATGTTCCACATAAGCATGGAAAATCAAGTAATACTAGCATTTTCACCGAGAGGTGCAAAGTAATGTCGGGGAGTAGGGATACATCTTCCATGCGAGATAAAGGTGATGTAGGTGATAAAGTTGGAGGCAATACGAAATGTTTTGGAAGAATGGTTGGTTTATTTATCAACTTTTGAGTATTGGACATGATTTTGAAGAAAGGTTGAATGATTGGAGGGAATAACAAACTTGTCTGCAAGCTGTTGTACAATATTAGTATCAGGATTCATCATGCCGTGAAAAGGCTATGGAAATGCTTAGTCAATGAGTACTTTTTTCATTTTTACCAGCTTGGAAAGAAAATGTTGAAAGGTGTTTCAATGGAAACTGCATCATATTAATCATTAAAACTTGAAATACACTTGCAAAAAAACAAGTGATCGCTTCCAACTATTCACTCATAATTTATCTCAAAATTATTAGCTATATTATGTATGTTATAGTATAATGTTGGGCTTGAAAACTGTCAAAACCAAGGCATCATTTGAAAACTTGTGATTACTCGTAGTTATCTTGTTTATATAGAGCTAGAAGTAGAAAATATATATTTTTTTGGTTATAGGCAACTTAAGCAAATCAAAGTTTAAGTTCATTTCCAAGCCAAGAAATATTAAGTATTTGACTGAATTCTTATATTCATAAGGAGCATGCCACTCAAAAAGGCTGCAATACATCTTTTAAAGAGATGGGGTTGTTAAAATTTTGGAACTCGTATTGGGAAAAGTTACAAGTGGGGAAGCATATGTCACTTTATCCACTCTAGAACTGACTTTATGCTACAAAGTCTAATGTAATATAGATCTAAATATACAAATCAGGGACAGTAATGGAAGTTAAACAAATTAATTTGTGCAAATTATTAGTGCTAATTATTGATAGGAGTAATAAAACAAACTAAAATTTTATTAATGTCCACAAATAACCAAAATAGGTTGATGGAACTAGAAAGTACAATTCAAAAAGAGAATGTTGAAAACAACTCCAAGGCACAAACATAAGTACAAATAAAGATAAAAAGCACAAAGAGGTAAACAGGAGTGGTAAGCCCTAGAAAATAAATAGGAATCGGTACTGATCTATGCAAGAAGGACACTACTCTGGATTAGAAGTAGAAGAGGAGCTAGCACTGTTTGTTGTCAACTATCATGAAGGTACTAATACAGATCCTAGGAATGTCCTCTAGGAAATGGATGACTGAGTGGACCAAGTTGGATATCCTTGGGGACAACTAGATGTTACCTACACGAGCTCTCCTAACCTCCAGGGGCCAATGATGGACAATAACTTCTTTCCTTTTACTCTGTCTGACAAAGTAAGCAACCTTTCTATGTGCTTGCACATGCATGTAAATAGGAGACTGCACGCCATGCTCTATCAGATACGGCCCTTCACAACACCACAGATGCAGATTGCACTTTCAGATGTCAAAAACGATATGTAAAACAATAAATTTGCCTCAACTATACCTAAAATATGCAAAAAGTGAAACTCAGGACTAAGTATCATGTATACCATTCACATCTACATGGTGAACCCCACAAACTAAACAACCAAAATTGCAACCATTTTTCTCTAGGGAAGTAAAACTAAATAACACTAATAAAATAAGAAGCACTGCACATCCATAGGATGCCTGGATAGAGGACCACTACAAATACATGCACAAAAACAACGGATAAACTTAAGAGATAAAGACCATCAATGCAATTCACCAATGCTATTTTATACATCAGTGGCACTGGCTTTACCATAAAGTAGTCTGTGTTAGAGATATACTATTCCTCCAACATACGTAAGCGAACGACCAGTGTACTCAATGATGGGAAGAAATACATTTTGATTACCGCAATAAAAAATAATGTCAAAAACAGCTCCTGTACGAGTTCAACACCTTGGTCGTGCTCACTCTGGGTCAACAGTCAGCTTTAAGTTAAAGGAGGATGAAACAAGAAATTACTAAGAGGTAGAAAACCAATATTGAATATGTCAAACCATTAGAAGATTCCCCATCTATCACTTTTCCTTCAAAATGATTCTTCAAAATTAGTAACTCAGAGTCTGTTAAGAGTACAATTTGACAACGCTACCAGATTTTAGTTGGGTAATATAACCATATAGTAATCAAGGAGAATATTAATGAGGATAATCATAAGTTAAAATAATTACAACTTGCTAACCTCGCTAATCATTCACGGAAAATAAAAACGATGTACCTTTTTACATAACTATATTGTCCATAATAGCTTTCCATACTGTACACTCATAGTGGTTCGAGCTCTTGTCACTGAATGGGAGGTAAATAAATCGCAGAAGACCACTATCAAAGATGAGCCTGTCTTTTTGGTTGTTCAAAGAAGCTGTCTTCTATCCTATGTGTGAATTCTGCACCTCGTATTTTTATTTATTTTGCATGGAGGGTTTTTATACCTCTTTAGTTGATCTATTGCTTTGATTCAAAGAACCCCATGATTTATCTTTCTCTTCATAAAAAGACCACTGGTAATGAGAATGAAACCTATTTTAAATTAAAAATGGTAATCTTGTAGAATGGATTGGCAACCTTCATTGGGATAATCATTGTGCGACATATCTCACTCTTAATGCCGAATAATCATGAACGACATAAGCACATGGGAAGGGCACTCATGTTCTCTTTGGAAAGAAATAGCTCAAGTACCCACACCCATTCACAAGTTCAATATACCAAATGACATGTATTTTGAATGGAAAGAGTTCTCTTGGTGCTCTAGCAAGAAAGGAAACTCATCCCAGGAGATATGGTAAGACTTTTGGTTGTAGTAAGTTCCCATAATGACTTATGAAACATGCTGAGAATTAAACGTATCTAAAAGTGGTATTTTACATCCTTTTCTTAGGTGATATGAGTAGAAGAAAAGATTAAAGAAAAGGAGATTGTTTTAATGGGATACAACATAGAAGTAGAACCCAAGGATAGATCTTGTCCCTGGTGCCCTCCAAGATGCAGGTTTTTATGCCAGCCCATATGCCATACACCTGCAGGGTTTACTTTCTAGGTTATCACATATTGGTTAGGCTATAACACCAGCATTACACGCTCATGCTGGTCATACTGTGATGTTGGCGTTATAGTGCTGGCACATGCCAGCATACAGCTCTATCATGGCTGGCTATATCCACATGGCTTAAATCTCTGAATGTTCAGTGGTGCAGTAGATGAGATTTATCCTGCTCCTTTCATACAAAGATCCTCTTATTGTGCCCTTAATTCCACATATTTACAGAAGTCTGAGGCTTTTCAAAACCAGGCAACTCGAAAACATGACTTTCTCACCAACAGGATGGAAATCACATCTACCTATCTCCATTCTCCTACCAAATAAAAAGCATCTCATCCTGCACTTATATTCAAATGAACTGGCCAGAATTACACTATCCTTCCTGGAAGTGTCATAAATACTATTTAGCTTTGCTCCAAAAAATTACAGACTGTTAGGCACAAATCCAATCTCTAACATCTAATTGAAAGGGTTTTTTGTTCTTTACATACAAACGAACTTATTCTGTCTATCATCCTGGGCCTGTAAGTAGCACTGATAGGCACTAATACTTTGTCCATTTATTTATTTGAAATTCAACGATCTGGATTTAAAGCAATATGGTGGAAAAAACATTAAATCGCGGAGTTTAACATGAAATAGAAGAGATGTGAAGAAAAATTAAATTGCAAAAATACACGCAATATTGCAGCAAACAAAAAAATTTATTGCCCTGAAAGGCACACTCAACAACCTAGTATAGAGGTAGATGTGTTATGTATGTGTCAAATAATATTTCAAAACAAAAATACAAATAAAAACTATATAGATAAGAAGCCGACATAATAATATGAATAAAATATTTTATATATGTGTGTGGGGTGAGTTAGAGGACTGAGACCAAATTTAATTAAAAATGAAAAATCTACTGACAGAATTGCGCAAATTTAAGCAACCCCGCTGCCTGCATATGGATTACCACAAGAAGCATTGTGGTGTAAATGTGTCAATCTGCAGTACAAAAGCAACGAACCCCACCATATGGTAGCAATAGAAAGCACACTTACACTCAATTTATAGGTTTCAATTAAATTTTAGTTGTGTCAAGTGGAGACCACTATATATCAAAAAAGATACATGCTTAAAAGTTAAAACCAACAAGCATGCTAAAAGAATGAGTACACATCTGTTTAACTGAGAAATGACCATACTGCAACAAATGGGACTCTAAGTCATTTCACAGTCATTGTTATCCATGCTAAAGGGCAGTGTACCAAAAAGTGGATACCAATTGCTTGAATCATACAAAACTATATATGTATTTGTTATATGCAAGAAACAATTCCTTCTGTGACTTTATGACTACAGTAAAATTATCTGCAAGTAAAATTCCAAGATAAATATTATAAGGACTTAATGATTTCAACTTACTCTCATGCCTATTAACAACTATTTTCCCACATACATTTTTAGCAATATCCAAAAAGTTAAAACAAGCTGGACCTCATATGATTCTGATGATGATGTATTGCTAAACATCCTATGCAATGAATGTATTTCTCAATGATATCTAAGCAACTATCATCTTACCATATGCATTATGAGCCCCTTGATTTTGATAATGGTTATCAGGTGGGACAAAGATTTCTTCTTCTTCACCAACACAACAAAGCAAACGACACATTGTGTATTTTCTGACTACTCACATGCTCATCTTATGAAAAGATTCTGTGAGTATATGATCAAGAAAAACCCAAAAATGCACCTGTTCAGAGAAAAAACAAGAGTAAGAAGGAATCTTCTTTAACACGAGTCCTGACCATTCAAATTTCCAAATTCAACATAAACAAGAAACTATTTTTCTCATCTCAAAACTAACAAGACTTCTATCATGACCCTTCTATAATTATTGATTGTGAGTTCCTTGATGAGTAAGTATTATTTATGAATTGTTGATGTTCCTTTGGGCATCCATATAAGTGAATGGATGAGTTTCAGTTCTCCTGAGCCAAATGTTCCATCAGACCATGAAATAAAAATGTCTTTTGATAACTAAGAAAACTATTTTACATTATTCACTTTTTTCCTAGGTTTAATGATTCATATGTTGCTAAACCAGTATAGCTTCCATTTGAATATGATTTCAAAGTGGTTTTCGTAAATAAATATGGTTAAAGCATAGCATGTCGAGTCACGTCAATTATGCCACCTGATGTTACATGGGCATGAAGGGCATGACCAATATTTTACATTCCAACAACCAGGGACATGCTCTTGGGGTTTTTGTCAATTTATTTCTTGGCCATTATGGCAGGTTATTGAGAAAAAGTATTTTAATGTAAATTTTTTATCACCCATGCTCGTTTGACTACATACTCTCTTAGGTATGCCAGTGTCACACATGTTTCTCATCTTGAAACAGATACAGCTTCCAAGAACCAGGGGCATTCTCCTTGGGTATTTGCCTATTTTCTTCCAGGCCATTATTACAAATTATTTAGAAAAGGCACTTGAATGTGAAAATTGTATCACCTATGCTCGATTGATTACATGATCTCTTGGGTATGCCAGTGTCACACGTGTTTCTCATCCCAAAAAAAAATACAGCTTAGGTCTAATGCTTTCACAGATTCACACATGATACATAGTATAAATTATCTACCATTGATGAAAAGGTCTAAAGCATGAGATTTTCCGAACCTAGATTTTCCTTATATAAAGATAAATTTGACAAAGTAATTAAATAGATTTAATCAACTCATTGCAAGCCAACAGGAGAGTTACAATATGTGAATATCTGGCCAGGACCATAGAAGGGGATGATAATGAGGAAAGGTGTTTGACCTCTGGAGTTGGGTTTGAACTAGCAAAGCTCCGGGATCAAATGTAACCCATATATATCAGGAACCTGCATTCTGACTGTGGCTTTAGAGGTCTGACTTGGCCACTTAAGATTTTTTATCATTGCAGTACAGGTGGCCAGAGGCACTGTCCAAATCACCCCACATGAAAGGATTCTATAGCTGAGAGAAGAATAACAACATGGTCTCTGCAACACATGATAACAAATTATAAGAGCAAGGATTGAAGAAATAGGAGAGTTTCAAAGAAACCCCGTAAGATACAGGAACCTGGGAAAAACTACAAATTGAAACAGAGACATTCTAGTGGCCGAATTTGAATCTAATTGCAGCTGGGCATCTCTACGGTTGACTACTAAGGAGCCAATTTTCTCTTTTCTTTGTATTTTAAGCTCGAGATTCAAATAGAATTGGGCGTATATTAGGCATCATCCATGCTGAGTGCTTATGAATTTTGGACCAATGGCAGCCATAAAGAGTTAAAATTGGGTATAGAACTAGTGATGCGGACTACCCATTAAAATTGGGTATAGAACAATATAGGTCTTACAGACTAAACCATATCTAAGGATTGTATTCCTTTAAAACATTTAGAGAAGATAGAGCAAGAAAATTTGACCATTTTATTTAGAATGCTTTGATCTAGATATATTAGATATGAAGACAAATGAGGAAAGTAATAGATTGATCAAAGACAAAGATGGTTGCATGATGTAAATCACCTTTATGTTCCCACATTTTACATGCCAAGATCGACATTATCGTTGTTGAATCCTTATTTGTGGGTTAGGGTTAAGTGAGATTGTCTTCCTTTAAAACATTTAGATAAGATAGAGCAAGAAAATTTGACCATTTTATTTAGAATACTTTGATCTAGATATATTAGATATGAAGACAAGGAAGTAATAGATTGATCAAATACAAAGATGGTTGCATGACATAAATCACCTTTATATTCCCACATTTTACATGCCAAGATAGACATTATTGTTTTTGAATCCTTATTTGTGGGTTAGGGTTAAGTGAGATTGTCTTCCTTTAAAACATTTAGAGATGATAGAGCAAGAAAATTTGACCATTTTATTTAGAATACTTTGATCTAGATATATTAGATATGAAGACAAATGAGGGAAGTAATAGATTGATCAAATACAAAGATGGTTGCATGATGTAAATCACCTTTATGTTCCCAAATTTTACATGTGGGAAGTAATAGATTGATCAAAGACAAACCTTATTTGTGGGTGAAGTGGTGATCCCACATTTTACATGTGGGAAGTAATAGATTGATCAACGACAAAGATGGTTGCATGATGTAAATCACCTTTATGTTCCCACATTTTACATGCCAAGATCGAAATTATCGTTGTTGAATCCTTATTTGTGGGTTAAGTGGTGATCCCACATTTTACATGTGGGAATAAGATCGACATTATCGTTGTTGAATCCTTATTTATGGGTTAAGTGGTGATCCCACATTTTACATGCCAATAAGATCGAAATTAGCATTGTTGAATCCTTATTTGTGGGTTAAATGTGGGTTAAGTGAGGATGACTTCCTTTAAAACATTCAGAGAAGATGGAGCAAGAAAATTTTTGTGGGTTAAGTGTGGGTTAGTGAGGTTGACTTCCTTTAAAACATTCAGAGAAGATAGAGCAAGAAAATTTAACCATTTTACCTAGAATGCTTTGATCTAGATATATTAGATATGAAGACAAATGAGGGAAGTAATAGATTGATCAAAGACAAATATGGTTGCATGATGTAAATCACCTTTATGTTCCCACATTTTACATGCAAAGATCGACATTATCGTTGTTGAATCCTTATCTATGGGTTAAGTGGTGATCCCACATTTTACATGTGGGAAGTAATAGTTTGATCAAAGACAAGCCTTATTTGTGGGTTAAGTGGTGATCCCACATTTTACATGTGGGAAGTAATAGATTGATCAAAGACAAAGATGGTTGCATGATGTAAATCACCTTTATGTTCCCACATTTTACATGCCAAGATCGACATTATCATTTTTGAATCCTTATTTATGGGTTAAGTGGTGATCCCACATTTTACATGTGGGAATAAGATCGACATTATCGTTGTTGAATCCTTATTTATGGGTTAAGTGTTGATCCCACATTTTACATGCCAATAAGATCGACATTATCGTTGTTGAATCCTTATTTGTGGGTTAAATGTGGGTTAAGTGAGGCTGACTTCCTTTAAAACATTCAGAGAAGATAGAGCAAGAAAATTTTTGTGGGTTAAGTGTGGGTTAAGTGAGGTTGACTTCCTTTAAAACATTCAGAGAAGATAGAGAAATACAATTTAAGCATTTTACCTAGAATGCTTTGATCTAGATATATTAGATATGAAGACAAATGAGGGAAGTAATTGATTTATCAAAAGGTAGAAAAATATGGTTGTACATGCCAATCTTTGTGCCCCAAAACTATAGTGTGCAATAGTTGTTGTGGCATCATAACACACGGCCCCTTAGCTTCGCTGGTCATTAATAAACTAATTAAGAGAGAAAGCCCCGAACTCTCTACAACATTTCACACTATTAAAACTATGCACATCTTGACACTATTCACATCAGGCCATTAATAAACTAATTAAGGGAGAAAGCCCCAAACTCTCTACAACATTTCACACTATCAACACTATGGACATCTTGACACTATTCACATCATGCTGCAAAGAAAACATGCTCATCTCATCTTGACACTATTCACATCTTGCTGTAAAGCAAACATGCTCATCTCTAATCGTACAAAACATTTAGAATTAACATTAATCCTACCACCAAAAAATCCAACAATGATCCAAGACCATAAAGGAAACCCAATCCCATTAAGGAAACCCAATCCTGTTTATCACATAAGGTTGGCGTGTTTGTATAACTACTTATAAATGATGGAATGGAAAGATTATAGCAAGATTCATTCAAGATAGGAATATGCAAAGCCAAAATGGTTATAATTATATATCGACATACACTATAATATCTACAAATATAGAATGCTTTACCAATGGCTATAGTTTTGTATCAAAGGACTATCTAAAGGAACAAGAATTACAATGAACAATTCATTTGGCAATCACATAGTTGCTATTTCGTTATTTCGTGAATGCAAGAAGAAGAGAATTATTATGCCATGAAAGTTTAACTATCAAATATCTAATAAAATTGTATCTGTGAAAGTAATTTTTTGTTGTGAGAGTTCTGGAGATCATAGTTCTCTGTATAGAAACAATATTAATGTTTTTAAACATAGCTTGTAGAAATATTAATTTGATCCCTCTCATGTGTCCATTAAATACAAATAGAGTCACATTCGCTAGATTAGATAAAAATGCTGCATGCAAATTTTAAATCAAAAATATGTTAGTTACTAAAGGAAAACAACCCAGAAGTTTGTCATTAAATGCTATAAATTGTCTCTATACTCAGGTAGCTCACCTCAGCTCTGTGTGTTAACATTTCTTTCAGTATCAATGCCAAAAGCAAGTTAACATAAAATTGCTACCCACAAATGGATGTTGTAGCAAGATTCCTTCATAAGCCAAGATAGGGTTACAGAGAATCCCCTCCCCCTCTTCTCTTTTATGGTTTTCCATATAGATCAACACTAAATATGATCTTTAAGTAGTATTTTGGTAAAAATTTACTTTTGACCTTTTGAAATTCTGAGCACCCATCTGAACATAATCAGGAAGTATCCGTCAGTCAAATATACTGGGTTGCGAAGACAACTAACCACCCAATGGTGTCACAAAACTTTCCCAACTCTCTGAACATTTCCAGCAAAATAAAATATATATTGAGAACAGTCCTTGCACTGTTTGTTTATTAAAAACTTAAAAAAATTTCAAATTTTTATAAAAACAGATTTTTGGCAAAGACAAGAAATAAGAAGTAGGTTGATCTTGACATGCAAAAAGTAGAATGTCGAAAAAGTTGGGCTAAATTAAAGTCACCATTTCCCCAATTGCATTCAATCCACATCATGCAGGATCTTAAGGGTATTCACATCATGACACGATGACTAGTTACTTGTAAACATTGGCAACCTAGGCAATATACAAGTAACCTCCAGGTTAATATTACAAACTACACATGTTATTCATATTTTCACTTTGAATTCTCGGCTATATCATGCAGATACTCACAAGCCCATGCAATTCCCAAATAGAAAATGGCACTAGTTCTAATATATCTGTTTCACACATTAACTTCTGGGAATCTCTTAACCAGTATATCAGCAGGGAACATACCCCACAACTCTTTATACGTTATATCAACTCAAATATAAAGTTCCAATCTATTCCTGCTCTATTGTATGATCGGATGATCAACATTTGAGATACAAGTATTTAGTATATAGTATAGCAAACATGTAGAATTGAAAAAAATATAAGATCTACCATGGAATTTGCAATAGTTCCTAGACAAATATACTCCCAGCTATCATATCATGAATTCATCATCCTCCTAGTAGACCCTATTACAACAGTGTGTTATGTAATGGGTTGGAATGTGATAATTACTCACAGTTAGCTGGTAGTTTCTTGTAGACTCCAAAATTAGTTAGTTGATAGAGGGAATCTCATTCACCTGGGTTGTAGAGTCCACCTTCCTTCTCTCTGTAAATTAATAGATGATGCAAGAGTTAATAAACATTTCATATAGACAAATGGACATGACACATATCATTTACCTGGGATGTAGAGTGCACCTTCCTTCTCTCTGTACATTAAAAGATGATTCAAAAGTTGAGAACCTGCAACATTCCTGAGAACCTACAGAAATGATCGAGCAAATTCAGAGTTTGTGCAGTATAATGAAGATGGTTTTTTCTTTGATATTTTAAACTTAGCAGCAGAGATCATCTCCAGGATATTCCAAAACTCATGATAACAAGAAATAGTGTGAAATAAGTCTCAGCAAGAATTTGCCTCTTTCAATAAAAAATATGCTTATATCATCTGCATCTAATAAACATAAATACAAACTACTATTTCATTTTGTGCTTATTCAAAATAGGAAACCTAATTTCTGGTTTCTACTTATCACACTACAACCCTCGGATAATTATCAAGACTCCGAATCGCCCTACATCTAAGAAGAGTACAAAATTTGATTAACTAATTTGACAAGATTGTGAAGACCATGAAATCTGGAATAGAAATCTAAATTGCTTTACCGAACCATAGCCTAGCAAAGGATAAAATTGAACTCACAAAGGCCTCTGCAGATTTTACTTTAAATTTTTTTATTTTAGAA